>CM038796.1:201618075-202331575 GCA_021764765.1 Vicia sativa
ACTATTGATTATGTTCAATGATATTTTTGTTTGTTGCAATGATATCCCAACTACTGTACCGTATAACTACTGTACCGTATTAGGAAATATAAGTAACTATTTTTTCTTTTGTTACTTCCATTTAGTTATAAATGATGAACTATTGATTGTTAACGGAAGTGCATTTTGGGGATTTATAAAAATGCATTCAAATAAATTTTGTCTTAAAATAAGATGAATCTAAGAAAACAAATGAATTTCTGTGTGAATTCTAAATATATTTTGATTTTAAATATTTTAAAATTTCACGAATGCGTTGAAAAATGGTGAAAAGAACTCTCATACATGTTTGAGTAGAATATGAGACTTTTATATTTGGGTAGAATAAGAGGCTTTATCAAATCAACATGTTTTCGCCCATCTGTCCTTTGACAACCAACACACAGGACCTTCAAATCCACCTGGTAAATTGTAGACGTAAACTCCACATTTTCCATCAATCTTCAAACCATTACCATTTTATATTGTGTTCACGAACCATTACCATTTTATACTGTGTTTTAGACACATCCCTTATATTCACATCATCTTGTGCATGTGCAAACTTGAGGCTATGTAGTATTCAACGCCATTTTCCTTTTTATGATAATAATTCAGTCACACTACATACATGGGCAAACGTATTATAAGTACACAACCTGCCTCACTAGAAGCATATGCTTGAAAATTACAATATAACTTAAGAGCCATATACAAGCTCTATACATAGTTAAAGTCCAACTCAGACATATAAAACCAAGCAAGCCTGTACTCCATTCCAGTTGCAAAATTGAATGCTGTGTCTAATAACCATGAGACGTTTGTGCTGTTTTTCCACAGACACGTCGTGTCAACTGTCAGCTTCAGGTTCACACTCTATCTATGCCTGATTTAACCCGATCACGCCAAGATCTCTTTTGCTTGGCCAGCACCTGAAACCAAATACAAGGTTTATTTGAATTAGTTGCTAGGAGCATCCATGTCAGCTGTGGTTTACAACCACTACCGTTTCACTTAAGAGGCTTGAAACTAAGTCTTTTTATTATCAACCTTCTTCTCATTCTCCTTTCAGGCTCACTGTCTGTACTGATGGTGGCATGAGCTGTAGCACCAAACATAGCTTCATCATGAGCCGTTTGAATTTGTTCTTCCGCTTGACTACATAAGAATATGAACTATATATATATATATATATATATATATATATATATATATATATATATATATATATATATATATATATATATATATATATATATATATATATATATATATATATATATATATATATATATATATATATATATATATATATATATATATATATATATATATATATATATATATATATATATATATATATATATATATATATATATATATATATATATATATATATATATATCCAGTCTGCATAGGCAAGAATGCATAAACAGGAAATGAAACTATTTTTGGCTATTTGCTCATAAAAGATAAGATACCTCTAATGAGGAAAACCGAAACCTGACCGATGTGTTTGACTAAGGATGCATCATCTTCGCAACTGCAGATAGGTGGAGAGTACAATCCATTACATTCAGTTCATTCCAAACCTAACACTACATTAGTTATTGTTCATTACAAACAAATATATCTAGAATTCTATATCGGAATCACATATGGCGGGCGTGTTGTACAGAATCCAAAAATGCTATAGCGGTATGGCAGATTGCAGAAAATTCACAATTGAACGGAAGATTGTAGCTCAGAACAGAAGATTGTGGCCGAAATGGCCAAGAAAGAGTGATTTTACTAATTGCGGCCGCAGCCACCATGGTTGTTGAAGGCACCTTGCAGGTATATATGCGTTAATGGGAGACTGCTCAGCCACGCTATTCTGCAGTGCGTGATAGCATCAACATAGGCTAGCATAGAAAGACCATCACCAATGATGCAAACATACAAACAAATCATTTGTAGAAATGATGACTGACAAACATAAAATTACAGCACTAAATACAGAGAAAGCTATTAAGGTAATTTCCTCTTGATCAGATGCACAAAACATTTGAGAACAATAAGAAAACTATGTTAATAATTAGATTACATGTAAGGCCCCTACAAGGAGACCAAAATAAGATCTAAACCAAAATGAGAAATGTAAAGCAGATGTAAGAGTATTTCAATCACTCTTACCAAGAATGCAGAACAAGCAGATAACAAAACAAGTTCAAGTTGTCTTACAGCTCCAAAAAGAAGTTGGAATCTGATATATACCATAAATTATAATGAACAGAACTTCTATTATATCATGGAAATATAGGAAACCGGTATCTAACTAATAGGAATAGGAGAACTTGATATCACAGTACAGGTATTACTATTAAGCATTAATGAAAACTATAAAGATGAAAATTTGAGAGGCCTAATTTCTCTCAAGGATTCAAACTGAATACCAGTCCACCTCTACTCTACCTCCTTCCTCCATAACATTCTCTCAATTAGATCACAATTTGTGTTACCCTCTTTATCCTCACACAGAATTTAGTTAATTTAGAAGTTCTATCATAATCAAAGATTGAAGTGAATATTGTCAATGGAAAAGGGACAGAAACCCACAAATATATTCATGTTCAAAAGTCAAAACATTCACATACAATATCAAAACAAATCAGACCTTCAATTTCCTCATCATCAAGAGGGGCATCCTTGTTGAACTCAAATCGCCCCAGCACACCTCTTCTGTATCCGTGCAGCTGCATTTGAAAGTATCAAATAAAAGACAATGAACACAACTCGATAAACTATATCAAACAGTGGCAACCTAACCCAGTTTCTTATACAAACTGATCAAACAGTGAGACAATTCAAACCAAAAATCATTTTCACAGTAGACCCACACAGCAAGTTCTGGAAATTTGAAAATGATTCTTAAACAAATACAAAACAGCAAAGTTTTACAGTTTCAGAAAGCTGAAGCTTCATCTTGGCTTTGACTCTTTCAGCAGCTGCCTATTGACAATCATAAACATTCATAAACATAACTCATGCACAAAACTTGAAACTCAAATGCAACATCTCAATTAACTAAATTAACCTAAAAACAACCATAACAATTAAATCATCAAGCTTTTCAATTACCATATTATCATAATCTTCAATCAACTTCCCATAATCAACCTAACATTCTTCCCTTTCCTCAATTCACTCATTTTCCTCTTTGCCTAACATCATTTGTTTTCACCTCAGACCTACGTTGTTTGCCAGGAGACACACTTCTCCTCCTTCTCCCCTCTCTCTCTCTCTCCTCCTATCTCTACCCCTATCACCATCCGAATCACTTCTGGCTTCGATCACGATCTCTATAACCATTGTATCTCTCTACTCCTACTTCGCCTCCTTGAATCCCTATACCTATCTCTGCTCCTACTCCTGCTTCGTTTTTCTTCTATCGTTATCCCTGGACTCCGAAACCCTAGATTCGGTGGTGGTTTTTTCTGAGTTTGTTTTGAATGGATTGGCTGGGCTTTTGGGTCGGGGTTGGGTGGGGAGGGGTGGATGAGGAAGAGGCTTTGACGAATTGCGAGAGGAAGGAAGAGGAAGATACGAGAGATGAACCGGGTTTAGGAACGGTGTCGTTTGAGGAGGAGGTGGAGGAAAAGCCGAGACCTTGTTTGAACTTTGCGGCTCTTCGCCTTTTCGACTGAGCTCGTCATAGTATGCTGCGGCTTTTTCTTCTTCCATCTTCCCAAATATCAAACAACTAGTATAACCATTTGAAAATCAGTTTATTACGCTTTCGTTATAAAATAATTTTAGAAATTTTTTTCTTAAATGTGTTTTTAATTTTCTGTATCTTCAATTTTATTTATTTCTATTCTTCTTATGTTTTGCAGACGTCACATTGATTATAAGGCGATATATTAATTTACTTTAATGATGTGATCTAAAGATTAAAATAGATCAAATCAATTAAACGGACGCATAACATATGAGTTTGAGTAACCATCAAAGATTTATATTATAACATTATTTAGAAATATCGAAGTTTGATTTCGATGTAAATAATATTTTACTAAATAAGACGTCCAGAAGAGACGGAGTGGATTAATGATACTATGTACTGTGAATCGCTAAGTGAAGCTAAAAAAAGACCACACTTTTTATATTCATATTTAGTTAAAAATATTGTGGTCTCATCTCAAGTTTTTACTTAAAAATCTTTTAAATCTATCGATTTGTTTAGTATAATTAATATGAATATTAATAATTATATCATTTTTGTACTTTGAATTAAAAATACAACAATAAAACTCGCCAAGAACTTATTAAAATAGTACTTAAACATCTTAATAACTTCTGCCATAAATTATTTTCATAAGCTTTCTTAAGCGAAGAATACCTCACAATACTTATGTTATCAGATAAGTTTCATATATGTTGTCATTAGTGATTTATGGACAAGTTGAATTCGAGATAATGGGCTTTACTATGTCATTTATGCTCGAATGTAGAAAATAAGGTCCAATTGCTATGTTTTCGCTTAAAAAGAAAAGAAGATTCAAATCGTTATTACCATTAAGTTTCAATCAAATGGAAGTTTTATATCTACAAGAAAACAAGATCAATTCAAATATTTAGATGTTGTTTCGTTGAACTACGAAGCGTTGGAATCTTAAAAGACATGCAATATTCGAATGTGGCATTATTTTATAATAAGACCGTTAGTGGTTCAATTAGTATAACAGTAGTCTTTAAATAAGCAGATTTCGTTGTTCATTCATATAAAAACTCATATATATATCTAAATACCAAGTTTTAGGGAAACAAGTTACAAAAGAATGCATATGTAGTAAACACCATATTTACTTTCAAATTAATTAAGTTTTTTTTACCTTTCAAAGTCATTTAATTTTCGCTATTCATTTATCTTCCCATGTAATTTACATCTTTGAAAGTCATTTACGCTTTCTTTATCAAGTCTTTTATATTTCGTCTGAAACCATTTTTACATTGCTTTACAAATCATTTATGTCCGATTAAGTATCTTTATCATCTTTAAATTGTAGTCTTTATTTCTCTCGGTAATCGAAATTAACTTCATTTACATTTTTTGAGATCCTTAGTTTTCTAGGCAATAAATGTTAAACATAATTTCATGGACAAGTTCAAACACCAAAACTTAGACATGTTTAGGATCAATCTAGTCAATCCCGTAAGTTACCAAAGATGTTGTTGATTTTGAAGCGGTTGTTTACTAGAAATCACCAGAACAAATTAGCACATCCGTGTGACGATGTCAAGTATTATTTGTTTAAACTTGCTTAATTTAGTTTAAGGTCATTGGGATCTTCCGAGTCTAGATATTCGTGTGTTATATGAACCTCAAAAGTGGTAAGATAACCGACAAGAACCAACCAATACCCAAAACATACCAAAATGGTTAACACAACTAGCCACGATGGGGACAAAATCCAAGGGGACAAGCACTGGCTGGTAGTTCGATTAATGCATCTAGTGTATTCTAAATTCAGCTATACCAAGCATCCACGAATACCAAGCGCTACGGAAGTTAATACAAGGCCTTCAGCACAACGAGATACCAATAAATGTGTCAACAGGCCTATCCCGTCATATGTAGGAAATCAAGCACAACTCAACCCATAAAGGCAAGAATGGCAATTTAATAAGAGGATATTTGGATATCAAAGGATATTTCAAATAAAAGTCTAAAAGCTAATACAAATTGACATCAATGATGAATATTGGTTAAACATGAACCATTATTCTAAAAGGCTCTTCGATTCCAAGTGAAAAATGATGGACTTCGATCCGCATCATTTCGCTGTGTAGATATAAAGAGCTCTTTCGCGGCATGTGCAAGACTCGGAGCGTCCAAGTAGATTATTCATAATTCAATCAAAGAGACAAGAAAATACTCACGGCATAGATTCAATTTCAAATAAAGGCCCATCCGTAGAAGACGCTGGGAAGTGTTGAACGAGAAGCATGCATGCTCGAACGTGGCATAATTGTAGAGCAAGACCGTTAGGGTCGAAATGCTATAAATAGTGTTTTATGTTAGAAATAGGTGTTCATTTGTATACTAAAAATCTCAAAACACTTAAACTACCGTGATATAAGGAAACGAGTCAAGACAACACGACGCATCAACATCAAGACTTTTATAATTTAAATCCAAGTCCTTTTATATTCCTTTCGCTTTTGTAGTATTCTTATTCTTAGAATCCTTTGATTTCTTTTACGTTTTGTTATACATGTCTTTACCTTCCGTAAAACTTAAACACTTTATCTTTTCAAAACTTCACTTTATTGCCTTATTCTTTCATCCAAACACTTTACATTTTCTTTAAACCTTTATATTCTCGTAAACTCTTTGTCTTTGCATTCAATTGTTAAATCTCAAGTTTAATTCAAGTCCTTCTTTATGCATTCACCAATATATTTTCTTAGATAGTTTTAGAGATCTCAAGAGCCTTACATTCCATATCAACACACAATATAAACTCATCGACAATGAATATGAATATAAAATGAATTATGACACATGTGTCCTAGGTCAATCTAGTCGATCCCCAAGCAACCAATAATTGGAAGACTAGCTATTGTTTACTAGAAATCACCAGTAAAACAAGGCCCTCAAGGAAAATCCACCATATGGAATGTCAACTTCGCTTATGGAAGATCGTACAATACTACAACAACCTCTTCCAATCCAAGGATATGGTTCGTGATGAATCACTGGGGCCCAAATACCCAAAATCTGGATCTTTCACCCAAATGCCTATGCTTACAACAAATAATAAGACAACATTTGCAACTGTGGACGATAGTAACCATGATATGATAGGTTCCCAGCCCGCTGAAATGAATACAATTTTCACCCCTTTAATCCGTATTAATATGATCAACCAGAGAATACCCAAACTAACCAACTAATGTCAAAGACAAATGGCACGAATAACATATTTCTTTTCCGACGCGCCTACGAGACGAAAGGTAACCAAGTAGTAATTCAAGACGAAGAACCTACTATTGAGAAAAATTCAACCTCATAGACAAAATGTTGAAGGGAGATATAGCAAGGATAGAACAATGTGTTCAAGAAGAACAACCTAAGAGTGATGATGGTAATAGGGTCGAATGCCGATAAGTAATCCATAGGTCAAAATGATAACATTGAAGTAAAACAATTTAACCCGTGATTAAAAGGATTATGACCCAAAATGGTTTGAATTGTGGTTTAGAAGCCAAACTATATGCCCACCATCACAAAATATATTCTACATATAATCGCCGCGGTCAGAAACCCTAAATTCAAAATTTTCTGGGATACCAATGAATCAACTGTAGAACACATAGTCGATATTTAACCAAAAGAGATTTGGCCAACAAAGAAAATCTTAGGATAAAATATTTTCCAAGTTCTTTAACCAAAATGCTTTCACTTGGTTCACTACCCTCCTCCAAGATCCATAGATATGTGGGTCTCACTGGAAAGATTGTCCATGAACAATTCTACACTGGGAAATCCAAAATAAGCCTCAAAGAATTGGCAAGTATTAAAAGAAAATTCACAGAGTCAATAGATGATTATTGAATAGTCCCGCCTCTTAAAATCTAGGTGTTTCACTTGTAGTACCGAGCACGAGTTAGCTCTAAATGGTTGTTGGTGGTTGGATTATTCTATTCGAAGAAGTTAGACACTCAATATCTGAGAGACATGGCTCAACTAGCGACAGTGGTTTGATATAGTAGAACAAGGCTAAAAAGGCTAGGCTAGTAAAAATTATAAAAAGAAAGGGTATTTTATATGAGAGGGTAAGTAAGAGCCGTAAGATTGCCATAATCCTTATGATTTTGATCAATCAAGTGGATCTAGTAGAATTAAAACAAGCACCCCTTCTTCTCTGCAAGGTCCTTGTCCCATCGAATGGCAAGAATCCTATTGAGAACGAGAAAATGATAAATTTCCTAAGAAAGTATAACATTCGACGTAACTAAATGTGATGAAATTTTGATTTACTTGTAAAAGATGGCCAAATGATAATGCCTCCTAATATCAAAATTCCTTGTCGTAACAACTAAAGAGAGGTTTTTGCAAGTATCATAATTTCCCGGGTCAGAACCTCACAATGCTTTATTTTCTGGATTTAATCGTAATGCTATCAAGGAGGCGGGTTAAGTTTGCAAACAAATCCAAGAATTCCATGAAGATCGACACGATCCTCTACAACAAGTAGGACCAATTATGTCGAGCCATTCAAAATCAATATGATGGAAGTTGGGAGGATAACCTGTCATAGGATGAGTCCCAAGAGGAAGAAGACTTTGTTATGGTTGGTGGCAACACGGGACTCATGGATGGTCCCACCCAATAGAATCTTGTAGTTTCTGACTAGTGGTGGCTATCAAGGCCCAATCATTTTGATTCAAGGATGGAAGAGGCCACCGAGGGCCTTAGGTCAAGTTCAAAAAGTACAAATCATCGAGGTTCAAATTCTAGGGTCCATATGGTCGATCTCAAGCAATCTTGTTCAGAGATGGAAAAGTGGAGAAATGTCTCAAATAAAGCGAGCAGATGGAGATGGATATCCAAGAGAGAAATCAACCTGTATGATTATCTTTTTCAATCGCCATAGAAGGAATGAGAGATGATGTCAGGTCCAAGATGTAGCATCATTTGTAACCAAAGAATTATTGTGAGAGTTCGAAAGGATCCAAGATCGAACAGGAGTAAATTGGAGGCAAGATAATCACTATTCAAAGTCTATCCTAGGCTGAGAAAGTCGTTAGGTTTTCTAGTTCAATGCCACCAGTGACCGAGTGCTCGATGTGTCCAAGGCGTGTCATGATCGAAGGATGTTTCAAGTATTCGAATAATTCCTTCGTGTCTTCCTATAACCACCGATTCGAAACCTCAGGCTCCCAATCAATGTGTGGAAGCACCATGAGGTTCGATACCCATATCCCGTGAGAACGAAGAGTCACATTTAAGTTATCTCGTCGAGATTCCTACGACATATGGTATTTCGCATAAAGTCGACAAAGGAAAAGGAAATGGAGGAGTTATGAACAACGAGGCGTAATCATGCCATTGCATAGTGAAACAAATCCTGTTTTAAAAAGGGAAGACATTAGCTGGAGAATTAAAGGCAATAACCCAATGTCCGTATCTCAATGGAGGAGGAACCAAATAATGAAGAAGGTGGGAAGAGAGTCACCGAAGAAGTAATAAACCAACAAAGAATAGCAAACATCAACTATGCAGATTAGGGTAAGTCACCTAACAAGAAGATTGTTTTCTCCAAAAAGGAAGTCATCAGAAGTTCCAACCAAACACAATGAATGATGAGGAACATCGATGACTTCGAGTCGATGGAGAATCATCTTTTAATGTAAATTGTAACGTAGTATTTGTGCCCCCTACGAGTACAATCAGAAATTGAAATAGAAGAATTTCGAGGAAGTCAAGTGAAAATGGCGAAGCATGCACTGCACTACATGATGAACAATGGCGCGATCAAAGAGCATAATGCATTCTTCGAGAGGCCTCGACGGGATGAAGGGCCATTTCAAGCCTTTGTTCATAAGGGCCGTGAGTCGAGCAAGTAGGAATCAAAGTATGGACGGGGCGTATGAATGATGCCCCAATTCATGCTTAGAAGGATCGATGTTAGATACAAACATCAAGTCACACAACATGATGCTATAAAAATATGAGGGAGAAGTGACACACACTAGGCGTGGTGCAAGTGGATCCGATCGCTGGTTCAATAACAAGGCCAACTATGTTCATGGTTATCATTGCCAAGGCTAATTATAATTTAATGCTGTGACGTGAATGGATATATGGCATTCGGTAGTTCCTCATCTATGCATTGAAGTAGTCTATCTGGAGAGAGGATGACACGACTCTAAAACATAGTAGTTCAGCCTCACGAGCTATCCTCACCAAAGCGCCTAAGTTTAACTTCAATTTGAAAATGATCAACAATAAGGGTGAGACTAAATCACAATTATTATATGTTATAAGCTCATAATAAATAGAATTTCATAAGCAAATCATCCCACCCTATTCAAGATATTCAAATTTATCATTTTATTAATAACAAATACATAAACCGACAATCCATAATAACATACAACAATCACGTTATAACATCGGAATTCTTCCAATCATGTTATAACACATACAATTAATGCAATGAGATACCGACTCTATGTATGGTACCACCAGAATTAAATTCACTACACCGCTCTATTCCAACCCTGATACGATTATCACCCCTCGTTCCATTTCAACTCGACACTAATGCGCCTCACCGCCCATTCCAACCCTGGACACTATGGCATATAACTTCACTAATTCCACACAATGGGCATTAGCTACTACAACAATGATATGTATGCATTCACATATTTAAAGCATGCATTATCAACACCGATGATAACAACTTCTATCATAAACAACTTCCAATCATATACAATATATACAAGCAATTACATTCACAACTCGTAATGCTATCACAACATACACAAATCAAAGAACATCGTGTATTCACAACTACACCACAAAACACCACATTGTCACATATGTTCACCCATGCACACAATGTATAAAACAACATAATTAGATAAAAATCGAACTTTTAAAAATAAATCGAGCTACTCCTATTTTCTTCATTTCATAAAATAAAAGATTTTATTTAAGTCACATCCAAAACGGAGATAAAAACGGACTTACGCTTAGAATTTATGAATTTTTAAAATAAATTATTTTTCAAAGTTGTGGTAACCGACACCACCAAGAGGTAACCTGTTATCACGCATCCGTAAACGTGATTTTCCTTTCAATAAGAGGTAATCTGTCACCACCATGGGTAACCTGTTATCCAAGCCAAAATTCAATTTTTCCGTAACGCAACACAAGGAATCTGTTACCACTATAGGATAACCTACATTATGAGACCCGTAGCAAAAATACAATATTCGATGAAGAATAATGTTATCCCAATTCATTCCAAATTGACCCCAATCACATATAACATCAAACAGCCCACAAACATGATTATAATGCATTCCTATCATGGTATAACATCATATAACAACACTATAACATCAATTTGACTCAAATTCACCAAAATCATGCATTAGGGTCTAAAATCCTAAACCTTAACATCCTAAATCGATTCCTAATTCTACTCATTCCATTCCTATTATACCCAAAACTTATAAAGCATAATAATCGAGAAGTCACCCTTACCTTAGCCAAATTCTCGAGTTCTTGAATTCTCTTCTCCTTTGCTCTTTTTCCTTTCAGACGTTTCTTCTCTCTTCTCACATTTTAGTTCCAATTTTTCTTTTCTAATCCCTTTATATTATAATAATAATAAAATAGGATTAGTGAGTTTTACTCTTTTCACTTTTTTCTACTAATCACATTCTATTTTCATTTCTCTTTATTTAATTTCCAATAATTCCAATAATTTCAAAAATCCATTTAATTAAATTAATAATTTAAAATTCTAAATTATTAACAATTAAAATATGGGTAAGTTATAATAAAACTGAAACCAAACCAAACCAAGAAACAATTGGTTGGTTTGGGTTGATTGATCGACACACTAGAAACAAATGTACAAAATATCTCTGTAGTGTTATATTTGGACATAACCTCGCCTAATACGTATGTCTTCTGGACTACCCTAAAAATAAAATCACGATACGAGGTCGCCGAAAAGGAGGCATCACCTCTCGTAACACCCAAATTTTATTAATTAGTTATATATTTTATTAATTAATTATTTGTCCGATTTTGTGAGTAAATATTTTAATTTAAATGATTTGATGTATGTGATAGGTTAGTCGGGGTGAGACTATGGAATCATGAGTTATCGTTAGAAATGATGTTGGTTAGTGAAGAAATGTTTAGTTAGTGAGAATGTAGAGAAATAGTAAAATAATGGTAATTTGGATTAATTGTGAGGATGTGAAGAGTTAATGGGGGTGATAGTGAGCTATTAACTTGGTTAGAGAGTTAATATTTACTTTACTAGTGGTTTAATAAAAAGAGGCAACAAAGGTTATTAATGAAAAGATGAAAGTAAGGCTAACCTAAAGAAAAGGAAAAATAGAGAAAGAAGAGAGAAAACCCAAAGAGAAATTCAAAAGTTCATCAAGAAATCTAAGTAAGGGTGAGTTTTACATCGTTATGGAAATTATATAATGATATGTAATATGTAGTTGTATACTTAGGATGAAACCCCAATTTCATAGGTTTTGAAATTGTTAGGTTCGAATGGGGAATCGTTGGTATATGTGCACTTAAATTGGAAATTAATGTTATAAAATGAATAAAAATGTTGTATAATATGTATGGATGAGTTATGAAAATGAAAGACATGATGTTGATTTCAAAGGTGGGTTTTTGGTTGAAAATACTGATTTTCGCACTTAAACAAGAGAAAACATATTATTGGTATAGAAACGATCCCAAAAGGGCCCATCGACTATAGTCAAAATTGAGAAAATGGCTTCTAGAGTGGAGGAAATCGATTTAAAAGGGTAATCAACTTCCATTAGTTCTCGAAGCATTTTTGTAAAACTTCAAAAATTCATAACTTTCAAACTCAGAGTCTGCTTCGTCACCCTTCAAGTGTTAGGAAGCTTGTCCATATTATTTTCAATAACAATGGTCTTATCGAGATAAATGATCTAATCATTGCGTGGTTATGTAAATGACTTGTATCCGGGTGTTGTGTAGTTTGTGGTTTAATGTTGGATTGTAATGATACTGTATTACTTCAGCATGTGTCAGATGATGTTTTGAGCAATGATACTATGAATATGAATTGTATGTGAATAATCATGAGTATGTGCATGTGAAAACGGTGGTAATTCAAGTGTGATGAATTATTGAAGATATACATGGATGTTAAGAATAAGGAATGATCTTAATTGCATATGATTGTTGAAATTTCACATGCATAATTGTTATCAAAAGGAAATGATTGTTAGTTCGTGGAGTTAGGACTTGTCTCAAACCTAGAGTAGGATTTGAAAGCTTAGGAACATGCTCTTTGTGTGTTATTGGTCTGTAGAACAAACCCGTTTAAAGTAAAAAAATAGTGATTGGTACCATATGCACGAGTATTGCATTTGAGTCTTGTATTGAGCCACATTGTGTTTATGTATAATATGGAGTTATGTGAATTATGTGAAAATGATGAATTTGTGAATTTTGTGGGTCAGGAGTGCATACTTGTGAAAATATGATTAATTTGGTGATGTTATATTTATAAAGCTGCTCAAGTGAGAATATTTATCTTTATGCATGTATGCATGTATTATATATTATGATATGATTTTGATAATTATGTGAATTATCACCCTTATATTGGAATGATGTTTTATACGACATATGCTTAGGTATTAAAGATTAGAGTTGCTTATAGCAAGAGAGAGTCGGAGGAGCTTATTTTATTTACGTATTTTGATTTTGAGTCATACTTTGATTATGTAACACGGAAACATTTTAAATTCATGTTTTGAGAGATACATTATATACTCTTTATTTTGGTTATTATTATTTGAATAATATGGTGAATTGGCTTTTATGTTCAAGTGGTGAAATGAATAAGTTGATAATGAGATTAACTATTACATCATTATGAATAAAAGTGATTCTTTTGCTACATGCTTATGTGAAAGTTGTATAAAAACATGAATTTTAATTAAGTGTTATCGAGCATGACAGCTATGTATGATGTTTGAATTATGCGTGACATCCTCGATTGATATGTGTCGCACCTCAAAATTTACCCTCCGACTTCAATTTATCTCGACTGTGTTTCACATTCACCGCATACGCATCAAGATCATTCGTCATATTTAAGTTGACCAAAGTCAACTTAAATCGACATTTGCATCGCTTGTAGTTGTAAATACCCGTTATTTTGCACTTCATGCATTTTTTATCTCCTTACCTATTATTGCATCATGTTAAGTTATTCATATGTCGATGATATCAATATTTCTGCTTTATAGATGATCGTTAAAAGCGATTCGACAATGTATGAAAATTAGTGTGGAAAATATTTCAAGCCGCCTTTAACTCACTGCTTATGAATCTACGTGTCGCATAGATCATGAAAATGTGATCTCTAATTTTTCGATACATTTTGAAGACTCTGCTCAACCGTGAGCGCTTTTAAGGCGTCGTATTCTTTATTATCATTTTATTTCGATCTCGATCTTTTAGATAATTTTTATTTAATTGAGACCTATAGTTTGTTTTAACGTGCTCATTTAATTTTTTTTGGATAATTTATTGT
The DNA here is from genome assembly GCA_021764765.1 of Vicia sativa. Lineage (NCBI taxonomy): Eukaryota > Viridiplantae > Streptophyta > Magnoliopsida > Fabales > Fabaceae > Vicia > Vicia sativa. The sequence goes on from CM038796.1 coordinate 201,632,430, forward strand.
CCGAACTTTTACCATTTTTGATAATTTTAGGTGTCCAATTTTTATCTCTAAAAAATCTAACAAAATACTTTTGGGCTCATATTTTTACCGACCCATTTTTTGGCCCATTTTGTCATCGAGGCATTCTTGGCATTTTAATATTTTGCTAAACCTAATTTGTTTTGTACATATATGTTGTTATTTATCGTTAGGAGAGGAAGGAAACAATGAGGCAAGAGGCATGCCAGATTCTTCTTCACACTCCCCTTCCTCTCGCGAACCATTGACACCCTCTGCACTGTCTCCACGCCTTCTCTTCATCACACGCCCACTCTTCCGCTCAACCACCACCCTTCCATTCTCATCTCTTCCGCCACCACCATCAACCCGACACCTCACCACTCACAAAACACCATAATGCCTCCTCTTACTCCGCCATCTTAATACTCCTTCCGTCATCTCACATCCAAACCTCCGCCACAAACCCATCACCACCGTAACACCGTGTTTCATCTCCATACAAACTTTTCTTCACATCTTTTCCTCTCATTTTCCAAAGAAATGTGATTCATTCATCAACCACAAACCTCCAATTTCTACAGCTTCTCCTCGCCTCGCCTCGCAAACCCAAAGATCACCCATCTTCATCAATTATCCACCGTAGCATTCACCTTTCAAGCCATAATCGCTTCATCCCGCTACTCCTCGCCTCTCAAACATCTTCTGATCATCATCTTCCTAAACAACCCACGCCTTACTCCAAACTTCCTCCATCCAACTTCCTCCGCTCGACACTACCTCTTCTTCTCCATCTTGCTCACCGTAAACCATTTACACCCTTCATAATACCATCTACATCCCAACAAACTCGTAACAACACCGCATCGCCACCACCTCGCAACTCACTTATTCCGTAATGAACACAACAACACGCCGCCATCGCCCTCACATAACTCCCTATGTTCACTCTCCACAACCTTCATTCATACTCCCTTTGTTCCGTGTTTCACCTTCCTCACCGCTCAACCCCTATCAACCTCCTTCCCATTCCTTAAACCACACTGTTCCATCACTAATAAGGATCAGCTCTTCCAATATTGCAACTCATGATGACATGTGTATTGAAAGTTCACCGAGATCGCTAAAGGCGTGGTGAAACTTTTCCTCTTACCGTGAGACACTTTCAACTATACTACCAAAGACATCAATCTTGAACTTATACTAAGTAACAAGTTTGATTATGCCATGATGTTTCAATTGATGGGAAGAGTTTCGTTGATGTTTAAGTCGAAATTCAAGAGGTAAAGTTTGTTGTGATAATATATTGCATAACCGAGATGATTTTGAAGCATTCTTTAAGATTACATAGTGCGCCCGATATTTGTTTTGATTGACTCAAGCTTGCATCGAACTTGATTTGTGTCTTAAAGTTGAATCGAGTAATAACATGAACCCTAGTCATTTGTTTTAATTTATGAATCGGTAATCATGAATAATTGTTGTGTTTACTCGATATTGAATGAAGTAGAATCTAAATGCTATGAGTTGAATATTGATTTAAATTTTCGATTATTGAAAAGTATTCATGTTAGATTCATGTAAACTTCATTCAATAATTTTACTAACACATATTCCAATTGTTGCAATTTCTTTCATTTCAATTTTATCTCACACTGCTACTAAATTTTGTTATTTTGAAGGTATTCAATGATTATTTGAAACAATCATTTCCAATTAGCACACCTATACTTGCACTTTAGTAATTAAACATTGAATTACTACTTTATTTAGTAATTTTAGTAATATGTATAATAATACTTAGTAGCATTTTTATCTTATATTTGACATTGTGAATATAATTATACTTAGTATTATTTTTATTTTATATTTGATATTGTAAATAAAATATATAGTATTTCTATTTTTATATTTAGTATTGTAAATATATAATTATGTATATACTACTTTAATTTTATACCTTTACCATATTCATTTATAAAATAATTTCATATTGTAATATAATGGTTATTCTTTGTTACAATTTTGAATTTGAATTTAATTCGATCTTCTCGAATGAATATGAATGCAAATATTCTATTCTAACAAATGTAATAATCAATATGAGCATTGCAATATTCTCTGCATAGCTTTTGTTTGTATCTCGTAGATGTGATCTTCATTTGTTATTCATCTAACGCCAAGCTTTGTCCGATCTTGAAGTTCACTTGAGCTCATTTCGCATCATGACCGAGTTTACTCGATTATTTTGAACTAATTCGATTTGTTTGTATTGTTTGCTCTTATCGCATTTTCAATTCGATGTACCCCATTCATAAACTTGTACCCATCTTCGCATGGTCTCGTAATAGTTTAAGATTAACTTTTTGTGTGTTTTAATCACCGCTCAATTACGCTGCTTGTCATATTAGAACACATAGCCTCCTCGGGCTCCTCATCAAGGAACGTAAACATACACAAGGCACACTCACACACATTCATAGTTTGGTCCCGCTATTCTACAATCATACAACTATTCGACGATTGTTCTAATCGGTCATTTAGAATACTAGTGCCACACTAGTTCCACTTTCTAGAGCATACATAGCCACCTTGATGGGCTCACTGGTTTCCTAATCGGACTTATATCCTCTAGGCTCATAAGCCAAACTCAAGGTCTATAGTCGGGGACGGGTACGGCCATCTTCACAAGGTTAATTAAAGCCCTGTTTAATTAATCATAACCCGAATAAATTTCTTGGTTCAAATACCAATTGTCCACGCATAGCAATGGGATAAGAGCATCTATCTCACGAGATTAATCAAGTCCATACTTGATTAATCATAACCAATCATTCCTTCTCTTCGGTCCATTACCAAACCCCATCTAAAACACTTTCATAATTAAAATTTCAAACCTCGATCCAACGTCGGTGTCTTTTCAAAAATTTTCACAATAAAACCAAGTTCAAATCGTTGACGATAGGCCAATTGTTTAAGAATTTGTGCCAATAAAACCCCAGTCTTTAAGTCGCCGACGTTACTAATTTCTAAAGACTCTTAGTATTTAAATCGTTGGACGTTGTGCCAATTGTTTAAAGACTCATTAATAATGTGAAACTTGTTTCACCTCACTTTTTCTTAAGAAAACCTTGGGTGATAGACGACTGCCCGAGCATTAGCCCTCGGTTTCTAGTATTTGAATTGAAGACATTAGTCCTATTGTTTGGTACTTTTTCACCCACTTAAAAACAATTCAACTCACTCAATTCCTCTTTCGCCTATGCACTATCAAAACTCTTTTCTTACAAAGGGTGTGAATAACCATTTCAAACATGAATGAGGACTTAAGCTTTCAAACAAACTAAATAAGTCCAAATTCAAGCATTTGAAATCCTAATGCACGATTTTTCTTATAAAATCAATACAACCAATTTAAAACATTTTTTGAGGAACTACGTAGTTTTGACTTTCCTATTGCACGAGGGAATATGTAGGCACAAGGTTCTCAAAACCGCAAACTCAAAATAATAATAAATAAATCTTCTTTCTTTTATTTCTCGATCTTAACTCATGAATTAGCAATTTAACACACAATACTTATAACTCAAAACGGTCCCATCGAGAACGATGGATGTAGCGTGGTTAATACCTTCCCTTGCATAATCGACTTCGACCAGATCTTCGGTCACGTAGGACCGCCTTTATCCATTTCGGTTTTATCTATATTTCTCCGCTGATTTCATTATTGTTTTAAAATAACCATGAAAACCAAATACAATATGCATATATTACCTGATTTATGACGTATTATTCACGGAGTTTTATGGTGTTATTATTACTGACCTCAAGGTACTGGAACGCCACTCACGATCTTACATTTCTCTCTAGGGAGTTTTTGCCTGATCGAACCATGGTTTTCGAGTTCAAGCACACCTTTCTCCACCATCACCGATCGAGCTACGTAGCTCAATTGGTAGTGGTAATGTATTTAACACGTACTTGAACCCTGTGGTATATGGTTCGATTCCTACGAAGGCAAACTCTACCAGAGGAAGTAGAAGATTGTGAGGTGGCAAGGCTGCACTCTCAAGTGGGTCCGAAATGTTACATTACAACCTTACCTCGCTAGGTTATGTTGGCTCATCCTATCAGTGTAATATACCCACTGTGGCTCGAGTCTCCCCAACCTTGCAAGGGGAACACATACATGTACATTTTTTGAACAATAATTTACATTAATTAATTTTCATAATAATATAAAATCCCTATTTTTTATTGTTTTTCTATACAGTGTTATGAATGTCACAAATGCCATTTCGTTTCGTTGTCTTGAAATTGAATACCTTATACCTTTCATGATAATGATGATGTAAATTATATAAATTGATTATGGTTGGTTCAGAAGATGCATCATGTGTAATTTGGAAATACATTTCCTCGACCAATTAACATCGTTCATTGGTTTAGTTCATTGTTGTCTAAACTATAAAAATGTCTCACCCAAATACCATGGTTTTGTTTGGATTCTTTGTTGGTCAAATTTTCTCAACCAATGAACACCCTATCCATTGTAGGATGTTATTTTTGTTTATGTCTTTAGGCTCAGAAGAGGGTCCGGTAACCCTACGAGGTCTTTTGGCCTGCTCAAACTCCACTCCAATCACTATAAGAATTAGAAGGATAGGTTTGTGTGAGTCGGAGGCTTAGATGACTCTAACATTGTCGTGAGTGTGGATGGTGAACCTCTATTTCCTTGGCTCGGGATATAAACTCGTATTTATCACGAATATGACAATAAGTACATCACATCCAACAAAGGCAAGATAATTCACCCTCTAGAAGTTGAAGTCATGAAGTCTCGCGGTGATTGGACGATGGCGGAGGTGGTGACTCTCACGCTCAATAATGTATTATCAACTTTGATTGATTTATGTAATGTCATTGCAATTATAAGAAAGAAAATCTTATCCTAATACTCTAGATTCAAACCACAAAACGAAATCTATAAAAGTGTTCTTTTTATTTTGCTTTAGGTGATATGAACCCGAGGTCCAATAAAACACTATTAATTAATGATAAAAACATTCATGATCCTTCTTAAAACTCTTTCATTGTGTGCCTCTAAAAACTTGACCGATTGTTATTATCACTATTGAATCTAATGTGTGTTTTAAATTTTAATAATATCTCAATCATTATCTCAAATCCTAATATTTTCCAATAGTTTCACCATTTTCACATTCTTCAAAGTTGAACACTTTTTTAAAAAACTCTTCCAAATAAATTTTGGTAATACTAATCAATTTGTTCAATTCATACAAGCTTTTGAGCAACGAGGTCGACTTTTTCTATGCATGGATGCAATTTGTTTGTCACCCCTATAATTTTGCCGTGAAAAGACACACGATCAATTTGTCTTTGTACAATATCTACACGTAAATCAAGTGGTCAATCAATTTTCTAAGATGAGGCCTAGGATTGTCTCTCTCAAAAATTGGAAATAATTTTTTCTAATGTCTTATATTAATTAAATTTTATGATATAAAATACATTTTAAAATTATATATTAATCTAAAATCTTAAATTATTGAATCTATGTTTATTTTTACTTTAAAATGTTCAATATTTTCTATTTTATCTAATATAAAAATTATTATTCATACTTAACATACCAATATTTTATTATTAATAAAATATATATTTTAAATTTAATTTTAATTTTTAAGTTTTAAATTAATATATCATTTTAAAATATATTTTATAGCATAAAATTTCGTTTTTCAGAGAATAATCAAGAATTTATCATTTTTAAATAAAAAAATACAAAATTAAATTATCAATAGTTTGAATTTTACTTATTAAAATAGTAGCCGACCATGAGTTTAATTTTTAGCCGAGCAGTACTATTTCTAATTTACAATCTCTTTAGGTTGGTCCCACAAAGATCCTCTGCGACTGTGTGGCTCAGAAAACGAGCTAAATACCATGAAATACCACCAAAAATTCAACTTAAAAGATGTCAAATTGTCAAAGTAAAATCATAAGCCTTCTCAAAGTTTCTCCAAATCTTGTTTTTTTCTCCCAATTAGCCGTCCTAATAATTCCAATCCCAACAGTAAAGATTGAGTCCCACTCAGAAACCAATGACGAAGAATCAAAGAAAGCAAAAAAAGGGTTGTTGGTAAACCTTTAATTTTGTGTGGTCTAGACTCTAGAATCATTCAACTTCAAATCCATTGTCCTACCTAATGCTTAGTCAAATTCCAGCACTCTCAACCTGCGGAAACATCACAAGGTATCTGACCCCAAATATACGTTTGGCCTCCTCTGACCATGACTAACGTTACTGTTCTTATTTATTTAAATCATCATTACTATACTAATCATAGAATTAATCTTGTAACAAAGAAAATAATAAATAAATAAAACGTTTCTCTTATATTTCAAACTATTCAACTTTAAATATAAAAGACTTGCTCATAAATTTAATAGAGCGTTTTAATTGAATGAAGCTTGTTTAAGTTTAATAGACCATTCTAATTAAATTCAGATAAGTTGATTCAATTAGAACATCCTATTAAATTTAAGAACAAAGTGTCCGTTGTTTTAACAAACCTTTGTTTTTAAAAGTTGATTAGTTTGAGGTATAGGAGGGTAAATGATTATTTTAGAGTTTAAGTAGAGAAAGATGAATGTTGAGATAAAAAAATTTCAATAAAGCAGTGATAATAAACTGATATGTTTGGACTATTTAAATTTTAAACTCATTCTACAAAAGACAAAAAAAATAAATAGAAATATCGAACATATAATTGAGTGTGGGAAATCTTAAACCTTGTCCTATCCTATAAAAAACTAATGATTAGAGAGAGATGAAACTAAAATTTTAGACTTTATATAAATTGATTGAAGAATTTGACGAAATAAAATAATATTTCATTGTTAAAATAATTTAAAATTGAATGGAACACAATAAAATAAATGGATATGTATTTAAATTAGTTTGTAATTTTGAAAAACATACATATCTTACTCCAATTCATTCTGTTTCGTTCTACTCTATTGTGTTATGTTGATCTCATGATATCCAAAGATAATCTTAACCTATTTTGTAAAAGTATGGGAAAATGTAAATATGGTCGACTTAACATCCGTTAGAGGATGAAGAAGATACGTTAAATTTAAAATGAATAGTATTAGTGAAAAAAGATTTTGTATGGATTTAGATTTTGACAGGAGAAGCGACAAGTGGACCTAGTAGATGGATTTTGCAAAGATTTCATAGATTTGGATCCTCCGAATCTTAGACCTTTATTAATTTTCTTTACCCTTTTCTGCCTTTTCAATTTCAATTCAGCCCCACAAATCAGTTTACTTTTATTTTCTACGTTCTTTTTTACTATTATTATCACTCTTCTCTCTCTTCCTCTTTCTTATAACCCCCACTTCTTCATTTCCCATTTTCACTCACACTTTCCTCTGAGTTTATCAGTTTCAAACACAAAGTATATCATGCCTCCCGCCGGTGATATTTTCCGGTCCAATTTGACGGAGTTGTTAGAGGAATCACCTTCTGGGACCGATGAATTGCACGTCCTTGCTGTTGATGATAGCCTGGTTGATCGCAAGGTTATTGAACGTTTGTTAAAGATTTCTTCATGCAAAGGTAATAATAACGTATATCATTATTTCATGTGTTTGATAATTTTGTTTGGGTTGGAATTGATTCTGATGGTTTGTTATTTTTCAGTTACTGTTGTGGAGTGCAAGAAGAGCTCTTCAGTATTTGGGATTGGATGGAGAGAATACTGATATAGGGTTTGATGTAAGTAGACTCTGTTTTGATTTTGAATTCTGTTTGATATTGGAAATTGATATTGGATTTGATTCTTGATTTCTTATGGTTGCAGGGTGTGAAGGTTAATCTGATAATGACGGATTATTCTATGCCAGGGATGACAGGATATGAACTACTCAAGAAAATCAAGGTATTGTTTTATAGGTTGTTGACTTTCCTTATTTGAATTCTTGATCATGGAATTCTGTTGTATGTAAAATGTGTATTGGAGGAAGGTGGTTCTTATAACTCTATACCTGTTTCTGTTAATTTCAGCAGGAGTCTTCTGTTTTAGAGAGATTCCGTGGTGATCATGTCGTCCGAGAATGTTTTGACTCGAATCGATAGGTAAACACCTTGAATGAAATATTTGTCTTTTGATTTTACTCTGATTTGCAGAGATGAATTGATTGTAGAAATGGAGGCTTCATTGAATGTAAATAAGTACTTATATTTTTTAAGCAAAATTTCAAGATTAAGTCCTTTCCTTTCCATGATGAAACATGGCCCAAATCTTTTACCTCAATTAGTTTATGGTGCCATTTGTTTCGTTAGCGATCATATTAATCCATTTAATCGTTAGATAGGGTTGATACTTTTGTAGTTGAGAAAACAAAGCTGAAAACTAAAAAAGAAATCGTTAAGAAAAGCAATGAAAACGCTCTTAAAGTTTGATAAGATTCGATCAATTGTTCAAACATAGATAATTTTTTTCTTGGAGAGCAATCACACCAAAATTTTAGTATGTGATCTATTGTTTGGTAATATCCAATTTTTGCCTAAAGATGACATGTCATAATTTTATCGCTTATGCATTGATGCAATTTTTATATGTATGTTTTTAGTATGTGATCTTGCACCCTCGTTGAAATATATGTTTTGCAACTGCTACTAAGAAGAACTAGGATGCATTAAGCTTCTTTACTGTTATGTGAATTTCTAGTCCAGTAACATATTTATTTTCACTGATTTGCAGGTGCTTGAGGAAGGAGCCGAGGATTTTCTGTTAGCCAAATGTCCGATGTAAGACGCTGAAAGACTTTGTCGAGAGTGGTGAAGGATGAAAAAATTCTCTAAAAGACGACGATCATCAGACGATTGTAGTCCATCTCTATCAGTAACATTCTCACCAAAGCGCCATTCATGCGATCCACCATCATCAGTGTTCTCACCACTCTCACCACCACCATTATCCTCCAAGAAATCTAGATTGTGATGATAAATTTATTAGTCTCATGTCTCCATTTTGCAATAGTAATGTCCATATTTGAATTTGTTAACCAGTCTATACAGTTTGTACTGGATTTTGAATGACAAAAGGCAATATAACAGAATCACTATTTTTGGCCTCTTATTTGTTCATTGATTTTGCTTTGCTTTTGTACAAATGAAATCTATTAAAACTTTAAAAACAGAGGTATTATTTTGACAAATTTACTGCAACTTTTAAATAACTCATGCTCTATTTGATTTTCTGATCACTATCTATCTTTATAGATAATTTCAATCGAACAAAATATGAATTTTAAAAAATTGAAAGCGTACCTAATTTTTGAACAAATGGATTTAATAAAAAGAAGTAGCCACGCTTTAGGAAATTCACAAGGAAGTTAATGAAATGAGGAGTATGAAGAGTCTTTAAATTTAATTACTTATATGTCCTTTTAACTTATTTTATTAAGAGTCTTTACTGTGTAGTTTGTTTAGAATACATTAACATCTAAAATTTACGATAGAGTTGTTCTTCCATCTTCATTTTGTAGGAGGTTAAGCGATTCATGGACACATTTTATTTCAATGGAAGGCAATTTCTGCAGCAGTAGGTGTCTTTAACATGTAATTCAAATTGGCATGAAGTTCAAAGGTATTTAAAGAAGCACAACTTAAAAGCACAAGACTGCCCTGATATTATTGTTTGAGTTTTCAAAATAAAGTTTGATCAACTTCTTAACGACTTGACAAAGAAATATGTAATGGGAGAGCAAAGCATGTAAGTCTAGCCATACTTTAATTTCCTTCATTTAACAATCAAATGATGCATACATATGACTTTCTCATTTCCTGATTCAAACTTTAATTAATTTCGGCAAACATGCTCACAATCGAATTTTAAAAAAGAAAGACTTCTTCATGCTCATCTACGGCTCTTTTACATCTTTCATGTAAATATCTCAACCCTGTGGCAATTGATAAGATAATCTCAGCAGAAATTCTTGATGACATACAACTTGGTCAAAATATACAATGCATGGACCACGTGAAATTGCTAACAAAACTCACATTGCATGAAACAATTGATTTTATCATTTAGCGTACATAAGTTTCTAAAATTGGATGTTGAGTCAATTTAAACTTCATTTTTGTTCCAAGATTTAAGGAGATTTGATCGTGATAATTGGTGCAATTTCACCAGGATCAAGAAGTATTTTGGTGAACACTCAAGCCCATGTACCATCGAGGAGTATTTAATGAAATTACCTAGACCTAATTTCAACAAGAGTTTTATCAAAGATAAAGGGAAATTGTTTTCTAGAGTCTTAGGTCTGAGGGTTCCTGGGAGTTTTGTTTTTGATGTCACTCATGCACCTTTGATACATCGAGGTCGACCGATTGCTTCTCACTCATGAGCTTTTAAGCAAAGAGTCGAGTATTGTATTTGAAGTTTAATCTTCTATTTGTTTCTTTTTGATATTGTCACTAGTTTTTATCAAGATGAAGACAAATGCTAAAGTAAGCAAATGATCAAGATAAGACAAGAAAATATTGGTGGTTAGTAGAGTGTGAACGTGATGAATTCGCCATCTCTGAATTCGAGATTATCTTGATCTTCGGTATGGATGATGAATGAAGAAGGGAAGATAGTTCCCACAGACTACGCCTAATCGATCCGAATGTGATTAGAATCTGAGACGCACCAAAATGAACCACGGTCTTGAGCAAGTTGATGTTGAGGAGGGTGTACCCAAGACATCGATGCTAAAGTAAGCAAATGATCAAGATGAAGAAAAAGAATATTGTGGTCATAGAGTAAGAATGCGATACCTTGCCTCAAAGATATGAGGGTTTATATAATGGACATAGGAAGATTCTCATTGGTTCATATATTCGGCCGAGACACGCGGTCCGCAAATATAGTTGTTCGAAATGACCAGGTCAAAATCGATAGGAGGCCCGTGAATTAGTCGTTATATCGCAAACGGGATACACTGCATAGCTCCGAACATTGTGGGCAGTGATTCCACCGACGAATGTCGGGCAAGGACCCGCTAACGGCGATCCCGCTGCTCGACGCTTTTAAGCAAGTTCGAGGACCCCATTGAGACTCGAGTCTAGAAGAGACGAGGCTACCCGCGAGCATCTGGGAAGTCCAAACAAGAGCTCTCCAAGTCGTTGCCTGTGACGTGGTTGAATACCCTTCTAAAATACCGTGAATATTAATAATTATTTCGGATAACATAAAAACAAGGGCATTACAATTTATTTTAAAAAAATCATACAATTGTCATGCTTCACCAAGAACTTCACTCATTAAAATAATTAAACCAAAGACATATTCTACACAACTAAATTATCATCAAAACGGAATAATTCAATCAATAATTATTCCCAAAATCAACAAAAAACAAGTAGTTTTAAATATAACTCGAACCAAACGCTCCCTGCTGTTACAACTACCGAGCATGACACCGACACGCGAATAAACTAAGTATAGCTCAAGAGCCATCCTCATTAACTCCTAAAGCGACTAAGACTTCAATCGAATCATCAAAGTAAGGGTGAGACTTCATCATAATTAGAATGCATTATGTTCATCAAAAGCAATCAAATATCATAAGACATCATCCACCCTATTCAAGATAATCATATCTCGGCTTCATACACAAGTCATAAACATACATCATCCACAAACAGACTATAACTTCATCGAATCCATCATAACATGTTATAATAAAACAAATATTTAAACACACTCTATGCATGCGGTAACCGACAAAGGAGCCAATCATTAACGTTCCATTCCAACCCTGACACAACGTTAATCCTCACTCATACATCGCTCGAACGCCGAATCTAGCCTTCACCACCACTAATCAATCTCACGGTATCGGGTAATACAAGTCAAATTCCACACAATGGGAATTAACTCATATAGAATTGATATGCATTTTCATCATAAAGCATGCAAAATTCAAACAAAAGTTATGACCACATCGACATCATAAACATGCACATCAAATGAAACACGATATCATCAATTATCATGAATATACAACATCAACAACGAACAACCACGACAACAACGAATTCCTCATACGAAGGTCATATTAATCCAACAAGATTCACTTACTAGGTTTTTAAAATGCCTTTATAAGATAACTCATTCTTCCCTTTTCAACGGTTCAAACTTCAACTTAATCGAGTTACGGTCGCAAAGATACGAAAAACAATTTTCCAAAAGTTATTTTCTGCTTTTAAACAAGATGAGTTGATCCAAACACTCATGTGTCGACCCATACATAGCTTGTGTCGACTCATGTAACATATGAGTCGACTCATACGCAACTCAATTTTTTGTTTTTCTAAGTTTCTTTAGTATGAGTCGATACATACCTCTTGTATCGATACGAAGCTGACTTGTGTCGATACATAACTCGTATGTGTCGATCCAAGTCTCCCAAAATGCCTCATGAGTCGATGCAGGGCTTCGATCGATGCAAGCCTTTTCCACGCCCGATTTTTAAACACATACTAACTTGTATCGATCCATAACCTTATGTGTTGACTCATGCTACGTATTTTTACCCAAAACCAAAATTTCCAACGTTTGCAATTCCAATCAATCTCTTTTCCAACATTCAAAGCCACATATGGGAAAAATTATGCATTCTTACATACAATTAATGAGAATTGCACTTCATAATCAATCCACAACATCATTATACACATAATAACAATCACTATGTATTCCAATTGGGGTTTTACCAACATCGTTATTTACGACCGACCTAATCCTAAATCGGAATTTCTAACATTTTATTCAATCCTATTGATTTCAAAACTCATAAGGCATAACAATCAGAGAAAATCACCCCTTACCTTAAGGATTCGTCGAATTCTGACACTTTTGGCTTTTCCTCCTTCTTTCTGCTCTTCTCACTTTCACGTAGAATGAAATCTTAATTCTTCTATTTTTCTTTCCTTTTGTTCTTATTACTCTAAAATAATATAATAAAATAAATAGTGTGAGTAGAGCCTTTTACTCCTCACACCCCCACTTTACACTTCACACCACCAACAATCCCACTTTTATTTTAATTAAATAATTCCAATAATCCAAAAATACCAATAATTGAATTTCTAATTAAATTAATAATTAAAAATTCTAATTATTTAATAATCGAAATATTGGGGTGTCACAGTGGCGACTTGAACTGTGCGGCCAAGGACGTTTTACCCGACGATTATTGTCGAGGAGATGAAAAGTTGTGAGAATTTGGAAGGATTTTTGCTTACGTGGCCTCGAGCCGTGTGCGGTAATGTCTTTGTAGGCTAAGGACTAGGTGCAATGATGAAATCCCTAGGTTTCTTAGGCAGCAATCCCACGCGGGCGAGGTCTATAAAAGGGCAATCCTCATTTGTGGACTTTATTTCGCCCCGAAATCGTTCGCGTATGCTCGACTTTATCGTTCATCAATCAGGAACCCGACTTGCTTCGTAGAGTCTTCCGCTTCACGCCATGATCAAGATTGATTCTTCATCATTGCCTCGATCACTCTTTAAACGGTATGTTTTCGAATCTTTCATTCAATTTCAATGGATTAGGTTTGAAATCCTCGTATATGGAATGCATGTGGTGGGTTTTAGTTTTGGGGTTTGGAGTGGCGGTGATCGGTTGTTCACTGCCCCCACGTTTGATTACATCGAGTTTATTTGTGTTTTCTCTTCCTCGGGTTGAGGGATCCCATTCTAGATGATAATCCATTTTGAGAGAAGGCTATCGATCGAGGAAGTGGATCCTCGTTCGTCCGAGCCCTTTCACTTGATGAGTAGTGGAAGGGTGGAATCCCATCCCGTCGAGGGTCATCCTGAGATAGTTGTTCCAACCGGTGACCAGGATCCCACTACCTGGGTGGCTTCGAACATTCGTTTGAGAGGATCGTGCATTACTAAACGTATGAACGAGATTTTCTTCCCCGTTGATCGGTATGATACTGACGGGGAAGATGTGAATGAGGAGGAGAAACGAGAGGTCTGGGCTGTATATATCCTTGTAGCCGAGCATTGGGTGTGCTCAATATATGAAGGAGACCAAATCCCAGTGTTCGACATTTGGTTCAGGGAATTGGGTTTCGCTACCCTTATCGACTTGCGGTGGCGGTGTTTGATCACCTCCGCTTGGCTCCATCAACTACACCGAATGCGATTGCCTTTATCAAGGAGTTTGAGATCTTGTGCGAACACTTGGAGATAGGTGTTACCCTCCCCTGTTGTTTCATATATTCTGCCTTCAGAGGGGGTCGAACAAGACGGATGGGTAGTCTGATAGAGCTGGGTGTCGTTTCAACAATAGAATGAGAAACTTTTCAAACCTTATCAAGAGTCTGCTCGATTCTTCAAGGAGAAGTTTATGTTGGTCCGACCGATCTTGAACGGGCTCTTCAACGTGTTCACGAGCACACATGTTGTCCAGAGGATGGTTCCCAAGATGAACGATCGAGGGAAGCACGCACCTTTCATATCTAAGTTTAACTTTCATCGAGAAATGAACATTTCGAGCGAAATGTCGATCAAGATGTAGGCAAAGGAAGAAGCTGGATTCGAGGACATCGTTGGCCTTGAGTTGATATCATATATCGAGGGGCTTCACTCCACCGGATGGGACGAGGGAGAAAGCCGCCGGGAGAAGACGGGTTATGTTTATGATCCCCACTTATCAATGTGATGATCTTCTTCTTAATGGAGATCCTAAGGCTTACTTGGATAGATGTTTTATTATTTTAATTAACCTTGCATCTTTTCTTCTATGCTATCGATGAGTTCTTTGAAATTTATTTGATCTTAATGTTTGTATTTTCTTTTGCACTAGGATGAATCTGCGCAAGTGAGCTAAAGTAATCTTTGCGTAAAAGAAGGCAAGGGATAGGGTCGCCAAATGAAATGGTGGCTCCTCTAAGACTAGTCCGGGAAGTCGTCTAGAGCTTGGTGGCTCCTCTCACGACTCCCTCAAAGAACAAGAGGGTGTGAGTGAAGGGCTCGTGGATCCGACCGAGAAAAGGTAAAGGGAAATTTGATCTTTCTCCTCGATGGCACGACCGCGTTTATTTCGAGAACAGAACTTCGCTCGCCTCAGTCAATCTCTTTTCGGAGGAAATGGATCGACACAAAAAGGGCGCTTCTAAATATGCAGCGTGGTGCACATTTTGAAATTGAGGCCGCTTATTCCGATCTTGGTCAATCTCCGAGGTTGAGCCGGAACTCGTGGCCAAATTGAAGGAAGCAAAAGAACTTGCCAAGACCCGAGAAGACGCCGAGAAAAGTTATCCTCCGAGCTCAAGTAGGCTATCGAGGAACGTGATCGGATAAAAAGATAAGCAACAATGGCGATGAAGTTTCTCATTTATCGACTATGCCCCAACCGGGGGAGCTCAAGACTTAATGGTTGAGGACCCGCAACTGGTCGAGCGCGACGGGTTTATGATGACGCTGAGGCTACTTCGATGGGGAGTTTTGAAAATATGTGGCCTGGGACGGGCCCTTAACCTGTGTGGATCAAGGGATGAGAGTCCATTTTACGTTGAAGAAGTGAGATAAAAGGCCCAACTTCTTCGATGAAATGATTATGGACGGACTCATCCGACCTCGGAGATGGTCACCGGAGTGATTACGCTTGTTGCTTTTGTTATATGTTGTTATGGGCGTGGCCCACTTATGTAATGGTGAAGTTTAAACCTTTGTTGGTCGTTCTTGATTAATTTTGTTTTAGGAACGATTGCATATAAATCATGTGAATTACTCTCAATTTTTTTTTGAGTTGTTCATGCCAAGGACTCAGTGGTTCCAAGATGTTGTGATTGGATCCGATCTTTCCAGATTATGCAGGGAATTTTGCAGAGAGGTAGCACAAAGAGATGTCATCTTTTCACTTTCCTATTGGAGAGATGACCATAACCCTTGATTATGTTGTCTACTTACTCCACCTACCTATGACAGATAGGTTACTTAATCATCACAAGATAACAAGAACTGAGGCGACTGAGGGAATGATTGAGTATGTGATAGCTAATCCAAATATGACATTTGATGACTGCAAAACCATTAATGAGACGCATATAAGGTTCTCCCATTTGAAGGGTTTGTATGAGGAGCACCTAGTGGCGGCATCAAGTGCCCAAGAAGAAGAGGACGATATTTTTGTTCAGTATCACCGAGACTGTGTTCTACGATGTTACTTGATGTTCATGATCGACACGTCCGTATTTATAGACAAAAGTGAGGACCTATACCGATGTGACCTACCTGCTATATTTTATGGACCTTACTATAATTCGTGGAGTGGAACTAGGGAGCCGATGTTTTAGTATACCACTACTGAAGGAAGCTTCAAAATGGAGGTCGAGGCGCCACCGCTCATGCACACTCCTCACGTACCTTTTTAACTATTAACTTTAATTTATTTTGATTAATTTGTACTTACATATTATGTTACTATTTTAGAGTGGATAATATCTCATTTTTACGCATCTATGATTTTGAGCTAGATAAGGATTATACTAACAACATGCCAAGAGCGACCAAGTATATTCTCCATAAAAGAGACCATAAAATGGCGTGGTACCAAGTGTATCTTTATCGCACCAACCATGATGACATCAATTGGACGCCATTCGAGGATTACATGGAGGTTGTAGATTCGCTCCCATCTCTTTATACTCGAGATGGTTGGCATGTGGATCGAATATTATGGCCCGTATCTTCCAGCAAAGGTATCCGCCGATTTGGCTATGTGCAAAGATACCTAGATCTCCTTTCGACTACTCCTAACACCATGGTACGGCGGGATCTCGATAGCGTCTTCCGTGATTAAGAGAATTATTTGGTGCCACATAAGAATCGAATGATGCGGCATCCTAAAGTTGGCATTGTGTAAAAGGTTACGTGACATGGTTCTTTAATGTGTCACACCCTCTCGTGACATCAAATGGTCATAGAAGTCCACCTAGGCCATCTCATGAGGAGCTCTTGGAGAACGAGCATGTCATTGATTTATGTCAAATTGTCAACGAATCGCCTACTTGTGCGAGGCGTTGATGCAGAGATTATCGAGAGCATGTCCGAGGCGGTTGTCATAGTTGAGAGGATGGTCATGAGACATCAGGTGCATTAGAGTACCGTAGACAGAGGAGGATGCGGGGGATTTAGGATTAAACATACACAGTAGCTTGTGTTATGTTTTATTTCTTTGTTGCTGTAATATTTTAACTGTATTTACTTTCTTAACAACTAATGCATATTGTTATTTATGAACATCTATTTTGACCGTAATGTTACGTTCGTTTTATATTTTTGATCAGATCGTAAAATATTCGTCCGATTGTAAAATAGTAGAATTGATGTAATTTTAAATAAAAATGACACACAAAATAAATTTCACAAGCACACATACGAAGACACCTCGCAGCAGATTTCGCAAGTGTACTTGCAAAACAACCTTTAAATATGCAAAAAAATAGTTTCTTCGTAAGTGCACCTGCAAAACCTGCCGATAAGTGACTTTGTAAATGCACTTGCAAAGAAAATTTTCGGGTAAAGTGGAAGTGAAGTGATTTGTCCTCTAAATGGTGGTTAAGTGATAATTAATTTTTGTGATTTCCATTTAGGTTATTGACCAATGATATAATGACAGTGAATGTTTATACCTTATCATTATGTGAGTAGTATTATTAAATTATGTACAAACACATGTTTTGAGGTACAATTAAAATATTTTAAAAAATATATAAAATTGTAGTATTATACGGTGTAGAATTATTATTTGGTGTCAAGTTAGCATTTCACAAGATTTTATTAGATCCCAATCTCAACCAATCCAAGAAAGTGATATGGAATCATATAATTGGATCTTGATTTCAATTAAATCAACACAAATATCTCATTTCCTACGATAGGTATTGTGATAACTACAATGTCGCTTTCTTTTTCCTTTTCCTTTTCCTTTTAAAACTCAAAGGGGCAAGACAACCAACTATGTATGTATTTAATTTTACCGTAGCAAAAAAAAGTGATTTTTGATTATGTAAAAAAAAGTTGTCTATATTTAAATAGATCACGTAAAGAAGACTTGATAAATTTTAGAATAAAATTCACATTCAATAAATGATTAAAAAACTCCAAATCTGGATAGCCCGTCTCAGCCACAACTAACATGTTATGGGACGGTATATCTTTATCACAAACAGTTAGAATTGAGACAAATATTAATATTAATGTGTGATAATAGCATGGAAAACAACGACTGTTGTTGGACCGTAAAGAGTGTTTATACACATGAGAAGGGAAAAATGCAATTTCTCACCATTCAAATTAAGTCTGAATCTAAAATTATCATGTGTTTCTCTCTCGAGTGATCGGTAAGAGATCACACTTTACCTTCTCATAAGATTAACTGTGAATCTAAAATTATCATGTGTTCTCTCTCTCTCAAGACTCAAGAGGTTGATAAGAGATCACACTTTGCCTTCTCGTAAGATGATCTACTCATATTTCAAGTGTGGCAGCATCGCTCAAACGAGAAAACAAAAAGAAAGCAGTTTTAAAGATGGCACGTTGGAATTACTAAACTACAAATGCCTAAATGATAGTGTAATTAAAGAAAATGTACAAACTAGTATTGATACAGGTTTGGCTTTGCATTTAGAATACCCAAACCATGACTTCAGACTTCCAAAATTCAAGCCCAAAAATGTGGTGTTAAAACATTTCATTTTTTCCCTAATTCACCTGAGAATAATTCCAATTATACTTACTGCCTAGAAGTTAGCTTTCTTGTGTACCTTTCCACTCTGAAATATCCCATCTATTTGCAAATCAACATTTCAATAACTGCTGTTACTTATCACATTAATTGAACACATCAATGACATTCTACTTGACTTTATTGACCTTAGTTTCCAAGGGATTCCCACTATATTAACCTTAGTTTCCAAGGGATTCCACTATATTAACCTTAGTTTCCAAGGGATTCCACCCTCGGCTTGTTTTAAACATCGTCAAACAGATTAATTTAAATGACAGACCTACCACTAGTAGAGACACCTAAGTAAGGAATGGTATACCTGTGACTTACCATTTCTACATTACAAAGAAACACAATTAGCTAATATGTTTTGCACTTACTAAGTTGGGGGAAAATATTAATTTTAGATGAGTAAAAGGTTCCAGATAATGTTTTTTTAATGGCAAATTGTTAGTAGCTAGTTGTATTACTTTTTTCTCCTTTGTCAGGGATTAAATCCATGACCACCAACTCCTTTAACTCTAACCTTAACAACCAATTGATCTACCCCTCTCATCTAACCCTCGCTCAGGTTCCACCTAATGTGATCAAAAACACCAAAGCAGTAACAGCAGAAGAGACACACAAAGATGTGAAAACTACATAATTTATGGTAAACACACTATGATGAGATGAATGATTGGGATACAAGATCTGCAAACAAGTAAATATGACTTTCATTCTAAAGTGCAATCACCTTCCAGCAACCAATCTTCTTAACCAGGAACCACCTTAGTAGAGAATTATGTAACAGGGAATATCCAGAATCCTAATACCAGTCAAGAAATTCCAGAAACAATTCACAAATATGTTTGGGAAACATGTGATATTTCTAGAATCTGATGGTGGTTTATATAAGTGAAACATAACCCCAGGAAACAGGAAGGATAAATTATTCATTCACAAAAACTAAATCATATTTTTATGAAACATATACGGCAACACCAAAAAGATACTCTCATACCTTGAAAAACTTGAAAACCCTATTGACCAGTCTTCAAATTTATACTTACAAAAGTATATTGGTTCCTAGAAGGGTATCATAAGGAAACAAAAACAATATTCAAATGTCACGAGTATAATTTAAACAACATATATTTACAATGTTAGCTGACAGTAGAAAAAAGGAAATCACTACCAATTTTTCATTGCAGAAACTATGTCAATTTAAAGCAAGAATAGAGAAAACAAAACACTAACATAGTATTTTTGTACCGCCCTTGATGTTCAAAAACAACCCACAAGCCAGTTTGTTGAATGATAGTTTTGAGGCATATTAAGTTCCAGTCCGTACATTAAACCTTAAGAGCTTTGCTAACACTGCCAAGACAATTCTTAGATGTAATAGAAACTGATTATATAAGAATGATACACAACTTGACCAACAATACTTCCCTGACTCGTTCTTGCTTCATAGACAGTAAAACCAAAAAACATTTGAGACGCTAAAAATACATGAAATCAGACTAATGATCATAAGCATATACTTGTCAGTAACAGTTAAGAGAGGAAAATAATCATAATAAATTGCAAAACAGATATAATTACGAGCATGTTCAGTCAAACAACAACATTGCATAGTTGTAGAATTTGGGGTACAAAAGCTATACACAAAAAGAGAAGTAGAAGCCTAAACGAAATATGTTCCGGCATTATGTAACCATTATTTTTAATGTATTGAATTTCTATACCACCTTATGTATTCACATACCAACATGAGCATTCTACATTAACACATGCACCATAAGATGAAATGGGAAACAACTTGAGTTCGGCAGTGCTAAAAAAAATCTCATGACCTAAACCAACTAGACCTATGAAAATTAGAAATTTCAACCTAAAAAAGTACAAACATACGAATAATGCAAAAAGGAGAGACAACGACATACACAACTCATGAAAACAGAGAATCTCTCAAGACCTTTCGATCATGCTAACAGATCGAGCCAACCAAGAGTAAGGCTACCTCCATGCACACTTGCCTCAGTCTCAATAGGTTCACACTCATATTGCTTCCTGCACCCGGGACATCGAGCATCCTGCTCAAGAATCCTCTTGTGGCAAAAGAGACAAAGCCGAAAACCACAATTGCACGGAAGAAAACTTGTGTCCGTTAGATCGAGATCCTCACAACAAATTGGACAAGGGGATGGCACAGAAGTGCGAGACCAGGGAATCCCTCCTCCAAAACGCCGGTCTGGATTTGGCATACTATGCTGTTTTGAAAGATTGGGCAATGTCTGGGGACGAAGAGCATCATCCACCCTCCAAGCTCTACCATTGGCAGATCCCCAAGCAACCATCCCAGCACTACCTGGTTTGGAATTTGGATATCCTAAACTTGAACCATGAGTCAATTCACGAGATAAATCCGTTTCCACAACAGGTTCATCATGTGAAGACGTTCGTGCTTGTCATCAGCGGCTAAAGCATCTGCCACAGCCTCCCAATCATCCAAGCATCCATCATCTTCTTCTACCTCTTCATCATTATTATCCTCTTCCTCCTCTTCCGTAACATTCCCAGAGAAACACCCACCACTGCTAGAACTACTACTGCTGCTCCCACTGCTACTACCCGTGAAATTCGTCCCAGAATCAGTACCACCGCATAAGACACTACAATTTGGACTGATAGGACTGTTCGACGGCGATTCCGAATCACTCTCGTGATGGATCACATCCTCCTCACCTCTCCGCCTCGTCTCCACTTTCTCCAATTCCTGTTTTCCCCGTCTACCCACAGGCGACAACGGCAGATGGATATCATCCTCCACTCCATCCTTACACCCCTTATTCTTCGCAGCACCTAACAAAAAACCGTAACCAATAAAACAAAATCATCACAGCAATAGATTAACACAAGCATCAATCTTCACATCACACACACATACATACCTTGAGATAACCATTGTTCGCGACGCGCATCAATCTTATACTGCTTCAATTTCGCAGACCTGTTAGTCTGAAATTCAAACACCACAACCACTGAGTTTCGATTGCAAAAAAAATGCATATCACAACGAAAATTGAAAAAAAAAAAAAACTGAATTAGAATGAAAACCATACCCTCTTCTTCTTGCCAGGGTTCTTAGTGTTTGCGGCGGACGGAATCGGAGCGGCGGAGATTGAATCGGAAACCATGGCTGAACCTTTGGGATTCGATTTTTCAAAGAGATTTGCAAAAACCCTAATTTGCGACGAAAATGAAACGATGGAAAATTCTAGAGAGAACGAAAGATGGAAAACTCTGGAGAGATAACAAAAATGGATCACGGTAACTCCTCTGATCCTTACGCCCTTTTTTTGGCTCACAAAGAGGGTCCGTGTGGATTTATTGGATGGTTAATTACTAAATCACCCCTGTCTTTTGTAATAATATTCAATCAGATTCACTTAGCGAATTGTTGAAACTTGATAAGTTCAGGGTTATAAATGTAAATGACGCAAGTGGAGAGGAATGCAACACGACGTCGTCTAATTTGCTCGTGTACGCAAGTTATTTTTAACCTATCGTTTTGATTAATTAGACTGACGCTTTTATTAATTATTTTTACTTATATTCAAAAAAGCGAAAATTATTTTTATGAAGTCTTTAAAAAGGAAATATGTTTTTGACCAAAACTAAATTATGTTGTATAAAGGATTAGAGTATTTTTTATGAGAACAAAAGAAACGTACTAATATATAAAATATTTTTAACTGTTAATTAATAAAAGATATGTATTATAATAAATTTTTATTTTTATTTTAAAAAAACTAAAATGACATGGTAAATATAAGAGTTTGATTGATTGTAGATGTAAAATTATTTTACAACAAATAGTGCACTATCTTTAAACTTTATTTTTACTAAAAAATTTATCAAAATATTTTTTGTTTTGTATATACAACTACAAGTGATTACTTTTTTTTAATTAAAGGGAGGACCCAAACCCAAAACTAAAAAAAATTACAAGAAAAAATTACGTTGGGTAGAATTCTCCGACAAATCACTAACAAATAGACTATATAATTTTTTTTTGGATATTCATCATACACTAGTGGTCTAGGATCATGACAGAAGCTCCTTTTGACCAAGGTATCAACACTTATGTTAGCTTCTTTAAAAACATGAACGAGGTTTACCACAATGTCACCCATTAACATCCTATTGATTTGACATAGCAGCCCTTTCGTGACTCTCGAAAGGGACTTCATGAATTATATCTATCACAAATTTGTTGTCTGATTGAATTTCAAGTCTTCTGAAACCTTTACTAACTACAAATTTAATTCCTTGCAAAACCCCAAACTTTCAGCTACTTCGATGTTACATGTTCTAATATATTCGGAGAATCCTTCAAACCACACCCCATTGTGATTCCTTAGAAGACATCCACAAGTTGCCTCGAGAGATTTGTTGACTACCTCATCCATATTAACGCAAATGCAACCATAGAGAGGTGGATTCTATTTGATGTTCTTCACCTCCTAAGAGGCTTTTCAACAATACTACGTGAAAGGGACACTCTCACAAAGTACTCCTTAACTCTGTTGGTAATCAGAAGATGGAGATTACTAGGCATGACATAATGATCATCGTGTTTCCTTTGAATTCTCCAATGCCACAATGAATGACACATAATGGCCCATAATTCTCCCGATAATTTGAAATCCTCTAAGTAGAACTTGTTCGATAAATTTTCAGCAATCCAAACATGTAAGTTACGACCAAAGAAATCATCCAAATGATGCTCAATAACCAAATGAATCAACATTTTTTAGCCACGCTACAATCCCATAAGGCATGCACAATATCTTCTATTGTGCCATCACAATTATCACACTCGGGTTAGCTATGGAAAGACGATGGAGATAATCATGATTCTTTCATGCTTGGTCAACCAAATGAAAGTTTTGATTCTTATGGGAACTTTCAGTCCCTAGATGCTCCTTCAATCATTATCATTGTCTTCAACCTGGAAATCAACACTAATATAATTGTAGGCACTGGATATCGAGAAGCTTCCATTTTTAGTACCTTTCCATAAACAAACATCTTCACCATGATAACTTCTAGGGGGTGAATAACTATAATTTCTTCCACAATATCCTTGTCAAAGATATTATTCATAAGGCCTACATTTCACTCTTGGTTGATATCCAAAAGGTTTGGCACTCTAACCAGTTGAGAATCATTTAATTTTACCTCAAAGTGATTCTGAATACGCCCAAATTTTACCCATCAATCCTGCCAAATGTTGATGTTGTTCCCGTTGCCAATATCCCAAAAGGTCAAATGTTTCAGCTCATGCCAAAGCTTGACTATATCTTTCCACAAGCTTGAGTCGTAAGTTTTAGCACTGACTGTTGCAAGATTGTTATTATCTCTATCATATTTTAATTTGACCACTTAACACCACATACTATTATCGCATAGCATAATCTTTCAAACCAGTTTTGATAAACATACTTGATTCATAAGGTTAAGATTTCCGATCCCCAACCCTTCCATGTGTTTTGGTTGAAGGATATTACTTCACTTGACTGCGTGAATATGCCTCCCGTCATCTTTATGGGCTCAGATGAAATCTCTTTAAAGCTTGTGAATCTCCTTGGCACACTTCTTAGGTAAATAACATGTCATCCTAGAGTTGGAATTGCTTCCACAGTCGCCTTTGCCAAAGTTGTCCTACCAGCAAAAGACAAATGATTCTTTTTCTAGCTTGTTAGTTTATTTTTTATTTTCTCAAGAATATGAGTAAAGTTTTTTGCTTTAGGACTTCTCCCAGAATTGGGCACTGCCAAATACTTCCCCAACTCTTTGGTCTCATTATAGCCTGAAATTCGAATGACTTAGTCTAATCATATTTTGCGTATTATTTGAGAATAGGATTCTTGTATTTCATTCCTAACTTATTGGCCAAAAGTGAAGCAGATCTTTTCCGACACTTCCATTATGCAATTCATTTGTTGGGAAGTTGCTTCTCCAAATGGGAGGAGATCGTATGCAAACATCAAGTGCAAAATCGTCGGGCAGAAATAAGGTATCCTTGTCTCAGACCTTTAGCAGAGTTAAAGTAGGATGATTGATTCCCATTCCAGCTAATGCTCATGACTCATCCACACTATGGAGAAGATTTCATGATAACTTGAACTAAAGAACTAGGGAACCCCACCTCGGAAAGAGTTTTCTGTACAAAATTCCAACTAAGGGTCCAACTTTCCCTTGTCTTTTATCCATACTATGAATTAACTCCTAAGCCAGAACAATATTCTCTTGAATACTTATACTCGAGATAAAGCTTGTTTGAAAAGGACCAATGATATCATTAATACACTCCTTCATTTTCTTAACCACTATCTTGCTCAAAATCTTGTAAATGGCATTGCACGGAGAAATGGGAAGAAATTGATGAGCATGAGTGGGATGGGAAAATTATGGGTACTCGGACACTAGTCTCTCGTACGTTTGTGATAAATATGTATAATTTAACTATTTTTTTAAAAATATTTTTTGGTAAGATTGAGTATGTAATAAAGGATATTTAACATATTATTTTTTAATATAAAACTCTTATCAATGCAAAAAAAAAATTATCTCATTATGTTTATTTTTTATAAATAAAATATAATAAAATTAACAAATAATAAGTTAATATATTTTAAATTATTATAAAATTATTAAGTAGAAAAGTTTTTGGTTAAAATGTATTTGCATTTAAATGACAATTATTTTATATTTGTATATAAATGAAAAATCGGTTCATGATCTATGTATTAAACCATGTAAATAATAATAATAATAATATAAATTCTATTTATTCTAATATATTATTATATAAGAATAAAAATAGCATAGAATTTTATTGCATATTTGTAATTATTTCTAGTATAAAGCACATAAAAAATTATTAAATAAGACTAAATATGTTTTTAAACATCGCAAAAATATCAGTGTCCGTATTGTAATTATAAAAGTATCAAATATACAATTAATTATAGTTAGAAAAATAAACACATTTAAAAGACATTTAATATATGTCTTCATAAGATATGAATAAAAAATTGATTTGAATTATGCGTGCATAAATTCTTTTTAAATTTATTTAGGGTAATAAAAAATTAAAATTTATTGAATATAAATTAAACTTATTTATGATAATACAAATAAATAATTTAGTTGGATACAAAATGTGAAAAATAATAAATACAACAATCAAAACTTTTGTACATAAAAAAATTAAGTTAAAAAATGTAATGATCACAAATTCTAAATAGAAAATGGCACTTAAATTAATGAAAGAGCGACATCAAAAAGACAATGGGCTAAGAGCATGGCTTCTCCATGCCATAAGGTATCTCCCAAATACACTACTAGACAGTCTGTCAAGCACGAGGGTTCATATAGGTGATCGCGACTTTATATGTCTTAAAGAATCTAGACCGCAAGTATACAGTCCTATCGTGTGTAGTTTTAAAGATTATCGAATCCCAAGGAACTAAATGTCGACCTATCATTATCTTAGGTTACTACGTAAATCTAAGGCTAATAATGTAAATAATTGGGTTTAGGGAACCTAACTGATTATAATCTAGTTTAGATTCAAAGGGGAATATTAGTATGTAATGGTCAGACTTCGGGGTTTAGCAACTGATCGACTTAAACTCGAATTATCAAAACAGTTTCAGTAGGAAATATTTGTTTGAAAACATTTTTCTCAAACTCTCGTGTTTATTGATATAGATCCTACAATAAAACCTAAGTGAGTGCTCTCGCTGTTTCAATTAGAGTTTAAAATAGTTTTTAAAAATAAATTTACATTTTTGAAATACTTTTGGTCCTCTTTCATTTTTGTAAACGTGAAAGTGATAATTAGATATAAAAATTGTTTTTAAGAAAAACATATAATGATTATATATTGATAGAGAATTGTGTTTTGGATCTACTTTTAACAAAAAAAATCGCAATAAGATTAAAGACATAATTTTTTCCAAAGGTTACCATTTCTAACTTTATATTAACTTCTTGTTGAATTTGGTTTAATTAAGTTGGTAGAAATTATTCAAAACCTATACTTTAGAGATAAATTCAAAATTTAGAAACATCACCAATAAAACGATGGTGATATATTATACCGAAAATTGTATTTCCACCTAATTTTGTTTCACCACGTCAAACTTATGAGTTTATTTGTATTAGTGGGAGAATTAGAGTACTGCTCTTTGAATATATTATGTTTGCAAATATGTTTTTGTTTATACTTAAGAGTATGATATTTATGAATTATTATAAGATCTGATGAACTCTTTTCAATTTAGAAGACATGTCGCTCGTGTAAGACTAATTATCTTTTTATATTAAAATAAAAAAATTCAAATTATATTTAGCTTAATGCAATTCTCTATAGTATATATTGATTCATGTTGCAAGTTTTTTTTTTTTTTTAAGTTAAAGATACTTAAAAGATCATTTGAAAAAAAGTTACAACAAAACAATTTGATCCAAAAAATAAAGAAAATTTTGGGTACTCGAACACTAGTCTCTCATATGTTTGTGATAAATATGTATAATTTAACTTCTTTTTTTTATAAATATTTTTTGGTGAGATAAAGTACGTAATAAAGGATATTTAACGTATTATTTTTTAATATAAAAACTCTTATCAATGCCAAAAATATTAATTTGATTATGTTTATTTTTTATAAATAAAATATAGTAAAATTAACAAATAATATGTTAATATATTATAAATTATTATAAAATTATTAAGTAGAAAAGTTTTTAGTTAAAATGTATTTGCATTTAAATGACAATTATTTTATATTTGTATATAAATAAAAATCGTTTCATCTATGTATTAAACCATGTAAATAATAATAATATAAATTCTTTTATTCTAATATATTATTATATAGGAATTAAAATAGCATAGAATTTTATTGCATATTTGTAATTATATCTAGTATAAAGCACATAAAATATTATTAACTAAGATTAAATATGTTTTTAAACATCGTAAAAATATCATTGTGTATATTTTAATTATAAAAGTATCAAATATACAATTAATTATAGTTAGAAAAATAAACACATTTAAAAGACATTTAATATATGTTTTCATATGATATGAATAAAAAATTAATTTGAATTATGCGTGCATACTGTTGCACCTCAAAATTCACCCTCTTCATTTTATTGATAAATAATTGGCTAACACTTAATCGATAGGTGCATTGCATACATATCATTCATGCATTGATCAGGGGTTCAGAATTTTCTAAATCGTGTGAGCCTGTGCAATTCTAAGGAAGAGGTTTGGTTCCAAAAGATGAGTATCTAAGGTTCTGTTATTTCGAGCGACATCTCAATATGCAAGATATGTGTGTCCAGAAGCTTCTGATTATCTCGCGAATTGAAGTTTTGGTGTTTTGATCGCCTATCAGGTGAATATTGATTCCAGTTTCGAGCTACAGTGTGTTGTGGTCGAATATTTGAGCCCAAATTGATTTTACGGTCTTCTGTAAGTGATGAAGTGTCAGTATACGACTTATCGATCCGCACGATTCATCAGAGAACCAAGAACGGACGGATAAAATGATATTTGAGTGCGTGTATCAAAAAGTCAACAAAAGTCAAAGTTTGACCGGGCGGAATTTCGGGTCAAAATTATGGTCAAAAGTCGACATTTGAGAAAATGCGATCATTCGTTGAAAAAAATCGGAAGAATCGGGTGAAAATGAGGTTTATTGCATTTTAAGTAATTTTAGATTTAGAAAAAATTTCTAAGTCGGAGTCGAGCGCCATGTTGTCGCATCTGTATCCTGCCCGTCTGTGGTCAAAACTTTGTGAATTGATAGTCGTTGAAAGAGCGCATTTCGTACTCGACTTTGACGTTGTGAAGTTTTTGCGAAATGCTCGATTTCAAGTTATGATGCTCCGAAGTTTGAAGTTTATAACTTTTGAAGTTTTACACTTAGTAAAATTTTAAGTGTTTTTAACGTGTTCAGGCGCTCGACTTTGGAGACATTTTACACGTGTTTCGAGGCGTTGATTCGGGTCGAGTTCAAAATCAAAGTTGTTCATTTAACGACAATCTACAACTTTGCTGAAGAAATCGAATCCATTCGAAATGGATAAAAATTACGGAGCTCGGAAGTCACGTTTTATCATTTCTCAAAATTCAACACTTAAGAAATATTTTGAAGTGTTTGTTTCTATGCTCATGCTGACAGTTTCAGGGTCGATTTTATCATAGTTCGTGGCTCCGAATCAAAAAATATTCAACAGGAAAGTTGTTCATCTCACGGAAATATAAAACTTTTTGAAGGAGTCGAATTCATTCGAACTCGAATCGAAAATTATAAAGCTCAGAAGATAAGAACTCATTATGTTTGTAAGATTCGAGTAGTTTTGTGCACATGTTCATGGCTGTTTTCGTCATTGATTCGGTTGCCGCACGGAGAAATTCCGAACATGAAAGTTGGAGTTCGTAATTTCATCTACAAGTTTTGTTTAGAAACTTTGTCGTTTCGGACATCGGAGCTGGAAGATACGGAGCCGCAGTTTGTAGTTTGAAATTGCCAAAATGCAAGACAGCATACACATTTCTTGCCAAGCTGCAGACGCATTTCATCGAACAGTTTTTGTGCGTATATACGGGGCTGTTTTCTCGTCGATTCGATCGCTGCACGGAAAAACTCCGAACACGAAAGTTGGAGTTGCCGTATATTCTACAAGTTCCGTTTAGAAACGTTTTCTTTTCGGACT
Source organism: Vicia sativa (assembly GCA_021764765.1). Taxonomy (NCBI): domain Eukaryota; kingdom Viridiplantae; phylum Streptophyta; class Magnoliopsida; order Fabales; family Fabaceae; genus Vicia; species Vicia sativa. The sequence goes on from CM038796.1 coordinate 201,662,051, forward strand.
TCGGAGCGGGAGATACGAAGCGCCTTAAGTGGCAGCTTGAAGTTGGAAATTTCCGCAAGACATGCACCAGATTTGCCCAGCCCAGGCCAAGCATTTCATCGAACAGTCACGATGCAATTTTCAAACACTTTTTATCTGATGATTAAGGCTCCGTTTGAATTGGGAACAAACTATAAAGTTATTCTATCACGCATGCTCTTTCCGATGGTGTCAAGTTTGCGTCATTTGTTAGAGTATCGGAAAAATTATAGATCCGTAAAGTGGTGTATGTGGATTGATGTAATAGACACGACACTTGGAAAAAATTTGAAATGTTTGGCAACATGGTCAGGCCGACAGCTTCAAGGTCAATTTTCTCATAGCTATTGACTCCGTATCGGAAAACGTTTAACTACAAAGTTGTTCAATTCGCGGCGATCTCGAACTGTACAGAAGGGATTGAATTTGTTCGGGTTGCGGATTAAGAGATACAAGTCCTTAAAGTCATGGAAAAAAAACGTTCGGTAAATTTTTACCGACGTTGCCGACATTTTAGTAATTATGATTTTTAAACTTTGGGGCCTATTTTAAGTATGCTACAGATCTCGATTCGAAAAACTCCGAACACGGAAATTGTTCACGGAAGCATACTCTACAACTTTGGTCTTCCAAGTTTGTATCAAAAACGCTCGCATTTGGAATTACAAAGCCGTGAAGTGAGACACTCGGAGTTGGCAATTCAACATTTTCTCTTCACCATCCTTTCCCTTCATTCTTTTCTAACAAACTGCACTGTGGGCAATAACCATCACAGTTTTTTTTCTTTTTCTCCTACTGTCATGACATTCTTTCATCTATCACCCACTTTCCTTCTCCTCACTCCCTCTTCTACCACCCTTCATTCACCAAAAAACTAACAGCAACCATTTTCTTTGCACAGTAACAAACTTTTACACTCACCTTCCTTCTTTCACACTCACCCTTTTCCTTTTCTTTTCTGGCCACTGTAACCGCACTTCTTTCTCTAACAGCATCCATCACCAACAAACCTCATTCTCCTTTCTTCTTCATTCATCCTATCACCATAACCCCTCCATGACATCTTAAATATTTCCACTCAATAACACTACCGTTTTTCTCTCTCCGCCGTAACCACCTGCAACTTCACTTTCTCTCATCCAAAAACAGTTATAACAAACTTCCTCCACCTTTTCTTCCTCTACCAACAGACTTTTTTCCACCATTTTTCTTATCACCGCCATTAACAACTCTCACCGAACTCTCTCTCTGCACATCATACAAACACCCTCTTCATCTCACTCCGATCTTCTTTCCCCTCTCACTTTCCTTCAACGGCGTTTCTTCTTCACGGTAATAAACACCATTTTTCTTCATCACTTCTCTCTAACAACCATAACTAACAATTTCTCTTCTCTCTCTCAAGGCCATAATTTTATCTCCTCTCCATAACCGAATCGGTGACGAATCTCTCACCATAACCGTAACAGAATGTAAGGAACTCCATTCTCCATTAAGACTCTTTCTTGATTCATGACAGAACGCTTCTCCCGCTCTCTCTGGTTTTCCACAACCTCCATTCTCCTTGATACACAACCGATCCATCCTCATAACAAACTAACAGCATGATTCCCTCATTACAACCACTACTCACTCTGTTTCACTTTCGCCACTCCTCGTTTCCATAATAACCGCATCTCTCATAAATCTTCAATCAAGAAAAAGCGGTTTCAAACCATGAACACTTCTGTCGTTCTTCGCCGCGTATGCGTATTCACTCTCTTTACGAACGGCCATGTGAGCTCGTTAGCGAATCTCAGATCAAAAACTCGCTCATCACTTTCTTCATCGAGCTCTGCGGAATCTTCAAATATTTTTGTGAGTTCTTCAAAGATTATTGACGGCGGAAAGCATCAATAGAGATTTGAAGCATTTTGCAGCCTCCTTCATCGGCGTTCAATGTGTTTTCACGCCTTCTTCACCTGCAAGATCCGGTTTATCTTGAAGCAGGGCCTCTTCTTTGTTCAGTTAGAGTGTGGTTCAATGGATTTGGGGAGCATATTCAGAAGCAGAGTAGAAATCCGAGCAGAGTAGTATCAATGTGTTCCGATTCCGGCTGCTATGGTGTCTTCGCCGGAAGAGGTTATGCTGAAGATCTGCGCGAAATTCTGTTCTTTGCTTAAGCGGTCAAGAGCTCGACGGAAATAGCCTTTATCCGTTTCCAGATCTGATTTTCGTGTTAAAGTCTCATCAACCGTGGGTGTTTTTAGAACGAAATGACGTCGGACTCATACTCAACAGCCAGAATCGAACGAGATAATGATAATGACGTTTCGATTAGAATCTGTGGAGTGTCGCCGGCGAGGGACAGCCGGAAGTGATGATCGGAAATGGCAGAATCCGGCGAGCTATTCTCCTCGTTACGGAAAACCCAGGCGTGGCTTCTCCTGGTTAGTCCATACTCAATTCTCATGCACCAATCAGAGTTCGCCACATGTCATTTTTTATATTTAATAAAATAATAAAAATCTGAATATTATAACTTAAATTTAATTTGCCCAATTGATACATGTCTGCTAGCACATGAAAAATAACGTGACAGCATATTATTATTGAATCCGAATATAAAAAATAATAATAAGATTTTTTTTGTTTTTTTGTTTAGAAGAATTGGACTTAGATAAAAAAACAGAAGAATGGACTTAGTTAAAAAAATGAAACGGACTGGGCTTAGCAAGTTAGGATTCTCACCCCGACGTTTACTGGGCTTTAGCGCCTCATAACATGTTTTAGTTCATTCTACAGATTCAGCTTTACACCCCCCAGTTTCATGTACCATAATTTTTGACATAGTTCAATTTTGATTTTGATTTTGATTATTTCGACATGTAAAAATCCATAAAAAATGTATTCCGATATTTTAGGATATTATAATATTTTTGACATTTTTTTTATATTTTTTTGCATTTTATTTCCTTTAATTATTAATTCATTTTTAATAATATATTTAGATTTTTTTTATTTTTTTATATATGATTGACTTAGGAGTATAATGTCATTTTTTTTTTAGAAACTCTAAGGTATTTTTATACCGTTTAATTATAGTTGAAAGTATACCTTATCTTAGTGTTGTAAATAAAATTTCAAATTTATTTTTGATATTCCGATTTCATTGTAAATAATCATTTTTCGCGTTTTATGTTTTATTTAAAAGCCGCATTGCTATTTCTGACATTCTGTTTTGTATGCGAGGTACGCGGAGTGTTATACCATTGATTGGGATTTATAAAATCCATTGATCTGATGTTACACACATGTGTGTGTATTCTGTATCTGTCTGTTTGTTTTTTTTTACCATCTTTTGCAGGTTATCTGATTGATTTTGGATGTATAGAATCCATACCTGCTGCTCGCACATATGTGTGTGCCCCTTTGTCTGTATTATCTGGATATTTTCTGCAGGTTTATTGGATATACGTCGAGTGTGTATAGACACACATTCTTGACTGTGCATATCTACGCACATCCTTTATCTGTATTGTCTGGATTATGATCTTGTACAGGTCTATTTGATTCAGATGTGTATGACACACATTCTGATTATGCTTTTTGTGCCTCCGCACACTTCTCACCAGATTTTCTTATTGCGTACCAGCAGTACTTAAAGTTTTCCGGAGTATTTCTTAGCTTGCGTGCTCTTCGGATTTAATATCCGTCGGGTATTTATTTTACTTTATTTATCGCATTTCTTTACCGCTTTTCTAGAGAGCATGAGAAGTAGGATTTTACTGCTTTCCTTGCCATGAGAAGTAGGAATAGAGATGTATGAAGGGGCTTCCGTAGTTGGAGCATGTTCAGGAACCCTTTAGGGAAATTCTGTTTGCTAATTGTGTTTGGTTTGTTTTAAATCCTCCATCTGCATAGGGAGGTAATTTTCAGTAAGTGTTTACATTTGTGCTTGCATAGGTCAGAGTGGTTAGGACACCCGACGTGGTACCACTAAGCAAAGTCCCGCTTTTTTTATTTCCTGTCATCGAGTCATTGATATATGGGAAAGCCGGAAGATAGGGTCCGCAACCAACCCCCGCACAGTTCTAGTCCGTGTCAGCTCAGCACACGCAAATCGTGTTGCTTTCCTTTATCGAGTCAATAATAAAAGTGGCAAGAGTTCCCTATTCTGACTCTCCACCAATGGGAGTTGAACCCACAACTCCATGATCATAGAAAATGTGTCTTACCACCAAGGCAAGGGCTTGTTTTAAAATATTTATACAAATGTATCCTATATCTCTTGTAATATTTACTACGATTATATATATTACATTATCTTATAACGTTTACTATTATTATATATAATACATTAATATTGTTTAATGGATTAAACAATTAGAATGATTTATAATCTAAGAATATAAATTAGGTTGAATTGATCATGGAAGATATTTCATAAAAATGGTATAAGTTGATTCAATGTTTCCACCATAAAACGAGAATCGTATCTCTTATTGTCGTAAGGTTGAAATCATTGGAAAAGGGAATATAATGCCTTATCAAGTGATAGGAAGGAATTCATTAGTGTGTCATGAATATTTCTTGGATGTTTACTATTATGTGATAATGTATATGTCATAAATTGGTTGAATGTTGATTATTTATACTATAAACTATATTAAGAGATAAATATTATAAATTGTTTTGATAAAATGATGATTGAGTATAAAACTATTATAATAAGTGAGGAAACCTATAAGTATAACTATGTGAATGAACTAGAAAGATAATATAGGCTATAAAAATGGTTAAGTGGTGAAACTTGGATGAATGGTACCTCGGTGTGTACCCTAGACAAGTATTCGCCCGAATAATAATATATATGCCTTGTATGGAACATGTAGAATGATATGAAAATTGGTAGATGTGACTACCTGGTGAATTGGTGAAAGATATCACCTAGTGATTGATGAGTATAATCACGATGAATGATAGAACCTAATCATGCATTCGGAGTTTTCCCTTGATTGTGCAATTTCCAACTGAGATACTTATGTAAAGTTGAAGTTGGAAATTTGGCACCCATGATTCGCACCTCATAAATGGTTTGAGCCCATAGAGGAGGTTGTCTCATAAGTGGGTTCGAGTCCCATAGAGACGTGGACACCTAAGTGGGTTCGAGTCCCATACGGTGAAAGATACTCAAAGTGGGTTCGAGTCCCATACGAGTGACAGTTTCTAAAATGGGTTCGAGTCCCATGGGAAACCTGATATCCACATGAAATTCGAATCATACGAACATCCGTGACCCAGGCCCTGAACTAGACGTAGTTCCGGTTTGGGGAAAGATGTTTGTCGAATTCGAATAGTGATTGTTTTGAGTGGATGCACTCAAGTGTACATGTTTCCATACAACACGATAATTTCCCCATACTTAAGTCTTCTTCCCATGTATATGATTTAAGTTAGATTTGATTAGAAACCCTGTAGAGCCGAGTGGACCCATAGGATAGGGGGACTCACTGAGATTATCATCTCACCCCATTATTATTGTTGTTTTTCAGGTTCTTTGCAGGTTAAAGACAAGAGGAAGCTGATGGACGATGTTTCAGGGATTTGAGTTCATAATCTTCCGCTGTGTATTTTGTACAATGATGTATATTGTACATAGATCTTAGTTTTTATTTGTAGGCATTATTGTATAACATGTACCATGTATTGTATTTTTATTTTGTGGACATGTATATAATGATGTCGTTAGTCACTTATGATTGTATCAGTACCGAATAATACTATGTATAATGTATATTCTAGACATATATTATACAGGGTGTTACAGTAATGGTCGGACTTCGGTGTTTAGCAACTGATCGACTTAAACTCGAATTATGAAAACAGTTTTAGTAGGAAATATTTGTATGAAAACCCTCTTCTCAAATTCTCGTCTTTATTGATTCAGATCCTACAATCAAACCTAAGTGAGTATTCTCGCTGTTTCAATTACAGTTTAAAAATAGTTTTTAAAAATAAATTTACATTTTTGAAATTTTGTTGGTCCTCTTTCATTTTTGTAGACGTGTAAGTGATAATTAGATATAAAAATTATTTTTAAGAAAAACATATAATGATTATATATTGATAGAGAAATGTGTATCTATTCTTAACAAGAAAATCACAATAAGATTAAAGACATAATTTTTTCCAAAGGTTACCATTTCTAACTTTATATTAACTTCTTGTTGAATTTGGTTTAATTAAGTTGGTAGAAACTATTCAAAACCTATATTTTAGAGATAAATTCAAAATTTAGAAACATCACTAATAAAATGCTGGTGGTATATTATACGGGAAATTGTATTTTCACCTAGCTTTGTTTCACCACGTCAAACTTATGAGTTTCTTTGTATTAGTGGGAGAATCAGAGTATTGCTCTTTAAATATATTATGTTTGCAAATATGTTTTTGTTTATATTTAAGAGTATGATATTTATGAATTATTTAAGATCTTGTGAACTCTTTTCAATTTAGAAGACAAGTCACTCATGTAAGACAAATTATCTTTTTATATTAAAATAAAAAATTCAAACTATATTTAGCTTAATGCAATTCTCTATAGTATATATTAATTCATGTTGGAAGTTTTTTTTTAAAGTTAAAGATACTTAAAAGATCATTTAAAAAAAAGTTACAACAAAACAATTTGATCCAAAAAATACAGAAAATTTTGGGTACTCGGACACTAGTCTCTCATATGTTTGTGAAAAATATGTATAATTTAACTGTTTTTATTTTATTTTTTGGTAAGATAAAGTATGCAATAAAGGATATTTAACATATTATTTTTAATATAAAAGTCTTATCAATGCAAAAATATTAATCTGATTATGTTTATTTTTTATAAATAAAATATAATAAAATTAACAAATAATAATTAAATATATTTTAAATTATTATAAAATTATTAAGTGGAAAAGTTTTTAGTTAAAATGTATTTTCATTTAAATGACAACTATTTTATATTTGTATATAAATGAAAATTCGGTTCATGATCTATGTATTAAACCATGTAAATAATAATAATAAAAATTCTTTTTATTCTAATATATTATTATATAGGAACGAAAATAGCATAGAACTTTATTGCATATTTGTAATTATTTCTAGTATAAAGCACATAAAAAATTATTAAATAAGACTAAATATGTTTTTAAACATCGTAAAAATATCATTGTCCATATTGTAATTATAAAAGTATAAAATATACAATTAATTATAGTTAGAAAAATAAACACATTTAAAAGACAATTAATATATGTGTTCATATGATATGAATAAAAAATTGATTTGAATTATGCGTGCATAAATTCTTTTTAAATTTATTTAGGGTAATAAAAAATTAAAATTTGTTGAATATAAATTAAACTTATTCATGATAATACCAATAAATATTTTAGTTGGATACAAAATGTGAAAAATAATAAATACAACTATCAAAACTTTTGTACATAATAAAATTAAGTTAAAAAATTTAATGATCAGAAATTTTAAATAGAAAATGACTCTTAAATTAATGAAAGAGCGACATCAAAAAGACAATGGGCTAAGCGCATGGCTTCTCCATGCCATAAGGTATCTCCCAAATACACTACTAGACAGTCTCTCAGGCACGAGGGTTCATATAGGTGATCGCGACCGCAAGTATACAGTTCTATCGTGTGTAGTTTTAAAGATTATCGAATCCCAAGGGACTATATTTCGACCTATCATTATCTTAGGTTACTACGTAAATCTAAGGCTAATAATGTAAATAATTGGGTTTAGCGAACCTAAATGATTATAATCTAGTTTAGATTCAAAGGGGAATATTAGTATGTAATGGTCGGACTTCGGGGTTTAGCAACTGATCGACTAAAACTCGAATTATCAAACAGTTTTAGTAGAAAATATTTGTTTGAAAACCCTCTTCTCAAACTCTCGTGTTTATTGATTCAGATCCTACAATCAAACCTAACTGAGTGCTCTCGCTGTTTCAATTAGAGTTTAAAAATAGTTTTTAAAAATAAATTTCATTTTTGAAATTTTGTTTGTCCTCTTTCATTTTTGTAGTCATGAAAGTGATAATTAGATATAAATTTTTTTTTTAAGAAAAACATATAATGATTATATATTGATAGAGAATTGTGCTTTGGGTCTATTTTTAACGCAATAAGATTAAAGACATAATTTTTTCCAAAGGTTACCATTTCTAACTTTATATTAACTTTTTGTTGAATTTGATTTAATTTAGTTGGTTGAAATTATTCAAACCCTATATTTTAGAGATAAATTCAAAATTTAGAAACATCACTAATAAAACGATGGTGGTTTATTATACGAGAAATTCTATTTCCACCTAATTTTGTTTCACCACGTCAAACTTATGAGTTTCTTTGTATTAGTGGGAGAATCAGAGTACTGCTCTTTGAATATATTATGTTTGCAAATATGTTTTTGTTTATACTTAAGAGTAAGATATTTATGAAATATTATAAGATCTGATGAACTCTTTTCAATTTAGAAGACATGTCACCCGTAAGACTAATTATCTTTTTATTTTAAAATAAAAAATACAAATTATATTTAGCTTAATGCAATTCTCTATAGTATATATTGATTCATGTTGCAAGTTTTAAAAGATCATTTGATAAAAATAGTTATAACAAAACAATTTGATCCAAAAAATACAGAAAATTATGGGTACTCGGACACTAGTCTCTCATATGTTTGTGATAAATATGTATAATTTAACTGTTTTTTTTTTTTGGTAAGATAAAGTATGTAATAAAGGATATTTAACATATTATTTTTTAATATAAAAACTCTTATCAATGCAAAAAATATTAATCTTATTATGTTTATTTTTTATAAATAAAATATAATAAAATTAAAAAAAATAATAATTAAATATATTTGAAATTATTATAAAATTATTAAGTAGAAAAGTTTTTAGTTAAAATGTATTTAAATTTAAATAACAATTATTTTATATTTGTATATAAATGAAAAATCGGTTCATGATCTATGTATTAAACCATGTAAATAATAATAATAATATAAATTCTTTTTATTCTAATATATTATTATATAGGAATAAAATAGCATAGAATTTTATTGCATATTTGTAATAATTTCAAATATGAAGCACATAAAAAATTATTAAATAAGACTAAATATGTTTTTAAACATCGTAAAAATATCATTGTCCATATTGTAATTATAAAAGTATAAAATATACAATTAATTATAGTTAGAAAAATAAACACATTTAAAAGACATTTAATATATGTTTTCATATGATATGAATAAAACATTGATTTGAATTATGCGTGCATAAATTTTTTAAATTTATTTAGGGTAATGAAAAATTACAATTTGTTGAATATAAATTAAACTTATTTATGATAATACAAATAAATAATTTAGTTGGATACAAAATGTGAAAAATAATAAATACTAGTATCAAAACTTTTGTACATAAAAAAATTAATTTAAAAAATTTAATGATCAGAAATTTTAAATAGAAAATAACACTTAAATTAATGAAAGAGCGACATCAAAAAGACAATGGGCTAAGAGCATGGCTTCTCCATGTCATATGGTATCTCTCAAATACACTACTAGACAGTCTCTCAAGCACGAGGGTTCAGATATGTGATCGCGACTTTATATGTCTTTATGAATCTAGACCGCAAGTATACTTTTATCGCGTTTAGATTCAAAGGGAATATTAGTATGTAATTGTAATATCCCGTATATCCTTAAGTACTACAAAAGTTGTCGTTATGAGCAACTAAATTTCTAAGTGCTCTATTAGTCATTGGTGTTAGTTGAGGTTAATAGAATAATTAATAAATTCGAAAAGATTAATATTTATTAAAAATAATACCATTATTAATTAATATTCGAAAGAGCATTTTGGTAACATTAATAATGAGTCAATTAGTCTAGAAGTGAAAAAATATCATTTTGAGATGTTTTAGTACCTACTTTTAAAATTAACCACACAATATATATTATATTATATATGTGTATGTGGTGGAAAGGATAAGGGAGAAAAGTGTAGAGAAAAGAATGGTTATAAGAAAGAATAGGGAAAGAAGAGAAAGAAGGGAACGAAGAAAAGGTAGAAGGAAAACTCATAAATCTTCCCTACCACCATCTTTAATCTTCACGCTTCATCTTCATTTCCTCACCAAGATTCATCATTTTCATCAATCAAGAGGTGAGTTCTAGCTAGAAACTCTTTTAGAGGAAGCTAGGGTTGTGAGTATGGTTCAGTCATGAACATAGAAATAAATAGTTTTTCATGATTTTGTGATGAATATCATAAAGTGTTGTTGTTTTAGTTCATGATAATATGTTGGGTCTTGAATCTATGTTGATTGGTTTTATGTGTTCTTGTTGATGTATGATTGACTTGTTTTATTATGGTGTGAGTTAGAATGATAAGTCTGGATAACTTGGAACCTTCCCCTTTGAAGGAAATATCTTACCACCAGGCAATGTTGGTCTTTGTGGAATATTAAGTAATAATGTTAGCGCAGATAGCATATGTTGAAAATTTGCTTGTGTTAATTATTTGAAAAATGAAAAATATAAAAATTCAATTGTTTCCTATAAGTAATAGAATGATTTTACTAACGGATCATTATCCTATAGAATGATTTTAAATAATAAAACATTACCACCAATGGGAGTTGAACCCACAACTCCATGATCATAGAAAATGTGTCTTACCACCAAGGCAAGGGCTTGTTTTAAAATATTTATACAATTGTATCATATATCTCTTGTAATATTTACTACGATTATATATAATACATTATCTTATAACGTTTACTATTATTATATATAATACATTAATATTGTTTAATGGATTAAACAATTAGAATGATTTATAATCTAAGAATATAAATTAGGTTGAATTGATCATGGAAGATATTTCATAAAAATGGTATAAGTTGATTCAATGTTTCCACCATAAAACGAGAATCGTATCTCTTATTGTCGTAAGGTTGAAATCATTGGAAAAGGGAATATAATGCCTTATCAAGTGATAGGAAGGAATTCATTAGTGTGTCATGAATATTTCTTGGATGTTTACTATTATGTGATAATGTATATGTCATAAATTGGTTGAATGTTGATTATTTATACTATAAACCATATTATGAGATAAATATTATAAATTGTTTTGATAAAATGATGATTGAGTATAAAACTATTATAATAAGTGAGGAAACCTATAAGTATAACTATGTGAATGAACTAGAAAGATAATATAGGCTATAAAAATGGTTAAGTGGTGAAACTTGGATGAATGGTACCTCGGTGTGTACCCTAGACAAGTATTCGCCCGAATAATAATATATATGCCTTGTATGGAACATGTAGAATGATATGAAAATTGGTAGATGTGACTACCTGGTGAATTGGTGAAAGATATCACCTAGTGATTGATGAGTATAATCACGATGAATGATAGAACCTAATCATGCATTCGGAGTTTTCCCTTGATTGTGCAATTTCCAACTGAGATACTTATGTAAAGTTGAAGTTGGAAATTTGGCACCCATGATTCGCACCTCATAAATGGTTTGAGCCCATAGAGGAGGTTGTCTCATAAGTGGGTTCGAGTCCCATAGAGACGTGGACACCTAAGTGGGTTCGAGTCCCATACGGTGAAAGATACTCAAAGTGGGTTCGAGTCCCATACGAGTGACAGTTTCTAAAATGGGTTCGAGTCCCATGGGAAACCTGATATCCACATGAAATTCGAATCATACGAACATCCGTGACCCAGGCCCTGAACTAGACGTAGTTCCGGTTTGGGGAAAGATGTTTGTCGAATTCGAATAGTGATTGTTTTGAGTGGATGCACTCAAGTGTACATGTTTCCATACAACACGATAATTTCCCCATACTTAAGTCTTCTTCCCATGTATATGATTTAAGTTAGATTTGATTAGAAACCCTGTAGAGCCGAGTGGACCCATAGGATAGGGGGACTCACTGAGATTATTATCTCACCCCATCATTATTGTTGTTTTTCAGGTTCTTTGCGGGTTAAAGACAAGAGGAAGCTGATGGATGATGTTTCAGGGATTTGAGTTCATAATCTTCCGCTGTGTATTTTGTACAATGATGTATATTGTACATAGATCTTAGTTTTTATTTGTAGGCATTATTGTATAACATGTACCATGTATTGTATTTTTATTTTGTGGACATGTATATAATGATGTCGTTAGTCACTTATGATTGTATCAGTACCGAATAATACTATGTATAATGTATATTCTAGACATATATTATACAGGGTGTTACAGTAATGGTCGGACTTCGGTGTTTAGCAACTGATCGACTTAAACTCGAATTATGAAAACAGTTTCAGTAGGAAATATTTGTATGAAAACCCTCTTCTCAAATTCTCGTCTTTATTGATTCAGATCCTACAAACAAACCTAAGTGAGTATTCTCGCTGTTTCAATTACAGTTTAAAAATAGTTTTTAAAAATAAATTTACATTTTTGAAATTTTGTTGGTCCTCTTTCATGTTTGTAGACGTGAAAGTGATAACTAGATATAAAAATTATTTTAAACAAAGGCATATAATGATTATATATTGATAGAGAATTGTGTTTTGGATCTATTTTTAACAAGAAAATCGCAATAAGATTAAAGACTTAATTTTTTCCAAAGGTTACCATTTCTAACTTTACATTAACTTCTTGTTGAATTTGGTTTAATAAAGTTGGTAGAAATTATTCAAAACCTATATTTTAGAGATAAATTCAAAATTTAGAAACATCACTAATAAAATGCTGGTGGTATATTATACGGGAAATTGTATTTTCACCTAGCTTTGTTTCACCACGTCAAACTTATGAGTTTCTTTGTAATAGTGGGAGAATCAGAGTATTGCTCTTTGAATATATTATGTTTGCAAATATGTTTTTGTTTATATTTAAGAGTATGATATTTATGAATTATTATAAGATCTTGTGAACTCTTTTCAATTTAGAAGACAAGTCACTCATGTAAGACAAATTATCTTTTTATATTAAAATAAAAAATTCAAATTATATTTAGCTTAATGCAATTCTCTATAGTATATATTAATTCATGTTGGAAGTTTTTTTTTAAAGTTAAAGATTCTTAAAAGATCACTTAAAAAAAAGTTACAACAAAACAATTTGATCCAAAAAATACAGAAAATTTTGGGTACTCGGACACTAGTCTCTCATATGTTTGTGAAAAATATGTATAATTTAACTGTTTTTATTTTATTTTTTGGTAAGATAAAGTATGCAATAAAGGATATTTAACATATTATTTTTTTAATATAAAAAGTCTTATCAATGCAAAAAATATTAATCTGATTATGTTTATTTTTTATAAATAAAATATAATAAAATTAACAAATAATAATTAAATATATTTTAAATTATTATAAAATTATTAAGTGGAAAAGTTTTTAGTTAAAATGTATTTTCATTTAAATGACAACTATTTTATATTTGTATATAAATGAAAATTCGTTCATGATCTATGTATTAAACCATGTAAATAATAATAATAAAAATTCTTTTTATTCTAATATATTATTATATAGGAATGAAAATAGCATAGAACTTTATTGCATATTTGTAATTATTTCTAGTATAAAGCACATAAAAAATTATTAAATAAGACTAAATATGTTTTTAAACATCGTAAAAATATCATTGTAAAAATATCATTGTCCATATTGTAATTATAAAAGTATAAAATATACAATTAATTATAGTTAGAAAAATAAACACATTTAAAAGACAATTAATATATGTATTCATATGATATGAATAAAAAATTGATTTGAATTATGCGTGCATAAATTCTTTTTAAATTTATTTAGGGTAATAAAAAATTAAAATTTGTTGAATATAAATTAAACTTATTCATGATAATACAAATAAATATTTTAGTTGGATACAAAATGTGAAAAATAATAAATACAACTATCAAAACTTTTGTACATAATAAAATTAAGTTAAAAAATTTAATGATCAGAAATTTTAAATAGAAAATGACTCTTAAATTAATGAAAGAGCGACATCAAAAAGACAATGGGCTAAGCGCATGGCTTCTCCATGCCATAAGGTATCTCCCAAATACACTACTAGACAGCACGATGGTTCATATAGGTGATCGCGACCGTATCGTGTGTAGTTTTAAAGATTATCGAATCCCAAGGGACTATATTTCGACCCATCATTATCTTAGGTTACTACGTAAATCTAAGGCTAATAATGTAAATAATTGGGTTTAGCGAACCTAAATGATTATAATCTAGTTTAGATTCAAAGGGGAATATTAGTATGTAATGGTCGGACTTCGGGGTTTAGCAACTGATCGACTAAAACTCGAATTATCAAACAGTTTTAGTAGAAAATATTTGTTTGAAAACCCTCTTCTCAAACTCTCGTGTTTATTGATTCAGATCCTACAATCAAACCTAACTGAGTGCTCTCGTTGTTTCAATTAGAGTTTAAAAATAGTTTTTAAAAATAAATTTCATTTTTGAAATTTTGTTGGTCCTCTTTCATTTTTGTAGTCATGAAAGTGATAATTAGATATAAATTTTTTTTTTAAAGAAAAACATATAATGATTATATATTGATACAGAATTGTGCTTTGGGTCTATTTTTAACGCAATAAGATTAAAGACATAATTTTTTCCAAAGGTTACCATTTCTAACTTTATATTAACTTTTTGTTGAATTTGATTTAATTTAGTTGGTTGAAATTATTCAAACCCTATATTTTAGAGATAAATTCAAAATTTAGAAACATCACTAATAAAATGATGGTGGTATATTATACGGGAAATTGTATTTCCACCTAGTTTTGTTTCACCACGTCAAACTTATGAGTTTCTTTGTATCAGTGGGAGAATCAGAGTACTGCTCTTTGAATATATTATGTTTGCAAATATGTTTTTGTTTATATTTAAGAGTATGATATTTATGAATTATTATAAGATCTGATGAACTCTTTTCAATTTAGAAGACATGTCACTCGTGTAAGACTAATTATCTTTTTATATTAAAATAAAAAATTCAAATTATATTTAGCTTAATGCAATTCTCTATAGTATATATTGATTCATGTTGCAAGTTTTTTTTTTTTTTTAAGTTAAAGATACTTAAAAGATCATTTGAAAAAAAGTACAACAAAACAATTTGATCCAAAAAATTTAGAAAATTTTGGGTACTCGGACAGTATGTAATAAAGGATATTTAACATATTATTTTTTAATATAAAAACTCTTATCAATGCAAAAAATATTAATCTTATTATGTTTATTTTTTATAAATAAAATATAATAAAATTAAGAAAATAATAATTAAATATATTTGAAATTATTATAAAATTATTAAGTAGAAAAGTTTTTAGTTAAAATGTATTTAAATTTAAATAACAATCATTTTATATTTGTATATAAATGAAAAATCGGTTCATGATCTATGTATTAAACCATGTAAATAATAATAATAATATAAATTCTTTTTATTCTAATATATTATTATATAGGAATAAAAATAGCATAGAATTTTATTGCATATTTGTAATAATTTCTAATATAAAGCACATAAAAAATTATTAAATAAGATTAAGTATGTTTTTAAACATCGTAAAAATATCATTGTCCATATTGAAATTATAAAAGTATAAAATATACAATTAATTATAGTTAGAAAAATATACACATTTAAAAGACATTTAATATATGTTTTCATATGATATGAATAAAACATTGATTTGAATTATGCGTGCATAAATTCTTTTTAAATTTATTTAGGGTAATAAAAAATTACAATTTGTTGAATATAAATTAAACTTATTTATGATAATACAAATAAATAATTTAGTTGGATACAAAATGTGAAAAATAATAAATACTAGTATCAAAACTTTTGTACATAAAAAAATTAAGTTAAAAAATTTAATGATCAGAAATTTTAAATAGAAAATGACACTTAAATTAATGAAAGAGCGACATCAAAAAGACAATGGGCTAAGAGCATATCTTCTCCATGCCATAAGGTTTCTCCCAAATACACTACTAGACAGTCTCTCAAGCACAAGGGTTCGTATAGGTGATCCCGACTTTATATGTCTTAAAGAATCTAGACCGCAAGTATACAGTTCTATCGCGTGTAGTTTTAAAGATTATCGAATCCTAAGGGACTAAATTTCGACCTATCATTATCTTAGGTTACTACGTAAATCTAAGGATAATAATGTAAATAATTGCGTTTAGGGAACCTAAATGATTATAATCTAGTTTAGATTCAAATGGGAATATTAGTATGTAATGGTAGGACTTCGGGGTTTAGCAACTGATCGACTTAAACTCGAATTATCAAAACAGTTTCAGTAGGAAATATTTGTTTGAAAACCCTCTTCTTAAACTCTCGTGTTTATTGATTCAGATCCTACAATCAAACCTAAGTGAGTGCTCTCGCTGTTTCAATTAGAGTTTAAACATAAGTTTTAAAAAATAAATTTACATTTTTGAAATTTTGTTGGTCCTCTTTCATGTTTGTAGACGTGAAAGTGATAACTATATATAAAAATTATTTTTAACAAAAACATATAATGATTATATATGGATAGAGAATTGTGTTTTCAATCTATTTTTAACAAGAAAATCACAATAAGATTAAAGACTTAATTTTTTCCAAAGGTTACCATTTCTAACTTTATATTAACTTCTTGTTGAATTTGGATTAATAAAGTTGGTAGAAATTATTCAAAACCTATATTTTAGAAATAAATTGGAAGTTTAGAAACATCACTAATAAAATGATGGTGGTATATTATACGGGAAATTGTATTTCCACCTAGTTTTGTTTCACCACGTCAAACTTATGAGTTTCTTTGTATTAGTGGGAGAATCAGAGTACTGCTCTTTGAATATATTATGTTTGCAAATATGTTTTTGTTCATATTTAAGAGTATGATATTTATGAATTATTATAAGATCTGATGAACTCTTTTCAATTTAGAAGACATGTCACTTGTGTAAGACTAATTATCTATTTATATTAAAATAAAAAATACAAATTATATTTAGCTTAATGCAATTCTCTATAGTATATATTGATTCATGTTGCAATTTTTTTTTTTTAAGTTAAAGATACTTAAAAGATCATTTGAAAAAAAGTACAACAAAACAATTTGATCCAAAAAATTTAGAAAATTTTGGGTACTCGGACAGTATGTAATAAAGGATATTTAACATATTATTTTTTAATATAAAAACTCTTATCAATGCAAAAAATATTAATCTGATTATGTTTATTTTTTATAAATAAAATATTTGAAAATTAACAAATAATAAGTAAATATATTTTAAATTTTTATAAAATTATTAAGTAGAAAAGTTTTTAGTTAAGATGTATTTGCATTTAAATGACAATTATTTTATATTTGTACTAGTAACAAACCCGGTCTCGTCTGGATTCACATTACATCTATAGATTATTAAATTATTAAGTATGTTACCATGTTTTCAGTTGAGTATATGTCTCATGTAAACCATGTTGGCATTTAACTCCATATTTGTAGCAAGCGTCGGTCCTATCAACAAATCACGTCTGCATGAACAAATAGGAAAAATTATATACTTCTTGAAATACATGGAAAATGTACATACTATATATTTTAATTCAAAATAGATTTTTAATTTGAATCGTAAAGTATAAGATATAAAGTTTACCAACTATCAAAGTGCTTGAAAGACTTCCTTGTACACAACATTAGTAGTAGTAGAACACGGTACATTCTCCTTGTCATGAATTAGGATTTTTAGCCCACTTTTGCTCTTAACTCTTGAAATTGCAACATATAATTGACCATGACTAAACATGGAGTAGGCAAATACAATCCACGTACTATCGCACGGGTCCCTCGAAATTTTATATTCCATGTATTTAATTATGACTTGTAAGGTTCATATATATATATATATATATATATATATATATATATATATATATATATGAAAGATAAAGATAAGTTAATGTGATTCAATAAAAATTTAATCTATTTTGAATCAAATAATATATTGAATTAAAATACACCTTTCATGTTTTTCCTACCAACTTTTAAGTATTTATTCGTATTTATATTAAATCGTACAACCATTTTTATTACTTCAATTATATAAAGCAGCAACAAAAGAAATAGTAAAAAGATGTACATTAAAATGAACAGTGTAGAGCTGGTATCTCATAGATACGTTCACATCTACCCGTGAATACGAATGAGTTAACAAAACTCAAGAGTAAAATCATTTCTGAGATATTTTTAGGATAGCGCATTAGATGAAATATTGGGAGGGAGATTTCTCTCTTTTGTTTGTAAGGGGAAATTTCGTTTGTGAAAAAGGATATTTGTTTGGCCTGAATGTCACCGTGTTAATTTTAATTATATATATATATATATATATATATATATATATATATATATATATATATATATATATATAAGTTTACCAATTCAAATAATATTACTTTTAGATATTATTCAATTTTTGCAAACCCAAAATATATGACAGCTTCCCGTCAAATATCATTTTTAAATCCTTCTTTTTATATATTATATTTACAATTTTTACAAACCTACCATGTATGACAGCTCCTCGTCAAATTTCAATTTTAAATGAATATCTAAATTAGATCTTATTTATATGTCTTTTAACATTAGCTAAATTGTGATCATTGTAGCTCCAACAACAACCTTTGATTAGAGAAATTCTTCCCAAACTTTCGACAGAATCTTTGTCAACACATATTCAACTAAATCAAGAGAAACCAGAAACAGTAAAAGATCATATAGAAATGTTTGCAGATATGATATGATTTTCAATTTTAAAAAAATATATCAATAGCACAGGTCTTGTCTTGATTCACATTAGACGTCTATAAGATTATCATTTATAAAGTATGAATTTTATTTTTCAATTGGTTCATATTCACATAGTAATAAATATATGCTAATAATATGTATTTACTTTTTAAGCTTTGATATGTATTTATAATAAACCGTACCATTGATTTTCTAACTTCAATTATATTAAATAGTTGCAAAATAAAATTTTAAAACATGGAAATTAAAATTAACAGTTTACAACTTATATCTCATAGATACGTTCACATCTACCCGTAAATATTAAAATAGATATGGAAAAATAATACTTAATTTTGGTTATAAAAAATAAAAAATATTTTTTTTATTAATCATATACTAAATCTGATTCACATTACATGTCTATCAAACTATCATTTCAAAAGTTTGAATTTATTCTTCAATTAACTAATATTCACATAGTTACAAATATAGAATAATAATATGCACCAACTTTTAAATATTATATGTATTTATTATAAATCGTCTAACTTTAATTAAATAAAACAGCTGCAAATTTTTTTTAAAAAATTGATATTAAAATGAACAGTCTACAGATGATATTAGTAACTTCTCCTTTTATAAACAATTGTTTTAATACTTCTCCTTTATAAAAATATTAGTAACTTATTCTCTTTTATTAAAATTATTGTAACTTATTTTCCGTTTATGAAATTATTGTAACTGTTTTTTCATTTATAAACATCTGGAACACGTTTGTCTATTTATAAAAATATATGTAACCTATTCTCATTTATAATTATATAAATAGTTAAATTTATAAAATTATTTGTAACTTATATTTCCATTTATTAAATAATTGTAACTTATACCATTTATAAAATGATTGTAATAGTAAATTTGTATCTTTAATTATTAATTTTTTATGAGTATCATTTATCATTAAATTTTCATGACTACCATTTAACATTGTTTTATCATGATTACGATTATAAAATTAATTTGAAAAGATTGTGATATGTTTAGTTATTTCATAAGTTTAAAGAAATTACAAAATCTCAATTGATTTTGTTTTGCTTTATTATCCTTTCTATAAAAAGCTAAATAATTTCAAAACATATTTTATTTCAAATAAGGATCTAAATAATTACAAAATATGTTTTCGGGTAATCTTGATTTTTATAGATACTTTAGTTAAGTTGTATGATATTTCTTAAATATATGTGATTTTATTAATATTTCATACAAATACATGGCTTTTAATAATATTTAGTAACAAAATGTTAATTAAACAATAATAGTACTTACTTTCAATTTTAAACAAATAACATTTTGAAATATAATAAAATAATATTTTTAAAAATATATAATTTTTAATATTTATTAATAAAAACTTATTTTTAAGACAAAATTTTATTGATTTAAATCTTTCAGATATATATATATATATATATATATATATATATATATATATATATATATATATATATATATATATATATATATATGGTTAGTCATTACTCGTTTTTGGAATATTTATTTTAAAATAAATTTATCTGATCATTTTAGAATAAATCATAAATCAAGTGTAATTTATATGATTTTTAATATCCTTATAATCATAAATCATAATTTATATGATTTTTAAGATATTTATAGTTATATTGTTTAGTGACCATTAATGAGTACATGGTGTATAGGATAGATTCAATTGAATATATTGTAAATAGAAAATATATATAATTTCGTCTTTGTATTTTACCATATATTTATTAATGTGCATATACTTTCAAATAAATATTTATATTATGAAAATATTTATATTTTACCAGAGTAATCACTCTCAATGTTAACATCTGGAGTTGAAGTGAATGTTGTGGGTTCTTGTATGAATATTGCTTGTGGATGAAAAAGCCAGATTATGATTCTCATTTCCAAAATAATTGAAGAGTTTGACCGTCATGGATTGAATAACACCTACATTCAACTGTTTTTTTGATTTATGAACATAACTACTTGGATGTTCATGAGGTTCCATATTTCTTTGATTAGAAAATGAGGAAGTTATATCAGAAAGAGGTGTACATCAACTTTTTTTGATTTTTGAATAGAACAACTTGGCGGTGCATGAGGTTTTATGTTTCTTTGGTTAGAACATGAGGAAGCTATATCAGAAAATGGTGTTTTGAAATACGAAAAGGATGGAGAATTTATCCTGAAAGGACCCCACTGTTATTGCTAAGGTTGTTATGAAGTTTGTAAGATTGGGGCGCCAGTTGATTTGTAGAAACAATATTGAAACTCTTCATTGTACTTGAGTTGCTTGATGCAGATGCTGGTGAAGGTGAACTCATATTTCTTTCATTAAAGATTGATGAAGTTAAATCAGATAGTGGTGTTCTGATATTAACCATGGTTGGAACATAGTGTTTTCATCAGTTCTTCCTTTTTTTTCAATCTTTTATCTTTAAGAATTTGCTTGCTTCCTTTTACGGTGTGAACCATTTTAATTATTAATAATCCATTAATAATCCATTCTATATGGGAAGTTGTGATATCTTGGAATATCAAAATAATCCATTCTATATGGGAAGTTGTGATATCTTGGAATATCAAAATAAACCATTCTAGGTTGTGATATCTTGGAATATCAAAATAATCCATTCTAATTCCAATAATATACATTTAATCTTGTAGTGTAATGATAAATAGTGGATATTTTTAAATCATGCAATGAATAATATTCCATTTAATTATAATAGATCTAATTTGGCCATTCCAATTCCTTCCTCATTAACTATAAATAAATTAACCGTGAATGAAACATTGGAATTGAAATTCAAATATAAATAAAATTCAAATCTAAATAAAATAAATTAATAAATCAAATAAATAAAAAATAGTGTAAAATTATGATAGATTGACATGTCAGCAAAATTAAATGCCAAATGAATATGGTAACAACATAGTGTTGATTAGTCTATTATACCCTTGGAATAAGAAAAGTTATAACATTTAATCAAAAGGTTAGACTTGGAATTTCCAGGTACTTTACTTTTAATAGATTGATAATAGATATAAATGAAAAATCGGTTCAATTGAGAATCAAAATATGGGAATGAAGAAGAATTGGAAAATAATACGTAACCTTTTGAAAATAATGGAGAATGAAGAAGATTGAGGAGTGAAAGAGTAAGGGTTTAGAATCCCTATATATAGGGTAACTGAAAACATGGGAAGTTGTGATATCTTGGAATATCAAAATAATCTTGTAGTGTAATGATAACTAATGGGTATTTTTAAATCATGCAATGAATAATATTCCATTTAATTATAATAGATCTAATATGGCCATTCCAATTCCTTCCTCATTAACCGTGAGTCAAACATTAGAATTCAAATTAATAAATCAAATAAATAAAAAATAGTGTAAAATTATGATAGATTGACATGTCAACAATATTAAATGCCAAATGAATATGGTAACAACATAATATTGATTAGTCTATTATACCCTTGGAATAAGAAAAGTTATAACATTTAATCAAAAGGTTAGACTTGGAATTTCCAGGTACTTTACTTTTAATAGATTGATAATAGATATAAATGAAAAATCGGTTCATGACCTATGTATTAAACCATGTAAATAATAACAATATAAATTCTTTTTATTCTAATATATTATTATACAGGAATAATAATAGCATAGAATTTTATTGCATATTTGTAATTGTTTCTAGTATAAAGCACATAAAAAATTATTAAATAAGACAAAATATGTTTTTAACCATCGTAAAAATATCAGTGTCCATATTGTAATTATAAAAGTATCAAATATACAATTAATTATTGTTAGCAAAATAAACACATTTAAAAGACATTTAATATATTTTTTCATATGATATGAATAAAACATTGATTTGAATTATGCGTGCATAAATTCTTTTTAAATTTATTTAGGGTAATAAAAAATTACAATTTGTTGAATATAAATTAAACTTATTTATGATAATACAAATAAATAATTTAGTTGGATACAAAATGTGAAAAATAATAAATACAACAATCAAAACTTTTGTACATAAAAAAATTAAGTTAAAAAACTTAATGATAAGAAATTTTAAATAGAAAATGACACTTAAATTAATGAAAGAGCGACATCAAAAAGACAATGGGCTAAGAGCATGGCTTCTCCATGTCATAAGGTATCTCCCAAATACACTACTAGACAGTCTCTCAAGCACGAGGGTTCGTATAGATGATCGCGACTTTATATGTCTTAAAGAATCTAGACCGCAAGTATACAGTCCTATCGCGTGTAGTTTTAAAGATTATCGAATCTCAAGGGACTAAATGTCGACCTATCATTATCTTAGGTTTATACGTAAATCTAAGGCTAATAATGTAAATAATTGGGTTTAGGAACCTAACTGATTATAATCTAGTTTAGATTCAAAGGGGAATATTAGTATGTAATGGTAGGACTTCGGGGTTTAGCAACTGATCGACTTAAACTTGAATTATCAAATCTGTAACACCCTGTATAATATACGTCTAGAATATACATTATACACAATATTTCTGGTACTGATACAATGATAAGTGCCTAACGACATCTTTATATATACATGTCCAGAGAATAAGAGTACAATACATGGTACATATCATACAATAATGCCTAAAAAAAAGAAGAAAACTAAGATCTAAGTACAATATCTGTCATTGTACAAAATACACAACGAAAGGTTATGAACTCAAATCCCCGAAACATCATTCATTAGCTTCATCTTGCCTTTAACCTGCAAAGAACCTGGAAAACAACAAAAATGTTGTGGTGAGATAATAATCTCAGTGAGTCCCCATATCCTATGGGTCCACTCGGCTCTACAAGGTTTTTACCTAATGTCTAACTCAAGTATTCACCTTTCGTTACTTGTGCATCACTCGCACCTTGTAACTAGGAGTTGAGAAACTAAGGGATAGCCGCAATGTATGGAAACATGTCACTTGAGTGCATCCACTCAATGAATCACTATTCGGATTCACGAAACATCGATCCCCGCCCGGACCTACGTCTAGGTCAAGTTCGGTTCACGCATGCTCGTATGATTCAACTTTCGTGTGGATATTAGGTTTCCCATGGGACTCGAACCCACTTTAGAAACCGTCACTCGTATGGGACTCGAACCCAATTTGAGTATCTTTCACCGTATGGGACTCGAACCCACTTATGAGACAACCTCCTCTATGGGCTCAAACCATTTATGAGGTGCGAATCATGGGTGCCACATTCCCAAATTTTACTTTACTTAGGTATCTCACTTGGGAAGTGCACAATCAAGGAAAAACTCCGAATATATGATTAGGTTCATCAAATACTTGTGATTGTTCTCATTAATCACTAGGTGATCTCTTTCACCAGTTCATTAGGTAGCCACATCTACCGATTCTCATATCATTCCACATGTTCCATACAAGGCATATTCATTATTCGAGCAAATACTTGACTATGATACACACCGAGGTACCGTTCGTCCAAGTTTCACCATTTAAGTCATTATCCTAACCTATATTATCTTTCTAATTCGTTCACCTAGTTTATCCCTAAGTTTTTCTCACTTAAGTCATCATGGGATTTTATTCGTATTATTACATAACCAACACAAGTATATAATCATAGCGTAATCCATATTATCATTTTATTCATCATAATAAAATCCATAAAATATATATTTAATTCTCAACAATTACAAGAACTCTAGACAAGCTCACATGCTACCATAGTTCAATTGATAAAACACAAAATAATGCATAAAATAATATTAATCTATAATTTTTTTTTATTGTCCTACAGTTTCTAATTTCCAAGTTAATGATTTGGTTCAATTCTCATATGATTAGAAATTAATGCATAAGAACCAAGTAGAGTGCAACAACATAAGTAAAGTGATACATAGAGTTACTAAACACAATTATACATAAATATTGAAGTGATACTACACACAATTATGCATAACACATAGATTTGAGAATTCTAACTTAATTAGAAGTAACAAGCGTGTAACTCATTTTCTCACAATTTGCCAAAGCCAAACAATCGGTTCCAATTCTAAAATAATTAGCAATCTATTGTAACCCATTCTCTCACTCTTATTTTATTTTATTTTTGCCAATTTGTTTTCTAAGTTTCGTTTACCCTATTCTTTTTCAACATTGTTTATTCTATTTTCACAACATCATAAGCAAGTTAAGATGTAACATCAACAAGGTTACATGAATCAAACAATTCACAGTAAGGCTTCAACACAACAAACAAATTAACAACACAATATATGGTTTCCATCATGAATCAAGTATTCTATTTAGTATTATGAACATATTCTAACCACTAACATAAACGCTAACTTTTCTATAGAGTTTCTAGCTAAAACCCACCTTAAATTAAAGAACCTGAAATTATGCTTCGACACCGCTTCCCATGCTCCCGTGTCGCTCGAAATCCATTGAACCCGTTTGCAGATTTTATGCATAATTCTGCATCAAACCTCCAACTTCAAAGACGTTTTCCAACCTCATCACAGACCTCAAGCATACGAAATTAGTATCTAAAATGAAGAGAATTTCGTCTAGTTTCTGAAAAATCAAGAATCAATCCATTCCGAGTTACAAGGAGGAAGTTATTACCTTCTTAATGAAGACATGTCAAGAACCCGAATTCTGCACAACTTCTTCAATTCCTTTAATAATACCTCATGCCTCTTGATGGTCGAACTCTAACTCTTCTTGAAGGAATGATAAATATGAAGTGACAAGTAATGATGATGAACATGATAACCCTTGAGTTCCCTTGGTAGCATTCCATCTCTTATGATAGTTGATCAATCCTAACTCTTCAATCCATAATTTTCATACCAAAACTATATCCAATTTCATCATCATCTTCAAGTCTATTCACTTTGTAGAAACCTTAGAATTTCACCAAAAGCTTTACAAAGCTTCGTACTCTATCACCACCATCACTTACAAGAATTCAAGTATCAACAACAATCATCAACAATTATAATTCCGTAGTAGAAATCGAACAAAAGACAAAGAATTCAGTTGAGACATTTCACCGAACCCTTGGTGTGTAAGTTACGAAACCGAAAATACGTTAACAATCGACACCGAATCACAAACCAGAAGCGAAAAAATCATCGCACAGCAGTAGTCGAAGAAGAGGAACGAAAAAGATAGAAGCCGAAATCAAATAGAAGTCTCACCGAAAACTTGAAATCGCAAACGATTTGTTCTCGTTGTTGTGCAAGAGAAGCGAACCAAGAAACCATTCTATTGAGCGAGAATCGCGTTTTTAGAAAAGGGCTTATGAGAAGTTTGATAATCATGTTCACAAACGTTGTTTGTCTAGCAGCAATTCCATGGCTGTTATGTTTACACGTTGCAGGTCTCCTTTTTATTCATGTTTACATTATTACTGCTTTCTTCTTTCTTTCCTTGTTTCTATTACTAACTTCCTCTCTTTCTTTACCACCACTTACAAATATAATATTGATAGATATTTTTATCTACCAGAGTAATTGACTTATTATTGATGTTACCAAGATACTCTTTTTAATACTAATTAATAAGGATTAGTCTCTTTTAATAAAGATTGATTTCTTCTGAGTTCATTAATAACTAATAGAGAACTTAGAAGATCAGTTAGTTTTAACTGACAAAAATTTATATACAACTTGATATACAATTGGGCATTAAGGGAATATGGGATATTACACTCTTCCCTCCTTAAATTGAAATTCGCCCCCGAATTTCATCCAATTAAGAAAAATAAAGCTTTTTACATCACCGTCTCAGGTTAACACTTGACTGCGCTTCCTGTCTAATCCTCTGACATACTCAAATTTCCAACGTATCTTCACTTAAAAAATTGAATTCTTTTGTGAACTCTCAAAACTCCTTGAACTTAATCATACTCTTATTTCCAAACTTCGATTAACTTCTAACCTTTTTATACTCAACTCATCTGACGTGGTACTATGCTATGAACTACTTGTCACTTATCTACTATGAGTCTACTACTTAGTTTTTCCTGAACTAAGTTAACCAAAATTCTTAACCATAACACCTTATTCTAATTTGATAGTCCATAATTAAAAAGTCTTCATGAGATACCTTAATTATTCCATAACTACACACTCAATCTGTTAACTCTACTCGTATATTTCCTTCAATAAATCATCACTGGTTTAATTCATGGTTTCTCATCACTATTTAATACCTCATTGAATTACCGATATAATGTTTTCAAGTCCAATAATAATCAAATTTCACTTGACTTGATAACAAACATGTACACTGGATGTTCTACGTCTCTTGTACTAGTCCAACAAGATACAACACTTTGTATGAGGTTGTCTTACTTTCCTTACAAGTAATTACCTTTTCTTATCTTCCACAAAACTTCTTCATTTCCTTCTATCCAAAACACTTTACTGTGAAATTTTAATTGAACACCATGAAACACATGAGTTTCACAAGTACTACTTACTAGTTCATACCACTTCTTAGAAAATCCATACTTCCTCTGAGAACCAACTTCCTACAATCATACTAAAACCTTACCAATCATTCTCATGCAGAATAACCTTCTTTCCTACACAAGGATGAAAAATATGACCAACATTTCCACAGTTAAATACATATGAGTCACACCACCACGATCATGCAAAATAGCATACTCAGAATCTTCTACACTGGGTACCATTAATCTAACTTAATTTGAGAAAAAATATCAAGGACTTAATGTTACAATTCACTTTAAGTCCTTCATGGGATTCTAACCCACCCACGGGTTATGTTGACTCCGGGGGTCTAACCAACCAACAATATAATAACATTTAAAAAATTTAAGTTGTAAACAAGACAACGCTACCAAAGAGACTTTGCCCAACAAGAATGCACTTTTGAGTTTCAAAGCTGCTCACGGAGCTACACAATGTGTTCACACATCTGGGGATACAGTGCACTTCCTAACCAAAACCATTCATCTTGTTTTCCTTGTTTCATTTCACAGAAAATTATTCTAACTCGGTTCATACTCATAAGTAGTCTGAGTTATGTCCTGAATTTCCAACTTTCTCAATTCTCAATCCTTAATGGAATTATCATTCACAAATACTACTAATAAGACATAATAGTATTATATACATCTAGTACCACTTTCAAGGAGGTCTACCTTCGAGGCCATGTATCTGAGTGAACTATCTTGATGTCAATACCATTACTACCCATATATATCTTATCGTCACTGAGTAGGATAAAAAAAATTGATCTCCTCGAGATCACGACTTGGTTAGTCTCTTTAAGCTTCACTCTCTACGATTCTCATTAATCATATATGTTATATACCCAAGACTTACTCACATTGAGCCTTTCCACAAGATTAACATCTCAAGACATCTAACTACCCCCGACATCTCAACATATGACCGCTACACAAAACATCCCTAAAAATTCCAATTTCAACCAATACTCTCACCTGAATTAACTTGAAATCCTATTCTCAGACTCACACATCATAATGGTTCACCAATTAAAGTCTATTATACTTAATGCCAAGAAGGTGCAAATGTCATAACCCTTGATCAAAAATCCAACACTACTTTCGAAGGCAACAACAATTGGACTCCAAATAAACTACTTTCACTCCTGACAACCAAATAATAACACTCAAGATGAACCTTTAATTTTCCATACACTTACCGACTTGAGTCATTTCCATACTTAACTTCCATTAAACACTTCAACACATGGAAGCTACTTAACTACACTATTCATAACTTACCTATCTTATTAACTACTTCCAAGATCACTCGATATAGTCCTTTTCATAATTCACACTTAGTTTCATACTCAAGCTTGGCTCGCTCTCGGTTGCTTTCCATAAACTTGGACTCTCGGGACACAAAACTCATCTGCTTGAAATAAAAAGTATGATTCTTCACAACTATCTCAACACTAGGAAATCCAATAACACATACTTACTTAGTACCAAAGTATAACTTTCTCTACCTCAATTCATACTCTAGAATCATTGCATTTGAAAAAACACCAGTTGCACGGTCTTATCTTGGCATTGATGAGACCTTAAAGATTCCACTATCCATTCTATCTAAAATTACTTGAACCTAAAGTGCTTACTTTATCACCCAATACAAACCTTCTTCAATTTTTCTTTGGTTATCTCAACATTTCCATAGCAATCTCGCATTGACTCTAGATTTTTAATGCCTTATCCAAAACACAATCTCATTACCAAAATTGGATACCCTTGTTCTATCTTATACCCTTCGCCTAGTGCAACTATGCCCTACTTGGAATCATCCAATCATGCCCTCAAGTTTCTTTGCATATTCCATTACCGTCTTAGTCCTTCAACAAAGATTCACTAAACTTCAATACCTCTCAAACCTTCAACCATTCTTGAAAGTTTCTCGATTCTTTGATTATACTCCTCTAACCTTATAAGCTGAAACATGGATGCACACCTTACTTCCATACCTTGTGGCATACGCCCGACACAACATTATTTCTTCCTCACTGTATGGAATTACTTAAAATTTTCATCCATAACTATGGTCAATCCAATTCCACAACAGGCTCACACATTTCTCATCTCCAACAACTTCATCAGATTGAAATCCTTAACTTCTCAACTTCTTAGAACTACAAGATTACTTAAACCAAACGCCATTTTGCATTACCTCATTACCCGAAGCATAACTCTTACTAGAACATCAAACAAGTCCATAGTCCTCCTTACTTCGAAACTCTTAGCATCAGCCTGCTCCCAAAGCACAAGCTCAACCAAACTACGGAGTCCTCGTGGTCGCTCAACCATGATCCTAACTGCCATGCATATAGTATTAGATTGATCAGGCCCAATACCATATACTGTGACATTAAGAATCATGTCGGCAAGACACATTTGTGAGGGGTTGATTTACTTATGATGTTTCAAGGCAGGGTCGAGAATCGACCTGCTCTGATACCAATTGTAACACCATGTATAATATACGTCTAGAATATACATTATACACAATATTATTCTTGTACTGATACAATCATAAGTGCCTAACGACATCTTTATATATACATGTCCAGAGAATAAGAATACAATACATGATACATGTCATACAATAGTTGTGACACCTCGATTTAATTCGAATATTAAATAATTAGGAATTTAATTATTTAATTAATTAAATGCTTGATTATTTATATTTTTGGATTTAATTGGACTATTTAATTAAAAAGAAGAGTTGGTGGGTGAAGAGTAATTAGAGGGTGTGAGGAGTAAATCACTCTACTTTACTAATTACTAATTATTTATTTTATTGGAATAAATAAAAGGAGTATTAAAAGGATTATAAAAAAAAGAAAAGAAGAAAAGAAGGTCTTTTTGGAATTATTTCACGTAGAATTGGAGAAGAGAAGTGAAGAGAGGAAAAAGCCAACGCCGAGGAAGTCGAAGATCATCGCGAGGTAAGGGGTGATTTCATTCGATTTTAATGCCTTATGGGTTTTGGGAATCAACCAGATGATTGGGTATGTTAGGAAAATTGATTTAGGTGATTATAGGTTTGTAGGAGGAAACCCTATTTGGTGTCGGATTATAGAATTTAAGACCGTTAGTGTGTCGAACAATTAATAGGAATGATGAAACAATGATGTTTGATGTTGTACTGGTGTATAATGGTTGAAATTTGGTGTTTCTAATGTTAGAACTCATATGAAAATGATGGGAAGTGAATAATAATGCATAAGTGCTGTCAAAGTAGCAGATTTTGGTTCTGCAGGTCGTGGGAACCGGTTCCCAATGGGAAGGAACCGAGTTCCCAGTGTAAACTTTCAAAAACTGGCAATTTTGTACGTGGGAACCGGTTCCCAGTGTGACACCCCAAAATAATTCAATAATTAAATGTTTATGATTTTAATTAATTATTTAATTGAGAATATAATTTATTTAATAAGTTGGATTATTAAGATTAATGATGGAATTAATTGGAGGAGAAAGTGATATTATTTTATTTATTTATGATTAAAAGGAAATAAGAGGAATAAAAGGAATGAAATAAGGGAAAGAAGGAAAATAGATTCATTTGGAGAAAACAAGGCTACGTAGAAGTGAGAAGAGAAGGAAAGAAGGAAAAGACCTAGGAGCGTTAGAATCTCGAAGAAACCACCAGGTAAGGGGTGATTTCGACTGATTATGGCTTATTATAGGTTTTGATGTTGATGATATGAGTTATAGCATGTAGGAATTTGAAATTGTGAAATTCTAGGGTTCCATGAATGTGTCCCTATAGGTGTCGATTGTCGAATATGTATGGATATGATTAGAGTGTCGAGATGAAAATAGATGATGGAGATATATTGTTTGAGGTGTTAGATGATGCAAAATGATGTATTTTGGTGTTTCCAATGATGGGATTCGTATGGGTAAAAATGGGTTTGAGTAAAAATGGATGAATGTTGTCAAAACGAAAATCACTTTTAGTACGTAGGAACCGGTTCTCGTATGGGTAGGAACCGGTTCCACGTTGAAAATTGAGAAAACCCGAAAATGTACTCGAACCGGTTCGTATGTGACGAAACCGGTTCCCATACATTTTCCGAAGACCATTTTGAACTGCAGAACCGGTTCCCGTATAGGTAGGAACCGGTTCGCTTATTTTTAAAATTTTCAAAACTTCAAAATTCATAACTTTCAAACCGTAAGTCCGTTTTAGCGCTTTTGGACGTTATTTCCTAAATTCAATGTTCTATCTTATGAAATGAAAATATTTTAGAAAATTTGAAATTATTTTGGGAAAGGGGTATAATTTCTAAAGATGATGATTATTAGCTAATACATAATGACGATGTATGTGTAGCTGATGTACTTGGTGATGAGGATACTGATAATGTGTAGGTGAAATAGCATGGTTATGCTATTGTTTGATGTATGCATGATTGGTTTGGATATACTGATTGATTGTTTTGCATGTTTATGCTGATGTTAGATGTATGCATGATTGTTGATGTATCATGTTGATTTTGGTGATTCAGTTATGTTAAATGAATGTAGACATAGACTGATTAATGTTGCATGCTATTGATGTGCGTGCATATGCATTATTTTGGTGAAGTTAATTCCCATTGTGCGGAATTTGACTTGGATTGCCGATAACCGATACCCGAGTGAGGATGGGTGGTTAGGCTGGATTCGTGTCCGTGGTTATGGACGAATCGATGGAACCGTATCCGAGTGATGATGGATCGTGTGGGTGACCGTCAAGTCGGTACCGCATGCATTGAGTCTGCATTAGTGTTTGCATAGGATTGTAACATGCTAGGATGTCTTCCAGTGTTGCAATGCCTTTATTGTTGATTGATGATGTATGATGAATTGTATGACTATGATTGTGTATTGGATTCTGATTGGTATTAAGTGGTGGAATAATAGGCTTGCAATTATATTATTGATTGAAGGATTTATAATATGCTTTAATTATGAGAAGTCTCACCCTTACTTTACCATTTCAGATTAAATTAGCAGCTGAGGAGTCGGTGAGGATGGCTCTAGAGCTTACCTTTTAGTCCGTGTGTCAGTGTCATGCTCTGATTAAATTGTAACACTGGGGAACGCTTAGTTAAGAGAATCATTAATATTTTAATAGTTTGGACTTGAACTCCTTGAGAACTATGATGTTTTATTAAATTTTGACTTTTTGTATTTCCGCTGTGTAAGACATGGTCTTATAATGATTAAGTTGTTGGATGATGATCCTCAGTGTAGCATGGCTACTGTTTGATGAAGGTTTATTTTATTTATTAATTGTGACATCCCGTGATTACCGTGTTAAACTCTGATTAGAGATGATTTAAATGTTAATTTAATTAATATATTCGGGGTATTTAGATGGGGTGTTACAATAGTGGTATCAGAGCATAGTCGGTCTTGTCCTGTGTCGTTATCCCTTTAGTATGCGACTAGTGTGAAGTGACACTGTCGATACTTGTGTGCTGATGTAGATTGTTTTGTTATTTTTACAGAACAATGGCCGGAAGAGGTAACGGAAGGAATGATGCTGCTATCGCTGAGGCTTTGGGAATGTTGGCTGGAGTACTCGGAGGAACCAGAGGAGTCGTGATTGGTCGATGCATAATGGGAATTTTGAGGAACAATCCTCCATTGTTTAAAGGTACACATGATCCCGAAGGTGCTCAAATGGTCAAGGAGATCGAGAGGATCTTCGTGAGTGATTGATGTGCGAAGAGTCAAGGTGAGATATGGAACTCACATGTTGAAGTCGATGATGGTTGCTACCCGAATCGAACGGAAGAAGATGGCGCGTTGAATTGGGTTGTTCGGAGAGCTTTTCCGAGGAGGTATTTTCCCGAGGATGTCGAGGTAAGAAGGAGATTGAGCTCGGAGCTCAAGCAATAAGACCTGTGAGTATGCTTCAAGTTTTCGAGTTAGCAAGTATTATGCTCATTATCCTAACGATGCGATGGAGAGTTTTCCAAATGTATCAAGTTTGAAAATGGTCTTCGTGACGAGATTAAGCAGGTATTGTACGCAGATCCGAAGATTTTCCGATCCGTTGATTGTAGTAGAATTCTTGAGGAGGATCTTGCTAACACTAAGTCGAATGCTCGAGGGTATGTTGATAGGAAAGGTAAGCAATGATGGATCGTGGTAAGCCTTATGATAGGAATAATCGAGATCCGGAGGTTGGAAGAAGTCCGTGGAGGAGATTCTAGTTCTTCCGCTAGGTGCTATAAGTGTGGCGAGACAGACATCGTATGGTGGATGTAAGAGCAATGATAAGAAGTGTTTGTGTGGAAAGTTCGCCATGTGGCCAATGACCGCAGAGTGAAAGTGGTGACTTGTTACAACTGTGGTGAGGAGTCATACCCGTCCTCGGCCCAAAACTCAAGAAAGAGCGGTGGTAAAGTGTTTGCATTGTCCGGATCGAGACAAAACCGATGATCGGTGATTAAAGGTACATGTTTTATTAACGGCATACCTTTGATTGCGATTATTGATATGAGCTACGATTCTTTTATTGCGTTTGCTAAGAGATTGAATTTGGAAATTTCTAATATGGATGGAAGTATGGTTATTGATACTCTGCCGGGTTCTGACTACTTCGTATGTTTGTAGGAATTGTCCTGCTGTGATTTTGATAGGGTTTCGTATGGATTTAGTGTGCCTACCGCTAGAACAACTTGATATCATCCTTGGAATGAATCGTTGGAATTCAACCAGTTCATATCAACTGCTTTGAGAAGACCATTTTTCCAAGAGGTTAAGATCGAAAGTGAGATTATGTCGCTTAAGCGATGAACTTGTGAAGGATGGTGCATTGTGTTTATGTTGTATTCTGCGATAAGCGGAAGGAAAGCAAAGGGTGATGGATGAATGAATTTCCGAGGTGTTTCCGAAAGACGTTAGTGAATGCCACACGAGAGAGGTAGAGTTTACTATAGATTTGATTCCGGAACTAGTCGTGTCGATGGCGCCTTATCGCATGTCATCGAATTGGTTGAATCAAGAAACAGTTAGAGGAATTGCTTGAGAAGAAGTTTATTCGCCCAAGTGTTTCAAGTTATTAGTTAAAGAAGGAAGGTTCAATGAGGTTATGTGTTGACTACCGACTTGAATAAGGTTACGATCAAGAATCGGTATCCGAGAATTGATGATTTGATGGATCAACTCGTTGGAGCTTGTGTATTCAGAAGATTGATCCGAGATCCGATATCATCGATTCGTGAAGTCGGAGGATATCAAAACCGCATTTAGAACGAGGTATGGGCATTATGAATATTCCGTGATGCCGTTTGGGGTTACTAATGCACGGTGTTTTCATGGAGTATATGAACATGATATTTCACCCATATCTTGACAAGTTTGTAGTAGTGTTCATTGATGATATTCGATTTATTCGAAAAGCGGAGGAGCATGAACATCTCGAGTTGTGTTGGAATTGAAGGAAAGAAACTTTATGCGGTTGTCCAAGTGTGAATTCGTTAGAGGAGGTGAGTTTTCTTGGTCATGTAATTTCCAAGAATGGAATTGTGTGGATCCTACGAAAGTAGGCGGTGTCTCGGGAAGCGCCAAGAATGCTTCGAGATCCGTAGTTTCTGGTCTTGCAGTTACTACCGAAGTTTATTGAGTTTCCAAACTAGCGCTACTGACCAAGTTGACCAGAAGGGTCGTGTTTGTTTGGGATGTTGAGTGAGAAAGGATTCCAAGAGTCAAGAGGAGGTTGACAAGTGCTCGATCTTGATTTTACCGGATCCGACTAAGTCTTTTGTGGTGTATTGTGATGCATCGATGGGATTAGGTGGTGTGTTGATGCAAGATAAGGTTGTGGCTTATGCTTCATGACAACCGAAAGTGCATGAAAGGAATTATCCGACTCATGATTTAGAGTTGGCATTGTTGTGTTTGTTTTGAAGTTGTGGAGACATTATTTATATGGTTCTCGCTTGAGGTATTCAATGATCATAAGAGTCCGAGGTATCTCTTTGATCGGAAAGAGTGAACATGAGAGAGAAGATGGTTAGAATTCCTAAAGGATTATGATTTCGGTTTGAATTACCATCCCGTAAAGCAAACGTGGTCGCGATGCTAAGTAGAAAGTCCTTGCATATGTCGATGTTGATGGTCCGTGAGTTAGATTTGGTTGAGCATAGATCCGAGTTTGGTTTGTGAAACTACTCCGAATAGTGTGAAATTGGGTATGTTGTCGACTAGTGGTATTCGGAAGAGATCGAAATGGACAAACGATGTTGGTTTAGTTGATAAGTTGACATTGATCAACCAAGGTCAAGGAGGCGAGTTCGAATCGACGAGAATGGTGTATGAGATTTGGTGATCGGGTGTGTTCCGGATGTTGCCGAGATTAGGAAGAGTATTTTGGAAGAAGGGCATCGAAGGGTTAAGTATTCATCCCGTGCTACTAAAATGTATCATGATTTGAAGAAGTTGTTTTGGTGGCCGGAATGAAAAAGGAAATCGAGTTGTGTATGCTTGTTTGGTTTGTCAAGTCGAAAATCGAACATCGAAACCATCGTGGTTGATGGAGCCGTTGTTTGTTCCAGAATGGAAGTGGGATGGAATCTCAATGGATTTTGTGTCTGGTTTGCCAAGAACAGCTAAGAATTGCGATTCTATCTGGGTTATTGTGGATAGGTTGACAAAATCTGCTCATTTTATTCCGATAAGAATGGATTATCCGATGGAGAGATTAGCAGAGTTGTATGTCGAAAAGGTTGTGAGTTTGCATGGTATTCCGTCTAGCATTGTGTCGGATCGAGATCCGAGGTTTACATCTAAGTTCTGGACAGGATTGCAAGAAGCCTTGGGTACCAAGTTGCGTTTGAGTTCCGCTTATCATCCGCATGATGGTCGACGGAAAGAACGATTCACCGTTGGAAGATTTGTTGAGAGCTTGTGTGTTAGAAGGTGGAGCTTGGGATAGCTATCGCCATTGATTGAGTTTACCTACAACAATAGCTTTCACCGAGTATTGGTATGGCTCCGTTTGAGGCATTGTATGGTAGGAGGTGTCGAACACCATTGTGTTGGTATGAAACCGGAGAATATGTGATTGGACCGAAATTGTTCAGAAACTTCGAAAAGATTAAGATGATTCAGAGAAGATGAAGACTTCTAGTCGTCGAAGAGTTATCATGATAAGAGGAGGAAAGACCTTGAGTTCTGAAGGAGAGCATGTGTTTATGCGGGTTACTCCGATGACCGGAATTGGTCGAGCCTTGAAGTCAAGAAAGTTGACTCCACGATTTATTGGTCCTTTCGATTACCAAAAGGGTTGGGAAGGTTGCATATCGATTGCTTTGCCGCCACTGCGAACTGCATGATGTTTTCACGTGTCTCAACCGAGGAAGTACATTGCTGATCCGTCTCATGAGATTCGATGATATATTGCACGAGAGAATTTAACCGTGGAAGCGGTACAGAATTGAGGATCGGAAGTTGAAACAAATGGGCAAAGAGATTGCTCGTGAGTGGCTTGGGAGGACCAAATGATGGAAATGTCACTGGAGCCGGAGAGTCGATGAAGGACTCGTATCCCGAACTATTCGTTCGAGGTATGTTTTCGAGGACGAAAACTCTTTAAGTTGGGAGAGTTGTGACACCCCAAAATAATTCAATAATTAAATGTTTATGATTTTAATTAATTATTTAATTGAGAACATAATTTATTTAATAAGTTGGATTATTAAGATTAATGATGGAATTAATTGGAGGAGAAAGTGATATTATTTTATTTATTTATGATTAAAAGGAAATAAGAGGAATAAAAGGAATGAAATAAGGGAAAGAAGGAAAATAGATTCATTTGGAGAAAACAAGGCTACGAAGTGAGAAGAGAAGGAAAGAAGGAAAAGACCTAGAGCGTCAGATCTCAAGAAACCACCGTGTGGGTGATTTCGATTATGGCTTATTATAGGTTTTGATGTTGATGATATGAGTTATAGCATGTAGGAATTTGAAATTGTGAAATTCTAGGGTTCCATGAATGTGTCCCTATAGGTGTCGATTGTGAATATGTATGGATATGATTAGAGTGTCAGATGAAAATAGATGATGGAGATATATTGTTTGAGGTGTTAGATGATGCAAAATGATGTATTTTGGTGTTTCCAATGATGGGATTCGTATGGGTAAAATGGGTTTGAGTAAAATGGATGAATCTGTCAAAACTACGAAAATCACTTTTAGTACGTAGGAACCGGTTCATGTATGGGTAGGAACCGGTTCCACGTTGAAAAATTGAAAAACAAAATGTACTCAGAACCGGTTCCTCGTATGTGAGAATTTTCCATACCATTTTGAATCAGGAACCGTTCCCTGATAGGTAGGAACCGGTTCGCTTATTTTTTAAATTTTCAAAACTTCAAAATTCATAACTTTCAAACCGTAAGTCCGCTTTGAGCCGCTTTGGACGTTATTTCCTAAATTCAATGCTCTATCTTATGAAATGAAAATATTTTAGAAAATTTGAAATTATTTTGGGAAAGGGTATAATTTCTAAAGATGATGATTATTAGCTAATACATAATGACGATGTATGTGTAGCTGATGTACTTGGTGATGAGGATACTGATAATGTGTAGGTGAAATAGCATGGTTATGCTATTGTTTGATGTATGCATGATTGGTTTGGATATACTGATTGATTGTTTTGCATGTTATGCCGATGTTAGATGTATGCATGATTGTTGATGTATCATGTTGATTTTGGTGATTCAGTTATGTTAAATGAATGTAGACATAGACTGATTAATGTTGCATGCTATTGATGTGCGTGCATATGCATTATTTTGGTGAAGTTAATTCCCATTGTGCGAATTTGACTTGGATTGCCGATAACCGATACCCGAGTGAGGATGGGTGGTTAGTGGATTCGTGTCCAGTGGTTATGGACGAATCGATGGAACCGTATCCAGTGATGATGGATCGGTGGGTGACTGGTCACAAGTCGGTACCGCATGCATTGAGTCGCATTAGTGTTTGCATAGGATTGTAACATGCTAGGATGTCTTCCGTTGCAATGCCTTTATTGTTGATTGATGATGTATGATGAATTGTATGACTATGATTGTGTATTGGATTCTGATTGGTATTAAGTGGTGGAATAATAGGCTTGCAATTATATTATTGATTGAAGGATTTATAATATGCTTTAATTATGAGAAGTCTCACCCTTACTTTACCATTTCAGATTAAATTAGCAGCTGAGGAGTCGGTGAGGATGGCTCTAGAGCTTACCTTTTAGTCCGTGTGTCAGTGTCATGCTCTGATTAAATTGTAACACTGGGGAACGCTTAGTTAAGAGAATCATTAATATTTTAATAGTTTGGACTTGAATTCCTTGAGAACTATGATGTTTTATTAAATTTTGACTTTTTGTATTTCCGCTGTGTAAGACATGGTCTTATAATGATTAAGTTGTTGGATGATGATCCTCAGTGTAGCATGACTACTGTTTGATGAAGGTTTATTTTATTTATTAATTGTGACATCCCGTGATTACCGTGTTAAACTCTGATTAGAGATGATTTAAATGTTAATTTAATTAATATATTCGGGGTATTTAGATGGGGTGTTACACCCAGTGGGGTAGGAACCGGGTTCCCATACAAAATTCCAGGGACGTGACTTTTTCAAAAAAGTGGGAACCGGGTTGTCCCAGGGTAGGAACCGGGTTCCACTGTATTGGGTTCAAAAATACTTAAACTCAAAAACTCATATTTTCTAAACCGTAATCTGATTCGAGTGCTTTATTATTTCTTAAATTTAAAATGCTATCTTTAGAAAGGGAAAAATATTATTTTGCTAAAATTATTTTAAAAAGAGTCGAGCTTCCGATTTTGAAAAGTGTGGATAGTTAAGGATAATGGGAAATTATTATGAATGGTCTGAGTTATCGGATGAGAACTAATGCTTACAATGTTGTGTTGATTACTCATTGCGATTGAATGTAATACATTGGTGATTGGCATTATGTGAATTATGTTGATATCATAATCTGTGAATTGATGTTTCATGCTTTTATGATGCATGCATAAACATTTGTTAATTGGTTCATTCCCATTGTGCGGAAGTGAGCTGGCAGAGCCAATAAACTTACAGATTTAGAGGTAGTGAGGCTAGATTCTTGACCCGGTGGTTATGGGCGAATCATGGATTTTGCTTTCCACATGTAAACGGAGCAGTGGGTGAACTCGGTTCACGTTTTGGTACCACATGCATAGAGTCTGCATTGCATATGGGATTGCAACATGCTAGGATGGTTTCCAGTGTTGCAATTTCCATCGATTGTTATGTTTACATGTTCATTTGTGTGAGATGTATTTGTGAACTGAACTGTGATTTGTGTTTTGATAATGGACTAACATATTGAATTATGCCGTTGTATTTAAAACGATAATGCATTTCATATTGGATAGAAATCTCACCCTTACTTTAATGATTTCAGATTTGAAGTGATTAGCTGCTTGGAATCAGTGAGGATAGCTTCTAGAGTCGAGTCATTAGTTAATCCGCGTGTCAGTGTCGTGCTCTGGTAGATGTAACACTGGGAAACGCTTGATTTGAAATCCTTTTTGGATATTA
This sequence comes from Vicia sativa, assembly GCA_021764765.1. Classification (NCBI taxonomy): domain Eukaryota; kingdom Viridiplantae; phylum Streptophyta; class Magnoliopsida; order Fabales; family Fabaceae; genus Vicia; species Vicia sativa. The sequence continues at coordinate 201,702,192 of CM038796.1, forward strand.
AATATTAGTTTTGGTTAATGTATCAATTTATTGTCCTGGAATGATTATGAACGACGTATTCAGGATTTGTTATGTTTCATTTCTGCTGTTAAACATAACCTTAAGTCTGTTTTATTTATTGATTTCCTTCAGTGAAAGCATGACATCTGTTTGGTTATAGTTTTGAAATATATTAAAATTATGATACCTCTTGATATGTGTTAAAAACTCTGATTATTAAATTATAAATCGCGGGAAATTAGAAGGAGTGTTATAATAGTGCCTAAAAAAAAGAAAAAAACTAAGATCTAAGTACAATATCTGTCATTGTACAAAATACACAACAAAAGGTTATAAACTCAAATCCCCGAAACATCATTCATTAGCTTCATCTTGCCTTTAACCTGCAAAAAACCTGAAAACCAACAAAAATGATGGGAAAGTTGAAGTACATCACTTTTGTACATAATAAATTAATGAAAAATAATAAATACAACAATCAAAACTTTTGTACATAAAAAAATTAAGTAAGAAAATTTAATGATGAGAAATTTTAAATAGAAAATGACACTTAAATTAATGAAATAGCGACATCAAAAAGACAATGGGCTAAGAGCATGGCTTCTCCATGCCATAAGGTATCTCCCAAATACACTACAAGACAGTCTCTCAAGCACGAGGGTTCGTATAGGTGATCACGACTTTATATGTCTTAAAGAATCTAGACCGCAAGTATACAGTTCTATCGCATGTAGTTTTAAAGATTATCGAATCCCAAAGGACTAAATTTCGACCTATCATTATCTTAGGTTACTACGTAAATATAAGGCTAATAATGTAAATAATTGGGTTTAGGGAACCTAAATGATTATAATCTAGTTTAGATTCAAATGGGAATATCAGTATGTAATTGTCGTATTTCGGGGTTTAGCAATTGATTGACTTAAACTCGAATTATCAAAACAGTTTCAGTAAGAAATATTTTTTTGAAAACCCTCTTCTCAAACTCTCGTGTTTATTTCAGATCCTAGAATCAAACCTAAGTGAGTGCTCTCGCTGTTTCAATTAGAGTTTAAAAATACCTTTTAAAAATAAATTTACATTTTTGAAATTTTGTTGGTCCTCTTTCATGTTTGTAGACGTGAAAGTGATAACTAGATATAAAAATTATTTTAAACAAAGGCATATAATGATTATATATTGATAGAGAATTGTGTTTTGGATCTATTTTTAACAAGAAAATCGCAATAAGATTAAAGACTTAATTTTTTCCAAAGGTTACCATTTCTAACTTTACATTAACTTCTTGTTGAATTTGGTTTAATAAAGTTGGTAGAAATTATTCAAAACCTATATTTTAGAGATAAATTCAAAATTTAGAAACATCACTAATAAAATGATGGTGGTATATTATACGGGAAATTGTATTTCCACCTAGTTTTGTTTCACCACGTCAAACTTATGAGTTTCTTTGTATCAGTGGGAGAATCAGAGTACTGCTCTTTGAATATATTATGTTTGCAAATATGTTTTTGTTTATATTTAAGAGTATGATATTTATGAATTATTATAAGATCTGATAAACTCTTTTCAATTTAGAAGACATGTCACTCGTGTAAGACTAATTATCTTTTTATATTAAAATAAAAAATTCAAATTATATTTAGCTTAATGCAATTCTCTATAGTATATATTGATTCATGTTGCAAGTTTTTTTTTAAAGTTAAAGATACTTAAAAGATCATTTGAAAGAAAAGTTACAACAAAACAATTTGATCCAAAAAATACAGAAAATTATGGGTACTCGGACACTAGTCTCTCATATGTTTGTGATAAATATGTATAATTTAACTGTTTTTTTTTTTAAAGATAAAGTATGTAATAAAGGATATTTAACATATTATTATTTAACATAAAAACTCTAATCAATGCAAAAAATATTAATCTGATTATGTTTAATTTTTAATAATAAAATATAATAAAATATAATAAAATTATCAAATAATAAGTAAATATATTTTAAATTATTATAAAATTATTAAGTAGTAAAGTTTTTAGTTAAAATGTATTTGCATTTAAATGACAATTATTTTATATTTGTTTATAAATGAAAAATCGGTTCATGATCTATGTATTAAACCATGTATATAATAATAATATAAATTCTTTTTATTCTAATATATTATTATATAGGAATAAAAATAGCATAGACTTTTATTGCATAATTGTAATTATTTCTAGTATAAAGCACATACAAAATTATTAAATAAGACTAAATATGATTTTAATACTCGTAAAAATATCATTGTCCATATTGTAATTATAAAAGTATCAAATATACAATTAATTATAGTTAGAAAAATAAACAAATTTAAAATACATTTAATATATGTTTTCATATGATATGAATAAAAAATTGATTTGAATTATGCGTGCATAAATTCTTTTTAAATTTATTTAGGGTAATAAAAAATTAAAATTCGTTGGATATAAATTAAACTTATTTATGATAATACAAATAAATAATTTAGTTGGATACAAAATGTGAAAAATAATAAATACAACAATGAAAACTTTTGAACATAAAAAAATTAAGTAAGAAAATTTAATGATCAGAAATTTTAAATAGAAAATGACATTTAAAATAATGAAAGAGCGACATAAAAAAGACAATGGGCTAAGAGCATGGCTTCTCCATGCCATAAGGTATCTCCAAATACACTACTAGACAGTCTCTCAAGCACAAGGGTTCGTATAGGTGATTGCGACTTTATATGTCTTAAAGAATCTAGACCGCAAGTATACAGTCCTATCTCGTGTAGTTTTAAAGATTATCGAATCACAAGAGACTAAATGTCGACCTATAATTATCTTAGGTTTATACGTAAATCTAAGGTTAATAATGTAAATAATTGGGTTTAGGGAACCTAACTGATTATAATCTAGTTTAGATTTAAATGGGAATATTAGTATGTAATGGTCGTATTTCGGGGTTTAGCAACTGATCGACTTAAACTCGAATTATATAAACAGTTTCAGTAGGAAATATTCTTTTGAAAACCCTCTTCTCAAACTCTCGTGTTTATTGATTCAGATCCTAGAATCAAACCTAAGTGAGTGCTCTCGCTGTTTCAATTAGAGTTTAAAAATACTTTTTAAAAATAAATTTACATTTTTGAAATTTTGTTGGTCCTCTTTCATGTTTGTAGACGTGAAAGTGATAACTAGATATAAAAATTATTTTAAACAAAAGCCTATAATGATTATATATTAGTAGAGAATTGTGTTTTGGATCTATTTTTAAATAGAAAATCGCAATAAGATTATAGACTTAATTTTTTCCAAAGGTTACCATTTCTAACATTATATTAACTTCTTGTTGAATTTAGTTTAATAAAGTTGGTAGAAATTATTCAAAACCTATATTTTGGAGATAAATTCAAAATTTAGAAACATCACTAATAAAATGATGGTGGTATATTATACGGGAAATTGTATTTCCACCTAGTTTTGTTTCACCACGTCAAACTTATGAGTTTCTTTGTATTAGTGGCAGAATCAGAGTACTGCTCTTTGAATATATTATGTTTGCAAATATGTTTTTGTTTATATTTAAGAGTATGATATTTATGAATTATTATAAGATCTGATGAACTCTTTTCAATTTAGAAGACATGTCACTCGTGTAAGACTAATTATCTTTTTATATTAAAATAAAAAATTCCAATTATATTTAGCTTAATGCAATTCTCTATATTGATTAATGTTGCAAGTTTTTTTTTTTAAAGTTAAAGATACTTAAAAGATCGTTTGAAAGAAAAGTTACAACAAAATAATTTGATCCAAAAAATACAGAAAATTATGGGTACTCGGACACTAGTCTCTCATATGTTTGTGATAAATATGTATAATTTAACTGTTTTTTTTTTTTAAGATAAAGTATGTAATAAAGGATATTTAACATATTATAATTTAACATAAAAACTCTAATCAATGCAAAAATTATTAATCTGATTATGTTCATTTTTTATTAATAAAATATAATAAAATTATCAAATAAAAATTAAATATATTTTGAATTATTATAAAATTATTAAGTAGTAAAGTTTTTAGTTAAAATGTATTTGCATTTAAATGACAATTATTTTATATTTGTTTATAAATGAAAAATCGGTTCATGATCTATGTATTAAACCATGTATATAATAATAATATAAATTCTTTTTCTTCTAATATATTATTATATAGGAATAAAAATAGCATAGACTTTTATTGCATCATTGTATTTATTTCTAGTATAAAGCACATAAAAAATTATTAAATAAGACTAAATATGTTTTTAATCATCGTACAAATATCATTGTCCATATTGTAATTATAAAAGTATTAAATATACAATTAATTATAGTTAGAAAAATAAACAAATTTAAAATACATTTAATATATGTTTTCATATGATATGAATAAAAAATTGATTTGAATTATGCGTGCATAAATAATTTTTTAAACTTATTTAGGGTTATAAAAAATTAAAATTGGTTGAATATAAATTAAACTTATTTATGATAATACAAATAAATAATTTAGTTGGATACAAAACGTGAAAAATAATAAATACAACAATTAAAACTTTTGAACATAAAAAAATTAAGTAAGAAAATTTAATGATCAGAAATTTTAAATAGAAAATGACATTTAAAATAATGAAAGAGCGACATAAAAAAGACAATGGGCTAAGAGCATGGCTTCTCCATGCCATAAGGTATCTCCCAAATACACTACTAGACAGTCTCTCAACCACAAGGGTTCGTATAGGTGATCGCGAATTTATATGTCTTAAAGAATCTAGACCGCAAGTATACAGTTCTATCGTGTGTAGTTTTAAAGATTGTCGAATCCCAAAGGACTAAATTTCGTCCTATCATTATATTAGGTAACCACGTAAATCTAAGGCTAATAATGTAAATAATTGGGTTTAGGGAACCTACATGATTATAATCTAGTTTAGATTCAAATGGGAATATTAGTATGTAATTGTCGTATTTCGGGGTTTAGCAACTGATCGACTTAAACTCGAATTATATAAACAGTTTCAGTAGGAAATATTTTTTTGAAAACCCTCTTCTCAAACTCTCGTGTTTATTGATTCAGATCCTAGAATCAAACCTAAGTGAGTGCTCTCGCTGTTTCAATTAGACTTTAGAAATACTTTTTAAAAATAAATTTACATTTTTGAAATTTTGTTGGTCGCTGTTTCAATTAGAGTTTAGAAATACTTTTTAAAAATAAATTTACATTTTTGAAATTTTGTTGGTCCTCTTTCATGTTTGTAGACGTGAAAGTGATAACTAGATATAAAAATTATTTTAAATAAAAGCCTATAATGTTTATATATTGGTAGAGAATTGTGTTTTGGATCTATTTTTAACAAGAAAATAGCAATAAGATTAAAGACTTAATTTTTTCTAAAGGTTACCATTTCTAACTTTATATTAACTTCTTGTTGAATTTGGTTTAATAAAGTTGGTAGAAATTATTCAAAACCTATATTTTAGAGATAAATTCAAAATTTAGAAACATCACTAATAAAATGATGGTGGTATATTATATGGGAAATTGTATTTCCACCTAGTTTTGTTTCACCACGTCAAACTTATGAGTTTCTTTGTATCAGTGGGAGAATCAGAGTACTGCTCTTTGAATATATTATGTTTGCAAATATGTTTTTGTTTATATTTAAGAGTATGAAATTTATGAATTATTATAAGATCTGATGAACTCTTTTCAATTTAGAAGACATGTCACTCGTGTAAGACTAATTATCTTTTTATATTAAAATAAAAAATTCAAATTATATTTAGCTTAATGCAATTCTCTATAGTATATATTTATTCATGTTGCAATTTTTTTTTTAAAGTTAAAGATACTTACAAGATCATTTGAAAGAAAAGTTACAACAAAACAATTTGATCCAAAAAATACAGAAAATTATGGGTACTCGGACACTAGTCACTCATATGTTTGTGATAAATATGTATAATTTAACTGTTTTTTTTGTAAGATAAAGTATGTAATAAAGGATATTTAACATATTATTATTTAACATAAAAACTCTTATCAATGCAAAAAATGTTAAAATGATTATGTTTATTTTTTATAAATAAAATATAATAAAATTATCAAATAATAAGTAAATATATTTTAAATTATTATAAAATTATTAAGTAGTAAAGTTTTTAGTTAAAATGTATTTGCATTTAAATGACAATTATTTTATATTTGTTTATAAATGAAAAATCGGTTCATGATCTATGTATTAAACCATGTATATAATAATAATATAAATTCTTTTTATTCTAATATATTATTATATAGGAATAAAAATAGCATAGACTTTTATTGCATCATTGTAATTATTTCTAGTATAAAGCACATAAAAAATTATTAAATAAGACTAAATATGTTTTTAATCATCGTAAAAATATCATAGTCCATATTGTAATTATAAAAGTATCAAATATAAAATTCGTTATAGTTAGAAAAATAAACAAATTTTAAATACATTTAATATATGTTTTCATATGATATGAATAAAAAATTGATTTGAATTACGCGTGCATAAATTCTTTTTAAATTTATTTAGGGTAATATAAAATTAAAATCCGTTGAATATAAATTAAACTTATTTATGATAATACAAATTAATAATTTAGTTGGATACAAAATGTGAAAAATAATAAATACAACAATCAAAACTTTTGTACATAAAAAAATTAAGTAAGAAAATTTAATGATCAGAAATTTTAAATAGAAAATGACATTTAAAATAATGAAAGAGCGACATAAAAAAGACAATGGGCTAAGAGCATGGCTTCTCCATGCCATAAGGTATCTCCCAAATACACTACTAGACAGTCTCTCAAGCACAAGGGTTCGTATAGGTGACTGCGAATTTATATGTCTTAAAGAATCTAGACCGCAAGTATACAGTTCTATCGCGTGTAGTTTTAAAGATTATCGAATCCCAAAGGACTAAATTTCGACCTATCATTATCTTAGGTTACTACGTAAATCTAAGGCTAATAATGTAAATACTTGGGTTTAGGGAACCTAAATGATTATAATCTAGTTTAGATTCAAATGGGAATATTAGTATGTAATGGTCGTATTTCGGGGTTTAGCAACTGATCGACTTAAATTCGAATTATATAAACAGTTTCAGTAGGAAATATTTTTTTGAACACCCTCTTGTCAAACTCTCGTGTTTATTGATTCAGATCCTAGAATCAAACCTAAGTGAGTGCTCTCGCTGTTTCAATTAGAGTTTAAAAATACTTTTTAAAAATAAATTTACATTTTTGAAATTTTGTTGGTCTTCTTTCATGTTTGTAGACGTGAAAGTGATAACTAGATATAAAAATTATTTTAAACAAAAGCATATAATGATTATATATTGATAGAGAATTGTGTTTTGGATCTATTTTTAACAAGAAAATCGCAATAAGGTTAAAGACTTAATTTTTTCCAAAGGTTACCATTTCTAACTTTATATTAACTTCTTGTTGAATTTGGTTTAATAAAGTTGGTAGAAATTATTCAAAACCTATATTTTAGAGATAAATTCAAAATTTAGAAACATCACTAATAAAATGATGGTGGTATATTATACGGGAAATTGTATTTCCACCTAGTTTTGTTTCACCACGTCAAACTTATGAGTTTCTTTGTATCAGTGGGAGAATCAGAGTACTGCTCTTTGAATATATTATGTTTGCAAATATGTTTTTGTTTATATTTAAGAGTATGATATTTATGAATTATTATAAGATCTGATGAACTCTTTTCAATTTAAAAGACATGTCACTCGTGTAAGAGTAATTATCTTTTTATATTAAAATAAAAAATTCAAATTATATTTAGCTTAATGCAATTCTCTATAGTATATATTGATTCATGTTGCAAGTTTTTTTTTAAAGTTAAAGATACTTAAAAGATCATTTGAAAGAAAAGTTACAACAAAATAATTTGATCCAAAAAATACAGAAAATTATGGGTACTCGGACACTAGTCTCTCATATGTTTGTGATAAATATGTATAATTTAACTGTTTTTTTTTATTTTTAAGATAAAGTATGTAATAAAGGATATTTAACATATTATTATTTAACATAAAAACTCTAATCAATGCAAAAAATATTAAAATGATTATGTTTATTTTTTATAAATAAAATATAATAAAATTATCAAATAAAAATTAAATATATTTTAAATTATTATAAAATTATTATGTAGTAAAGTTTTTAGTTAAAATGTATTTGCATTTAAATGACAATTATTTTATATTTGTTTATAAATGAAAAATCGGTTCATCATCTATGTATTAAACCATGTATATAATAATAATATAAATTCTTTTTATTCTAATATATTATTATATAGGAATAAAAATAGCATAGACTTTTATTGCATCATTGTAATTAATTCTAGTATAAAGCACATAAAAAATTATTAAATAAGACTAAATATGTTTTTAATCATCGTAAAAATATCATTGTCCATATTGTAATTATAAAAGTATCAAATATACAATTAATTATAGTTAGAAAAATAAACAAATTTTAAATACATTTAATATATGTTTTCATATGATATGAATAAAAAATTAATTTGAATTATGCGTGCATAAATTCTTTTTAAATTTATTTAGGGTAATAAAAAATTAAAATTCGTTGAATATAAATTAAACTTATTTATGATAATACAAATAAATAATTTAGTTGGATACAAAATATGAAAAATAATAAATACAACAATCAAAACTTTTGTACATAAAAAAATTAAGTAAGAAAATTTAATGATCAGAAATTTTAAATAGAAAATGACATTTAAAATAATGAAAGAGCGACATAAAAAAGACAATGGGCTAAGAGCATGGCTTCTCCATGCCATAAGGTATCTCCCAAATACACTACTAGACAGTCTCTCAAGTACAAGGGTTCGTATTGGTGATCGCGAATTTATATGTCTTAAAGAATCTAGACCGCAAGTATACAGTTCTATCGCGTGTAGTTTTAAAGATTATCGAATCCCAAAGGACTAAATTTCGACCTATCATTATCTTAGGTTACTACGTAAATCTAAGGCTAATAATGTAAATAATTGGATTTAGGGAACCTAAATGATTATAATCTAGTTTAGATTCAAATGGGAATATTAGTATGTAATTGTCGTATTTCGGGGTTTAGCAACTGATCGACTTAAACTCGAATTATATAAACAGTTTCAGTAGGAAATATTTTTTTGAAAACCCTCTTCTCAAACTCTCGTGTTTATTGATTCAGATCCTAGAATCAAACCTAAGTGAGTGCTCTCGCTGTTTCAATTAGAGTTTAAAAATACTTTTTAAAAATAAATTTACATTTTTGAAATTTTGTTGGTCCTCTTTCATGTTTGTAGACGTGAAAGTGATAACTAGATATAAAAATTATTTTAAACAAAAGCATATAATGATTATATATTGATAGAGAATTGTGTTTTGGATCTATTTTTAACAAGAAAATCGCAATAAGATTAAAGACTTAATTTTTTCCAAAGGTTACCATTTCTAACTTTACATTAACTTCTTGTTGAATTTGGTTTAATAAAGTTGGTAGAAATTATTCAAAACCTATATTTTAGAGATAAATTTAAAATTTAGAAACATCACTAATAAAATGATGGTGGTATATTATACGGGAAATTGTATTTCCACCTAGTTTTGTTTCACCACGCCAAACTAATGAGTTTCTTTGTATCAGCGGGAGAATCAGAGTACTGCTCTTTGAATATATTATGTTTGCAAATATGTTTTTGTTTATATTTAAGAGTATGATATTTATAAATTATTATAAGATCTGATGAATTCTTTTCAATTTAGAAGACATGTCACTCGTGTAAGACTAATTATCTTTCTATATTAAAATAAAAAATTCAAATTATATTTAGCTTAATGCAATTCTCTATAGTATATATTGATTCATGTTGCAAGTTTTTTTTTTAAAGTTAAAGATACTTAAAAGATCATTTGAAAGAAAAGTTACAACAAAATAATTTATTCCAAAAAATACAAAAAATTATGGGTACTCGGACACTAGTCTCTCACATGTTTGTGATAAATATATATCATTTAACTGTTTTTTATTTTATTTTTAAGATAAAGTATGTAATAAAGGATATTTAATATATTATTATTTAACATAAAAACTCTAATCAATGCAAAAAATATTAATATGGTTATGTTTATTTTTTATAAATAAAATATAATAAAATTATCAAATAAAAATTAAATATATTTTAAATTATTATAAAATTATTAAGTAGTAAAGTTTTTAGTTAAAATGTATTTGCATTTAAATGACAATTATTTTATATTTCTTTATAAATGAAAAATCGGTTCATGATCTATGTATTAAACCATGTATATAATAATAATATAAATTCTTTTTATTCTAATATATTATTATATAGGAGTAAAAATAGCATAGACTTTTATTGCATCATTGTAATTATTTCTAGTATAAAGCACATAAAAAATTATTAAATAAGACTAAATATGTTTTTAATCATCGTAAAAATATCATTGTCCATATTGTAATTATAAAAGCATCAAATATACAATTAATTATAGTTAGAAAAATAAACAAATTTTAAATACATTTAATATATGTTTTCATATGATATGAATAAAAAATTGATTTGAATTATGCGTGCATAAATTCTTTTTAAATTTATTTAGGGTAATAAAAAATTAAAATTCGTTGAATATAAATTAAACTTATTTATGATAATACAAATAAATAATTTAGTTGGATACAAAATGTGAAAAATAATAAATACAACAATCAAAACTTTTGTACATAAAAAAATTAAATAAGAAAATTTAATGATCAGAAATTTTAAATAGAAAATGACATTTAAAATAATGAAAGAGCGACATAAAAAAGACAATGGGCTAAGAGCATGGCTTCTACATGCCATAAGGTATCTCCCAAATATACTACAACACAGTCTCTCAAGCACAAGGGTTCGTATAGGTGATCGCGAATTTATATGTCTTAAAGAATCTAGACCACAAGTATACAGTTCTATCGCGTGTAGTTTTAAAGATTATCGAATCTCAAAGGACTAAATTTCGACCTATCATTATCTTAGGTTACTACGTAAATCTAAGGCTAATAAATTAAATAATTGGATTTAGGGAACCTAAATGATTATAATCTAGTTTAGATTCAAAGGGGAATATTAGTATGTAATGGTCGTACTTCGGGGTTTAGCAACTGATCGACTTAAACTCTAATTATCAAAACAGTTTTAGTAGGAAATATTTGTTTGAAAACCCTCTTCTCAAACTCTCGTGTTTATTGATTCAGATCCTACAATCAAACCTAAGTAAGTGGTCTCGCTGTTTCAATTAGAGTTTAAAAATAGTTTTTAAAAATAAATTTACATTTTTGAAATTTTGTTGGTCCTCTTTCATGTTTGTAGACGTGAAAGTGATAACTATATATAAAAATAATTTTTAACAAAAACATATAATGATTATATATGGATAGAGAATTGTGTTTTGGATCTATTTTTAACAAGAAAATCGCAATAAGATTAAAGACTTAATTTTTTCCAAAGGTTACCATATCTAACTTTATATTAACTTCTTGTTGAATTTGGTTTAATAAATTTGGTAGAAATTATTCAAAACCTATATTTTAGAGATAATTTCAAAATTTAGAAACATCACTAATAAAATGATGGTGGTATATTATACGAGAAATTGTATTTCCATTTAGTTTTGTTTCACCACGTCAAACTTATGAGTTTCTTTGTATTAATGGGAGAATATGAGTACTTCTCTTTGAATATATTATGTTTGCAAATATGTTTTTGTTTATGTTTAAGAGGATGATATTTATCAATTATTATAAGATCTCATGAGCTCTTTTCAGTTTAGAAGACATGTCACACGTGTAAGACTAATTATCTTTTTATATTAAAATAAAAAATTCAAATTATATTTAGCTTAATGCAATTCTCTATAGTATATATTGATTCATGTTGCAAGTTTTTTTTTTAAAGTTAAAGATACTTAAAAGATCATTTATAAGAAAAGTTACAACAAAATAATTTATTCCAAAAAATACCGAAAATTATGGGTACTCGGACACTAGTCTCTCATATGTTTGTGATAAATATGTATAATTTAACTGTTTTTTTTTTAAAGATAAAGTATGTAATAAAGGATATTTAACATATTATTTTTTAATTTAAAAACTCTTATCAATGCAAAAAATATGAATCTGATTATGTTTATTTTTTATAAATAAAATATAATAAATTAACAAATAATAATTAAATATATTTTAAATTATTATAAAATTATTAAGTACAAAAGTTTTTCGTTAAAATGTAATTGCATTTAAATGACAATTATTTTATATTTGTTTATAAATGAAAAATCGGTTCATGATCTATGTATTAAACCATGTAAATAATAATAATATAAATTCTTTTTATTCTAATATATTATTATATAGGAATAAAAATAGCATAGACTTTTATTGCATAATTGTATTAATGTCTAGTATAAAGCACATAAAAAATTATTAAATAAGACAAAATATGTTTTTAATCATCGTAAAAATATCATTGTCCATATTGTAATTATAAAAGTATCAAATATACAATTAATTATAGTTAGAAAAATAAACACATTTAAAATACATTTAATATATGTTTTCGTATAATATGAATAAAAAATTGATTTGAATTATGCGTGCAAAAATTCTTTTTAAATTTATTTAGGGTAATAAAAAATTATAATTTGTTGAATATAAATTAAACATATTTATGATAATACAACTAAATAATTTAGTTGGATAAAAAATGTGAAAAATAATAAATACAACTATCAAAACTTTTGTACATAAAAAAATTAAGTTAAAAAATTTAATGATGAGAAATTTTAAATAGAAAATGACACTTAAATTAATGAAAGAGCGACATGAAAAAGAGAATGGGCTAAGACCATGGCTTCTCAATGCCATAAGTTATCTCTCAAATACACAACTAGACAGTCTCTCAAGCACGAGGGTTCATATAGGTGATTGCGAATTTATATGTCTTAAAGAATCTAGACCGCAAGTATATAGTCCTATCGCGTGTACTTTTAAAGATTATCGATTCCCAAGGGACTAAATGTCGATCTATCATTATCTTAGGTTACTAAATCTAAGGCTAATAATGTAAATAATTGGTTTTAGGGAAACTAATTGATTATAATCTAGTTTAGATCTAAAGGGGAATATTAGTATGTAATGGTCGTACTTCGGGGTTTAGCAACTGATCGGCTTAAACTCGAATTATCAAAACAGTTTCAGTAGGAAATATTTACTTGAAACCCTCTTCTCAAACTCTCGTGTTTATTGATTCGGATCCTACAATCAAACCTAAGTGAGTGCTCTCGTTGTTTCAATTAGAGTTTAAAAATAGTTTTTAAAAATAAATTTACATTTTTGAATTTTTGTTGGTCCTCTTTCATTTTTGTAGACGTAAAAGTGATAATTAGATATAAAAATTGTTTTTAAGAAAAACATATAATGATTATATATTGATAGAGAATTGTGTTTTGGATATATTTTTAACAAGAAAATTGCAATAAGATGAAAGACATAATTTTTTCCAAAGGTTAGCATTTCTAACTTTATATTAACTTCTTGTTGAATTTGGTTTAATTAAGTTGGTAGAAATTATTCAAAACCTATATTTTAGAGAAAAATTCAAAATTTAGAAACATCACTAATAAAACGATGGTGGTATATTATACTGGAAATTGTATTTCCACCTAGTTTTGTTTCACCACATCAAACTTATGAGTTTCTTTGTATTAGTGGGAGAATCAGAGTACTACTCTTTGAATATATTATCTTTGCTATACTTAAGAGTATGATATTTATGAATTATTATAAGATCTGATGAACTCTTTTCAATTTAGAAGACACGTCACTCGTGTAAGACTAATTATCTTTTTATATTAAAATAAAAGTTCAATTTGATTCATGTTGCAAGGTTTTTTTAAAGTTAAAGATACTTAAAAGATCATTTGAAAAAATAGTTACAACAAAACAATTTGATCCAAAAAATATAGAAAATTATGGGTACTCGGACACTAGTCTCTGATATGTTTGTGATAAATATGTATAATTTAACTGTTTTTATTTTTGGTAAGATAAAGTATGTAATAAAGGATATTTAACATATTATCTTTTAATATAAAAACCCTAATCATGTTAAAAATATTAATCTGATTATGTTAATTTTTTATAAACAAAATATAACAAAATTAACAAATAATAATTAAATATATTTTAAATTATTATAAAATAATTAAGTTGAAAAGTTTTTAGTTAAAATGTATTTGCATTTAAATGACAATTATTTTATATTTGTATATAAATGAAAAATCGGTTCATGATCTATGTATTAAACCATGTAAATAATAATAATATAAATTCTTTTTATTTTAATATATTATTATATAGGAATAAAAATAGCATAGACTTTTATTGCATAATTGTAATTATTTCTAGTATAAAACACATAAAAAATTATTAAATAAGACTAAATATGTTTTTAATCATCGTAAAAATATCATTGTCCATATTGTAATCATAAAAGAATCAAATATACAATTAATTATAGTTAGAAAAATAAACACATTTAAAATACATTTAATATATGTTTTCGTATGATATGAATAAAAAATTGATTTGAATTATGCGTGCATAAATTCTTTTTAAATTTATTTAGAGTAATAAAAAGTTAGAATTTGTTGAATATAAATTAACCTTATTTATGATAATACAAATAAATAATTTAGTTGGATACAAAATGTGAAAAATAATAAATACAACAATCAAAACTTTTGTACATAAAAAAATTAAGTTAAAAAATTTAATGATCAAAAATTTTAAATTGAAAATGACACTTAAATTAATGAAAGAGCGACATCAAAAATAGAATGGGCTAAGACCATGGCTTCTCAATGCCATAAGTTATCTCTCAAATACACAACTAGACAGTCTCTCAAGCACGAGGGTTCATATAGGTGATCGCGAATTTATATGTCTTAAAGAATCTAGACCGCAAGTATATAGTCCTATCGCGTGTACTTTTAAAGATTATCAATTCCCAAGGGACTAAATGTCGACCTATCATTATCTTAGGTTACTAAATCTAAGGCTAATAATGTAAATAATTGGTTTTAGGGAAACTAATTGATTATAATCTAGTTTAGATCTAAAGGGGAATATTAGTATGTAATGGTCGGACTTTGGGGTTTAGCAATTGTTCGACTTAAACTCGAATTATCAAAACAGTTTCAGTAGGAAATATTTGTTTGAAAACCCTCTTCTCAAACTCTCGTGTTTATTGATTCAGATCCAACAATCAAACCTAAGTGAGTGCTCTCGCTATTTCAATTAGACTTTAAAAATAGTTTTTAAAAATAAATTTACATTTTTGAAATTTTGTTGGTCCTCTTTCATTTTTGAAGACGTGAAAGTGATAATTACATATAAAAATTATTATTAAGAAAATCATATAATGATTATATATTGATAAAGAATTGTGTTTTGGATTTTTTTTAACAAGAATATCGCAATAAGATTAAAGACATAAATTTTTACAAAGGTTACCATTTCTAACTTTATATTAACTTCTTGTTGAATTTGGTTTAATTAAGTTGGTAGAAATTATTCAAAACCTATATTTTAGAGATAAATTCAAAATTTAGAAACATCACTAATAAAACGATGGTGGTATATTATACTGGAAATTGTATTTCCACCTAGTTTTGTTTCACCACATCAAACTTATGAGTTTCTTTGTATTAGTGGGAGAATCAGAGTACTGCTCTTTGAATATATTATGTTTGCATATATGTTTTTGTTTATATTTAAGAGTATGAATTTTATGAATTATTATAAGATTCGATGAACTCTTTTCAATTTGGAAGACACGTCACTCGTGTAAGACTAATTATCTTTTTATAAAACAATAAAAAATTCAAATTATATTTAGCTTAATGCAATTCTCTATAGTATATATTGATTCATGTTGCAAGTTTTTTTTAAAGTTAAAGACACTTAAAAGATCATTTGAAAAAAAAGTTACAACAAAACAATTAGATCCAAAAAATACAGAAAATTATGGGTACTCGGACACTAGTCTCTCATATGTTTGTGATAAATATGTATAATTTAACTGTTTTTTTTTGTAAGATAAAGGATGTAATAAAGGATATTTAACATGTTATTTTTTAATATAAAAACTCTTATCAATGCAAAAAATATTAATCTGATTATGTTTATTTTTTCTAAATAAAATATAATAAAATTAACAAATAATAATTTAATATGTTTTAAATTATTATAAAATTGTTAAGTAGAAAAGTTTTTAGTTAAAATGTATTTGAATTTAAATGACAATTATTTTATATTTGTTTATAAATGAAAAATCGGTTCATGCTCTATGTATTAAACCATGTAAATAATAATAATATAAATTCTTTTTGTGTTAATATATTATTATATAGAAATAAAAATAGCATAGAATTTTATTGCATAATTGTAATTATTTCTAGTATAAAGCACATAAAAAATTATTAAATAGACTAAATATGTTTTTAAACATCGTAAAAATATCATTGTCCATATTGTAATTATAAAAGTATCAAATACAAAATTAGTTATAGTTAGAAAAATAAACACATTTAAAAAACATTTAATATATGTTTTCATATGATATGAATAAAACATTGATTTGAATTATGCGTGCATAAATTCTTTTTAAATTTATTTAGGGTAATAGAAAATTAAAATTTGTTGAATATAAATTAAACTTATTTATGATAATACAAATAAATAATTTAGTTGGATACAAAATGTGAAAAATAATAAATACAACCATCAAAACTTTTGTACATAAAAAAATTAAGTTAAAAAATTTACTGATAAAAAATTTAAAATCGAAAATGACACTTAAATTAATGAAAGAGCGACATCAAAAAGACAATGAGCTAAGAGCATGGCTTCTCCAAGCCATAAGGTATCTCTCAAATACACTACTAGACAGTCTCTCAAGCACGAGGGTTCGTATAGGTGATCACGACTTTATATGTCTTAAAGAATCTAGACCGCAAGTATACAGTCCTATCGCGTGTAGTTTTAAAGATTATCGAATCCCAAGGGACTAAATGTCGACCTATCATTATCTTAGGTTTATACGTAAATCTAAGGCTAATAACGTAAATAATTGGGTTTCGGGAACCTAACTGATTATAATCTAGTTTAGATTCAAAGGGGAATATTAGTATGTAATGGTTGGACTTCGGGGTTTAGCAACTGATCGACTTAAACTCGAATTATCAAAACAGTTTCAGTAGGAAATATTTGTTTGAAAACCCTCTTCTCAAACTCTCGTGTTTATTGATTCAGATCCTAGAATTAAACCTAAGAGAGTGCTCTCGCTGTTTCAATTAGAGTTTAAAAATACTTTTTAAAAATAAATTTACATTTTTGAAATTTTGTTGGTCCTCTTCCATTTTTGTAGACGTGAAAGTGATAATTAGATATAAAAATTATTTTTAAGAAAAAAATATAATGATTATATATTGATAAAGAATTGTGTTTTGGATCTATTTTTTACAAGAAAATTTCAATTAGATTAAAGACTTAATTTCTTCCAAAGGTTACCATTTCTAACTTTATGTTAACTTCTTGTTGAATTTGGTTTAATTAAGTTGGTAGAAATTATTCAAAACCTATATTTTAGAGATAAATTCAAAATTTAGAAACATCACTAATAAAATGATGGTGGTATATTATACGGGAAATTGTATTTCCACCTAGTTTTGTTTCACCACGTCAAACTTATGAGTTTCTTTGTATCAGTGGGAGAATCAGAGTACTGCTCTTTGAATATATTATGTTTGCAAATATGTTTTTGTTTATATTTAAGAGTATGATATTTATGAATTATTATAAGATCTGATGAACTCTTTTCAATTTAGAAGACACGTCACTCGTGTAAGACTAATTATCTTTTTATATTAAAATAAAAAATTCAAATTATATTTAGCTTAATGCAATTCTCTATAGTATACGTTGATTCATGTTGCAAGTTTTTTTTTTTAAGTTAAAGATACTTAAAAGATCATTTGAAATAATAGTTACAACAAAACAATTTGATCCATAAAATATAGAAAATTATGGGTACTCGGACACTAGTCTCTGATATGTTGGTGATAAACATGTATAATTTAACTGTTTTTATCTTTGGTAAGATAAAGTATGTAATAAAGGATATTTAACATATTATTTTTTAATATAAAAACTCTAATCAATGCTAAAAATATTAATCTGATTATGTTTAATTTTTATAAACAAAATATAACAAATCATAATTAAATATATTTTAAATTATTATAAAATTATTATGTAGTAAAGTTTTTAGTTAAAATGTATTTGCATTTAAATGACAATTATTTTATATTTGTATATATATGAAAAATCGGTTCATGATCTATGTATTAAACCATGTAAATAATAATAATATATATTCTTTTTATTTTAATATATTATTATATAGGAATAAAAATAGCATAGACTTTTATTGCATAATTGTAATTATTTCTAGTATAAAGCACATAAAAAATTATTAAATAAGACTAAATATGTTTTTAATCATCGTAAAAATATCATTGTCCATATTGTAATTATAAAAGTATCAAATATAAAATTAGTTATAGTTAAAAAAAATAAACACATTTAAAAGACATTTAATATATGTTTTCATATGATATGAATAAAACATTGATTTGAAGTATGCGTGCATAAATTCTTTTTAAATTTATTTAGGGTAATAAAAAATTAAAATTTGTTGAATATAAATTAAACTTATTTATGATAATACAAATAAATAATTTAGTTGGATACAAAATATGAAAAATAATAAATACAACAATCAAAACTTTTGTACATAAAAAAATTAAGTTAAAAAATTTAATGATCAAAAATTTTAAATAGAAAATGACACTTAAATTAATGAAAGAGCGACATCAAAAAGACAATGGGCTAAGAGCATGGTTTCTCCATGCCATAAGGTATCTCCCAAATACACTACTAGACAGTCTCTCAAGCACGAGGGTTCGTATAGGTGATCGCGACTTTATATGTCTTAAAGAATCTAGACCGCAAGTATATAGTCCTATCGCGTATAGTTTTAAAGATTATCGAATCCCAAGGGACTTAATGTCGACCTTACATTATCTTAGGTTACTACGTAAATCTAAGGCTAATAACGTAAATAATTGGGTTTAGGGAACCTAACTGATTATAATCTAGTTTAGATTCAAAGGGGAATATCAGTATGTAATGGTTGGACTTCGGGGTTTAGCAACTGATTGACTTAAACTCGAACTATCAAAACAGTTTCAGTAGGAAATATTTGTTTGAAAACCCTCTTCTCAAACTCTCGTGTTTATTGATTCAGATCATAGAATCAAACCTAAGTGAGTGCTCTCGCTGTTTCAATTAGAGTTTAAAAATACTTTTTGAAAACAAATAAAACCTAATCAACTTAAAAGCGCTCTCGTTGTATTTTAAGTTCATGCACAATTACTATTGTCCAGTTATCATCTCAAACTCTCCTTTTATTGATCCTAACTTCTAATCTATATTTTACTCTCGTAACAAAACACTTGGTATTTAGAACTAGTCATTGAAACCAGAAAATTATTGTTTTTAAAAGGAATGAATTGAATGGCGTTGCTAAACTCCGTTAGCTATATGACCTTACATACCGATAACTAAATTTAACCTAGCATGTTATTTAATTCAATTATAGCGCAACAGAAATAAACAATATCAAACAATTCAAATAAACCACGCATTTTAGACAATTTTGGCATAAAATAAATAAATAATTAATAAACCTGAAAATAAAATTGTGGAATATTTGGCTAACTTCAGGTGTCTCCCACAGGTCGGTGAAATATGCTCTTTATTGCTCCGAAAATTAAATGCGATGAAGGAAATAAAAAGGCACGATTCTAACGTAAGGTTAGAATCAACAAAGGTTCACAGCAATCCCCGATGTGGAAATTGCTACAAAAAAATGAAATCAGATACTAAAACTATAAAGTAAATCATAATCGGCAAAATAAAAGGCAAAGAAAATAATCTCTGGAAAAATCGGCAGAGTAACAGTAAGTGAAGCGGAAAGGAAAGTGTGTTGAAAATGGAGAATGAAAGCCCTATTTATAGAAATGAGATTCATTGAGAAAATAGGTTCGTTGAGATCTTTTCGCCTCCATTTTCTCGTCCATAGCGATCTCTACGGACCGTTGAAGAGAGCATGACGGTATTCACGCGTGGCTTGGTGAGGAAGTTCGCTTCCTAAGCCATCGTGACCGTTAGGGTCAGGGATAGGCGTGTAACGGTTATTACACCCTTGCTGGAACTTGGGCTTGGCTCTTCCACGCGTTGGGTTGGGCTTGCTTCTTTAAATTATTTTAATTTCCAAAGATTTTACTTGTAATGCACCCTATTCTTGCCATACACCCCACAATTGTATAATTTCTCTTCTTTTGTGGATTTTGAGTACGACTTGCCCGACTTTTCTCGACTTTCTTCGCACATGCCTTGTAAATATTAAATTTCTGAAAACATAGAAAATACCGGCATAATACGAATAAAGGGTAATTTAATTAATTAAAATACGGATAAAATTCATGTAAATTGATCCAAATATTCTATACATTTTTGGGTTATCAATAGGGTAAAGTATTTTAAACTCAGACTCATTCCAGGCCTTCCAAATGAGCCTAGTAAAAGATTTGTTCCTTCCTTCATTTCTCAAAGCTTCAAATGAACCTTCTGAATGAGGTTTAGTTGAATCCCTTAAGTGAGTCTTAGTTGAGTTTTTCTGATGATACTTAGAGTCCCATAGGTGAGACATAGTTAATTCCCTTAGGTGAGACTTAGTTGAGTCCCTTAGATGATACTTGGAAATATCTCTATAAAGTAGTTGCTCATAGGTGGCAAGGATTCTCCAGTTGAAATACAACAATTTAATCATCCGTAGAACGGCAAGGATCTTTGTATGGAAGTCCAACAATATAATTACTCTGTATGGTAACAATGATCTTCTTGTGGAATTCCAACAATAAAATTACTCGGTATGGAAGCAAGGATCTTCCTATGGAAGTACAATAATATAATTACCCTATAGTAAAACAAGGATCTTCCCATGAAATTCAAACAATATAAAAGACCCCATAGAGAGACAAGTGTAACACCCTAGACTACATTCAGGAATATCGGCTGACCTCACAAACCAACATGAGTCCTTTCAACATGCTTTGTCCTCACTCACCCTTTCTAGGAAACTTCCCAGAAGGTCACCCAACCAAATACTACATAAAATCAAACATGTTTAACTATGGAGTGTAATAACAAGAAGTGTTTCTACATTTGGCCTTAAGATTTTGATGATAACTTTACATGATATCATAAAGAACAATAGTATAATCTAATGGTTTCGTTCTAGTGTGTAGTTGTTGTTGTAACATTCTGAATCTAGTATCAAGGAATGTGACATCATCAGGTTCTGAACATAAACACTACTGGAAGAAAACATTTGGTTACATGTTACAGTTGAAGTCAAGATTTTGGAATCCATATTATGCAACAGTTCTTAGGAATGTTAGTACAAGAGGTTTTGATCGTGAATTTATGGTTAAGCTTTTGAGGCCTTCTAAAGCTTTGCTTCTGTGTGTTCTAAGTTATGAAGATTATGAAGACGACGTTCTAGTGAAAATTTTCTGATTATCTGAAGACAAATAATTTCTTACGACCAAGTGCTAAAGACTCTAAAGACGAGGTTATAATGGGACAAGTTATAAAGACTCCAAGACTTAGGTTTTAAGACTTAAGAGTGAGTCTTCTACAACAAGCTTCAAACATTCAAATTATCTGAAGCCTTTGAAGATAAGAAGAATTTCAAAATGGTTAATGTGTGATGTTGTACAAAAGGTACAAAAAGTGCTATGTGACTTCTACCCTCTAGGGTGCGTAAGGACGGTCCTTTAGTAATTTATTGTCAACCACTCTCATTGTGACCGTTAGGAACAAATAGTTGGATTTCCAGCTATCTTTCTTTACTTAACAAATATCTATTTACAAGCTTATCAGAAAAACATTATCTAGAGAAAATATGGAAAACTATCATTGAAACGTGATAAGATATGAAAAATATTATTTTATACTGTCTAAACTCTTATACCTTATTATATCCGTTGAAGAACTAACCGTTGATGCAGGAAAGGACTTTCTATCCTCACAATCTCTCTCTCTCTCTCTCTCTCTATATATATATATATATATATATATATATATATATATATATATATATATATCAAAGATTTGGAGTAAAGTGCTCTTGGACATTAAGCCGAAAAGTCATGGATGTTGAAGCTGTCAAAGCTGCAATGCTAAACAATATGAAGACCACTACACATAAATGAGAGAAAAGAAATAAAGATAAAAAGAAGAAGACTACAAGATGTTATACAAATTATCATCATATACATCTTGGTAGATCTTAGAAGAAGCAAGGAATTGTTGCTCGGAACTTGCTCAACAAAGATGAAGAAGACTAAAAATATGTTACACCAATTATCATCATAAACATCTTAGTAGATCTCAGAAGAAGCAAAGAGTTGTTGCTCGGAACTTGCTCAACAAGAAGATGAAGAATAATAACACTACAAGATGCTACTCAACTTCTGATCAAATACATCTTGTTAGAACTTTGTAATGATCACAAGAGTTGTTGCTCGTATTGTGTTATAGTTCCAATATCTTCATGTAAATTGTTTTTAACACAAGAGTTATTGCTCAAAATTTTTTTAAATAATATGTCCTTAATAATCTGTTTAATATGCTTAGAAGAAGCAATCATGTAAACACAAACCCTATCAAATGTTGTTGATTGATTCCTTGAAAGACTAAGTGAAGGTCAGATCTTAAGAAGACAGTGGTTGTAGGTTATTATAGGAAACCCTGATAGGAGATCTTAAGTGATCGGATTCTATTCGGTCAATAAGTGTTATATTCATTAACTTAGATCACTGAACATATCATTGTAAGGTTCCTTGAGTAACTGAGTGAAGGCCAGATCTCAAGAAGACAATGATTGTGGGTCATTGTGGGAAATCCTGATAGGATATTTTAAGTGATCGAATTTTATTGGGCCAATGATTTTTATATTCATTAACTTGGATCACTGAACATATCATTGTATGGAAATCCTCTTAGGGGACCATTTGGGTCATAATTCTTAAGGGGTCAACGAACGTTATATCCATCGTGATCACCGAATTGTTCATTGTTTGTTGGTCACCGACGGTTTCCCGTGCATTTGTAATCAGTTTGATTATAGTGGATTAAGTCCTTGGATAAGGAAACACACCTTGAGGGGTGGATAGAATTAACCATGTTAAGGTGAACCTAGATAAATCTTTTGTACCCTTTACTCTTCATTGTCTTTACCGCTGTTATCATTTGAGTTCTCAAAATTTCTAAGGGGAATATTCTATACAAACCCTATTTCAACCCCCTTTTTCTTGTGTTTTTTGTACCTTTAATTGTCATCAGATCCTGACTCTGTTATTGATTCAAGAATCAAACACTTAATCATGTAGAGAGATCTAGTAAGATAATATTCTTTGGTGGCTATTTACTCAAATGATAGAAATTTTTTCTATTCCAAACTCCAACCAGAAAAGAAATCAAAAAACTTTGGATACGAATCAGAAATGAAGACAAAATCTCTGGAAAAAAATTTCTCTGGATTCTGAAGGATCAAATACCTGGTGGAAAGGGAATTCATCTTCTCAACATCATCATAAGTTATCCATCAAAAGTAAAGGTTGATAATTAGTCTACAGATATTCAACTGAAGCATGTCATCCAAATGACGACCTATGTAATCTTCTCTGAATCAAATCAACATCGGCTCAAGCAGATATGTCAAAATATTTGAAGAGAACAATAGCTTCTGAAAGACATTTGCTTCAAAAGCTTGAAGTAGAATCTATTGAAAGTTTAGCATATTTGTCCATGTTCTCAGAAGAATATTTTGTCCAGCAATATGTTCAAATCTCTGGAAAGACTGATGATTATTTAGAATCTATTTTGGTCGAAGGAAGTCAATCAGAAAATAAGTCATCTACTGAAAGATTAGCAACTGCGCAAAATCTCAGAAGTAACAGAGCTGCTACTAAAGTTCAAGAAGTAAAAGAATCAAAAGATGCTCATCAAGAAGCTTCTGATGACCAGACTCCTCTACAGAAGATTAGGAGAATTCTATCCTCTAAAGAACTAATTCTTGAAGATAAGGTCTGAAATTCTGGTGAGTGCAGACTCAGGATGTCGTGACATCTGATCCGACATTACAAAACAGACAAGGTAGAATTACAATTAAAATGTAGGAAACAAAAGAACACAAGGAATTGTTAACCCACTTCAGTTCTAACCAACCTACATCTAGGGGCATACCAAGCCAGGAATGAATTTCACTATCACCAATATTAATTTGGAGGGAAACCACCCTGTTTACACTCCTCACTTAATCAGACTACCCAATGACCCTTCTACCTAAGATACCACACTTAGATATGAGAACCTCCACTCACTTCCGATCACCTCAGTGATGTCTATAAGTTGCTATCACACCAGCAATTGCATCAACTGGTTGGCTCCTAACACAATTAGTTTGGAGATACCTCACTCCAAACACAACTAAAACAGTTTGAAGATACCACACTTCAAACACAATATAAAACAGTCACTCAAGTGACACAAACCAAACTTGGAATTGCTTCACAGCTTCTTCCAATGACACAACTACACTCATTTCGTCACAGCTTCTGAGTGAGTAAAATAATCCTCTTGCCTACAGGCTTCGAGGTACAAATTAGTGACCATCCCACAATCTGGGTGGTTCACCTTCAAACCAAATCTCCTAGAGAGTTGTTACAAACTCAGCCCTAAAAACTACATCATTACTAAATTAGGCTTGTAAGTGTTTTTATGATGGCTTTAATTTTTGGTAAAACCAGAATATGTCAATGTCCTGACTGATGTCATGACATTCTGGGTTGAAGATAAATTCTGCAGAAGAAGTATTCTACAAGTACATCTCAGTATGGTTGCATAGCATAATAATCATGCTATGATCTGTTATGTTGGAAATCTGCAAGAAGAATGAATGATGTCATGATCAATGTTATGACATTCTGTGTAGAATATATTGTTATGCAGATTTGCTTTTTCCTGAGAGTTTTCATGATTCTGTTGAGCTGTTCTGATGTGGATTAATATGTTTGAATCATATGCTCACGTGGATATTAGGTTAACTTTGTTTAACCCTAATTATTATGCTGCAAAGACCAAGTCCTTAGGTTAACTTTGGTTAACCCTAGCTACATTTGTGGAAGCCCAAGTTGAAGACTTTACTGCTTCTACATTATCTAACAAACCCTTATGTTGTTCGCTACGCCTTTTCTGAGAAGAAGTAGAAGCAGATTGTAGTTTGTGTTTTTAGTAATTCTTGTGAGCCAAGCAATTATCTTTTGATAAGTGCCTTGGAGTAGGATTTGGCTGTAAGGGTAGTTTATCACTCAAAGCTTTGAAGCACGAGTGTTGTGTCTCTTGATTAAAGCTTTGAATCAAAATCAAGTATGTTTATTGAAGAATGTCTTCACAATTCTATTAATCATTAGGTTAGTATCACTGCTGTGATTGAGGGGGAGTGAGTAGGAACTCAGGTCTAAGTAGGACTTAGATTGAAGTTGCATTGGGTAGGTCTTAAGTGAAGGAGATAAACTGGTTGGTTTATTCCTGAATTAATACTACTTATAGTGGATTTCCTCCCTGGCTTGGTAGCCCCCAGATGTAGGTGTAGTTACACACTGAATTGGGTTAACAATTGATTCTGTTCTTTACTGCCTTTTAAATTATTGTTTGTATTGTTAACAGTTTGTCAGATACGGTGTCATAACATTCACTTTGACATCTTTTACAAGACTAAAAGTCATTAACCTTACTCAAATCATTTTTCCGCTTTGGCTTTTTATTTTAAAAATTTTCTCAAAAGATTAGACTCTTGCTAATTCTTGTAGTGATTCAAGCTACTATTCTTCTACGATATGTAGTGAAGTGAGACATTTTCCACTTAGGTGTTGAGTGATACTTTGTTGATGTCAAATCTAAGTTATATCCTCCACTTTGAGATGATACAAATGCTCCTTCCTCCGAATTGTGGGTAGTAAGTATGTTTTCCACTCGAATATGAAGAGACGTCTCTTCTTCTTAAAATTAATAAACACACATGTGTTTTTAAAATTTTTAAGGGGAACTATGAGTACCCTGATCTCTCAATGCACGAAAAGGGTACATAGGCACAAAAGATTTGCAACCGTGGTGGGTGCAAAAATTGTAAACAATACTTTCTTTTCTCATCTCCACCATCTATTTTGTACATATTTATTTATATACATACACAAATTTTCAAAGAGGTTCCTACGGAGTACCGTAGATGTTTAGGGTGCTAATACCTTCCATTTGCATAACTAACCCACATACCTAGATCTCAGTTTTATTAGTTGTTACTTTAAAAACTTCTTCGAGTTTATTCGCTCTTTTCCCATTCCTTTAGAAATAATAAGTGCGGTGGTGACTTTCACTGATTACGAGTTGAGTCAATCAATGGCTTAGTCTCGAGATTTTTACCGTTAAAACTTGCAATCTATCAACTGGGGACTTTTCAAAGGTTGAGCTCTCTTCCTTAACTAGGGATTGTTCGAAAAATACAACAACAACAACAACGTCAACACCATTATGTGAGATAGATTGCAATGGAAAAATGTTTTGTTCAAGATAGGAGAACATTGAATATTTTTGTGTCTTGCAATCAATCCCAAAGAATGATACATGAGATACTAAGGCGACTTCATATAAGTAAGTATTATGATAACATCTATTTAACGAGTGCTTTTATTGTAAAATATCAATATTTTATCCCTCGATTAAATCAAAAACTGAATGGTTAGGTCATTTAGTTTACACTTATAAACAAATAAAAACATAAAATGCATTAGTTAGAATTCAAAGCATGTCATGAGTTGTTTTTCCCCTCGTTTATATTAAAAATCGAGAGAATATATGGTTTTTTTTATAAAAAATAAAAGATGGCGCACATTGCCATTATCTCGCTTTTTTGTAGGTGAAAGCTTCGTCATGAAATATCTTATTTGGAATAGTGGTAAACATATTTTACCTTGGTTTTGTCAAAACTGAGGGGGATAATTTAACGTGATTTTTGAGGATATTGATCATTATACTTAAACAAATATTTGTGGTCCATTTCATGATTATCAATGTTGAAGACACTATCATTAGTTATCCACGTGAAACATAAAAAACTTCATTTATAAAAGCATTTTAAATATATAAAATTGATAATGAAACATCATGAGCACATGAAACTATCTACATCCACCACTTTAAGTTTTGCAAGAGAAATTGCCATGAAAATTTCTCTATGATGGATTGCAAGAGCAGCAAATTATTTGAGTTTAAGGTTTGTGTTCTTAAATATTTATTTGAGTGAAAAATCATTTATTTATCTAAGTTTTTTATTTTATTTCCGAAACAAATGCAAACAAATGCAAACAAAAGCAATTGAAATTATTATGCACCCGACACTTGTTCTTCCACAAAACTCAATGATTTGAAGATCTAAAATCAGATCTTCAGGGAAATTAATTTTTACTTTAACATTCGGTGTAAACAATGTAATATTCTAAGTAAATAATATAGTTTGTAAACAAATTAATTTATTAATATTATGTGTAAATAATGTAACAAGTTTGTTTTTTTATAAATATTATAGCTTACCCCTCGATTTTATTGATAAACTGATAAGTATGATGCGCTAGGTTTGAAAATAATAAAAATGCATATGCTGGGATTCAAACTCATGTGCAAATAACTTAACCTCTCGATTTTTTATCAAGCGAGGGATAAAGTGGCCATTTTTCATTACGCTCTCCGTTACCTCGCTTTTGTAGCCGAGGTTAAATGCATTTTTCCTTTGAGTTTAAATATATTTTTTGTAGTAGTGTATATTTTGTTGCTTGTCCTTGAAGAGCCTCTTACGCCGTCTCTTGAAGCCTTTTACAAATATACCAACATAAATGCACTCGACATCTATAGAAAGAGCTACGCACCCTACCGCCTAGGTCAATGGAAGAAACATGCCAAACAGAATATGTTTGTCTTGAACTCAAGAATAACCCTAGGAGTTGAGATACTCCTAATTTCATTACTACTAGGTTCTCGGGCATTCAAAGATTGAAAATATTTAAGGAAAGTGTAAACCTTTAGGTCATCACGATACGTCTCAACAAAGTCAATATTCATTATGGATAACAAAAAAAAAAGAAGGGAAAAACTATCCTCACAAACATTGGGATGTTCCATGTTCATCCCTCTAACTCCTTCTACAGAAGCATCTATGTTTCCCCACCAAAGTGGAGACTTAAGAGTTTGCTAGCATCTTTGATGGAACTCCCACTAGCCTCAAAATTATCACTAAGAATAACAAGATTTGGAAGGGGTGCGCAGTTATCAAAGAAGCAACATTAAACATTTATGGGTCTATCATCCCCGTTGTAAGATGAAGCAATGTTTATATCAACACCACTAGATATTTCTATGACATTTAGTAGTTCACCTTTGACATTGATCATGGTTAAGAGAAAACAACAACTGTAAATGAGAAATATAGAAGTGGTACCTTGAAATAATTGGAAGTTTAAAGTGTAGAATACGACAAAAGGTTGCTCTAAAGATGCGATAAGCCAAGGGTGTGCAAAATCCAAAGAAAGAAAGAAAGAAATATGTAAAATGGGATTCGCTGGAGATCGGGGAAGACGAGTCAAACTTTGCAAATAGAAAAAGAAAAGTTATAGTTTGTGCTGAGAATGAAAATGTTCCCTAAAATGTAAAATAAACTTTATAATGGAACGAGATAGGAAAATTAACATCCTAAATAAAGTATAAGGGACAGGTGAGAAACAACAATGAAATTTTCCAGAAAGTACCAATATACTAGTGTACACCTGAGCATCTCTAACCGCTTTTCATATATACGGAATTCCTCGCAATACATGAGATATGTTATTACCATAATTTGGACTCTTACATTACTTTTTACTTTATAATTAACTTAATACTTTATAATTAACTTAAATGTTAGAATGTTAATCTTTCATGTTCATCCATTTCCTTGCACCGCAATTTGTTCCACCCTAACAAGACTTTATTACATAATTTTCTTTTGTAACGAAACAATACTTCTAATTTATTATTTATTATTTTAAATAAAGATATAAAGTATAATTTTACTAAAATATTTATAATAAATTTTAAAAGGTCTTATCATTTTAAAATGGTAAAAAAAAACATTATTTCTAGATTGCCCTTATTCCTGCATGTGTGTTTGGCAACCTTATTATCACTTCTAAATTCTTTACTTATCATCCCTCAAATTTAACTTGTCACTCTCTTCAAATCTGCGAAAAGATCATATTGTCCAATCATTTTTCATTATTACATTTTACAAAATTTACGGTACATACTGGATTTTTCAAATTCTCTGACGATACAGAAAATTTCGAGGCGATATCGAAAATTTAGCGAAATCAAGTAAGTTTTACAGTATATTTTAGGAAATTTCCGATATATTGTACTAGATATTTTATAATTTTTGGTATCGCCTACTAGAAATTATGAAATATCTGGTGTTTTCCTACTGGAAATTTTAAAATTTCCGGTATTATCATTTGCCAATAATACTGAAAATTTTGAAATTTTCGGTACAATATCCATACCAGAAATTTCAAAATTTATGGTATTTGTATTTTTTAATTGTTATTTTTCTTATATTTTTTAATTTTGCTTGCAGTGAGGATCAGAGGTAGAGATGGATCTATTGCGGGACGGACAACAGATAAAGCCAATGTTGTGGCTTGAGCTGCTAATGAGGCGCAGACCTCAGAGTTGCATGCAGAACACCGTCGTCCGACCGGTTCTCACATGAAACAGATGGCTGAGTAGGCGGTGACGGGGTTCCGTGCACCTCGTCGACGGATTGGTAGAGCTTCTACAGCAATCGAGAATCAACCATCTACGATGGAGGATCAGACTCATATTCCTACAGCTGAGTAAGTAGTTGAGGAGCAACTGGTGGTTCAAGAGTCGGTTGTTCAGGATTCGGTGGTACACGATCCAGTTTTACAAGATTAGATGGTTCAAGAGCGAGTTGTTCAAGAGCGGGTTCAGGAGCCAGTTCAGGATCTAGATCAGGACCAGATTCATAAGAGAGTTGACATGGTGTCTCGTGCTGATACAAACACCACCATTATTTCATCTACTAAGCCATCAGTGTGTACTAATGGAGGTTTCCCTGGAGGACCTTCTGATAGGTCCGAGTTGACGGGATACGCTGACCATGTCGCTTATAGAATATGGAAGGGAGAAGTATGTAATATTAGTTTCGTTTAAATGCTTAATTTTTATTTGTATTCCACATTTTGATGTATACTAATTTGTTTTAATTATGTTGTTTTGTTACAGGAGCGTCCGGTGTTGAAGGTCTCTTCTCATAGGGTTGAAGTTGAAGAACTTCCCAGAGTCCGAGTGGGTGAGAAAGATAATTGAGGATTTCCATCTGGAGGACTTTGTTGGATGCTCCTTGACGATGTTGGACGCCTCCCTACTATCGCTTTTGTCGAGTGGTACCGGACATCATCCTTCCATCTTTAACCGAGGAGATGATGGTGAATTGGAGGTGTGGATGCCTATTTCACCTTCTGATTGTTTGTGTGTTTTTCACACCAATCTATAGGGACCGGGAAACATTGATGCGCATGGTTGTGGCTGCTTTGGAGGTCGATGAGGTGGACGTGCTATGTGAGTTTGGTGAGACTCGGGGATTTCACCTTCGCATGTCTTGGTTGAGGACTACTTATGTGGCGCTAGTGGAGGCAGAGAAGTATGAGGCTTCCACTAGGGCATACATGCTACATCCGGTGGCATGTACTCTCTTTACGAACAAGTCTAGAGTTTACATGGATGTACTCACATCGCCCTCATCGTCATTTTGAGGTATCTACTTTATATTCAGGGTATATTAGATGAGAGAGTTATGTGGCTAGACACTTTCCTGAGAGGTATCTACGCCAGTATGGTTATATACAGGGCATCCCACGCCCGGTCCCAGAGGCCCTAGCTGGTGGCAATGATCGATGGTTTCAGAGTCACATCATTAACACCCTGTGAGATCATTGATGCAACCGTTGGGGTTCAAGAGCCTGGGCAGTGCGAGGATAAATGCCTAGAGTGATTCAGTAGTGTGTCACACCCTCGTGTCATACCACCGACTTCAGCATATGATATCCCAGGGCCTTCGGGTACTAGAGATTCTTCTGATCCACCACCACCACCTCCTCCCGCAGGTGACTAGGACAGCCGTGTACAACTCATCGTTGTTCACTTAGATAACCTCATGGGGTTGGTGAACCTTGATGGTGAGGTTTATACTGGGTTAGCTAGGTTGGCCGACATTGTCCGTGGAGGGCCTATGTAGATTTATATTTTTATGATTGTATTATATGTATATGTTGTGACAAACAAAATTATAGTTTATTGCATAATCTTTTTTGGCTAGTACATGTTTCGATTACATAAAGAAAACAAAATAACAAACTCGAAAAAGTTAACAAACATCAGATGACAAACAACAAACATAAACAGTACTCCGATACATGAAAACCTATGAACTACCAGATGACTCTGGATGCTTCAGACACTTTATTATATCGTCAACAGATCTCCAGATCTCTGCATCCAATTCGATCGGACCTTTAGTTATCTTATGACGAAATGATTTCCACATGGCCTTCACATCTTCATCATTCTTCAACTCAATTAGCTTGTATTTCACTCAACCATTTATACCAATGTAATCCTCCCGAAACTCGATCTTGGTCACCCTTCTGTTCTCGAAATCAGGTAGCAAATCGTTCAATGTTTCTTTCAAGGTGGAAAAGGACTCAGATTCATCTAGGAGCTTGAATACAATAGAAGGTTTATCGCCGTTATAATACACTTCTGCCTTAATCAGAAATTGAGAAAGAGACATTTTGTTGAGATGTGTTATCCAATAACCCTAAGACCCCTATTTATACAAATGGTGGTGCGTTCTAGACCACACATAAGTGTCAGTGTAATCAGGACCCTCCAAAAATGTCGGCAAAATCTCAACCATTGAAAAAACGTAATATTTAAACATATCGAAAATTTCAGTTATAAAATAAATTTCTGGTATACCGAAAAAGTGTAATTTCCGATATACCAGAAACTTGTATTTTCCAGTATACCAAATTTTTTAAAAATTATTTCCAGAAATTTCGTTGCGATAGAAATTACGTAATTTTCAGTATACCAGAATTTTTAAATAGATTTCTGGAAATTTTGGTGTACCAAAAATTTGGTAGATGTACAGAAAATTTAGTTCCAAAATTTCTTTCTATTATATCAGAGATAAAGTTTGAATTAAAAATTTGAGAGGTGGCAGATTGAATTTGGGTAGCAAAAAAAGTTCTCCTAAACTCCAAATATCAGGTCAATTATCTTATAAATATCAGGTCAATTATTTTATACTCGTCTCTTTCATATAGAAGACAAACCCATGAGCCCATGAGTGGCATAAAGAATGTCTCAAGTCAATTAAAATATTTGGCTCCACTGCATGTTATATGTTGTTTCACTAGCTAGAAATTGCACATGGTTTAGAAGTTCAGCAATTAAGGGGGGCGAACTAAAGTATCTATAGTAGTGATTTTGTATGATAATAGAAAGACCTCAATATATATTTTTTGTTTTCTTTAAATATGTAAAAGAAAAAAAAATCTGTTTACAATTACAAATATAACATTTTATTTTTATTCTTGTTCTTTAGTTTTAATTTCTACAAATTTTATTTTCATTTAAATTAAACCTAATTAAATATAAAATATTTAAAATAAATAGTGTGTTTGCTGAATTTAAAACATATAGTATATTTCTAACTACTAAGTTGATATTTAATTTGATAAAAATAACATTAATGGTGTAATGCCTTAAAGTCTCGTGTGAAAAAAAATATTTTTTTATTATTGTCAATTTATTTTAACGAGATGTAGGTGGTGGAGTTTAACAGACACAATATTACAACGCATGCTTTCATGTTAACCGTACTCGCATGCTTTCATGTTAACCGTACTTTTTTGTATACTACAATTTCCTATTTTATCGTCACAAAATGGGTGGTGGAGTTTAACTTTTTTTGTATACTACAATTTCCTATTTTATCGTCATAAAATGGGTTTGTTCTACTTTAAATGGGTTTGTTCTTGTATATTACCGTTAATGTAGGGTTGATGTAAAGATTCTATTTAATTGTTCACGTGGTATTTTTAAATGATTTTTTATATATTTTATTTAATCCATATTACAACGCATGCTTTCATGTTAACCGTACTCGCATGCTTTCATGTTAACCGTACTTTTTTGTTTACTACAATTTCCTATTTTATCATCACAAAATGGGTGGTGGAGTTTAACTTTTTTGTATACTACAATTTCTTATTTTATCGTCACAAAATGGGTTTGTTCTACTTTAAATGGGTTTGTTCTTGTATATTACCGTTAATGTAGGGTTGATGTAAAGATTCTATTAGAAAAAATAGTGTAAATTTCAAAAAGTGAAGGGGTGCATATGAACCCCTTGGCTATAAGCTGGTTCCGTCACTGCTTGCAGTAAAATAATTATCCCTAAATATTACATGCAATAAATCTATGATCAAGAGGAGATATATGTATCAAAGAAAGGTTTTGTGACGGCGAGCAATGGACGAGGGCTGAACCGCGTCGTGGTTGGTGTTGTTGTGACGTTGTTATACTCTGCGTGTTGTTGATGTGCCGTTATGAAGTCATCAATATATTTCTTGGGCAGTACTGAAAATGTGACATATGCATGGTCTAGAGTCCCACATCGATCACTAAGGAAACATAACTAGTGTTTATAAAGCAAAAACTTGTCACTATATTGCAAATCGGTTGAGACTAATTGGTGCATCGAAAGAGTACAATATTCTTATACTTTTATTTTACTAATTATATATAATTAATAATTGGAAATTATGCCAATTAAAAATAAATAAATAAAAAGGAAATTAAATTATTCTGGTGGATTACTAATTATATATAATTAATAATTGGAAATTATGCCAATTAAAAATAAATAAATAAAAAGGAAATTAAATTATTCTGGTGGATTAAAAAAATAATAAAAAGGTCTATGTAATATTTGATGGAATCTGAATATTATGATGGGTTGATTACAAAAAAAACCTTTACCAGACATTAAAAATAAAACTCGCTAACTTTACATGGGGGGTTTATATATTTAACCATTTTTTATATATTTAACCATTTATGTTTCAAACTCTAACATATAATGTTTTGACTTGTTTTTGTTTATGTTTCTACTTGTTTTGACTTGAAGGTGGATGGATGGTTGAATGAAAAAAATTAAGGAGGATGAAGTTAAAGTGAGTGTTGTAAACTTATTGATTAACACATGTTTATTGCTCTCACTTCAACTTCATCCTCTTTTCCTTTCATTTTGGAATACATTATGGGATAAGTATGTTTTAACACATTTTATGAGTTGATGTTGTTGCTACATATAAAAGTTGTATGTTGTTTAATGTTTGTTGTTGATGAATGTTATTGTTAATATTTGTTTCAGATGATTTTATTATATTTTATGTGGTTTGCGTGATTTTCCAACACCTTATTGAATATATAAGTTTTCTAATTGCATTAGATAATTGCACTATGATAGATAAAGTTATATTATAAAACAAGTTAGACGTTCAATTCTAGACAAGAATTCTTTAGACTATTATCTACATTTCGCTATTTAATTATTAGAACTTTGTTTAATGCTTCTAGTTCTTCAAACCCCTTCTATCACTTTTAATTTAGTTGCAAAGAAAAGAATATGTTACAAAATGAACTAGAGGCGAAGGAATGGGGGTTGAAGAACTAGGAGCATTAAAATAAGTTCTCATGATTAAAGATCAAAATACAGATAAAGAGTTGAGGAATTCTTGTTTAGCATTGAACGTGTAACTTGTTTTTCTAATATAACTTAATTTGTTATATTATGATGTTCTAGATCGGACTGAAAGGTTATATGTTTAGTGAGCATATGCAAAATAAGAATTCCACATAATTTATAATAAACTCAATGTATGTATCACAACTGTTGTTTAAAATCATTGTTGTTACAAGTTTTTCTTTAAAGTATATCCCAATGGTTGTTTGGAATAACTATTATGGTACGTAGATCTCTACTTGATATATAATCACGGTCACACGACCATGGCGGAAAGCACTATACATACAACCATCATTTAGCTCACAACGGTTGGTAATCCGTTGTGATATCAATTTTTCAACCATTGTAGTATCCCTTTTCCATTATAGTGAGAGTCCTTCATTGCATTGTAGTTTTGGTAGAATTTGACCGTCTGTAGCGACAACATGTGAGAGTTCGTGTGACACTGACAATCCATATGAGTCTAGCTTAGAATTTCCAGGCTTTTTAATAGATATATTTATTAATGGTTCTTATCTTGGATCTCTTAAGATTGTCCAGTTATAAATATGATTCTCTCTCATTTGTTCTTAATATGTAGTGCATAAGATAACAATTCTAATGAGTAGAAAATCGTTAAGATTTTCTTAATTCTCGGTCATATTGGTTCTCATATATTATACTTTTACTGTACTTAACTCATTTGAATGGTTATCATTTTTCTTCATCTCACACGTCAAAGTCTTGGTGTGTTTGAACTTTAAATTATTATTAGTTTTTCACAACAATTGGTGCCCACGGTGGGGCAAAGGTGTTAGGTTTACAAGTAAAAATCATGGGTTTCAAATGAGACATATCAAGAATTTTTATGGAGACAATAACTTCATATTGTAGAAGGTGAAGATCCAAGCACTACTAGTTCAATAGAAACATGCATTAGCATCAAGGGAGATCAATTGTTCTATGCAATCATAACACAAGCAGAGAAGATCAAGAAGTGAATACATTTAGAAGTCATATTATCACATGACTCGAAGATAAATATTAAGAAAAGTTTGTGATGGATAAGGTCGTGTCTGAAATGTGGGTCAAGTTATAATTATTATGGACCTATATTTTCAATTTTTTAATAAATATTTATAGTGTACACACACGCACACACACACACACACATATGTATGTGTGTGTGTTCTTGTGTAAACGAGTGACTTCCTTGTTGGAACAAGGAGAGTCGCAAGAAGGTTAGATTTATGTGTGATTTTGGAAGATCTGGGCACTACGATGAAGGTTTGTATTTATCCAAGATGAATTTCTTGCTTATCCCTCTTGCGAGAGCCCCTTTGTTATAGTCCTATTACTACTCCCATTAAGAACCTCATTTAAGAAGTGTCTCTACGCATTTTTTCTGTTTCAAACACTCAATACTCCAATTATTAGCAATTAGTTGTCAACATCTATCACCTAAAGTCCAAACTTCATAAATTTGAATGGCCTAGCTAAATCAAACTTACCTTTGTCACAACGGGGATATAAGGGTAATGGTCTTAGTGATTCTTGATCAAAGTGTAACAATTGACTGTGTTCCAACTATCTAACCAATTCTAATTACAAAGAGGTTGTAAAGCCTTAAAAAAAGAATATGCACCACCTTTTATCTCATTGGTCCAAGTGTAATAACTATCATTAGTTTCATGATGAATAAGATCATTTTGATTTCTCTAACTAAGAAACTCATCAGTGGATGTTTTGTTTGGCGGGCATCTACCAAAGTTCTCATTTGAACCAATAATTACATTGAAATTAGCAAATATGCACCGAGGATTATGCTTGGCTTGTTGAATATTGGTAATTTCATTCCATAATTTTCTTTGAATCACATGAGAGTTATTTGTATATAAAACTACAACTAAGAATATAATTTGATCAATTTCTATAAAAAAAAGTATATGTTGTTGAGATAAAATCAACACAATGGTATATACATATATATATATATATATATATTGCACAAAAAGTCCATAGGTTTGAATTATTATTCTATCTAAAATTTAATGAAAGTATCTTAAGTCTAATTTGCTTAAGACACTCAGCAAGAAAATGAGTATAAGGAATCACTGGTTCAACAATCAAAAACAAGACATGTTTTTGTTGATAACAAAGATTTTTAATAATCAACCTAATATCAAATTTCCCACTCCTCTAGAATTCCAATAAATGCCTTTCATCTAGTGGTGTTGTGTTGACTTGGCATGGCTCAAGTGTTAATTTCCATGACAAGTTGAATTTGTTTATTCATTGCCCTGCCCTTTGTCTTGACCACAATAAATTCTTCCAGATGTGGCTCAAGAGGATTGTCTTCATTACCCCTATGGTTATTCATCTCCGAATTCAAACTATCACAAGGATCTCCACCAAATTATCATAACAACGAGATCAGGATCAGATAGTTTTCGTTTATCATCAGGTCTCTCTCTCTCTCTCTCTCTCTCTCTCTCTCCATGTTCTCATTCTAATCAATAGTAGTCTCTACTATTATTTGTTCTTTAATTAAAGAGCTTGTTTAAAAATACTTCTCATTAGCATTAATCTTATTCTCATATTGAATGGCCACAACAAAGTTTTCCTTTTCTATGTCATTCTCATGAGTATGATTTTCTTCCTGATTTAAATCTATGACATTTACAAATTCATCATTCTCTATGTTATCACATTGTCATGAACTAGTATAACCTATTTGGACTTTATAGACGTGTATCATATAGATTATTTAATAAGTGGCTTTTCAACATTCTTGCCTTTAAACTTCTAACATTTGTCAATACTATGATCAACATACACACAATGATCACAAAAAAAGACAAAATCTTGTATTCCAATTCAACAAAGAAGACATAACTCACTATTTCCACCAAAATATGATCATGGAGAGTATCTGGAATGTTAAGGTTTATTTGCACCACGCAAAATGCCCCAATGTTCTTTTTCTTGTAAGCTCGTCAATTGATAAATGTGCCAATATCATAAGCAATTGCAAATAAAGTAGTTGATTCCTAATGCACTAATGGAAACCATGCATCCTTGGTCACACTTGAGCATATGTAATCTTCAAATTATCAGGCCTAAAATTTAGCGTCCATGCAAACAAATGCATGGATAGGGACTTAACATTTCTTGTCCCTACACTCCAAAACAATTCTTACGATCCTCCCTTAATTCGAATGAAAACTCAAAATAGTCATGTCCTTTAAGGGATAAATCCTAAATAGTAATTTGATTTCATGATTTCATGACTATGTCACGTAATTTGGATGCCTTCAATTGTGTGTTTTCTTTACAAGTGATGAATCTCCCATGTAAATTATTACTAAAGTATTAAAGTCCTTCTCTATAAGTCTCTTCAAGTATCTTGATCGAGAGACATATACCTTTGAGGCAAGGCTTGAAAAAAATTAAAAATTAATATGTCACACGCATTTTTGAAGAGCTCTTACAAAGGATTTATTGTGTTTGGTGTTTATATGAAGACAGAGAAATTATTCCATGAATAAGAGTCTGCCATGGAAGGTCTCTGTGCCAATAGCCTGCCCCAAAGTAGTCTAAGTCAATTAGGTATTCTTTCAAATTCTAGTAGAGCATCCTCAAAATATCGGGTGTCATGCAAACACAATATCTCTTTCTTCAAACCTTGTTTTGACGATCCAAATAGTGAAAGTGTGGTATTGTTGCTTAAAAATCTTGTGTCCAAAAATCAACTTAATCCAATGGATAAATAAATCAATCAGATTTCAATTTTATTATTATTATTACTATTATTATTATTATTATTATTATATTAAACTTTCAGTTTCATTTTAAGTGTTCCTTTGTATACATGTTGAGTACATTAATTGATTACTCTACTCTACCATTGTTAAGTGTTAAGTGGTCAAAGTCGCAAGTAAATGACACCGTGTAAGTCTTATAAAATTCTTTTTTATGTGATGGTATCCCTTATATAGAAATTCTAACTTGTTATATATATTTTCTGGATACATTTATAAGCAACATAAAAAATTTAGATTTCTTGAATCATTGATGTATCTAATCATTATTTTATATCAGATACATCAATGATTAAATAAATCTAAAATCTTTTTGTTGCTTATAAATATGTCAGGAGAATATATTTTTAAGATCTATAAAGACCATTTAATTTTCATTTTAAGTTTTGTCCACTTGTCTAGTTCTCACACATCATAATTATTATTCTATTTTTAATGTGTTGTTCGTAGAGATGTCAATGGGGCAGGGTGTGGGCGGTGGATACATTCTCATCTAAATTTCCGCTTTCGAATTTATTCTTCATCCCCGTTTCGGGTCCTCGCCACTGGGATTTTATCACCCATCCCCGCGGGTCCCCACGATTTTTGTGGACATATATATATATATATATATATATATATATATATATATATATATATAAACATAAATTTTTACTTATTATTTTTAACAAATTTGATAGGAAAATTCAAAAACTAACGACAATAAATTAATAAACTAATCATCTATGATAAATATATTATTTTAATAATATTTAATCTTCAGATTCATGAACACAAAGTTTCCAAACTTTAAAAAATTAAAATAGTCATTTAGATCTCTCTCTTTTACTAACAAGTTATTTGAAATGATAAGTAACCCTAAATAGAAATGTTAAACTATATTAATTAACGATATTACAGAATTCTAGTGCGGGACGGGGGACATTTTCGCCATCTTCATCCTCAAAGTTCTTCGGAGAAACTTTATTCCTTATCCTCATCCTCCCGAGAGGAAAATTCCCCATCTTAGAGACCCTAAACGGGGAATCCCCACGGAAATCCCCACTAATGGGTGTAAATTGGCATCCCTTTTTGTTCTATCCCTCCTAATATAATTTTTTTTTTGGTGTTTGTTCTATGTTGAATTGATTGTTGTCATTAACATACTCTCTTAGTTCGATTTTATTTTTATGACCGAGTTGAGAATTATGGCAGACTCAATCTATTATGGGTGAGAACCCGACCCAAATATTAGACTGTGCCCTAAATTTTATGAATTTTTTAATATAATAATTATTTGTAATAATTTAAAAACATATATTTACTTAAGTACACCTTTTTAAATAGTAATTAATTAATAAAATAGGTAAGTAAATTAAAACAATATATAGAAAATTTATTAATAAAAATTTATTATTATATTAATTTTTATAAAAAAAAATAAAAGAGACTTGATAGGACAAAGAAGACTGGTCACCAAATTTAAAAGAGACTTGTCCTTTTCTTCGAAACATAAATGCATGAGTCGTAATTCTAAATGACACGGACAAGTTTATCACGTAGCTAAAGATTGCTCGTACCAAAATATTTGGCTATGAATTAGACCTTAGAACGTTCGTCTTATTTGAATTTCAAAGTTAGAGGCGTGTATCCCATCGTTTGGTACAACATAACTCTCAAGAAAGAAAACAAAGTTTACACATTCTATGAAAGAGAATGATTAATCAACATGTTCTAATCATTATTATCAACCTGAATGACTGTTTACGCGAGATGTTGCAC
The DNA here is from genome assembly GCA_021764765.1 of Vicia sativa. Lineage (NCBI taxonomy): Eukaryota > Viridiplantae > Streptophyta > Magnoliopsida > Fabales > Fabaceae > Vicia > Vicia sativa. The sequence goes on from CM038796.1 coordinate 201,743,120, forward strand.
CATATTATTAATACAATTTTATACTAAATAATCAGTAGTTGTTAGCATAGAAAATTGAACCTGTTACTTACTTATCAATTCAACTTCAATATCATCTCTCATACCATAGCAACTAAACGGAGTAGGTTTTAGTGACTTTATTATGTATATAATTTTGTGATTTTAGGCAAAATTGAAGAGAAATAAATAATTAAAATAGATTATTTTTTGAGAGAAAAAAACTTGTTTAAAGAGATGTAGAGGAAAAGTCACAAAGTTACCATATCACCAAAGTCACTCAAATCCTCTTCCAACTGAACCATCTTACTCCATAGAAATATATGTATAGTATGGGAGCGTACACTTATATTAAATTTGATGTTTAATTTTATTTAGATTTTCTTCTTGTGCTTCCTATAAATGTCTTTCCTATATTTACATTAAATTTGATGTTTAGTGTTCTAATTTTTATGATTGGAGCAAAGTTTCTTTATTATATTTTAATTTAAATTGATTTTGTATTTTTGAATTAAGTACCTTTAGTACTTATTTAATCAAATCGCTTATAAAAAAAGTTTGATTAAAAGAAATTAAATGGTAAAATGTTTGTAAACCTACAAGGAGGAAAAATATAGGTTTTGATATTTGAGATTTTTGTTTTGTTAATTTGATTTTTTTTTCTCGAGTGGAGGTGGAAGTTAATTATGACATCTAGTGTGACATCATAGTTGTTAGATATGAAGCTCTAGTCATTTCCTCCTTGGTGAAAGATAAGTCTTCTTATTTTTGATATGCTTCTATGACTTCTTGAATTCAAAACAAATGACTCATCTTATTGATTTAATCTTAACACTTATTTTTGTAATGAATCATGGGTTGAACACATCTTCCTAAAGATTATGTTCTCTAAGCATCTTTGATCAATATGACTGGTCAATCGGCGAGGTAGGTTAGTGGAAAGACAATGTTTTGGTTTGGTATTTGAGGTGGAGGAGATTCTTTTTGTTTATGAGCAAGAGGTAGTTGCCAAATTTCTTCTAATTATTTAGTAAATGACTTTCTCTTTGATAGTGATAGATGGTAGTTAATCGTACCTGACAAGAAGGTTCGTCAAAACCCAGACTGCAATGGTGGTTGAAGGAGATGGGGGAGTATCTGCAAGATACTCCGATGTCAAAGTAAGTATGGGCAAGAGAGAGAGCAAGCAAGTAAAAGGAGAGAATGAATGTGTTACCTGACCCTCTCGAATGAGAGGGTATTTATAGACCCTCAGCGCTGGGCTAAGGTCCAGTTAGCGGGTAGTTGGTCTAGGCCCACTAACGGACTGCCAGGGTTTGCGTGCACAAGGAATCCAGCACGTGGCCTCCTCCATGGTCTGTCGCTCTATGATATGCGGGGTGCTTGACCCAGTATTTACGAGGGCATGTGACGGTTATGTTCTGGGATACGCAGGGTGCTTGACCTAGTATTTACGGAGGGCAGATGACGGTTAAGTGACCGTTGGCCACGTGGCCCTAGCGTGCACATGAGGAGACCCCTACTCGTTATGGGCAGATAGGCCTTCGAATCTACGCTTATTGGATTGGGCCTCAATGGCAGTGGGCCAAATGTTGGGCCAGTCCAGAACATGAGCCCCCCAAGTCTTTGTTCTCGAAGAGAGCGATGACTTTGAGCCGTGGAGTTGTCCGTAGAGGATCCTGCTTCCATGGCACCTCCCAAGGCGTGAGACGTGATTGAGATGGACGGGATGGATAACCGCGGACACGAATTCGTATTTGCTCCCTATTGTCAAGATGAATAACCGCGGGCACGGATTTGCCTTCTCATCTTGGGGATAATGGGAGATGGGGATCTGACCGTGATCGGGTCGCGTGGCTTCATACGCCAGCTCGAGGCTGACACGTGTTAACCCTTAGGCCACGCATCTTTCTTGGGGAGGTGTGTGAAGCTACATAGTGTGACCCTTCGCATGCCCAAAGTTTTGTCTATAAAAAGGGGCTCTTAGGGTTTCATTTGGCATTCTTCACTTAGTTCATCAGTCTTAGATTTCAGAGCCCTCCACGTGAAGCTTCAAGTACCTCAAAGAATCTCCAACATTCTTCTACAGGATGTCTAGCAATTCCAACAACGCAGGTAAATATCCCTTGAACTCTTTGTATTTTTTCCCTAGATTTGGGTTTTGGGATAAAACTGCAGGAGAAATTTATGAATCTCGCGGGGACGATTATGGATATCTCGAGGAAAGTCATGAGTAGCGCGTGGATAACCTTGAATACCCCAGGGAATTATGTGAGTGTCACGAGGGGAGCCATGAATATTCTGGGGAAAAATGTGAGTGGCGCAAGGAAAACCGTGAATGTTCCGGGGAGGCGTATGAATATCTCGAGGGATATAAGAATCCCGTGGGCATAATCATGAGCCTCTCAAGGGGATATGCGAGTTTCGCAGACATTGTCTATGGATGTCATGGAGGGTTGTGTGAACACCGTGGGTGTTTTTATGAGTGTTGTGGGGAAGTGTATGGATATCTCAGGTATTCTGTTCTCCCGTCTGGTAAGCCCGAGGGGCTGAAGGGTTAAGCTGCGGGAGACGTCGAATTCACTTTTCTTTCGCTGCTTTTCAAATGTCGGGGTCCAGCTGTCCAAAAATCCACACGGGGAAGGCACGAGCACTCTCCGACGAATTCGTCTAGTTGTAGATCTCTCGTGGGTTGCGCCTGAACCACGGGAATTCCGTTCAGACTTTGCCTTCGACCCCTCCTCGGCTTTCAACATTATAGAGGATTTGGACGAGGGTATGGAACCTTTGTGGGCGCTCCAGATCCCCGGTGAGAGCAGAAGGATATGCTCTTCGTACGCGCTGACGAGGTTTTCTATGTATGAGTTTGCCTTTCGTAGGCGGGAATCTGTATGCCCTTTACGAGCTTCCAGTCTGGGGTGTTCACATGGTTGGACTTGGCCGCTTCGCAACTTCACCCAAACGCCCTAGCTTTCATGAGGGTTTTCGAGCTTGTTTACCAGTACCTTGACATTGGGGTCATTTTGCCCCTTCCAGATCTTCCATCACCAGGATGGTGTGACAAGTGCGGGTGTCCTGAAGCCTGTGTTTCAGACGTAGTCTTTCGAGACTTCAAAAAGCGTTTTTATGTGGTGAAGCCTCTTACTAGGGATGCCGAGGACACGTTCTTCGTTCGATCTATGGTGGTCGATGAGGATGGAAAAGAGGGGGAAAAGCTGAAGGCGAGGTTCCTAGTGGAATTGGACCGAAAATATTATAACCGAGGAGCATACTTCTACTCCGTGAAGCATGAGAAGTTGGACTTGCAAGATCAGCTCTCTTATGAGAAGCTGGAGAATTACGTTAAGGGTTTCTGCTCGACCATCTGCATAGATCGGGAGGGAAACGTCCTCCTAGATGCTCACGGGGAGATTGAGATTGCTCGTCGTTACATTAACACCAAGGCCTTGCTTGACTACCCGTCAAATCTGGACGCGTTAAAACTTATAGGTAATTTCTTCGGGTCTCGCTCATTTTGATTTAAGCATCCATTTTCTAATGATTTATTTGTTTGTTTGCAGCTTAAATGATGGCCATGGAGGAACACATGCTGAAATTGAGGAAAAAAGTTGCGCGAGGATCAGCCAAGGATCGCGTTGTAGAGCTTCAAGAGAAGGCGAGGAAGGTCGGCCAAGCGGCCGGATCTACTCCCTCCCCCTCGTCTTCTCCCGAGCAACCACTGAAAAGGAGAAGGGGGAGCATTTGGAACAGGGAGTTTCGGGGACGTCGACTTCCGCTGGGGAGACCTTCGTGCTTCCCCCGTGCTAGACACATCTTTGACGTAAACTCCCTGGGGGTGCACGAGGCATAAAGGGAGGCCATCCTTGGGTGTGATAGGAGGGCTTGGAAGGAAGCCTTTAATGCCGACGTGCCCACCGTCATTAGGGTGCTTGAGACCGTATTGACGATAGACGATGATGCAACCTCCTCCAAAGCTACTGTCGACGAGGCTCGTGCCCGGCTGAATGAGTTAGAGATGCAAAATGGGGAATACTACAATAAGCTCAAGCTTGGGGCATATGACAGCACATGCAATCAAGAGGAAACGAGTTGAGGTTACAGGTGGGCCCTTTAACCGAAGAAAATAAGCAGCTGGTTGCCCATGTGAAGGAGCTAGAGGAGAAAATGGCCTCCGCTAAGGACGAGTCCGCAGACGAGCAGGCGCTCTCTTCGAGGGCGGACCTAATCGGCTGGATTAGGGTTCTCAAGGATGACACTATGGAGGCATTGCCCTTTGGGTTTGATCTAGCCGTCCAACAGATGCAGGTGGTTAACCCCGATGTGGACCTCGAATCGCGGATTGGTCCTTCCATCGTGGTGGTCGAGAAAATCAAGTCTCCCGTAAGTTTAAAAGGTTGTGAAGCTTGTTGTGCGTGTCCTTGTTTTTTCCGCCTTCGCGCCATTTTTTATCTGATTTTTACATTGAACTTTGGGTCCGAGCCTGCTTGTAATATTTTGCTCTTAGTGGTCGATTTCGCTTATTGACAATCGCTTATTATTTATGTTGTTATTTTATATATGTTATTTTATCTACCCTTCGACCTTGTTATTGTTCTTCACAAAGCGGAGGTCTTGAGGCCGCCGCTGTTGCGCTGGGACTCTAGCGCGGGTGTGGATTGTCTGCTGAGTGAACGCCCCGCCAAGTACTTCATCGCCATGGTCTTGGTCAAGGTAACCGCGTCAGACAGGGGCTCGCTCGAGGATTTTCGAGGTACCGCCTGCTCGCTCAAGTTTATGGTACCATTCCGCGCCAAGGTCGAGCCGCTTCCGGTGGGGTGACTCGACCACTAAGTTCCGGAGATGTGACCGGGGACTTAGTTGTAGTATTGTTTTAGCCAGAAGGCTCCAAGGTGGAAGGAGTTGTACCACTAAATAATATGCCCGTGTTCGATTTTGGGACGCGACGCGGCCCTCTCAATGGGCCGCCTTCCTTCACGAGATTCCTTTGATTCCTCCGAGGACCAGCCGCCAACTTCAAACTCCCGCCATGACTTTGGTGTCGTGGGCAACGTATTTTCTGTTTCACCGGCCTCTGAGAGCCGCCTCGCCGATTTCCGACCAAGTTTAGCTCCTCGCGCAGCTTCGCTGCTCGCTTCCTCGCCAATGTGAATTCGCCGTGATGGCTCCCGATTTCCACGAGAATGACCGCTCGCTCGTATGTTAGTCGAAAAGCTTATTCCCGCTGGTCGAATAAGGGTTGTACGATAAGTCCACAAGACATCGTGCGCTTCTTCAACCCATCTCTTTTGGCTTCACCTAGTCACCGCTTGATTCCATGTAACCTTGGCATCTTTGGCCCGCCGCTTGTCTAGGGATGCTCGACCGAGGTGAAGTGTTGCTTGTGCCTAACCGCATTTGAAATCAGAAATTTGGCCTGTCGCCAGTGCTTGCGGATCAAGCGGCACAAATGTTTCGTTTGTAGAAACGGAGTATGTTAAAGGAGGTGATCTTGGCGAGGGATTTGGCTTGTATCCATTTTGTAAAGTAGTCGACGGCCACGATAAGGTATTTATTTTGGTATGAGCCTTGTGTAAATGGCTCGAGAATGTCCATTCCCACCAACCAAAGCGCGGAGGGAGCGTGGTGAGTTCGTGAGGTGCTGTGCATGTCCGGCACCGCACTTATCATACTTCTTTACGTGCTCATTTGTGTCTTGTTGCATAGTGGGCCAATAGTACCCTACTCGTAATGCCTTTCGGGAGAGAGACCGTCCACCCAAGTGTTGGGCGTTGATGCCTCGTATCTCACGCCGATACTTTGGACCTCGATGCACTTTAGGAGGGGGATGGAGAATCCCCGTCGATACAATCGTTGTTCGAGGACGATGTAGGAACATGCCCGACGTTTGGTACCGATTACTTCCTTCTTATCCGCGGGCAGTTCTCCCTTGGTTAAGTAGTTGAATACTTGGGTCATCCAACAGTTTGCGTCCCCGATGGCGTGTATGTCAAGCATCGTAGTGGACTTCTCAATGCTCGGTCGGGAAAAGGACTATTGGATTACAGATTTATTCCCACCTTTCTTTTTGGTGCTTGCAAGTTTTGACAAGATATCGACTCGGATATTTTGCTCTCGGGGGAACGTGCTTGATTTCTGCTCGGTCAAAATTTCTCTTTTTTTCCTTTACGAGGTTGAGGTACTCGATGAGGTTATCGTTTTTGGTATGGTAATCTCCAAGGACTTGTGATGCGACAAGCTGGGAACCCGTAAAAACTTGGATCTCTCGTGCGACATCGGGAAAGCGAGGGTGAGGGAATGCTCGATGAAGACCCCGTCTTTGTTTTCGAGGAGGATTCCCTCCCCGCTCCCTATCGAGCTTAATGTCCCGTCGATGAAAATAGTCCACCTCTTGTCTCAACTTGGAGACAGCTCGTGGGCGGTCATTTCAGCGCCAAAGTCAGCCAGCGCCTGGGCTTTTAGGGCCTTCCGGCCCTCGTAATGGATGTCGAATTCTGAGAGCTCTAGGGACCATTTGAGCATTCTCCCGACCATGTCTGGTCGGGCTAAGAGTTGCTTTATGGGCTGTTAGGTTCTCACGATGATAGTATGGGCGAGGAAGTTGTACCGGAATCTCCTCGCCGTAGTGACGAGGGCTAATGCGACTTTTTCAATTTGCTGATATCTGGTCTTGGGCCCTTGCAAAGCATTGCTTGTGAAGTAGACGGGCTTTTGTCCCTCTTCTGTTTCGCAGATGAGGACTGTGCTCACAGCTTTGTTCGAGACCGCTAAGTACAGGTATAGGGTTTCCCCCTTTTGTGGTCGTGACAGTACTGGTGGTTGGGAAAGTGCCCTTTTGAGGTGCAAGAGGGCATGTTCGCACTCCTCGCTCCACTCAAAGGTCGGTTCTTTTCGCAAAAGTTTAAAAAAAGAAAGTGCTGCTGGGCTGATTTGGCGACGAAACGAGAGAGGGATATCAGCATGCTGTTTAGAATTTGAATGGATTTTTTGGAGCTGGGTGTGGGCAGCTCAGAAAACACCTGACATTTGTCGGGTTTGCTTCGATTCCCCACTCGGTTAGGTAGAAACCTAGAAATTTGCCCGCTTTGACACCAAAGGTGAATTTGTTCGGGTTGAACCGCATCCGACACCATCGGGCTTGGTCGCACACCCTCTTTAGATGCATGGGGTGATCGGTTTTAGAGTGAGACTCGATGATCATGTCGTCCATATAAACCTTGAGCATGTCGCTGATCTCCTCGCGGAAGACTTTGTTCATCATCCGTTGGTAAGTGGCGCCCGCATTCTTCAGTCTGAAGGAAATTACGTTATAGTAATAGTTGCTTGAGGATGTCCTGAAGGTCGTCCATTGCTTGTCGCTCATCGCTATGGATATTTGATTGTAACCTGAATATGCATCCATAAATGATAACATTTTATAATCGGCCGAGTTGTCGACCAACATGTCAATGTTAAGTAAAGGAAAAGCATCTTTGGGATATGTCTGGTTAAGATCAGTATAATCAACGCACATTCGCCATTTTCCATTAGATTTTTTAACGAGTACAACATTGGAGAGCCAAGTTGAGTACTTGGTCTCAAAAATAAAATTTACCTCTATGAGGTCTTTTACAGCTTTTTCAGCAGCCTCCGCTTTTTCGGGAGACTACCTACGTCTACATTGTACTATGGCCCTAGCGGTAGGATCTACGGAGAGTTGGTGATAAGCGACCTCAAGGTCGAGTCCAGGCATCTCCACGGTGCTCCAGGAAAAGAGGTATACATTGTCCCTAAGGCAGGCTTTGAGCTGCTTCTTGGCCAGGTCGGGGAGACCTGCTCTGAGCTTGACACACTTGTTGGGATCTTCGTCTAGAGGTATGGGCTCGAACTCGTTGTCTAGGATCGGACAGAGGGGATCTTGGTCTCTATTCTGGCCTTCGACCTCTTCTTTTGCAAACCGGGTGTTGAGGTTGACCGAGTCTACTTTGGGACCTTGAGGTTCTTCGATCTTGGGAGGCTCAATACGAGAGTTGTCCGGCCCGTCCCGCTTGTTGACTTGCTGGGCCCTTGGGTCCACCAGGGTCTTTCCTCTGGCGGCATCGTTGTGGCACCTCCTGGCTGCTTTGATGTCCCCGTAGATGGTGGCCACGCGTCCCTTCTTGGTGTAGAATTTTAATTTAAGGTGGACGATTGAGGGGACGGCGGTGAGCTCGACAAAAGTGGTCCTCCCAAGAATGACGTCGTACAGTGAGTGGCAGTCTACCACCAAGAAGCGGACCTTGACCTGTCGAGATGCGACATCCTCTCCGAAGGTGATGAGGAGCTCGACGTATCCTCACGGTCGAGAGGTCAAACTGTTGAACCCCGGCAAGTCGGACGCCACATATGGTGAGAGGTTGGATTCATCAAGTTGGAGAGTGCAGAAGAGGTGAGTGTACATCACGTCTACCGAGCTGCCCTTGTCGACTAGGATTCGGTGCACCTCAAAATTCGCCATCCTTGCCTTGATGAGGATGGGAATATGTGAGTTCGGCGCGTCGCCCGGAAGCTCCTCAAGGTAGAAAGTGATTGGCTCGGATCTTCCCTAGAACTGCTCGAGGGAGACCTCGTTAACGGGGGCTTTTTCGATCAGCTCATCGAACTTCCTTTTAGCAGAGTTGATTGATAGCTGGTTGTCTCCCCGCTAGATATGACCATGGATGCGGGGAACCCCTTCCACCGGCTATAGGTGAATAAGGGAGATTCCTCGTCCAAGGTATCGGGGACTCAGAAATCCTCGGGTTTGGTTACCGAGTAGGCGATGTGGAAGGGGCCTCCATCCCCCTGTGGCCTGGTCTCGTCATCGACCTCTTTGACTTCTTTAGTTTCCCGAGACGTCTTGGGCCCCTTATACTGCCCGAGCCTTCCTCCCTTGATTAGTGTTTCGATAGCGTCCTTGAGATGGTCGTAGTTCCAATGGTACTGGCAGTATTTTGTCATGTCGGCCCCTGGTTTAGGGGTGTAGGCTTTGGGCGTCTGACCCCGCTGTCCTTGAATTCTGTGGCCGAGCATTCGGCCAAGATCCACTCGTCGGAAGTTGTCAGCGGGGTGTACTCTGTAAAGCACCTGGAAGGACCGCGATGTTCGCGGGGCTCCCGGGGCTTATCCTCCCTCCCCTTTTCATCGAGGCTTCGGGAGGCTCCAACTTCCTGTCGTCGGGCATCGAGCGGAACTAGTTGATCCGCGGTTCCTCGATTCTTGAGCATGGTTTGCATGCTCTTTCTCCTTGTACGTGATGTATGATCAGGCTTTGTCGAGAAGGGCATCGAAGGTAGTTGAGGGTTCGATAACGACCGCTTTCCTGAAGTCCTTATCGGGGAAGATTCCCCTCTCGAGTAAGTATCGCTTCATTTGATCATCACAGGGGACCTGGATGGCTTCCCTGTTGAAACAATCGATGTACTCTCTAAGAGTTTCGTCGCTTCTCTGGATAATAGCCTCTAGGGAGGCTTCTGTGTTCGGGTGCCTGCGGGAGGCAATGAAGATGCTGGTGAACTAGGTCTTCAGGTCCCTCCAGGAGTGTATAGACCCCAGGGGGCAAGTTTTTGTACCTGTCCATGGTTGTTTTTCTCAGCGTGGTGGAAAACAGCCTGCATTTGATAGGACCTCCGACATTGAGGTAATGGAGCATCGCCTCGAATCCATCGATATGATCGATGGGGTCGTCTATCCCATCGTAGCTGGTGAGCTGGGGAGGTTTCTCTATGCCCTTGGGGATGGGGACCTCCATGATGCTGGCGGACAAGGGACCGCGGGGTCTTCTTCGTCACTTCGCTCGGGGGGGAGAAGGACGGGGATCGCCGGTGGCAGTGATGTTTCTTGAAAGGTTCCCCAGTTCGAGGATTCCCTCCACGATTCTTCCTCAATTCCCGGCCCCGCGCTCTCTTCGGGGAGGTGAATGTGCCCGCTTCTTAAGGGGCTGTTCAACGGGATTCCGCTCGGGAACTGGTCCTCGACCTTTTGATCAACGGGTCAGGCTTGGAGTGTTTTCCCTCCTGATCCTCCGCGGGGGAGTCCAGGAGCGATGTCTTCTTGGATAGGGAGACCAGGAATCAGGCCTCCTATGTCTCCTCGGTGAACGGTGGGAGGTTTCCTGCATGTTGGGACGTCCCCCTTGGGTGAATAACATGAGGTTCGTCTGATTTATGGCCGCGAATAGAGCAACGACGGTAGGGTCCGCGTTGGCGGGCGGCTGGATTTCTTGAAAAACCGCGGGGTCGGGGACATGTTGATGGAGAGCATCGCCCCTCTGCCCGTCGCCCCAGCAAGACTCTGTTGAGGAAGAGGCCGTGCGCCCGTCCCTAGGGTCAGACTCGGGGATGTTATTGTTATTGACGTCGGCCAGATCAGCGAGGAGAGTGTTCTCAGTGTTATTAGCTGGGTCGGTCATGACGAAAGAGGAGGGTTTGTTTTGGTCCTTAGAATGGAGAAAGACGGGGAAATAAGTTTCCCACACACAGACGGCGCCACTGATTGTACCAGACCAAAAGGTTCATCAAGGCCCAGGCTGCAATAGTAGTTGAAGGAGATGGGGGGTACCTGCAAGATACTCCGATGCCAAAGTAAGTATGGGAAAGAGAGAGAGCAAGCAAGTAAAAGGAGAGAATAAATGTGTTACCTAACCCTTTCGAATGATAGGGTATTTAAAGGCCCCCAGCGCTGGGCCAAGGTCCAGTTAGTGGGTAGTTGGTCCAGACCCAGTAACGGACTGCCAGGGTTTGCATGCGCAAGAAATCCAGCACGTGGCCTCCTCCTTGGTCCATCGCTCCGTGATATGCGGGGTGTTTAACCCAGTATTTACGGAGGGCACGCGACAGTTATGTTCCAGGATACGCAGGGGTGCTTGACCCGGTATTTACGGAGGACAGATGACTGTTAAGTAATCATTGGCCACGTGGCTCTAGCGTGCACATGAGGAGACCCCTACCCGTTATGGACAGATGGGCATTCGAATATACGCTTATTGAATTGGGCCTCAATGGCAATGGCCAGATGTTGGGCCAGTCCAGAATAGTAGTGATGGCATGTTAGGCATGTCGTGTTTTTGACCACCTCGACTTTTTCTATCCTGGAGTAAATCATCTCTACTACTCTCTCCCCAGTATGAAGACTTAACTCTTCCCCTTATCTAGGTTAGGTAGACACCTTCTAGGGTGGTGATTTTTTCTTGTGAGTTTATGCAAGATAAGATCCATATTAGAGAGAATATGTTTAAACTCTACTCAACTGAGGTTTCTTGTAATATGTGTAGGGGTTGGATAGATTCGATATCTCATATGTTAGGTATTTGTGAAGAGACCTCAAATGTGTGATATATGATCTATAAGTCGTTAGGTAGTTATTAGTTCTCTTAGAAAGTCTTAGGTCTTTTTTTTAGTTGTATATCTTTCTGGTGGTAAGTCTAGGAATATGAGTGGACTTGCTATGATCTGATATTTTTTAGTCTAGTTGACTTGGAGATTCCAAAATAATGTCATTTTTGAGGTTTTGAGGTCATTTTTTTGGTTTATCAACTAGCGTGAAAGATAAGAAAATAGCATTTGTTTGGCATGGAAATGGTATTTTGACATATTAGGAAAAATCTTGTATTTTCTCTGCTTGGCAAGATAACCATATTGTTAGGATACTAAATCTAAAACTCTAACAAAACTACTAAAAGTTCAGAATTCTACTACATGAAAAAGACAGGTTAAGAAAGACAAATAAAACTAATTAATAAAATAAACTTCATTTTCATTTCATTAATATTTTCTAACGTGTCATTACACTACATATACAATACTCATAATGAATAATAAATTAAATGGCAAAATATAACAAGACTCCAATAACAATACTAATAATTAATAGGCTAAATTATAGTTTTGATCTCCATATTTTATCTTATTTACGAAATTAATTTTCATATTTTAAATTCAAATTGTTTTTGTCCCTCTATTTTAAATCAAACAATTTTAGTCTCTCTTTCATGATTTTTCATAAAAAATCGATGAGATTTTTTTTTTAATTTATATTTTTATCTACAAAATTTAATAACAAATTTATATACGATGACTTATTATATTTTTCAATTAATTTGTCATTTAAAAAACAACATCATTAATTTTAAATTAAAAGGTATGAGAAAAGATCAAAATTATTTAAATCTAAAATAAAAAGACTAAAACTATTTAAATTTAAAATAAATGAACTAATTTTGTTAATCACGTAGGGAAACCGAAACTCTAATTAAATCGGATTTATATTATAAATATCATCATACCTCTCAATCAAATATCCTCTGCATGAATCAATATCGACTTGAGAGGCTTTGCCTTTGACTTTTTTATTTATTTATTGTTCTAAGTGTTTTTTTCAAAGATTGTTTCAATCGATTGTGATTTCATGTGAGTTGAAATATAGCATGTGTTTTCTAATAGGGGAAATTATCTTACTTAGGTTTATTTTTTTTCTCTCTTGCTTGGTTAAGGATTGATTTATTAGTTGTATTGGGGTTTTGCTTTTTGATTGGTTGATCTTTCTAATTTGCTAGCTTGGATGTTTTTGTTTTATGTTTAGTATTATCGGGTCAATACATTATATGCTAACTGATTTTACTAGTTACTCTCGCATCTTATTATTGTAGTGAATAACCAATCATGTAAATTTGAATTAAGTTCAACTTTGAATAAAAAATTTCTAACACCCCTTTGATTTCCTTATTTGGTAAATACTAAAAACAGTCCTCATTTAAAATTTTTATACACAAATTAAAAAATACAATAATATTATCATAAAATATTATACTTTACAAAATTAATTTTATTAATATATTAAAATTGATGTCTAGAAAAAGTGAATAATACAGTTGATAAAATAATAATTATTATATTGAAAAATAAAATAATAATTATTTTAAAATAAAATATATTTATTAAAATGACATATATTTTAAAACAGATGGAATAGTAAAATATAAATTGAGACCAAACTAAAATATGACATGTCAAGGTAACAAAGACTTATACGGTGTTTGATAAAGTGCTATAAATAGAAGAGGTGTGTTATTTTGACACCATATTTTACATCAAATTTGACACCGTATGCACATGAACAGTGTATTTTTATTTAAAAAATATTATTTTAAAAAATATTGTTATTTTTTTAAAAAATATTTATTTTAAAATTTATTTTATAACATAAATATATAGTTGTTTCATTAACCAATTTCACAATTGTATTAACCACAAAAATATACGTTATTAACCAATTATTTTACTTATAATTTATGAATCACTTTCACTATTTAATTAACCAATAAAATACATAATATAAACCATATTCTAACACTAATCTATAAATGTATTAACCAATTCTTATACTCTATTAACCAACTTTATTTTACTATTTAATTTTTTTTATGTTTAAGAACTCATTAACCAAATTATAAACTGAATTAACCAATTTTATACAAATTATTAACTAAATTCTCAATGATATACATATTAACTTTTTTTATATTAGAATAAATATTAATTAAACTTTAAACTGTATTAATCAAATTTTTATATAATACTCTATTAATCAAAATTGTTTTAGTGGAAAAATTATAAAAAAGTCAAAATAAAAAATAGTGTACAATGTATTTGTGAACAGTAACTACACTATAGTGTAATATTTAGTATCAAAATAACAATACTCTAAATAGAAAACAAGGATTACAAAACCTTTTCTATGGTTTAGTATCTCTTAAAAAATGTGATGAGCCGCACAAATATTCTTTTCATGTTTAGTACCTATAGTGAGAGAAGATATAATAAAAGTTAGCATCGCTTTTTGCCTTTTTCTCCATCCAATTTGACTTATATGTATAAGTTTTGTCATATTCTACTATTAGAACTGTTTATATATGTTATTTTAAAAGTACACCACTTCCCTTTCTCTCAACATTTTCTATTGTTTTAGACATATAGCAATTAATCTATTTCTTCTTATCCCACTCTTGTGAAAGTGGTGAATTGCATGCATATGATATGCACGCCACAGAGTTTAGTATTCGTTAAGAAAAATGAACGATAGTCCCAACTAACGCAAATAATGGAAGGCTGAGCTCTTTACAACTGTGGTGTAATGGTGTATGCATGTATGTGTAAATAAAAAAGAAAGGTAGGTGGGGAGGTTGAGATACGTGTTGTGAGTAGGTTCAACTTTTAAATCATCTTTGAACCTTGATAATAATAATTATGTAATGCTCAATTAATACAAGCTAAAGTAAATTGCCGTTTTCCTAACTCGTGTGGTTTAATATTTTAACATAGATATTAAGCAATTCAATAAAGTTGTAAAAAATTACAATTTTACTAAAACAATTTTATTAAAGTGTTGAAAGTGTCTGCAAAATAATAATTAAAAAGAACAATTGAATCATCCAGAAAGAAAAAAAAGCATTTGAAGAAAAAAAAAAGAGCATTGAAGAAATCATGTTTTATACTACACAAGGTATATTTTATCATAATTGAAATAATGATTTTATCACGGTACGTGGTAACAAAGAGTATGACAATAAGAGAATTTCTTTCTTTGGTTGTAGTAATAAATTGGATACCATATTACTTTTCACTATAGTTAAAATATTCAACAATAAAAAGTTTATTAGTTCTGTTCTTGCTAAAAAACTATATTTATGATATTAAGGAATTCAGAGGCAGTGAGAACACTTGGTCTCCAATGGGTTTAACTTATCTCGCAATTGGGAGTTCTTAGATAAGAGGTATGGGGTCTCTCCCATGCGTGTAGCAGAGAGAGGCAAAGAGCAAGTTAGAGAGAATGAGATAGGGAGTGAGTTCTTGGTTCCGATCCCCCTCTCCTTGGCCGTTAGGCCTCTATATATAACGTAACCATGATTAATGACCATGATGGTGTAACCGTCCATTAATACTTGTAACGCTCGTAACTGCCTCATGAATGATGTAACGTTCATAACCATTCATAATGGTTTGTAACGTTTATTGAGTTATGTAACCACCCGGTCCTGGCTCAACTCGGCATATGCAGCTCGGCTAGGCACAACTCGACAGATATATCCCGGCCTACACAGTTAGGCTAACACAGCCCGAACTGCATAGCTCAGACAGACACAACTAGGCCTGGATACAACTCGGCCTATACAGCTCGGTCAGGCATAGTTAGGCCTGATGATTCGGGTTATATGCCCTACGGGGACACCCTTGCTTTAATGGTCCAGCGGATCATATCTCTTTTATCTCTCCTAGTCCGGGCGGAAGATTTTATGCACGAACAAGTTCAATACTCAACAAATTTATTTTGGCTTTTTTTTAATCGGATACATGCTACTTTTCATCATGGTTGAAAGAATCAATCGTGATGAAATGTGCTGTATTTTAAAATATATATTGCAGTAATATATTTGTAAATCCCTACAAATAAGGTGTTACAGGACATATCCTCATCAGGCGCTCGCCCTAGAATTTGTGACCTAAGTCTAATCCCCACGGAGTAGGTGGCTCGCCCTGAGGGAAAACATGGATGATGACGTGTACATAGTGTATAACTGCATAGGAAAGAAGTCCTAATCATGAATCCCTAGGAAATGGAAAATCAACAACTTCGATATTCAAAGTGGAGTGGTTACTACATCTCAATGGTCCCCATATTGAGACATATAGTCCTCTATAAATATTTCATCCATAGGGT
The DNA here is from genome assembly GCA_021764765.1 of Vicia sativa. Classification (NCBI taxonomy): domain Eukaryota; kingdom Viridiplantae; phylum Streptophyta; class Magnoliopsida; order Fabales; family Fabaceae; genus Vicia; species Vicia sativa. The sequence goes on from CM038796.1 coordinate 201,758,825, forward strand.
TAAGAAGATTTTCTAAATTCACCGTGAATTACCTCTAAAATACATAGGTTTTAAATAAGGCCTCTCACGATCGTGGGCTTTCCCTAAACCACTGTATATTCTAAATCCTATGCCCCCTACCAGCAAAGTGGTGTCACATATCCGTACTTTTTTTAGCAAGTATGGCGGCATCCATCGTCGCCTCATTGTAAAATAAACATGGGCCACACCTTCCATTATCACTTCCACTTTAACACTCATCAAAATCTCCACTACTGGCCCTAATTGTTCCTAATCATGGTTGCTAGGAATGAACAATACCCCACTCAAAAGGATATTGGCGGTAACACCATAACAGAGATGCACGCTACCATGGACAAGTTGCACCACCAAAATCAATATTTGAAAGACAACGTCTTCAACATCCAACAACGTCAACAAGAGTTTGTTCCCACAGAGGATAAGAAAGTGTTGGATCCCTAGCCACTCTTAGCCAAAATATAGGAAGCACTTGTTCCATAAGGTTTCAAACCTTCCTCCTTATCAAAGTTCGATGGTCGTAGTGACCCTTACGAGCATGTTGCCTCCACCAACATGCAAATGACCATCATGGGAGTGCCCGACTCTCTGAAAGGCAAGCTTTTGTCTAGAACGTTTACAGATAGAACCTTATGTTGGTACATGATCCTACTTCAAGCTTCCATCACTAGCCACCAAGAGCTGGTATAGAAGCTCATATATCAATTTGCATCTAGTTAACATAGAAATATGTGCACCACTAGCCTGCTTAATATTCAGTAAGGTCCCTCAAAGTCACTTAGGTAATACCTTGTATGTTTTAATGAAGCCACAATAATCATCCAACCAAACTAATAAATATTCGTATGAGCGTTCTAGATTAGCCTCAAAGCAATCCACTTTGTTGCACCCCCAAAATTTACCCTCTTGATTTAGGCTTATGTTTCATTATAAACATCATATTGAATTGCATTCATACATTGTGATAGGATCAAAGTTCTTTGGGTTATCAAGTCCTCTACAGGCTATACAGGTTGATTGTGTTAGCATTTTGTTCTAAGGGAGTCTCAGGCTCTCATGTCTTTGGATATTTTAAGTCACAATAATGTATTATAGCTCAAGACATCTCATTTGTCTCATTTATTCCTCAAGAGTTGACGTTTTGCAAAGAATTGATGAGGAATTCATCTGTGTCGTTCATCTGATAAAATTAGGGTTTTGGCCCACTATGAAGTTTGAAGTTTGGATAAGTCAATTTCTTGAAGTATCCTCTTCCTATTATCATTTGAGTTATCATTGTTCAAATAATTACTCAATACATTCAGAAGATTTGAAATTTTGAAGCTTGATTGGCTATCTCCTAACACAAGGTGCAAAATTAGGGTTTTGGATATAATTAGGATTTCTTCAGATTTTTCACTCAAACTTGATTTCATGTGTTTATATATGTTGTTGGGAATCCATGGTTGAAAGGTTGAGGTTCAATTTTGATGGAAGCAAGTCAATTGATCAAGGGCAAAATGGTCATTTTGGTCAAAATCAGTCAAAGTCAGGAGTTGACCAAGTGGACTTTTGGTCAACCATCAATTAAAATATCCTCTTTTCATATTTCATGATCAAATTCACCATTGAATCAAGAGAATTGAAGAAATTAGGGTTAACTTGTTCTTGAAGTTATTTGAAGTTTGAAAATTTTCTAAGTGTCCACCCTATAGAATTTTGACATGTCATACCTTTCTCAATTTTTATCCAATGGTTGCATACCATACATTTTTGGGAAGCTTGGAAAAAATTCTACCAGTTTGTCAATTTGTAAAATTTCTCAAAAATACACCATTTGAAAGATATTTGAGTTTGAAGATTTATGCACAAGGTATGCAAAATTGTTGGTCAGGCCTGCCATCCATGGCCAGATACGAGTGACATTTCAAAAAATAGGCGGTGTGCCAAATATTCAAGCTTATTTCTTCCTCGTCAAGGATCAATTTGGAAATTAAAGTGTGCATCATGTAGATGCCCATGAGAGCTCTTCATCAAGCTTGGAATCATCCATTTTGGCCAAGTATCCATCAAGATATGGATCCTCAAAGTTGTTGTCTCGCAACTGATTTCCATGCATGCCATACAGGCCCACACACGCCCAGACTTTGCAGTGCCATGGCTTGTTTTTTCGCAAATAGTATTGGTCATATCTCATTAAATAATCCACCATTTTGCATGAACCAAAGCCCATGGTGAACTTCATTGAGAGATCTTTTGACACGCTCAAAAAGGCCAAGAAATGCACGAGCTAATTGTGAGAAATTTGGGTCACGAGTTAGGTCATTGGGCTATAATTTGCAAAATGAAATTTCTTGCAAAACTCAGTTTCCATCCATTCCTTTCGCCCCAAGTCAATTCTATTATTCATTTGAAGTGTACTAAAGCCGGCAATGCCAGCCAATTCGGTCTCATGTGCTCTTGTACTTGGTTGTACACAAAATTCTCAAACTTGCTCATTTTGGCCAAAACACCAAAACTTTTTATTTAAAAAGAATCAAGGGTTGAGATTCAAAGGATCAAAATATGAGAATAAGAGGCTTCAAAAGCAAGTGGAACCACGAGAGAAGCACGAGCCATTTCCATGCTTGCAAGTGACACCCTCATAAGAGCAAATTTTCGGATTGGACTTAGGACTCTTTTTCAAAGCCCATTTATTTTTTTAATCTCTTCTCCATACTCTATATAAGATGAGGCAAGCCTCATTTCACTCTCTCCACGCTCAAAAACCCTAAATTTCATATCTGGACACAAAACTCCATAACTGCATTTTTCTTCAAATCTCAAGTTTCAACTGTGCATTTGGAGATTTTCTTCTTTATTCTTCATACTCAAAATTCAAGGAAGGCAAAGAAAACATTGGAACTCATCTGGAGTGAAGGAGACAGTAGATTATGATTTGCTTTTAAGGTAAGAAACTTGAACTTTGATTCTTTAAATGTAGTCGTTCATTTGTGTGTTTGAGCTTAGATTCATGTTCATTGATGTTGTTTGAATGATTCTAGAGCTTACAACTTCCAATTTGATGAAATATGCATGATTGAAGTTTCTGAAAATTTGAATATGGATGTTTTTTGCACTTTTCATGGCGTGATTTCTTGAAGTATAGTTACTTGTTTTGAGATTCACAAATTTCATGATGTTCCTTGCCATGAGATCTTTAAAATGAGCTTTGGATCACGAATTTTGGTTGAGAATTGAGCAAGATATAAGGTCTGGAAGTTAGGGGTCTGAACTGAACGAAATATGCATTTTAGGGCTGCTAAAGGTTAGGGATGAAGTGAGGTGTCGCTTCTTAATTCGTCCATTTGAATTTTAATGCATTTTTTATTTGTTTCTTTCATCTGATTTTATTTTATGCCCAAAATAGTTTAAAAAATTATGAAAACAATACCATGGGCTATTATCAATCTCTAATATTTTGTGGAATTGTTTTGGAATTTTTAAAAATGTTTTGATTAGTCAAATAAATTCTGCGATTAATTAATTTTGACTTAATTAGCTTTTATTTAGTTTTTCTTGTAAATTCTTGAAAAAATGTTTTTCCATGATAAAAATTATAGAAAAATTATTTTGAGCCCTTTAATTGGTTTTTGATGAGTCCCTGAATTTTATTTGATTATTTTATAATATTTGCATAATTAAATAAATTCATGCATTATATTGCATTTCATGCATATTTATCATTATTAAAAATATTTTTCTTCATACCAAAATTTCATAAAAAATATTTTGCATCATTTTATTCATTTATGTTGCATTTTTGAATTTATTTCATATTATTTGCATTTTGTGCATAATTAAATAATTTTGTGCATTTTATGCATTTTAATTGCCATTAAAATTATTTTCCCTCGTATAAAAATTGTATAAAAAATATTTTAAATCATTTTATTCGTGAGTTTTGCATTTTTTTAACAAGTAAGTAATTATTTTCATTAAATATTGAATTTGCATCTCATATCTTGCATTTTTATTATTTTCACCATTTTCCTTGAATATAAAAAATCCCAAAAATGCGTTTTAGGATCCTCATAGTCTTATACCGATTATAGATTTTTTTTGTGATTTATATCACAGATTTTATTTAATTTTGAATATTGGGTTTGTAAATGCTTTTTTTAGGGTTCTTGTTGCTTGGATCATAGGTTTTGATTTAATTGTTCATCATTTGAAACTTGTAAATGTCATTTAAATTTTGATTTGAATCCTTGAATGTCCTTAATCTCATTAAAATCATTTTTTATTTATTTTATCAATTGAATTTCTATTTTTTCCAAAATACTTTACAAAACTTGTATAATTTGAGCTTTATCTCAACTAGTTTTGAAAGATGGATTTTGTTTTCAATCTTCTTCAAATATTCAAGGATCCAAGTTGATTGATTCTGACTTTTATAAGTCTCAAGTGTTCTAAAACAATTGTTTTAGTTTTTATAGGTCATTTTCCTATTTTTGATTGATTTATCTAAATCTAGTTAACTGTGGTTCCTTAGGGTAGAAGTTACAATTGTTTGACTAACCTCTCTTAACTTTTGAGACCATTTCTGATTAGAATGTGATAATGTAGTACCCTAGGGTCTTATAACTTATTTTATTAAATTTTTAGGATTAGTTTTACTATTTTTCCCCATTAAGTCAAATTAGGGTTTCCAATTAGTGATCCTTCTAGGTGATACTAACTTGTTTGCTTTTGTTTTTAACATGAGTTGTGCTAATATTTGTTCCAATATATTGTTACTGACTTGTTGACATGTTTTAGGACTTGTAACATTTTTGTTCCCATTTTATAACCCATGCTTCTATTCCTTTGTCCAATTACTTTTTGTGCATGCATCAATGCTTTGTTTAGATTCTAAATATAAGGAATACACTTCTGCAATCCATGAGGGACATGTTCCTCTTTTCTTCACCCTCATTTTCTTTTGTAGGCTTGAGTTCCCCATTGAAACATTCAAGTTCTTACAATTTTATCATCTATTGTCCCTTTTATGAGATAGATGCTCATGATCAAGGTTTGGGAGGTAGCTCTTGTGCACCACTTTGAAAACCTCATGTGAAGCTCTTTCAAATATAATTTATCATGGTTCTAATACTTTGTGATTGGATGGCTATCATACAATGCTCCAATGATACTTGTTTGACATTTCATTATCCATCCATCATGGTGACAAGTTAGGAGTCACATCTTTTAGTTTTGACCTAATTGTATGTGTATGATTTATTGAGGACTTTCATGTCCATTTATTTTTATATTTAAATCTTGTTTCAAACCTATCTTTCATTTTATTCATCATGCTCATATGATACTTGTTTGACATTTCGTTGTCCACCTAGTATGGTGACAAGTTATGAGCCACATCTTTTAGTTTTGACCTAATTGAATGTTTGTGATTGTTTGAGGATTTTCATATCCATTCCTTTTGATGTTTGAATCTTGATTTCTTATTTCTTCTTCATATTATTTCTCACGCTTCAATGATACTTGACTGACATATCATTGTCCACCTAGTATGGTGACAAGTTATGAGCCACATCTTTTAGTTTCGACCTAATTGAATGTATGTGATTGATCGAGGACTTTCATGTCCACTTCTTTTGATGTTTGAATTTTAATTTCATAACCTCTCTTAATCTTATTTATTATGCTTCTTTGAACCATATAAAGACATTTCATTGTCATCTATTTTTGGTATCATGTGAGAAGCTAAATTGGTTCCTTTTTTGTTGTCTTTGAGCCCAATTATTTAATGTTTTCTCATGAGCTTTTGTGATTTGTCTCTTCATGGATACTCAATGTTTAATTAGTGTTGTCTATAGTACATTTGATAACCCTAATTTTGATCTTTCATGATCACCTTTGCTTTTATGCATTAGAGACTATATTTTTATATGATGTCATGACACTTTAACTTGTTAATTTGATAACATTGATTAAAGTTCCTTGTAAGATCATGATATATACTTATAATAGGGATATACCAATTACCTAGGACTTATTAGTATCAATTCTCCTTTTCACATTTGATTTATATCATCCACCATTGATTTAGACAAGTGTTTTCCATCTCTAGTGATGTGGACTATCAATTAGGTGACTTGTTTTGTGTATTGAAGTTTTGTCTTCTACATTTGTTGCTCATGAACCTCATATTGAGTTAGATTATTATAGAAGTCACACATGTATTAATTATCTAATTAAGACCATTTTATTTTATCTTTATCAAATGTTTCGAACTTGATTAGTTTTGGTGTTTTTAAACCCTAATCCTGCGTGCTTTGGTGAATGATCCTTCTCTTGTGTTGGAGACACCCTTGAGTATGATTTATTTATATGTTAATCTACTGACTATGGATGTCCCATGGGTATCAAATTTTTCATCTTGCTCATCTTTTGTTTTATTTGTTCTATTTACCTCTTAGGGTTAGAACTAGGGTAGAATTTTAACTTCTTTCCTCTTTGTTGACTTGTAATTAGGTTGTTGATGTTTATTGATTGATTGTAATTGGTGTGAGTAACTTATCCATGTCCTACTTATGACCTCACTCTTATGTGACACTTAGCACAAATATGCTCGAGCACACACGCACACGCCTTTGCACACACTTGTATGGATTAATTTTGTTCTCCTTAAGTGATTTGTTCATGAATCTTTCTCACGCATGTTTGTATGATTTAATTGATGTATTGGTGTGTTTTCTACTATATTGTATGCCTATTAACCTTGCATGGTTCATTCCTTTCATCTATACCTTTCTTGGCCTCTTGTTGACTTGTAAACGCCTTTTAGGTTAAAGTTTCGACTAGTTTTTGTACTAGTTCTGCAATTGCAACCTTGTGATATTTTCTTTGTGATTTGATTGTGAATTCTTTGATGATATGTTGCTACTGTAATCAATTCATCTTGACATGTTCTTTGCATGTTATGTATGTCACACACTTATACTCACTTCACCACACACAACTGTTGCATGTTTACGCACTCTTGAAGAATTTTGTTCGTGAAATTTTTGTGGTTTGGTTTGCATGATGTAAATAATATGTTAACATGTTAGCTACTGAATTTTGTGTCATTTTACCTTCTATTTATTCCTTCATCTCATCTATGTTTAATATCTCGCACAATTTGATTTCCGTATGCTTTTAGAACTAGTTTTGGTTTAGTTTATATACTAACTTCGCATGTATGTACTCATAGTGATGTTTGATGTTTGTTAATGGTTTGTATAAACCTTGCATATGTATATTGTGTCTACTGTAACACCCTAAATTTACTCAAGGTTTTATATACAAAAATCAGAATAATTTAAAATTTCATAAATTAAATACTGAGGCGTCACATCATCAAACCAAATCACTTTAAACAATTTGCTTTAAAGTATAAATCTCGGATACATAGCATCGTCGGAAAACATAAATTGATTCATAAAAATCAAAGCAATTTCTTTAATAAACTTCCTCATCAAAATCATGTTTTCATAATTTATGGTTCTTATTCACAAAAGGAATAATAATAAAAGAACAACAAGAAGACGACATAAATTTTCCCCCGAGTGCTACGTATCAGAGCGACACCGACTCGACTAATAGCAGCTATAAACTCCGTCTTCATAACCTGCACGTTACTAATATAAAGGTAATAAATAAACAAGTAAAGGGTGAGATAATCCAAAACATATAGTTAAAGGCATGATAAAATATATATATATATATATATATATATATATATATATATATATATATATATATATATATATATATATATAGTTTGGAATTGTAAAGGATATAAGTTAATAAGTGCATTCCAACACATATCCAAACCTCACTTACTCGATCGTCATTCTAATGTGTATAATCTACACTATATCGCCATAACCTCATCGGCATACGTCAAACAACACATAAACTTCCATTGCCACGAAATTATCACAAGTTAATATGTCACTAACCAATACGACAATTATAAACAACAACATCAAACAATACTAATAACTTAAGCATCATAAATGAAATCATCACAAATTGGCTAAAGCCCATCGTCGCTTTTGGCATAAAAGCCCATCGTCACAAAACATCATCACATCATATTTGCATTAAGCATTTCATCAAAGTTAAATCATCGCAAAACTCATTATTTATACTCATCACCTAGTTATCATAAAACTATCAAGTTATATTCATTTCATATTCATCACAAAGATCATCACCAAACAAAGCATTGTATATCATCGCAATTCAACATCATCCATCAATTAAAACTCAATGCCAAACAACCCAAACATAAATATAACCAACTCCATGAGACACGACTATGTTATGCATGTGGTACCCGTCGCTTTGTCCATAATTAGGAACACTTGGCATAAAAGCCTCGTCGCTTGGCATAAAAGCCTCGTCGCTTGGCATAAAAGCCCATCGTCGCCAATGCAATGTATGTGACTCGACAATAAACAACACAAAAACATCATCATCGCTTATCAAAATTGGCATAAAGCCCACATCGCCATAATTTATCCAAATCAAGATAAATATATCATCGCATTATATTTGTATTATGCAAAACGTCACATATAATTCATCATCATCAAAAATTATGCATTCACAAATTGGAAGAATTTATTAATAACATCAATATAATCATCACATCATCATGTACAAAGACATATACCATTGCATCACATATCAACGAGTATTCACTAACTAATACGTCGTCGCAAACATTATGTTTAATCACCCTACCTCATTATCGATTTGTTCACTAAATTCTAAATACAGAAAAATAGTCAAACACCTATCATCGTCGCAAAATCCATCCCTAATAACCGAAATTACTCCTAATCGTCAACATCGCAATCGGATTGTCCATACGTGTCTTAAATCTACTAAAACGCAATCCGATTCAATTTAACCATAAATTGGCCTATTTCGGGTCATCTCGTAAAAACTCGCAATTTCAAAAAACTAATCTCACCACTACGTTCTACACATCGAACTTAGCTAGCACGTCAATTTTCGTTGAATTCGGAGTAACTTACTCCGTCGTCGAATTTACAGGAATCGGAAAATCGGAACATAATCGGGTTCCAAAAGAAGTGCGAAAAATCAGAATTTTGGAGGCTACAGATGCATCAATACGGGTCCCCGTGTGCATCAACACGGCCCGTGTTGAAAAGCCACAAGAACGTGCAAAAATGCCAAAGTCAGAGAATCAACACGGGCACCCGTGTGAATCAACACGGCCCGTGTTGATTGGCCTGGCAGCAATTCTCCCCATTCAAAAGGTCAACACGGGCGCCCGTGTGAATCAACACGGCCCGTGTTGATTGACCTGCGTGAAAACTCCATTTTTAACATTCCCAACTTCACTTTTTCCATTCCCATTGATTCTAATCATCATCAACCTCATAATCCCTACTCCTAATTCAACTTTTCTAATCTATTTCAATCAAACAATCAAACACACAACTCATAAATCAACCTATCAATTTTTCCCCCAAATCCAAAATATAACTATCAAAACCTAACAATATGAGATGGAGAATCAAACCCCTTACCTCATAAGCTTGGATGATCCATGTTTATTCTACAAGACTCCATCCTCAAGCTTGCTCATGTTCTTCCTCTTATTCTCTTGCTCATCTTCTCTCAAAACCCTTTCTTTCCTCCAAGTTTCTAAGTTTGGCTGTTGTAGGAAAATGGGAAGAAAAGGGAAGTAAAATGGTTTTATAAATGTTTTCTTACTAGCTAGGGGTGTACACCCAATTCTTTCTCTTCTTCTTCTTCTTCTTCTTCCCAAAACCCTCTCTTATCTCTCAAGCTTTCTAGGTTGGTTTTGTGTTATGAAGAATGGGAAGAAAACGAAGGGAATGTATTTATGGTGTCTTACTAGTAAGGTTAAGGGTGAAAACCCAATTCTAACAAAATGCTCCTCACACCCCTATCCAATTATATCATTAATAATTCAATTAACTAAAATAATTCCGGGGAATTAACTATCGGATCCGAATAATATTTTACCGAACGGAATAAAAACCGGACCGAACAAAACGTCGTCAAATATATTATCAGATATATTGATTAATATAAATATTCTCGTCGCAAAATAAATATCGATCGGTAATTCGAAAATATTAATATTATAATATCAATTAAAACAGGACGTTACAACTCTCCCCCACTTATAAACTTTTCGTCCTCGAAATTTCGACCAAAACGAACAAATTGGGACATGCCTACGCATTCGTCCACTCAATCCTCGCGTCAACTAAACAACATACAAAATACACCAAAAACAAGGAAATATCCCTAACTACATCGTCCCGTCAAGAACAACCATGGCGAGATGCAAAGCCCATACAATGCACTCGACAACCAACTAACACCCAACAAATAAATAAGTCGCAGACATACCGGTTCACTCGAGAACCAAACAAACAAGATCGATACTATCCTAACGTCTCAACCATAGAATTAGTCACACACTCGAATCGACGCCTCGGAAACGAGTCACCAAAGGTAGGAACATAAAGTCCTACGACACAACACCGACACCATCGCTAAAACAAAAACAAAAAAATGGTTATACAAACCAAAATTGAAATAATCAGAATAGGATAGAACCACGCGTGCTACGCAACCACGAAAGAGATGCCTTCATTCACACATAAGCACGAACTCAAGAATCACACTTGCAGTTATCACTTTCATTCTAGAAAATCACAAGGTTAAATCGTCCTTGTAGATTACCAACGTACCACCCTTGAACCATAACAAGTTTCACAAACAAAATAGAACTGCGATACACCACTCATTCTAGGGCTTATACTGACGACTTGCGACTATAACTCCCTAGTCCAGATCCAACAATCTCCTACACTCGCTAACAATTCAATGCTCGATAACTAAACCATGTTGCGTCACTTTAATGCATAAGATGCCAACTGTAAAACAACTTGGCTAATTCCTCAACTTCACAATTACTCAGAATGGATACGTTCAAAGCGTACACCCATCAAGACACCTCGCAACATCAGCTTCATCAACTCGAAGAATCTCTCTTTCATTCTCGATTGATCAACGTCCATTGGTCCTCTAAATACATGACATAGTTTGACCTTTTCAAATATTGTCCAAATATCCACTTGTGAAACTTCGACGTATATACTTGACTTCAACGAAGTCCTCCCTCATACCAACTCAATTCCCAACATTTGTAATAAGTAATCACCATCATCGCATCGTCGTAACTATCGATACACAAGTTTCTTATTCGAAACACCCTTCACAACTTTCAATCTTCCGAAGTGGAAATTCAAATCAAAACACTCTCTCAAGAACTCAACCCATCAACGTCGTCTCATACTCCTGACCTACAACTCAGGTCGGACTTAGAACCATAAGGTCAATTTCTATGGAATCCAATCATGAACACCGTCGCGACCGACTTCAGTCTCAAATAGAACACTTTCCTTTATAACACATCAATCATCTTAAGGTACCCGTGGCTACTAAACAGTCACAAAATTCCTTACCGTCAAGACTTATCTTAGTCGTAATCTAATAATCCACCGCGACCATTAGTATCCGACGAAATCCGTATAATAGTAGTGAACAAATATTTAATAACCTTCTGAGCTTAAACTCAACAAGCGTCTCAAAACAAACATGCAACATTCTTCAAAATAATAAAATCCCAAATCAGATATTCTTGGGTTAACCGCGATATCAACATACTAAACTCAACAACAGACGAAGTCTCTTTATAGATCACACTCAAACTTTGAATTGTCTTCAACAATTCCAATCTCCTCGTCGTTAACATCTGCACCTATAAGGTTCCAATGAGCACAACCGCATCAAACTCAAACTCACGCGCCCTACAATTTTTCCTTATGAAAATCAAATCGTTCCAAGGTAGTACTGCACTTTTCCAACTCTTCGTCGAAATACATCTCAAGTCCAAAATAAAATATCACAATACCCCGCAACAGGTTCTTCAGTACAAAACAAAACCAAATTCAAGGCATTCGCTAAACTTTTCACCGGCTCAAACAAATTCGCTTCCCATTGCGAAGTCCCAAATAATAACTCGACCATCTCAATTCAAAGTACCCACGATCAATGCCAACTTATAAAAAGATCTTCCATCAAACTCACAAAGCTAACCGTCCAAAGCAAAGGAACTTCTAAGCTCTGAAATAACTCCCTTGAAGTCTTTTGCAAGATACAAAATAAATCCTCACGGAACTGTCCATAATATCACCCTCTAAGTCGCTTACTTAAGGCACTCACGTCCAACAGTTCAAAACTCTATCTTTAGAATACTCGACACGCACTGGTCTAACTTCACTACTGATAACGCAAAGCTCGGGTGCTTGCTACTATTCCTTAACTTGATGTGAACCAATTAATATCCATGAACACGAAATAACTCTTACAGCTACTCATGAGAGTACTGTCTGAACGTTCCAAAATCACACCTGACGCATTAGTCGCACTAATAACATCCAAAAATACTCACCAGGATCATACACTATCTTGAAAAGCGTTGTCTAAACATCTTCCGCTCTCACACTAACCCGTAGACAGCCAGACTTCACATTGGTCTCACTAAACACATAAACTCCAAATGACTGATTTATCTAAACATCAATCCTCGGAAGTAGACATTTATCCTTAATATCCACTTCGTTCCTTGACTGCAAACGACACACCAATTCGGGCAACCTTTGCTCTCCTCGAACAACTCAACGGTAGCACTCCACGGTGACCCGCTCGAATAAACAACCTCTGCTTAAACCAATCCTCAAGTTGACTCTTCAACTCTAACTCAGAAACAAACATCCCTTAAGGATACTTCAAATCACAACTAGTTCCAGAAACTAAATCCATCAAAACTTCACCTCGCACTACGACGACAATTCACTCACATCTTCACAATACGCTTCAGAAGAATCACAACAAGAAGCTCGCTTGCCAAAATCTTGTTTCTCACCAAAAATCCAAATTCGCTCAAAACTCAAGTAACCATGCACCTCCTTGTGCAAACACATCTACTTCATACACTATTAAGCTGGAAAGACAATCTATCCCAACCAACATAAATCTCGACTACTATCAACAAGAGATTAAGGGTGATCAGTTCCTTAATTTGTCAATAGACAGTCGACAATCATGATGGTGACATAAACCATCTTCACCAAACTACAACAGGATCTTCAAACTTACGCTTCAAGTTACCAAAGCGTAACCCTGCTTAAGGCTCCATCTCTAAGCCACAAGCGCCACCAAAAAGAAAAACTTCTCCCTCACTTATTTCAAACTCATCTCTGCAGACTAACAAATAGAAACAAGCAAGTACCGACAATGTTTCACACACATGTCGCATACAAAAGGGTCAAACACATTAATAACCTGGCCGACAGACTGACCTGCTCTGATACCACTAATGTAACACCCCAAATTTACCCAAGGTTTTATATACAAAAATCAGAGTAATTTAAAATTTCATAAATTAAATACTGAGGCGTCACATCATCAAACCAAATCACTTTAAACAGTTTGCTTTAAAGTATAAATCTCGGATACATAGCATCGTCGGAAAACATAAATTGATTCATAAAAATCAAAACAATTTCTTTAATAAACTTCCTCATCAAAATCATGTTTTCATAATTTATGGTTCTTATTCACAAAAGGAATAATAATAAAAGAACAACAACAAGACGACATAAATATACCCCCCGAGTGCTACGTCGAGCGACACCGACCGACTAACAATACTATAAACTCCGTCTTCATAACCCGACGTTACCAATATAAAGGTAACGGAGAAACAAGTAAAGGTGAGATAATCCAAAACATATAGTTAAAGACATGATATATATATATATATATATATATATATATATATATATATATATATAGTTTTGGAATTGTAAAGGATATAAGTTAATAAGTGCATTCCAACACATATCCAAACCTCACTTACTTGATCATCATTCTAATGTGTATAATCTACACTATATCGCCATAACCTCATCGGATACTGTCAACAACACATAAACTTCCATTGCCACGAAATCATCACAAGTTAATATGTCACTAACCAATACGACAATTATAAACAACAACATCAAACAATACTAATAACTTAAGCATCATAAATGAAATCATCACAAATTGGCTAAAGCCCATCGCTTTTGGCATAAAAGCCCATCGTCACAAAACATCATCACATCATATTTGCATTAAGCATTTCATCAAAGTTAAATCATCGCAAAACTCATTATTTATACTCATCACCTAGTTATCATAAAACTATCAAGTTATATTCATTTCATATTCATCACAAAGATCATCACCAAACAAAGCATTGTATATCATCGCAATTCAACATCATCCATCAATTAAAACTCAATGCCAAACAACCCAAACATAAACATAACCGACTCCATGAGACACGACTATGTTATGCATGTGGTACCCGTCGCTTTGTCCATAATTAGGAACACTTGGCATAAAAGCCTCGTCTCTTGGCATAAAAGCCTCGTCGCTTGGCATAAAAGCCCATCGTCGCCAATGCAATGCATGTGACTCGACAATAAACAACACAAAAACATCATCATCGCTTATCAAAATTGGCATAAAGCCCACATCGCCATAATTTATCCAAATCAAGATAAATATACCATCGCATTATATTTGTATTATGCAAAACGTCACATATAATTCATCATCATCAAAAATTATGCATTCACAAATTGGAAGAATTTATTAATAACATCAATATAATCATCACATCATCATGTACAAAGACATATACCATCGCATCGCATATCAACAAGTATTCACTAACTAATACGTCGTCGCAAACATTATGTTTAATCACCCTACCTCATTATCGATTTGTTCACTAAATTCTAAATGCGGAAAAATAGTCAAACACCTATCATCGTCGCAAAATCCATCCCTAATAACCGACATTACTCCTAATCGTCAACATCGCAATCGGATTGTCCATACGTGTCTTATATCTACTAAAACGCAATCCGATTCAATTTAACCGTAAATTGGCCTATTTCGGGTCATCTCGTAAAAACTCGCAATTTCTAAAAACTAACCTCACCACTACGTTCTACACATCGAACTTAGCTAGCACGTCAATTTTTGTTGAATTCGGAGTAACTTACTCCATCGTCGAATTTACAGGAATCGGAACATAATCGGGTTCCAAAAGAAGTGCGAAAAATCAGAATTTTGGAGGCTACAGATGCATCAACACGGGCCCCCGTGTGCATCAACACGGCCCGTGTTGAAAAGCCACAAGAACGTGCAAAATTTCCAAAGTCAGAGAATCAACATGGGCACCCGTGTGAATCAACACGGCCCATGTTGATTGGCCTGGCAACAATTCTCCCCATTCAAAAGGTCAACACGGGCGCCCGTGTGAATCAACACGGGCGCCCGTGTGAATCAACACGGCCCGTGTTGATTGACCTGCGTGAAAACTCCATTTTTAACATTCCCAACTTTACTTTTACCATTCCCATTGATTCTAATCATCATCAACCTCATAATCCCTACTCCCAATTCAACTTTTCTAATCTATTTCAATCAAACAATCAAACACACAACTCATAAATCAACCTATCAATTTTTCCCCCAAATCCAAAATATAACTATCAAAACCTAACAATATGAGATGGAGAATTAAACCCCTTACCTCATAAGCTTGGATGATCCATGTTGATTCTACAAGACTCCATCCTCAAGCTTCTTCCTCTTCTTCTCTTGCTCATCTTCTCTCAAAACCCTTTCTCTCCTCCAAGTTTCTAAGTTTGGTTGTTGTTGGAAAATGGGAAGAAAAGGGAAGGAAAATGGTTTTATAAATGTTTTCTTACTAGCTAGGGGTGTACACCCAATCCTTGCTCTTCTTCTTCTTTTTCCCAAAACCCTCTCTTATCTCTCAAGCTTTCTAGGTTGGTTTTGTGTTATGAAGAATGGGAAGAAAACAAAGGGAATGTATTTATGGTGTCTTACTAGTAAGGTTAAGGGTGAAAATCCAATTCTGACAAAATTCTCCTCACACCCCTATCCAATTATATCATTAATAATTCAATTAACTAAAATAATTTCGGGGAATTAACTATCGGATCCGAATAATATTTTACCGAATCGAACTGAATAAAAACCGGACCGAACGAAACGTCGTCAAATATATTATCTGATATATTGATTAATATAAATATTCTCGTCGCAAAATAAATATCGATCGATAATTCGAAAATATTAATATAGTATAATATTAATTAAAACAGGGCGTTACATCTACTGACCTCACTTAATATGAAACCTTGCATGATTGCTCACTCACTTCTTTCCACTTCATTTTCTTCCCCATTTTCTTTGTGATTAGCTATTAATCTATTGTTTGAGATGTGTTTCCATCATCCGTGATCTTCTTGATGTATCGTCATCTGTAGTTTAGTTTTTTATCACTCCACCTTGTTATTACTAACCCGTTTGTTGAGTGTGCAAGATATTTCTATCCAATGTTCATTTAATGCGCAAAGCTTTATCCGACGCCTTGAAGTTCACCTAAGGCGACTTCTCGCACCACTCGATGAAGTTCTTTATTTTTAGTTAGTTATTAATTTATTTCGATTGGGTTGTATTATTTAGACTTTTTATTTGAACTCTTGATTTGATACATCCCCATTAATAAACTTGTACCCCCCATTCCCATTTTGTTTGTAATAATTTAGGATTTTATTTCCTTGTGTGTTTTTACGCGGTTGTCATTCAATTAGAACACATAGCCTCCTCTTGGGCTCCTCATCAATGAACAGGTATACATACACGGTGCACACTTGCACACATTCATAGTTTGGTCCTGGGATTTTCTATAGCGACAACTATTCGATCAATTGTTCCAATTGGTCGTTTAGAATAATAGTGTCATGCTACTCCCACTTCATAGGAGCATACATATGGCCACCTTGTATGGGCTTGCTTGATTTCCATATCTTGACCTGTTGGTTCTCATACCAAGTTCTTTTAAAGGGTTTCATAATTGAGTTTGGGCATGACCATTCTCACAAGGTTAATCAATGTTTCGACTTTGGTTAATCATAACCCGAACTGTTCAACTTGGTCCATATACCTAGTGTTCCATGCAAAAGGGTCTCATGGTTGGGGGTAGGAGCACCTACTCTCACGAGATTAATCAAGTATTATCGTTGGTTAATCTTAACCCGATTAAATCCTTCATCCATACACCAAGCATTCCAAGTATTCTTTTTACGATACTAATCATTTTGTTGATATTGTTGCCAGGAGTTCGTGATTGTTTGTCGCAACTTAGGCACACTTGGATGGTCAACGGTGAGATTCGTAAGCTTTTGAGAATAGAGCTTTAAAGACGCTTCCATCCGAGTTTGCTTATCCCGCGCGCATTGAAAGGCAACAGACCTTCTCCGTTAGGTATCATCGTCGCCTTCTTTATACATGATGTTTCACCATCATTCGCATCCATGTTTTATTATGTATTGCCACCCATGTCGGTTATCTTGATGCTTTGGTCATCCATGTCTGATGTTTCTTAATCCATGCATAATTTATCTTTCTTTACATGATGTTTTGCCATCCATGTCTGTTATCTTGATGCTTTGGTCATCCATGCTTGATGTTTCGTCATCCATGCATATTTTATCTTTCTTTACATGATGTTTTGCCATCCATGTTTGTTATCTTGATGTTTTTTCATCCATGCCTGATGTTTCCTCATCCATGCATACTTTATCTTTCTTACATGATGTTTTTCCATCCATGCCTGATGTTTCGTCATCTATACATGTCTTATCGTTCATTACTTAATGTTCTCTTTAAGTGTGATTGTTTACTTCTTTATCTATTGTACGAGATCGCCATGCTCCCCATAGGATCTTTAGTTCACTCTTCTCCAAGTTTGAACTAAATACACCTTAGGTTTTCTATCCATGCATGATAATCTTGGGTAGATTTTTCCCATTGTTCATATTCATAAACATAGAAACAACTTTGTATGATAATAATTAGGATTTAGAAATAAGTTAGTTTCCCCTAGCTATTTTACCTTTATCCTTTTGCATCCCTAAAATTAAAACCTTGTTTCGTCAAGTGCATTAAAATACTTTAATAATATGAAACCTTTTCTACAGTAAAAGATACAAACCAATTAGTCTTAGGATGTTTCATCGTCCCGTTTCCTGCTGATGTTTCGTCATCTCGTTGTTGATGTTTCGTCATCCCGTTGCTGATGTTTCGTCATCCCGTCTGCTGATGTTTCATCATCCTGCCTGTTGCTGATGTTTCATCATCCCGTCTGCTGATGTTTCTCCATCCCATTTATTGTTGATGTGTCATCATCCCGTCTGTAGCTGATGTCTCGTCATCAGGGAGGTGTTTCGTCATCGTTGTTTGTTGTTTTGTCTTCTAATCTAAAAAACAAAAACCAACCAAAATATGTGAGCCGAACTACGATGCTCTGACTTTCCCATTGCACGACTGGATTTAGTTTAAGTGTAAAATTCAATTTCCCACCCCCCTGTTTCCTTGATGAAAAACTTCAATACTTGTTCAATTTCGCATTCGATTTCAATTATTTCGACTTGTATAAAATCTGAATAAATAATTTTCTGACATTTTAATGCCTTAGGATATTTTTGATATTTTTTTGTGAATTTTAACAATTAATTTCCTTTAGTTTTTAATCAATTTTTGAAAATATGTTTAGAAACGATTTCTCCATGATGCCGTGCACATTTTGATGCGATTTTTGATCGTTTCTCGATAATAAAAATGTGAATAAATAGGTTCCTAATACTTTAGGGCTTTTAGAATTTTATCACATTTTTTGGGATTTTTTTAAATTAAATTTCAATCTCGTTTTAATTGTTTTTTATAACATGTTTAGAGACGATTTTCCCCATAGTACTTCGCATTTAGATGCGATTTTTGATCGTTTATTAACAACCAAAATTCCTAAAAATAACATTATGATTCTATGATGTATTAGGAGATTTTAGATATTTTTCTCATAATTTTTTAGATCCTTTTAGGACTTTATCTGATTTTTCTTTTGTGTGAACACAAAGATGTATAATTGCTTGTTATTTCATCTAGTTAGGAATCGATCTTTTGCACTTGATGCCTAATTTTCTTTCTAACATTTGACCAAATTATTGATTAACATGTTGAAATATTTTTGTAGTTTTTACTTTGGTTTAGAATCGATAATTGAGTCATATGATTAAGGTACCATGATAGTTAACCATTTGAGCGACGATAGATCGTTTTTGACTTAGTTTTATGCACAAATATGTTTCAACCATGATTTGTCTTGTACATTTTATTTGATAACATTTAATATGATTTAGATACTGACTTGTAGAAAGCATGTTTCTCTTTTGTCATTTGAATTGATTAATTGTAAGAGTATGATGCCATGTGTTTCTTAGAAACTTTAGGACATTTGTTCCCATTTAATTTCAGATTAATGTAAACCTTAGCATAGAGTTTTAAGTAGAACTTCAAAGCTAACTCTTAGCGGTACAATTCTTAGGAACTAGTTTGATCATTGTGTAATTCTTCTAGGTTTCTCTTGCACGTTTGTTTGCAATCTTTTCCTCTACCTTTTAGAGATGTTTAGGTAAGAATAAGGATTTGTAGTTTCTACCCCTATTAGGAAGTTATCCCTCATTCCCTAATTTCATTGTGAATAATCGCTTTTGCATCTTTTGCTTTCTATAAAGCCTATTTCTGACACTTTGTTCCATATGCGAGGTACACAGAGCATTATACTTGTGATTTGGATGTGTAGCATCCATATCTCATGCTTGCACACATGTGTGTGAACTCTTTTTTTGCTTGCTTGGTTTTCACCTTTCTTGCAGGTTATGGATCAATTTGGATGTGTAGTATCCATATCTTTTGCTTGCACACATGTGTGTGCACTTTTTGTCTGCTTGCTTGGTTTTTACCGTTTCTTGTAGGTTATACTTGAGATTCGGATATGTAGTATCCATATCTCAATCTTGCACACATGTGTGAGCACTCTTTGTCTACTTTGTTTGGATTGTAGTTTCTTGCAGGTTCATTGGATCTACGTCGAATGTGTATAGACACATGTTCTCAACCGTGCATATCAATGACATCCTTTGTCTGTATTGATTGGATTGCAATATGATACAAGTGTATTTGCTTCGAATATGTATGATACAAATTCCGATTATGATTTTGATGCCTCCACATATTTCTCACCGGATTTCTTTGTTAATAACAATTTACATGAAGTTTTCCGGAGTATTTTTAGCTCGCAGTGCTCTTCGAATTTTATTATCCATTTGGTATTAACGTTACTTTGTTTACCGCATTCTTTTGCCTCTTTCTTAGAGAGCATGAGAAGTAGAGTTTTACCGTTTTCCTTTCCATGAGAAGTAGAAATAGATATGCATGATGGGGTTTCCGTAGTTTGAGCATGTTCGAGGACCCCTCTGGTTTATTTAAAGACCCGTTTAGGGAAATTTTGTGTGCTAATTGTGTTTGGTTTGTTTAAAATCCTCCACCGTGCATAGGGAGGTAATTCTCAGTTAGTTTTTACTTTTTTGCATGCATAGTGTAATACGGTGAACTGACTTTGAGATTTTTGTATCGCAAATGTTGCGGATAGCAAGAGTCGCCACCGACTTTTCTTTTATCCAATTAAAGAAATGTGAAAAGAACAGGAAAAGACCTTCGTTAGATTCTGAGTAAGGGAGAAGGTTATGAAAAGGGAAGGTATTAGCACCCCTTTTCATCCGTAGTTATCTACGGGCTCTTAGTTGCTCTTAGATCATTTTCAAAAGTGTTTTCTGTGTGTTTGACAAAAATGTTTTGAAAAGACATTTCTCTTTGACTTTGTAATGATTCATGTAGGAATGTATGCAAAGTGTTCAGAAATGCTTTATTTTGAAAAGAGTTTGAACTTTGACAAAAAGTGTGTGGTGTGAAAAGTATTTTGTTTTGAGCAAGCAACTAAAAGTCTTATTACCTACTCAGAATGGTCATTTTCGTGTTGTTTTACGTTCCTTTAGAATAGCGTTATCCATACCATTAGTTGGTAGGTAACCCTATTCGTTGGATGTAAGAGGGACATTCGAAGGGACATCGGATGGTCATAGAAGGCAACTTGTAGGAAGTATCCTAGCACATTCGAAGGGACGATCGTCACTTTTCATAGGCAACAATCGAGGGAGGAGATCATGTATTCGTAGGCGATATCGTGGTTCTATGATCTTTGTATCGAAGGGACTATGATGATATATTTGTCGGCAACGGTGCTAGGATACCTCTACGTTCGAGGGACTTGACCATTTATATTCGTAAGGCAACGAGAGAGAATTACCTTAAGGGGTGCATGTGTGGAAAGAGTCTGTTAAATTCAGATATGTTATCTTGAGATTATGAGTGATCTACGTCCAATTTTATCTTGCCATACACGCCTAATTACTAGCAGTTTATATGGTGCAGAAAGTAAATTGCGGAAATGTAAAGTGCGGCGGAAAGATAAAGTCCTACGCTATTACATGGCTTTGGGGCAGTTACATAATAAGAGTGCGGAAAATAAAAGTCCTAATTAAACTATTACATCCCATAGGCAGTTACATAATATGAAAAAAGAAAAGCAAGAAAAAATCGTCCGAAACGTCACAATCTGTAAACAGATACATAATCGGAAAGTAAGAGAAATTCGTATAAGAGGAAAAATGTTAGTAAGAACATAATTTTTGAATGAGGAAAAAAGTTTTAGGTTAGTGATGACAATAAGATGATAAGATAATTTTTTGGTAATTTTCTGAATCGATTCCGGTAATTAAAAACAATTAAAAGTCTAATTAATGATTAATTAACAATTAAATAAAATATGCATGCAAAAATATTAATTTTAATGTTAAAAATTAAATAAACATTTTTCTGATAATAATGCAAAAAGAAAAAAAAATTTGTGATTTTTAAATGCATGATAAAATTATTTAAAGATTAATTAAATAACATGAAAAAATTAGAAAAATAAGAAATAGAAAAAAAAAGTTAGCTTTTGTAAGTGATAAAAATATATGGTCTTGCCAGGACTCGAACCCATGCCCCCTGGGAAAACACGCGCTACCTTCACCACTGGACCAAACTGCATTTGGTGTCATAACAATGAAACAAAAACGTTTTAAACGAATTCGCTCCCTGGGAATCGGAAAACCGCGAAGAACTTCATCTTCTTCGTTTGAAATTTCAAACACTTAGCGTCGGCTTCGTTCGACGCTATAGCCCCTACAAAATTCAAAAATCACATACAAGTAATATAAATGCATTATGAAGCCATGGTTCAATTCGTTTTTGTCCACTGATCATTATGGTAACCTTGGTTTGGTCCAATTTTACGTGTTTAGGGAAGCCCTAAATCGATACAAAAAACCCTAGCCATGGTGGATTTCGATTCAGGCCACAAAAATACAATCAAGCTATGCAGAAAGTTTCCAAACTTCGTTCTAAACACAAAACAAACATCAAAACACGTTAAAAATGCATGAGAATTAAAAATCAATTTTGGAAAAAGAAGAACAAACCGAAATCGGGATTGCTTGATTCTGAATGGTTTTGCAACTTGTAAAGGTCTGGATCGATTCTAAAGACTCCAAGGAATGTAATGGAATGCTCAAAATCGACTGAAACCAACTGGAACTAGGGCTGCAAGTACCTTGAAGAACATGGTTTTTTTGACTTAGGTTAGGTTCTTTAAGGCAATTTTTTGTTCTATTTTCATGTGTAGGCATTGTGTATTTATAATAGATGGATTTAGGTCAGAAATCAAGAGCAAATAATGAATCAATCAATGCAAAAATATTTGATTTTGTATGAAACCAAATCTTTCCTTTTTGATCCAATTTTCATCAATTTCTTGCTAAATCAAAGTCAATTTCGAAATTGCCAGCCTTTTGTGAGTTGCTTGGACCTCAAGGATGAGAGAAAAATCCAATTTGCATTTAATTTTGATTTTCTACCTTTATTTTTAATTTAATTTGTTTTTAAATGATTAAAAATCCAAATTAAATAGAAAAATAAAGATAAAATTCGTGGCATTGGGCTTGGAGGTTCCAAATTAACTGAGGAATAAGTTTGAACCAAGAAAACTTAGGCCCATTTGCAAAATTTTGGATTTTGACAAATATTTCTCTTTGTGCAATTCTTCAAAAATGCCCAACTTGTACAAGGTGTATCTTGCTCAATTTTCAAGATTTTTGAGTGTTCTTGGACTTTTTAGAAAGCTCTAGATGTCCTCTAAACAACCTCTTTTGTTTCATCTCAATTGGAGTTTCCATGCTCAATAAAACTTCATTAAAAAAGTTGACGTTAACTTAATGTTTTGATCCATATATTCAAAATGAAGCATTTTTGACCATGCTTGTGAGACATGAAGTTGCAGAGAATTGAATTTCCTTCAAAATGAGAGGTGGTGGAAAAATTTCGATAAAGTATGAAGAAGTTATGCTCGGTCAAAGTTCGATTGACTTTTTCTAGAAAACCTAATTTGGAAAGTTTGACTTTTGAGCAAATCTTGAGTTTTCTTGATGAATCATGAATCATGATGAATGTGATCAAATGATGAATGTGACCAAAAATCGCGGATGTTGATGTTGTATGTTGACCACGTTGACTTTTTGTCAACTGTGATTTTCGACCATCGAGCAATTATGGGAAACTTGACTTGTAAGGCTTGAAGCTTGTCATGGAGATTCTTTGAAGCATATGAGGAGGCATGATGATCACTGGAGATGTTGGAAATCCATCTGGATCTGAGGATAGCCAAACCCTAGTTTGGGTTGATTGTCTAGGAGAGGGTTTGTCTGATCAACCCTTGAGGAATCCTTGAGTAGGAATATGTGAAATATCTTGAGGAATAGGAGGGCAAATTTTGGGGTATGACACATAGGTCAAGTGGTTAGGCAACCCGACGTGGCACCACTACACAAAGACCCGTGTTGTTATTTTTCCTCATATCGAGTCATGATATATGGGGCACGCGAAAGGGGTCCGTAATCGACTCCCGCAAAGTTCTAGTCCATGTCAACCCGCGCACGCGAATCGTGTTGCTTCCTTTATCGAGTCAATAATAAAGTGGCAAGAGTTCCCCATTCCAACTCTCAAAGCTTTCCTGGGGTTCGTATTTATTGTAGAGCTCGCATAATTTACTCTTTACACTTGACAATTCATGTCATGCGGTGATACCATTCACGGGAATCAGAATGTGTTGGCTCCTGGTTGCTTCCGGCCCTTGGCTTGCTGTTGTAGGCTATGGGTTGGCTCCTTTTCCTGCGCTTGTGTGACATTTGTTTTTTTGCATTGCATTGTTTTTGTGCTTCTGCCAAAGCACTTGTTTGCTTCATCCCTTTTGTCGTCTTCAACTCTACCTTAGGTAGCGATTCGAGATGGACATAGATTTAGGTTGTAAACCTTTTCCACTCCTTTATCGTCTTGACTCTATCTTAGATAGCGATTCAAGATAGACATAGATCGGGTTGTAAACCTTTGCCATGTTCCCTTAGGATTCTCTCGACTCTATCTTAGGTAGCGATTTGAGTTAGACCTTAGGTTGTAATCCATGCATGATGACATTAGGGTTAGAACTAGTTAGTTTCCCCTTTGTTTTGTTTTCTTCTTTTTTGCATCCTTGCATGTAATAAAACTAAAACTTATTTTCTTTTCCTTTTTCAAATTAAAACACTTAATAATGGTTTAAACTCCTTTTCAAAGATAAAAGCAACCAACCAATGCAAACTCTTTTTTGCCTACGGGTGCATTTTCTTTTTATGTTTAAAACTCTTTTTCATAAGTAAAAACACAAAACCCACCAAAACAAGTGAGCCTAACTACGACTTTGACTTTCCCATTGCGAGGGAATCGTAGGCATCTTGTCACGGGGCTCGATCGAGCAAGCTTTTGTATTCTTTTCCTGTTTTCTTTATTTTCTTTTCTTTCACATACATACTCTTTTAGCATACAGATATAGCGATTAAGTAGTAAATATATATAAACACACCTGTTAGAAAGAAAATAGAAGTGGATATCGTAGAGTACTACGGGCGCGTGGGGTGCTAATATCTTCCCTTCACGTAATAGACTCCCTTACCCTATCTCTCGGTTGCAAGACCGTGTCTTATTCCTTTCAGGTTTTGCGATATGTTTACCTTTCTCCTTTTGCGAGATAAAAAACATTCGATGGCGACTTCATTGATATAGTTATCGGATAATGTTCAACCGGTTGTTTCAGACCCATATCAAAATCAACGGTTTTTTCCAAATTTATCTCTCCAATAAAGTCTGCAATTTACTTTTGTAACTCTTCTCAGTGATTGTAGCCCGTTTCTATTTGTTGCTCCACACAGAGTTTCATCTCTTTGAAGGTTTTATCCCGAGTGGATTTTGCAATTTATTTTTATAAGTCTTATCAAGTTTTGGCTTGGTGTTTTATTGGCTTCTTGATAAGCAATTCATTACCTTGCATCCTCAAAGTGTAATTTTTCCATTATCTTTGGAAACTTTACTCTATAAAATAATAGTTCAAACATGCATTGAAACATAAGCCTTTATTTCCACTATGTTCCCCAGTGAATTTGCTAACTTCGGGTTATATTCCCAGCGAGGTCTCTATCCTCAGTATCTCAGTTTTCATCCGCACAAGTATTTTTGTTAATCATTTGATATGGTTGAGTGTCTATTCAATGTTTTTGGTTGTAACCCAGTTTCTCCTTGGTGCAATTTCATCGGTTTATTCTCTACTACCTTTGTTGGTTCATTTCGATGTCCATCAATATACCTTTTCGAAAATTAGTTTTGTCTTGATAATCGTTTCAGCAAGTGTTTTAGAAGTACGCTCTAATCACTTTGCTTTGGGTCGAGTTTTGTCTCGTCGCCTGTGCATGGAATTCAGTTTTCGTCCTGGTACTCATCTAGTTTGTTTTTCCTAACTAGTCTTCATGATTCGAGTTTTATCTCATTTTGTTTCTTACTCCTGAGATTCTTTCAGTTCCATCATATTTTTTATCTTGGGTTGAAACCTTTCCCCTTTACTCCTTGTATTCGTTCAACTTCATCTACTATCTATCCTCAGTTGGGATGTCTCTTTTATAACTGTTGGGTTCGTTCATCTTTTTCTACTGTCTACCCTCTAGTTTAAGATCAACAAGTGCTCTGAGAAACATGCACTCTCACCACTTTGCTATGGTTCGAGTTTTGTCTCGTTTCCGTGCGTGAAAATCAATTTTTTCACAGTAATCGTTTCTAGAAAGTTTTGTTCTTCTAGTATTGCCCGAGTCGAGTTTTATCTTATTTTGTGTTACTCCATGGATTCGTTCAGCTTCGTCTACTATTTCTTTCATACCTTCGGTTTGTCATAATTTTTACTGTTTAATCTCGGTTGAGACCAGCAGGTGTCCCAGGAATCGCGCACTCTAGTGACCTGCTTATAGGACCCTTTTCATATTTTTCATATACTTTTTAAAGTATAGTATTATCTAGTCTTCTGATTCGAGTTTTATCTCACCACCTTTCTATGGTTCGGTTTTGTCCCGACACGTTCTTTTTGGAGTTTAGTTTCACCCATTCTCCTTGGTTTGAGTTTTATCTCACCACCGCTGTGATCTGGTTCTGTCCCGACACATCCGTTTGGAAGCTTAGTTTTGGCTATTCTCTTTGGGTTTGAGTTTTATCTCATCTTTATTCTAGTCTACGTTACAGTTTCATCTTAACGTATGTCTTTAGAAGGCTAATATTCATTATACCCTCCCGATTGTTAAAGTGCAATGTTATTTGGCTTTTCTCTAAAACCAATTTCATTTGGTATTCTCTAAGTCCAGCATTCCATGGCTCATTTTGGAAAGTTTCACTCTTCTTCTCAAGAGTGTCAATTTCCGGGTTCTTTTGTATTCAATCCTCTTCTACTTCGAACGCTCGAAGGTTTCCACCAATTCTCGCTTATCAAGTTTAAGAAGATTGAATAGGGGCAGCTGATGCACCCCAAAATTTACACTCTAGATTTAGGCTTATGTTTCATCATAAACATCATATTGCATTGCATTCATACATTGTGATAAGATCAAAGTTCTTTGGGTTTTCAAGTCCTCTACAGGCTATGGAGGTTGGTTGTGTTAGCATTTTGTTCTAAGGAAGTCTCAGGCTCTCATGTCTTTGGATCTTTCAAGTCACAATGATGTATTATATCTCAAGACATCTAATTTGTCTCATTGATTCCTCAAGAGTTGAAGTTTTACAAAGAATTGATGAGGAATTCATCTGTGTCGTTCATCTAATGAAATTAGGGTTTTGGCCCACTGTGAAGTTTGAAGTTTGGATAATTCAATTTCTTGAAGTATCATCTTCCTATTATCATTTTATTTATCATAGTTCAAAGAATTACTCAATACATTCAGAAGATTTGAGCTTTTGAAGCTTGATTGGCTATCTCCTAACACAATGGGCAAAATTAGGGTTTTGGATATAATCAGGATTTCTTCAGATTTTTCACTCAAACTTGATTTTATGTGTTTCAATATGTTTTTGGGCATCCATGGTTTAAAGATCGAGGTTCAATTTTGATTGGAAGCAAGTCAATTGATCACAAGGGGGGAAATGGTCATGTTGGTCAGAATCAATCAAAGTCAAGAGTTGACCAAGTGGAATTTTGGTCAACCATCAATTCAAATATCCTATTTTCATATTTCATGATCAAATTCACCATTGAATCAAGAGAATTGAATAAATTAGGGTTAACTTGTTCTTGAAGTTATTTGAAGTTTGAAAATTTTCCAAGTGTCCACCCTATAGAACTTTGACATGTCATACATTTCTCAATTTTTATCCAATGGTTGCATACCATACAATTTTGGGAAGCTTGGAATAAATTCTACAATTTTGTCGTTGTGTAAAATTTCTCAAAAATGCACCATTTGAAATATATTTGAGTTCGAAGCTTTATGCATAAGGTATGCAAAATTGTTGGTCGGCACCTTCCTAGCCGCACAGTGACACTTCAACAAACAGGTGGTGTGCCAAATGTTCAAGCTTATTAATTTCTCCTCAAGCATCAATTTGGACAATTAAAGTGTGCATCCTATAGATGCCCATGAGAGCTCTTCATCATGCTTGGAATCATCCATTTTAGCAAAGTATCCATAAAGATATGGATCCTCAAAATTGTTGTCTCGCAACTTATTGCCAAGCATGCCATACAGGCCCACACATGCCCAAACTTTGCAGTGTCATGGCTTGTTTTTTTGCAACTTATATTGGTCATATCTCATTCAATATTCCATAATTTTGCATGGACCAAAGCCCATGATGAACTTCATTGAGAGATCTTTTGATAGGCTCCAAAAGGCCAAGAAATGCACGAGCCAATTTTGAGAAATTTGGGTCACAAGTAAGGTCATTAGGCTATAATTTGCAAAATGAAATTTCTTGCAAAACTCAGTTTCCATCCATTCCTTTCGCCCCAAGTCAATTCTATTATTCATTTGAAGTGTACTAAAGACCACAATGCCATCCAATTCGGTCTCATGTGCTCTTGTACTTGGTTGTACACAATTCTCAAACTTGCTCATTTTGGCCAAAACACCAATACTTTTTATTTAAAAGGAATCAAGGGTTGAGATTCAAAGGATCAAAATTTGAGAATAAGAGGCTTCAAAAGCAAGTGGAACCACGAGAGAAGCCCGAGCCATTTCCATGCTTGCAAGTGACACCCTCATACGAGCAAATTTTCGGATTGGAATTAAGACTCTTTCTCAAAGCCCATTTATTTTTCTAAGATCCTCTCCATACTCTACATAAGATGAGGCAAGCCTCATTACACTCTCTCCACGCTCAAAAACCCTAAATTTCATATCTGAACACAAAACTCCATAACTACATTTTCTTCAAATCTCAAGTTTCAACTGTGCATTTGGAGATTTTCTTCTTATTCTTCATACTCAAGACAAGGAAGGCAAAGAAAGCATTGGAACTCATCTGGAGTAAAGGAGACAGTAGATTATGATTTTCTTTTGAGATAAGAAACTTGAACTTTGATTCTTGAAATGTAGTCGTTCATTTGTGTGTTTGAGCTTAGATTCATGTTCATTGATGTTGTTTGAATGATTCTGGAGCTTTACAACTTCCAATTTGATGAAATATGCATTATTGAGGTTTTTGAAAATTTGAATATGGATGTTTTCTGCACTTTTTGTGGTGTGATTTCTTGATGTATAGTTACTTATTTTGAGATTCACGAATTTCATGATGTTCCTTGCCATGAGATCTTTAAAATGGGCTTTGAATCACAAATTTTGGTTGAGAATTGAGCAATTATAAGGTCTGAAAGTTAAGGGTCTGAATTGAATGAAATATGCATTGTCGGGCTGCTACAGGTTAGGGATGAAGTGATGTGTCGCTTCCTAATTCGTCCATTTGAATTTTCATGCATTTTTTTATTTGTTTCTTTCATTTGATTTTATTTTATGCTCAAAATATTTTCAAAAATTATGAAAAAAATACCATGGGCTCTTATCGACCTCTAATATTTTGTGAAATGTTTCTGGAATTATTAAAAAAAATTTGTTTGGTCAAATAAATTTTGAGATTAATTAATTTTGACTTAATTAACTTTTATTTAGTTTTTCTTATAAATTCTTGAAAAAAAGTTTTTCCATGATAAAAAATTCCACAAAAATTATTCTGAGCTCTTTGATTGGTTTTTGATGAGTCCCTAAGTTTTATTTGATTATTTTCTAATTTTGCATAATTAAATAAATTCATGCATTATATTGCATTTCTGCATATTTATCATTATTAAAAATAATTTTCTTCATACCAAAATTGCATAAAAATAATTTGCATCATTTTATTCATTTATGTTGCATTTCTGAATTTTATTTCATATTATTTGCATTATTTTCATAATTAAATAATTTTGTGCATTTTATTGCATTTTATGCATTTTAAATGCCATTAAAATTATTTCCCCTCGTATAAAAATTGTATAAAACATATTTTAAATCATTGTATTCATGTATAATACATTTCTAAATTTTATTTCATGAGTTGTGCATTTTATTGTCCACCCATCATGGTGACAAGTTAGGAGTCACATCTTTTAGTTTTGACCTAATTGTATGTGTATTATTGATTGAGGACTTTCATGTCCATTTATTTTTGTATTTGAATCTTGTTTCAAACCTCTCTTTCATCTTATTTCTCATGCTCCTATGATACTTGTTTGACATTTTGTTGTCCACCTAGTATGGTGACAAGTTAGGAGCCACATCTTTTAGTTTTGACCTAATTTAATGTTTGTGATTGTTTGAGGATTTTCATATTCATTCCTTTTGATGTTTGATTTCATATTTCTTCTTCATCTTATTTCTCATGCTTAAATGATACTTTATTGACATATCATTGTCCACATAGTATGGTAACAAGTTAGGAGCCACATCTTTTAGTTTGACCTAATTGAATGTATGTGATTTCTCGGGGACTTTCATGTCCACTTCTTTTGATGTTTGAATTTTAATTTCACAACCTCTCCTCATCTTATTTATTATGCTTCTTTGAACCATAGAAATACATTTCATTGTCATCTATTTTTGGTATCATGTGAGAAGCTAAATTGGTCCCTTTGTTGTTGTCTTTGAGCCCAATTCTTTAATGTTTTCTCATGAGCTTTTATGCTTTGTATCTTCATGGATACTCAATATTTACTTAGTGTTGTCTATAGTAAATAACATTTGAGAACCCTAATTTTGATCTTTCATGATCACCTTTTCTTTTATGCATGAGAGTCTATATTTTTATATGATGTCATGACACTTTAACTTGTTAATTTGATAACATTGATTAAAGTTCCTTGTAAGATCATTATAGATACTTATAATAGGGATGTGTCACTTCCATAGGACTTATAAGTATCAATTCTCCTTTTCACACTTGATTTATATCATTCATCATTGATTTAGACATGTGTTTTCCATCTCTAGTGATGTGGACTATCAATTAGGTGAATTGTTTTGTGTATTGAAGTTTTGTATTCTACATTTGTTACTCATGAACATCATATTGAGTTATCTTATTACACAAGTCACACATGTCTTAATTATCTAATTACAACCATTTTGTTTGATCTTTATCAAATGTTTTGAACTTGATTAGTTTTGGTGTTTTAAACCCTAATTCGTGCTTTGGTAAATGATCATTCTCTTGTGTTCAGACACCCTTGAGTATGATTTATTTATATGTTAAGCTACTGAATTTGGATGTCCCATGGGTCTCTAATCTTGCATCTTGCTCATCTTTTGTTTTATTTGTTCTATTTACCTCTTAGGGTTAGAACTAGGGTAGAATTTTGACTTCTTTCCCTCTTTTGTTGACTTGTAATTAAGTTGTTGATGTTTATTGATTTATTGTAATTGGTGAGAGTACCTTATCCATGTCCTACTTCTGACCTCACTCTTATGTGAAACTTATCACAAATATGCTCGAGCACACACGCACACACATTTGCACACACTTGTATGGATTGATTTTGTTCTCCTTAAGTGGTTTGTTCATGAATCTTTCTAACGCATGTTTGTATGCTTTGATAGATGTATTGATGGGTTTTCTACTTTATTTTATGCCTCCTAACCTTGCATGGTTCATTCCCTTTCATCTATGCCTTTTCTTGGCCTCTTTTTGACTTGTAAACGCCTTTTAGGTTAAGGTTTCGACTAGTTTTTGTACTAGTTCTATAATTGCAACCTTTTTATATGTTCTTTAGGATTTGATTGTGAATTCTTTTATGAGATGTTGCTACTGTAATCACTTCATCTTGACACCTTCTTTTCATGTTATGTATGTCACACTCTGTGATGACTGGGTTTTTTCATCGGTTATTTTAAAACAATGAAGTCGCCACCTAATTTTATTTGGTCTAAAAGAGAACGAAAAAATATAGATAAAACCCCACATATGCGGATAAGGCGGTCTACATGACCAAAAAACATGGAATCAGGAGTCGATTATGTAAGAGGAAGGTATTAGCACCTCTTACATCCATCGTACTCGATGGGACCTGTTTAATTCTAAGTGTGTGTGTGTATATTCGCTAATTTCTAAGTTATAACCGAAAAATAAAAGCAGAGGAGTTTGTTTATTATTATTTTGAGTTTGCCGGTTTGAACCTTGTGCCTCGTATTCCTCGTGCAATGGGAAAGTCAAAACTCCGTAGTTCCTCTCAAAAATGTTTTATATTGGTTGTGTTAATTTTATAAAAAATCTTGCTTTAGACATTTCAAATGCTAGAACTTGGACTTGTTTAGTTTGTTTGAAAAGCTTAAGTCCTCGTTCGTACTTGAAATGGCTATTGCATACTCTTTGTAAGGAAAGATTTTTGATGGTCGCATATGAGTGAAAAAAGAGTTGAGTGAGTTGAGTTATTTTTATATGGGAGACAAGCATCGGACCATAAGCGTTCAACGACTAACGCCCTAATTACTCGAATGAGTGGACAGAAACATCCTAATCATCTTTTTCTACCCAAAAAGTTTATTAAGAAAAATACAGTGAAACAAAGTTACTTAATAGATTCATTTAAGAAACCAAACGTATAGTCGAGGGTCGATACAGGACTGACTTCCATACGTTTGGGAGGAGAGAGAAGTGGAATATTTATTTTATGAAAATATTTTGAAAAGGAACTCGACGTTGGATCGAGATTTAACGAACTTTATTTACGAAAGTGTTTTGAGATACGCGCGGAAATGAAGAGTGGAATCGGGTTATGATTAATTAAGAATATGGACTTAATTAACCTCGTGATGATAGTTGCTCATATCCCCAACTATGAGACCCTGGTGCATGGAAAATTGGTATATGGACCAATAATGTTTTCGGGTTATGATTAATTAAAGCAACAAGGGCTTTAATTAACCTTGTGAGGATGTCCATGCCCATCCCCAACTATGAGACCCTTTAAGAAATTGGCTTATGAGCTAATCAAAAGAAAATCGAAGTTGTTTATTTTTATTAATTATGGGTGAGGTGTGCAATAGTGAATATATCAGGTAAGCAAATAAATAAGCAATTATCACACAATACAATCGGAAATTTAAATAATTATTAGAATAGATTTTTTCTATTTGATAAAAAATCAACTAATTGTTTAATCGATGAATTATCAAATAAAAACTATCATAACTAATTCTTATTTAATACATCGCATCAAATTGCAAATATAATTAATTTAAAATAAATTAAAAAGACAAGAGTTGAGAAAAATGGGCACGAATTGAAGTTGAATGAGGGGGTGCTAGAAGTATAGCAAGGCCCAAGCCCACCATTCGTTGGGTCCTGTGTGGGAGACTCCATGGAAGCACTTCGTGGACCATCAACCTGGAGCATTAGATCTGAACTCCTTGAGATCCGGTGGTGAAAAAGAAACAACAGGTACTACCATAGACCTATATATATAGGATGACAAAGGGACCAAACAGACAGTGACAAGTGTCACTGCCTGGGTTAGTCAAACAAAACCCAATAATCCTAACTAATAATCACGTTAAACTTGTTTTAATAATACTTGTTTTAACAATAAAAGATTAACAAACAAAAACAAAACAATAGTCGACCTATCATTCACGATTTCTCTCTCTCTCTCTCTCTCTCTCTCTCTCTCTCTTTGTTTATGGATGGGGGCCTTCACGGCGGTGTGGCGGAATCGTGGTTGTTTTAAATCTCTTGGCATTGAACACTAATCATCATCATTTTTCGATTTTGCATATTTAAGCCCTAAATCTAAAGGGAAAAGCGGAAACCACAGGTTATGTTTTCTATGGTCACGATGCGAATGATGATGGTTAAGAGGCGAAAGGAAGGAGGAATGGAGCATGTGTCTTTTGATCGAAACCTTAACTTGGTGAGATCTTTTTCTTTTTACTCTTCTTTCTCGGTTCGAAACTTGTGATTTTTGAAAAAACGATCTCGAAGGGGTTTGGGTGGGAATATGATGAAAACTTTTGGGTTTTGAATATAGGAATTAGGGTTTGTTAATGGTTGTTGTATACGTGTTTGGCTTTTTCTTAGGGTTGGTCGATTAGGGTTCTTGAAGCTGTCTTTTTCGCTTGTTTTTTTTGCGAATTAGAATTAGGGTTTTGGTGGTTCTGTGTTCTTTGGCTTGTTGTTATTGGGCTCTGTATGCTTGTTGTTGGACTTACTAGTTTGTGTTTTTTGACTCTGTATGCTTGTTCTCTGCTTACTGGATTCTGAATGTTGTTTTTACTGGACTTTGCAAAATAACATTGTTTGGGCTTTTTACAAATTCCTTGTTACTGATTCTTGGTGATTTTGATTTACTGTGGTAAATTGTCTTTGTTTTAAATGTTAAACCAAACAGCTTTTTTGAGCCAAAGTTTTGTGTTTTTTTTACTTTGCCTAATTGGGAAATTTTGTTGGAATGGTAATGTCTTGCTGTTTGTACTTGCTGCTTGTTATTGGTCCAAAACAATGTTTTCTTCTGCTTGCTGCATTGTAACTATGATGGAAACTGAGTTACAACTTCATTTGTGAACCAAATCTCTTTTGTGATTTGCAAATGAAGTTTTTCAGCCAATGATTAATCTTGAAATCTAGATTATGAGGCTTTGGCATGATTTAAAACCCTTTAATCCTGATTCTTGCCAGAATTCCCTAATGATGAGATCTTACTTAAAAAACTCTTGTGAAAAATTCCTTGTTATGTTCATGTGACAAATGTTTAGTACTAACACTCTTCCTTCTTTGATTTCATGTAATGTTGGATGAGCTTGAAGGAACAAAATGGATGCCCTGAAGCATGTAGCATTGAAACCGTGGACATTTGGAGTTTGAAGGAGGACAAAGATCAATTCAAATTCTTGGGACAATTCTTAGAAAAACTTGTAGTATTAGACATAGAACTTGAATGTTTGTAATATTTGACATCTTGAACCTTACAAATTTGGATGTAATTGAAGCTTTAAGCATAGAAATTTGGATGTAATTTAGATCTTAGATTGAAGTGTAACTTGAACCTATTGTAACATGATAAATAAGCTATAGAAATTTTTATATTGAAGTGTAACTTGTGAAAAAAATTGCCATAGTAATGAATTCAAACATCAAAATTCTTTTCTCATTGATGAAAGTTTCTTCAAACCGGTACTCAAATAAAAAATAATGGTGAATTGAAGAATGTGGTAATAGATATCAATGATGGGCAAAAGCTTTGAACACGAGAACTATTTTTGACAAATTAACATTTCTAACTATGGACTTCCTTTCCTCAATATGCTTACGAGCTTCCTTTAAATGATGAATGTAAATATGTACCTTTGATACAATCTTGAATTCCAACTAAACAAAATGAAATTCTTCAATGATTCCTAAGCTCAAGAACATTAAAGGAAAAAGTAACCAAAGAAATCTGTCAAGGAAATTAGTCAAAAGATAACCTCAAAGGTTTGAAAATGTTGACTTAACCAAGAATAAAAACCATTCATATGCCCTCTTAATTTTTGAAACGATCCACCAAAATTTACTAATGCTTCCATCCTCACTTAGTTCAAGTGAAACGATTTCAAGACCACTTGCCTTCATATCATCAATAAGCGTAACCAATAAATAGTGAAGATAAGGAGGGTAAATTTTGGGGTGCGACACTTATACTCACTTCACCGCACACAATTGTTGCATGTTTACGCACTCTTGTAGAATTTTGTTTGTGAAATTTTTGTGGTTTAGCTTGCATGATGTAAATAAGATGTTAAAATGTTAGCTACTAACGTTTGTGTCATTTTAACTTCTAGTTCTTCCTTCATCTCATCTATGCTTAATATCTCGCACAATTTGCTTTCCGTATGCTTTTAGAACTAGTTTTGGTCTAGTTTATGTACTAACTTTGCATGTATGTACTCATAGTGATGTTTGATGTTTGTTAATGGTTTGTAAAAACCTTGTATATGTATGTTGTGTCTACTGACCTCACTTCACATGACACCTTGCATGAGTGCTCACTCACTTCTTTCGACTTTATTTTCTTTCCCATTTTCTTTGTGATTAGCTATTGTGCTATTGTTTGAGATGTGTTGTCATCATCCATTATCTTCTTGATGTATTGTCATATGTAGTTTAGTTTTTTATCACTCTAACTTTTTATTGCTAACCTGTTTGTTGAGTGCTCAAGATATTTATATCCAATGTTCATCGATCGTGAAGCTTTATCAAGCGTCTTGAAGTTCACCTAAAGCGTTTCGCACCACTCGATGAAGTTCTTTATTTTTAGTTAGTTATTAATTTATTTCGATTGGGTTGTATTATTTAGACTTTCATTTGGACTCTTGATTCGATACATCCCATTAATAAACTTATACCCCGATTCCCATATGGTTTGTAATACTTTAGAATTTTATTTCCTTGTGTGTTTTCACGCGGTTGTCATTCAATTAGAACATATAGCCTCCTCTTGGGCTCCTCATCAATGAACAGGTATACATACACAGTGAACACTCACACATTCATAGTTTGTTCCTGGGCTTTTCTACAGAGACAACTATTCGATCAATTGTTCCAATTGGTCGTTTAGAATACTAGTGTCACGCTAGTCCCACTTCTTAGGAGCATACATATGGACACCTTGTATGGGATCACTTGATTTCCATCTCTTGACCTCTTGGTTCTCATACCAAGTTCTTTTAAAGTGTTTCATAGTTGGGTTTGGGCATGGCCATTCTCACAAGGTTAATCAATGTTTGACTTTTGTTAGTCATAACCTGAACCGTTCACCTTGGTCTATATACCAAGTGTTCCATGCAAAACGGTCTCATGGTTGGGGGTAGGATCACCTACTCTCACGAGGTTAATCAAGTATTTCCCTTAGTTAATCATAACTCGATCAAATCCTCCGTCCATACACCAAGCATTCAAAGTATTCTTTTTACAATACTAATCATTTTGTTGATATTGTTGTCAGGAGTTCATGAACGTTTATTGGCGCAACTTAGGAACACTTGGATGGTCAATGGTGAGATTTGTAAGTTGTTGAGAATGGAGCTTTAAACACGCTTCCAGCCTAGTTTCCTTATCCTGTGCATGTTGAAGAGGCAACAGACCTTCTCCGTTAGGTATCATCATCGCCTTCTTTATACATGATGTTTCACCATCATTTTCCTGCATGTTTTATTATGTATTGCCATCCATGTCTGTTATCTTGATGCTTTGGTTATCCCTGACTGATGTTTCGTCATCCATGCATAACTTATCTTTCTTTACATGATGTTTTGCCATCCATGTTTGTTATCTTGATGTTTTGGTCATCCATGCCTGATGTTTCGCCATCCATGCATATTTTATCTTTCTTTACATGATGTTTTGCCATCCATGTCTGTTATCTTGATATTGTATCATCCATGCCTGATGTTTTGTCATTCATGCATATTTTATCTTTCTTACATGATGTTTTGACTTCCATGCCTGATCTTTCATCATCTATACATGTCTTATCGTTCATTACTTAATGTTTTGTCATTTTGTACTTGTTCTCTTTTATTTAAGTGTGATTGTCTGCTTCTTTATCTCTTTTACGAGATTGCCATACTCCCCATAGGATCTTTAGTTCACTCTTCTCCAAGTTTGAACTAAATACACCTTAGGTTTTCTATCCATGCATGATAATCTTGGGTAGATTTTCCCATTGTTCATATTCATAAACTTAGAAACAACTTTGTATGATAATAATTAGGATTTAGAAATAAGTTAGTTTCCTAGCTATTTTACCTTTATCCTTTTGCATCCCTAAAATTAAACCTTATTTCGTCAAGTGCATTAAAATACTTTAATAATATGAAACCTTTTCTAAAGTAAAATATACAAACCAATTAGTCTTAGGATGTTTCGTCGTCCCGTTTGCTGCTGATGTTTCGTCATCCCGTTGCTGATGTTTCGTCATCTCGTCTGCTGATGTTTTGGCATCCTGCCCATTGCTGATGTTTCTTTATCCCGTCTGCTGATGTTTTTCCATCCCATTTATTGCTGATGTGTCATCATCCCGTCTATAGTTGATGTCTCGTCATCATGCAGGTGTTTCGTCATCGTTGTTTTTTGTTTTGTTTTCTAATCTAAAAAACACAAACCAACCAAAATATGTGAGTTGAACTACGGTGCTCTGTCTTTCCCATTGCAGGAGGGAATATGTATGCATCCTATCGCGGGGCTTGATCGAGCAACCTTTGTAAATATTTTCTTCTTTTCCCTGTGTTTTCTTTCTTTTATTGCTTTCTTTATTTCTTTATTCTTCATTTCTTCTTGCATGCATTATACCTCATATACAGATATAGTTAGACCTTTACACCCATTAGATAGAAAGTAAAAGTAGATACCGTAAAGTACTACGGGTGCGTGGGGTGCTAATCCCTTCCCCTCGCGTAACATACTTCCTTACCCGATCTCTCAGTCACAAGGCTGTGATTTCTCCGTTTCAGGTTTACTTGATGTTTACCTTTCCCTCTCGGCGGGATAAAAAACATTTGATGGCGACTTCATTGATATACATATATATATATATATATATTCATTGATTAACCGGTTGTTCCACACTTCATCGAGTCCTCACCCAAATGTCGCATCTTTGCTAGCACAAGTTGTCACGACAATGGAATGCTATATATAGGGAGATAAAAGTAACACCGGGAAGAAGGCATTTGACATAAAAGAGTGTGTTCCTAGCATTGAAGGCTTGCAATACTCGCATAAGAACAATTATACCTCACCCCTAGTGATAAAATGATGCTTAAGCAACTTTATGGAGGGCTTCACGCCCATTAACACTGGTTATGGACAGATATGTCGGGAGGTTCTCCATTTACATTATATACATATGCCTTCAACTCCAAAAGTAGATGATATGGGACCTGAGTCTGGCATTTGGTGAAAGTTTCATAGGTTAAATGACACCACATTGAAGACTGCTACCAGCTCAAGAAGGAGATATATCGTCTGACTAGGACCCCTCCTTAAGAAATTTTCCAAAGACGACTCCTTTCACGAGTCGGTGGGGAAAACACGCATAACAAAATCATAAGCCCGACTAAGAAAGGAAAGGAAGCATCCAAAGAAGATGGTGATAAGGTCGTGTGCCATATGCTCAATTTTCTTGCAGAAGGATTTGTTAGGGAATTTAGACCAACCCTGCCCTAAAGAAAATATGTCTCCGGATATTAAATATAGAGGTTATGCCCACAGATTCTGAGGCGAGACCAAGACACCAAAGGTCAATATTAATTTCTAAAGAAAGATGTAATAGGTGCTCATCCCCACAATGACTACCCGTGGTCATCCCGTGGTACAATGGTGGAAATTATAAGATACTTAGTAGATAAAGGAAGCTCGCATATATCCTCTATGAGATATATTTAAGAGGTGCTCCTCATACCAAATAAGCTAAAAGCTTTTAATGAGTCGCTAGTTAGGTTTTTAGATGGAGAAAACATGTGAAGGTTATCATACCCCAATTTTGACCTAATATACCACCTCACATTTTCATTATTTCATCTTTTTATCCGAAGAATTAATCGGTGTGGATTTCACAGGTCAAAATTAGGGTTTCATCAAATTTTCATCTGATTCAAGAAGCAAGCAATTAGGGTTTGAGTCTTACTCACTTCATTTGATCTATCTTGATCAAATCATCAACCTCTGATTTTCAGATATCAAAATTTTTCTCATGATCTATCAAGGATCGACCAATTAGGGTTTTCATCGAGGATGAGCAATCTCTGATTTTCTGATCAATGAATGAATTTTTTGATTAGAGATTGATCTTCATATCCTAAATACAACATGTTGACCTAATTTCTGGATTCAAAACATCACAGAAGTTCACAAAATTCATCAGTCAATTTCTGGATCATCTGATGAAATTTCATCTGCACTGAAAAGTCAAACTTTGACTTCTGGTCAACATTTTCTAGACAAAACTTTTTCAATCATCAAAATACTTCAAATGATCCATCATGATCATAAAAAATCAAGAAATTTGGAAAAGTCAACAAAAACTCAAAATTTTCAACACTTAGAAAAGTTTTCAAGTGTTAAAATTTCATACTTTTTCCAAACTTCATGGCATTTTTTCACATGGTTCCACTTTGAATTGGAAAAAACTAAAAACATGAAAGTTGTAGCCCTTGAAACAAGATTTCCAAAATGTCCAAGAACTCTCAAATCCATGGAGTCTAGCCATACTTTTGATTTTGAAACTTAGAGCTCCAAAATCCTT
Organism: Vicia sativa; assembly: GCA_021764765.1. Classification (NCBI taxonomy): domain Eukaryota; kingdom Viridiplantae; phylum Streptophyta; class Magnoliopsida; order Fabales; family Fabaceae; genus Vicia; species Vicia sativa. Next base: position 201,799,224 of record CM038796.1, read on the forward strand.
GATTTTCAAGTACAAACTTTCAAAATTATAGGTCATTTTGAGTTTTTCTTTCTTTCTAGAAGCATGCCACCTTTCCAAGTGAGATAGGACTGATAAATATCAGAGGAAGAGTAATTACAATGAGATAGGATCAAGGTAAGAATTAACCATGGTTAAAAGGAAGCTTCCTTTTGCATTTAATGCAAAAATGACTTCCTTGCCCTCTAAGGCAACTTGTAAATACCAAAGCCAAACTTTCTCACTTATCTTTCAGAACTTGTGACCTATAAATAGAGGTCTTGTTTGCAATTCAAACCACACCAAAGCTATGCAAGAACATGCTTTCTCTTCTTTCTTAAAAATCAAGAAACATAGTGTAATTGTAGAAATCTTGCATTTTTGAAAATTTGTGAAGAAACATAAGATGTTTGGTGTCTAACATGTTGTAAGTATCACATGTAATTGGTTTGTAACCTAAAAGCAACACAAGAAACACTAAAAATCAGAATTTGCATTTCATGTTTCAAGCTTGTACAAAACTGCCTTAAACTTCAAATTCATAGTTTGGCTCGAGCAAGTGGTGTTTTGATCATCCAAACATCATCAATATACATCATATGAATGATCCAAACCATTAACATCAACCTGTAACATCTCTAACCACGATTTCAAGTTTCATTTTAAGCCAACTGCAGGTCGACTTGGTCAGAACATTCCAAGCTATCCCAGAGCAAGCAGACCATTCATACATGATCCTTGAAGGCCGTTGGTGCTCTAAGAATCATCAAAACTCAACTGGAAACGCTCCAACACAGAATTCGATCTCACCTTGAACAGGTAAGAGCTCGAACTTCAAACTCCATGATTCTTTGATTCCAGTCCAAAAAACTCTTGGCCATTTTGTTTCTGCACTATCAACGATCAATAACCCTCAATCAATTGACAAAATCATTCACCATACACGATTTCAATTAGATTTTTCAGTTTTAGGGTTCTTCGTGTTCTTGAGAAATTCAAACATGTTAGGCTTAAAATAAATGAAATTAAAGGGCATCTTCGTATTCCTAGGCTTAAAACGGTCAAGTTTCATGTTTACATCTTTTGATTTCATCAAGAAACGAAGGATCTATGGCTGATTGAAGGATTGGAGAGGAAGAACAAGCTGCGCGCGTTTTTTTGAAAATTCAAATATCCGTTTATAATATTATAACATGGTTTGGTTTCAATACACGGATGTATTTCCGCCCCAGCGGTTGCCAGCTCACTCTTAAGATTTCCATGCCATGCCTTGCCTAACAGGTCCCGGGTTTGAGTAGCCTTGGGACCATTTTGCCAAACTTTTTAATTTTTTCACTTCATTTTTTACCAAACTTTGACTTTCTCAAAACCCAATCAAAACTCCTCATTTTGAGGTGATCTTTTGTACACTTGTCAATTAATGTATCTATTTTAAGATAGTGTCAAAAATTTTCATAAAAACTTTCATCCGACTATGTTTTTATCGAGCCGAAAATGGTATTTTTGAGTACTTTTCAAAACACCTTTAAAGGTGATTTTTTTCAAACTTTCGAAGCCCGATTCTTTTCAAAACTTTCCACAAGTAAATTTCATCTTTCAAAACACTTTCAAAACCATTCTTCAAAACTTTTTCATCAAAACTTATATCTTTCTCCATGATCGATCTGATTAAACGATAAAACCAAATTCGTTTTCTCTCAAATTTCTTAACCGATCATGGGCCTCCCTTACGGTGTAAGTCCCAACATTCTTTTATGTACATAATTTTTTCCTTGTACATAACTAAATCTTTTATGTACACATCTATTTTACCTGTACATAATACAGATACCTCTGTAAATACTCAAATACAGACAAACTTCGATCGTTCGTTTCCATTTCGATCATATATACACTAAAAACCATTGGTATTAAAAGGAGCATTATTCCCTGTGCAACTGCTTTTAAACCAATGGGTCACCCCTATGGTGTAAGTCCCAATCCTCCTATGTATATTCACATCTCCTCGTACATAAATACTCGTTCGTGTACATATTTACTTTCCTTGTACACAATTCAAACTTGTAAATAATCAAGTTACGCTCGTTTTAAACGTTCGTTTCACAGACACTTGTTTATATTTCCTTCATAAACTCTTGTAAATGAACATCATGCATCTGTTTATATTTCCTTCATAAACTCCTGTGAATACATATCACACACACACACACACTTGTTTATATAACTGTCTAGTTATAATATAACAATTAGTCTAACCAATAGGTTCCCCACAATTAGCCTCCTCTTGGGCTTCGTACAAGTTAACTCATTCCATCTGAGTTCAGCCTCCTCTTAGGCTTCATATAAGAAAACTCATTCATCTGAGTTTAGCCTCCGCTTAGGCTTCATATAAGACAACACTCCTCTGCTGAGTCAGCCTCCTCTTGGGCTTCGTTCAAAAGAACTCCTCATTGAGTTTAGCCTTCTCTTGGGCATCATACAAAGAAAGAGACCAGGAAATCTCTTAACAGCCTCCTATTGGGCTTCCAATACAAAGAATCACCCGCGTTAGGATAGAACCCTGAGAGTATAATTTCCCGGTGAAATTGCTCTTAATTCCAAAAGGATGGTTTCCCGGTGAAATCCCTTTTAAAGCCAAAACCAACCATACCCTATAGCTTCCTCTTGAGCTTCATAAAAGGACCCTCGATGACCCTCGGAGTGCCTCCTCTTGGGCTTACAATACAAGGACCCATGGGCTTCTTAAAAGCATCCCTCTAATCCAATCAATTTCTCCTAGAGATTTAGACGTTTATCATCTCTATGGAAGAAGCATCTCATCTATCACATCACATACAATCAAAAACTTTTCAAACTGTTTTCAAACAAAAACATCTCTTAATCGTAAGTGGTAACGCTTATACACTCGAGCAAAACACCCAATGCTTACAATTAAAAGATTCAATCATTTTTCAAACATCTTTCTTAAACATGTAAATGGTAACGCTTGTACACTCAAGCAAAACACCGATAACTTACGATGAAAGATTCAGTCAATCAAACTTTTTAAAATGTATGTGATGAAATAGATTAGATACATTTTTCATTAAGATGACATTTGTCTATGTCTCTTACTTACATCCCGTTGCTTCCACTAGCATAAATGGGAACTACGATTGCTCTGACTTTCTCAACATCCCTTTGAGAATACGTAGGCACAAGGTCTCATCATTGGCGAGCAAATTTCTTTCTCCCTCAGACCAAACAAACCATAGATCCCTTTAGATCCGAGCTACAAATGCTCTGATTCCCACTAAGGGATATGTATGCAGAAGATCCAAAGATCTTTGCGAGCACAATAATAACAAACACTAGGATCCCACATAATCTATCCTTCTTAAAATCCCAAAGGAGAAACTTTCCCAATCATAGAAATAGTAATTAAAACACACAAACATATCAAACATATTCATATATAAAGCTATAGATAACTATATATATTTAGGGTGCTCCATCTATTCCCTTTATATAACAAACCCCCCTTACCCGGAATCTCCCCAATGCGTTACGTCTAGTTTGCGCTAGTCGTTACGCATATCATAATCAATTGAGGGTATTAATTTTTCCTTTTCATAATCATTAAATCATCTTTTCTTGTGTTGAAAATAATAAAGCTTGATGCTCGAGGCATCTTTATAAACAAATCAAAAGTGTAAATCGTTTCGAGCCAGAGAATCCAAATTCAGATTCGATTCCCTAGCACGTCACTTTTTAACGCGAACAACTACATAATGCTTAAAACCACCTTTAGAGTAGGGGAATAAGCCAAGTATATAAAGGTCAATTATCTGGTTATAAACTCCTAAATTTTAATCAGTTAGGCGCTCCTTTTCTACCTTATAATTGTGCATGAAATACTTGTTATGTGACATAAGGATCAGAGTCATCCAACGAAACCAAGAAGTCGCCAAAAAATGCTACATGGAAAATCTCAAGCTAAAAAGAAGTTTAACCAATGTGTAAATATGGAACCATGTTTTTCATGTTAATGATCAAATAATTTCTCCTGAAGTTGGATATGTATTTTATGATGATAACTAGTGTTTGATTAAAATAAATAAATTGCAAGCATAACAAGCATTTAAATGAGCAAGCATACAAAGCAATGATTTTATGATCAATTCAAAGATCCTCTAAGAGACAGCACTCAACTAGAATAAATATCAAGCCTCAAGAAAAATTCAAGCAAGTGTTTGTATAACTAATTTATCTGATAAGTCTTGAAGCTTCAAAGAATGAAAGAGAATAAGTGTGAAAGCTCTCCCTATAACTTTTGATCGAGCAATATGTTGAAAAAGAAAAAGGAATTTTTTGTAAAGTTAAACACATAATCACTATCACCCTAAAAAAAAATTTAAAACCTATTTTTCTTACGAAAATGTTTCTAAAAATGTCGTGAAGTTGTGCTAGTTGAATTAGGAGCTATCAAGAAAATTTTGGACAATTTTTTGTATTGGTCAATCGATTGACACTTATACCCAATCAATTGGGTTAGTGTAAAAACATGTCCTAAACATTTAAGATAGTTTCTTAATGAGTGGTAACTTGTCAATCAATTCTCAGTTCTACAGTGTTCCAATATCAACTTCTCATTTTCTACTTGCTCTCGAAGATAATGTAACATCATCTCAATGTGTTTATTTCTTCCATGTGTTGTTGTATTCTTTTCCAGATTCATAGAAAACATGTCATCAATCTTCATGGTAATTTCTCCATGGGCTTCTCCTTAAATGTCTTTGAACAAATTCACCATTCATGTTGCTTGACATGAATAGAGGGAAACAACATGTACCCTGCTTCATTAACACCCTAAATATCCTCTGCGTATTTTATAATAATTATCAAAGTAAAATAAACACATAAACATTTAGGATGTCACAAAGAAAAATTAACACATAAACATTATCAAGTAAATGTTATATCTTAGTTGATCGTGACCAGAGGAGAAAGATGGACCCCAAAACTGATGAAGGAATATTTATGGGATACTCTACAAATAGAAGAGCCTAAAGAGTCTTCTAATCCAGAACTAAAGTAATGATGGAGACCATAAATGCAGTTGTTGATGATAGAGGATGGAATAAGGAAGCTGATGTCTTAGGAAATGTTGAAACATCCATAGAAGACACTACATCAGATACCACAAATGAAAAATAGGATTGTGTCATACCCCAGTTTTTGACCTAAGATACCATCTTAAATTATTCGCATGTGCATCATTGCATCACTGACAATTTCAAAACAAGTTAGATCGTGTGTGTGCTCCTTGAGCCAAATTAGGGTTTTTATCAAAATTATCATTAGTTCAAGATATGATTAATTAGGGTTTGAGTCTTCACTCACCTTAATTAATCTATATTCATCAATCATCAACATTTGATCTTCAAATTCCCATCATTTCTTCAAGATCTATCTTGAATCGACCAATTAGGGTTGTGATCGAGGATGGTGTATCATGGACTTTTTGCTCAATGAATGACCTAATTGCTTGGAGATTGATCTCAAAATCACCAATTCGATATCTTGACCTAATTTCTTGGTTCAAAACATGTCAAGTGCCATGGTTGATCATTAGAGAAATTCTGAATCATCTGACAAAAAGTCAATTGTCCATATTAGTCAAACTTTGACTTTTGGTCAACTTTTGAAATTCAAATTTTTTTAATCATCAAATCATTTCAAATTATCCATCATGATCATAAAAAATCAAAATCTGTGAAAAAGTCAACAAAAAGTCAAAAATTAAAAATTTTCTAACACTTAGAAAACTTTTCAAGTATTTTTACATGTTTTTTCACCATTTTCATGGTCATTTTTCACCTAGATCCATTTTGATTCAAGAAAAACTCAAAACATGAAAGTTGTAGATCTTGTTACAAGCTTTCCAAAATGTCCAAGAACTTGCAAAAACATTTTGTGTAGCTAGGGTTTTTAAATTGAAACTTAGAGGTCCATAACCATAATTTTTAAGCCATTTCACAAAAAAATTCAAGTCTTTTTGCAATTTCTTCCTTCTAGAAGCCTTGTCACCATAAGAGATAAGATTTAACTTGTAAATATATGATGAGAATTATTGAGAAGAGGTTAAGATCACTTGATATTTTTAACCATGGTTTGCAAAGTTAACCATGTGCATTAAATGCAAAGATTCCTTTCTTAAGCCTTAAGCTCCAAGTTGCAAACTCATCAAACCTATCCTTGCCTTGGCCATCAGACTTCTTGGCCAATAAATAGAAGTCATTTCTCACTTCTAAATCACACCAAAGCAATTCTAAACAAGCTTTCTCACTTTTTCTTCTTTACCAAGTTTCAAGTTTCAAAATGAGAGAATTGCAAATCTCCAAACCTTGCAAGTTCTAACCAATCTTTGGGTTCAAACACTCTTTAAACATCCTTAGGAAGTTGCTAGAACCATCAAGCCCTCACAAAATCAACCAAAACTCAGAAATCACTTTCAAACTCCATATATGCACATATTGAGCCATAACATGCAAAAACTCAATCCACTCGTGCGTTTTCCATTCTAATCATTCAAACATCATCTATATACCATATAGAAGTGATCCAAACTATCCTCCCACTTATGTAACTCCAGAATCATCATATTCATCATCCACTTGCTCGTGCTGCAGTTGGACTTGGGCAGAGCAACTCAGAGGTGCTCAATCCAGTCTAAGCATTCAAATATGTTCCATATGGTCCACTGAAGCTATCCATATCATCAAACCATCTCTGTAACATCTCCAAGCAAGAATTTGATTTCAACTTGAAGAGGTAAGTTGCTCAATTTCGAATTCTTCATTTCTTGCATTCCAGATCAAAACTCGGTACGCCATTATGTTTCTACATGTATGAGGATCATTAACCCTCAATCAATTATTTAATTTGATGCACATACATGATTGCAAAATGATTTATCATATTTAGGGTTCATCTATTTTTCTCTGAAATTAGTCATCTTACACTTAAAATAACTGCAATTAATCATCACCATCGTGTTCCTGGGCTCAAAACAAGCAAGTTTCATTTTTACTTCATCCAATTTCATCAAGAAACGAATGAATTAGGAATCATGATCATGAGGTTGAAGATGGTGTTCTTTGCGCGTTTTCTGATTTTTTTTCCAAAATTCAAATTCTTGTTTTATTACATATTTCATGTTTATTGTTTGGATAACGGAAGAAACAGCCACCCCAGTGGCAGCCAGCACGCTCTTAAGTCTTTGTCATGCCATAGGTCCAGGTTTCGAATCCCCTGAGACCATTTATTTTTCATCTTTTCCACTTTTCAACCATTTTCAAACTAATTTCACCAATTTGTTCTTAAATACAATTAAATGAAGGTGTGTTAATAACATGTCACGCATGCGGCCCAGTGGTTAACCTTTTCATCTTTGAGTGCAAGGTCCTAAGTTCAAACCTCCTTAGGACCTAAACAAATTTTTCTCACTAGTTTTATTCACTTTTTATCAAACTTCAACATTTTCAAAAGCCAGTCAAAACTTCTCATTTTGAGAGGATTTTTTCACACTTGTCATTTAATATACCTATTTTATGATTATCTCAAAAAATACAAAAAATATTTTCTTTTTGATATATTTTTATTAGGTTAAAAATAGACGTTTTTAAGTATTTTAAATACTTTTCAAAAAAAAAATCTTTTCGATTTTCAAACCTAATCTTTTTCAAAACTTCTTGTGAATATCTTTCACTTTTCAAAATCATTTCAAAAGTTTAAAAAACATTTTAATTGGCTTACATACCTTTTTTCCATGATCGATTCGATTAATCTTTGAAAATACAAACCAAACTAGGTTTTTCCTCGAAATTCTTTCGAACTCAAAATCAAAGTGATCATGGGTCTCCCTTACAGTGTAAGTCCCAACCCTCTTATGTACATACTTAGTTTCCTTGTACATATCCACTCTTTTTGTGTACATATTCAATTCCTTGTACACATTCAATTATCTTTGTAAATATTCAAGTATAACAAACTTCGTTCGTTTATTTTATTCCACTTGTTTATACACCAATTACGCTGGTATTAAGAGGAGCATTATTCTCAATGAAACTGCTCTTAAACCAGTGGGCATCCCTTAAGGTGTAAGTCCCACTCCCTTGTATATATCCAAGTATACTAGCTTTCACACTCTTTTGTATATATCTAAGTTACACTAGCTTTAATTGCTTGTTTTATATACTTGTTTATATATTTTCTTCATAAACTCCTATGAATGCACACACACACACACACTTTGTCATATATATACTTGTTCATGTTTATTTATGTCATTACAACTAGTATACCAACTAGGTTCCCCATTAGCCTCCTCTTGGGCTTTGTACAAGATAACTCCCCTGTTGACTTAGCCTCCTCTTGGGCTTCGTACAAAAGAACTCTCCTGTTGAGTTAGCCTCCCCGTGAGCTTCGTACAAAAGAACTCCCTCGTTGAGTTTAGCCTTCTCTTTGGCATCATACAAGAAAGAGACCTGAAAATCTCTAACAGCCTCCTATTGGGCTTCCAATACAAAGAATCACCTTCGCTAGGATAGAACCCTAAGAGTATAGTTTCCCGGTGAAATCACTCTTAAAGCCAAGCCAACCATACCCTATATCCTCCTCTTGGGATTCATACAAGGACCCTCGATGTCCCTCGGAAAGCCTCATCTTGGGATCACAATACAAGGACCCTCGATGTCCCTCAGATAGCCTCCTCTTGGGCTTACAATACAAGGACCCACATGCTTCTTAAAAGCATCCCCCTAATCAATAATCAATTTCTCCTAGAGATTTAGACATGTATCATCTCTATGGAAGAAGTATCTCATCTATAGCATCACATACAAATCAAACATTTTTCAAATCAAACATCTTTCAAATCAAACATCTTTCAAATCAAACATCTTTCAAATCAAACATCTTTCAAATCAAACATCTTTCAAACAAACACCTTTTCAAAACAAAACATCTTTCTTAACTTGTAAGTGGCAACGCTTGTACACTCAAGTAAAACGCCCAATGCTTACAATGAAAGATTCAACGTTTTTCAAACATCTTTCTTAACTTGTAAGTGGTAACGCTTGTACACTGAAGCAAAACACGCAATGCTTATAATGAAAGATTTAATCAATCAACTTTTCAAAAATGTATGTAATGAAATAGGTTAGATACATTTTTCATTAAGATGACACTTGTTGTTATCTCTTAATATCATCATTTGCTTCCACTAGCACATAAGTGGGAACTACGATTGCTCTGACTTTCTCAACCTCCTTTTGAGAATACGTAGGCACAAGGTCTCACCCTTGGCGAGCATACTTCTTCCTCCCTCAAACCAAACAAACCTTAGTTCCCTTAGATCCGAGCTATAGATTCTATGATTCCCACTAGTGGATATGTATGTAGACGATCCCAATGATCTCTGTGAGCATAATAATAAATAAATTAGGTTCCTGCCTAACCTAACTTTCTTAAATCCCAAAGGAGAAACTTTCCCGAAATAGCATAGTAAATAAAACACACAAACATACAAAATATGCATAAAAAAGTTCCTATAGAAAAACTATAGATATATAGGGTGCTAATACCTTCCCTTTATATAATCAACCCTCTTACCCTGGTCTCTCCCAAATGTGTTGCATCTAATTCACGCTAGTTGCAATCGCATATCATATTTTAGGGTATTTCGGCTTTCCCCTTTTCCATCTTCTTTCTTGTTTGGAAACAATAAAGCTTGGTGCTCGCGGAATCTTTTTAAAAAATCAAAAGAGTAAATCGTTTTGAGCTGGAGATTCGAATCCCGATTCGATTCCCTCGTTCGTCACTTTTTACCGCGAACAGAAAAATGGTGACTCTGCTGGGGAGTCACCAAGATTTTATTTGTTTCTAAAAAAGAAAAAGAAAAAGGTTAAGCTTGCATTTGTGCATATGTTTGTTTTTCTTTATTGTGTGTTTGGTTCCGTTACTCGCGATTTCATCTGATGGAAAAAATCCTAACCCGGATTTAAGAAACATTTTAAGAATTAGGTGGGGGTATAGTCCTATTAACTTACGAGGAGTCCCAGTCCTTAATAAGTTAATTTGAGAATCCCTCACTCAGTGTAGATTTTCTTGGGGGTAATTATGTTTAGCAAGTTAATTGCGAAAACATTTTTCTTTTCAAGCGTATCAGCGAAGCTGAGTGGCTGTAGAACACATAACCCATCCTAGCCATTTAGGATGTAGTGTAGAAACTATTCAGGTGTAAACTTGGATTAGTTGTCATGTGAGACTACGATCAGGCGAGTTTTTCTTGAAAAATATTATTGGACTACAAGTTAGTTGTTTAATCCGATAATATTTCAAAGAGAAGTGTTGAACCTGTATTATCAGTAGAACATGTTTTGCAGGTGAATAAGTCCTTAGAACTTACCCACGTTTAGTTCTTAGAGAATTGTTTCTTTGCAAACATTTTAGGTTAGAGGGATGGATGTAAGAAGAAGAAATATCAAGAGATGCGGTTTTAGATTTCCTGATGTGAAAAGGTTAAAAGAGTTAGCATCCTTGGTAGAAGATCCCTCAGATTTCAGAAAACACTATGGAACTCTTGTAACTATCTTGAACACTAACATTGATGAAGGACTTCTTAAAACTTTGGTCCAGTTGTACGATCCAGTCTATCGTTGTTTCACTTTCCCTGATTATTAGTTGATGCCTACTTTGGAAGAGTACGCAAATATGTTAGGAATCCTAGTGTCTGACAAAGTGCCTTTCAATGGTTTGAAAGCCATTCTGAAGCCACAAGTCATTGCAGCAATGACTCATTTAAGGAAATCTGAGATAAACAAAAACTTGACTACCAAACAAAATCTCTTAGGACTAACTTCAAAGTTTCTAATTGAGAAATCTTTTAGTTTTTTCGAAGCTGGTAGCATGGTAGATTTTGAAGTTATTTTAGCTTTGCTCATTTATGGGTTGGTTTTGTTTCCCAACGTCAAAGATTTCGTTGATATCAACGCCATAAGGATATTTTTGATTGGAAATATCGTTCACACTTTGCTTGGTGATACGTATTTCTCAATCCATCATAGGAATCTTCAAGGAGATGGAATTATTGTGTGTTGTGTGCCTTTGTTGTTCAAATGGATTATTTCGCACTTGCCTAAGTCTCATATCTTCAAAGAAAACAAAAATTGTTGGAATTGGTCTCGAAGACTCATGTCTATTACTAATAACGATATCCACTGGTACACATTGGCCTACAATGAGAGAAAATCATTGAAATTTGTGGAGAGTTTGCCAACGTACCTCTCATTGGTACAAAAGGAGGAATTAACTACAACCCATTCTTGGCAAGACGTCAACTTGGGTATGTTAACTCGAATAAACCCCTTGGATAATGTGATGATGAATGGGCAGGTAGTGCTGATGATAGACAAAGCACATCAGGAGGATGCTTCCTTTTGGGAAACAATCTTATTTCATGGTTTAGCAAGAAAAAAACTGTGTCTCCCTATCTACTGTTGAAGCTGAATACATAGCTACAGGAAGCACCAGCTCTCAGCTTATTTGGATGAAACAAATGTTGACATAATACAATTTCAAACAACATGTCATGACATTATATTGTGACAATATAAGTGCTATAAATATATCCAAGAGTCCCATTCAACACAGCAGAACCAAGCACATATATAATTGTCATCACTTTATAAGAGAACTTGTTGAGAACAAGATAGTTACATTAGAACATGTAACTACTGAAAGATAGTTGACATACATTTTCACCAAGGCCCTAGATGCAAATCTATTCGAAACGCTAAGAGGAAAACTAGGCATTCGCATTCATGAAGAGTTATAGCAATTAATGATAATTATTCCTGTGGTGATGGAGGACGTCCTGTAACCGGTCGCTGCAGAAATTATGTTCAAAGTTGAATGTTGTGGAGAAGCCACTCATCTCTATGAATCTTATCCACCATTATTATTAGTCATAAACTTAGTTACTCTCATGTTTTCTAACTTTGGCATATTGTGGCTAAAAAGGGGGAGTAAATTCCCTGATGTACCTAATGATTGAGGTGGACCATTACTGCTGACAAGTGAAGTACTGGAGTGATGTTGAGGGGGAACAGTTGACTATGTGTTAATTATGTGCATCTAAATTATGCTGATGAAAATTGTGTTGATGTTGTGTGTAGGGGGAGCAACTGAAACTGACTGTGTGATGTGTTTGTTCATAATTTGGTTGTGTGATTATGATGCCCTAACTGATGTTTAGACATTTGATTTTTTCGTTGTATCTCTGATGTTCTGTGATTGTGATTATGTTGTTGCTCTGATGTGTCTATGTGTGAAGCTGAGTTGTTAATCGTGATGCTAATGTTAATTGTATGGCTTATATCCCAAAGAATGTCTTAGCCAAAATTTGCCAAAGGGGGAGTTTGTTAGTTCTGTAGATTGACAGCAATTTTGGTAAAACATTCTGCTTAGAAAATGCCATGAAGAATAACTTAAATTATGAAGCAAAATGTATCAGCATGTTTTATGAAGATTTCACAGTAGATGTCCTGACATGTGTTACAGACCTGAACTAGTTTTTCAGTTCAGAAACATTAGGAGTCAGCTTGTTTTAAAATGTATGCTAGAAGTAAGCAAGCTTTGTAATGATCTTCTGCAACATTATTGGAGAACTTTTATCCTACTTTCATAGAGAAAGTATAGGACGCTATGAAGACTTAATATGAAATGCTTATGGGCTAACCCTAAGCTGCTTTGATCATATAAAAGGCATAATAACCCTACTTGCAGCGTTAGCCACACCAGAGAATATTTGAATGTATTGTGTTTGAGTTGTAGGTTTTAAGTCTTTGTAAATTGTTACTTGTGAGCCACTCTAGTATTGTTTAATACTTGAGGTCGGCATTAGTTGAGTTGTAAGTTGTTAATCATCAATAACCTTTGAAGCAATGATGATTATGTGTCTTTGAAGTGTGTCTTCAAGCTTTTGGTATTGTCATTATCACCGTGTGTGATTGAGGGTGAGTGAGAGGGTTTCTCATATCTAAGAGGTTCTTAGGTAGAAGGTCATTGGGTAGTGATTAAGTAAGGGTGTAAATAGGGAAGTTTAACTCTAAATTAGTAGTGTTAATAGTGGACTTCATCCCTGGCTTGGTAGCCTCCAAATGTATGTGCGTAGAACCGAACTGGGTAAACAATTCACTTGTGTTACTTAAGTTTTTTGCATTTGAGTTTTCTGTTGTTACCTGTTCATCAAACAAATATTAGTGTCGTGACATCACCTTCGACATCTCATATCTGATACTAGAATTTCACCTATTGTTAGGGGTGGCAAACGGCCATGCCCACCCCGTTTAGGCCTACCCCGCAAAAAATGGGGCAGACATTGTTGAGGATGTGGGCCTAAAACCTATCCCCGCCCCGCAAAAAGTGAGGTCGGGCAGGTAAATTCGGCAGGCACTGCACCTTTTAAGCCTAAAAACACAAAATTTATGCAAATACACATGCCCGCATAAAAACAGGGTGGGGTTGGGCGGACACATTAGAGAGTGAGGGCCTAAATCCTTGGCCCTCCTTGCACTAGAGTGCGAGTAAAACGGGCATGCCCAACGGGTCGGGCCTATTTTGCAACCCTTAATTATTGTGTGTGATTTCTAAGATGTATTTCCAGACGATATTAGTTACTTGCCTCTGGAGCGAGAGGTTGAGTTTTCTATAGATTTGTTGTCTCATACTCCTCTAGTGCCTATGGCTCCTTATAGGATGTGCGTGCAAAATTGATTGAGTTGAAGAAGTAATTGGAAGAATTGTTGGAGAAATTTTTTGTTTGAACAAGTCTTTCTGTGTGGGGTGCACCTATGTTATTGGTTAAGAAGAAGGATGACAGTATGAGGTTGTGTGTAGACTACATGCAATTGAATAAGGTTACTATCAATAATAAGCATCCACTTCTAAGGATTAATGATCTGATGGATCAGTTGGTAGTGCTTGTGTGTTTAGCAAGATTGACATTCAGGATGTTATATGGCCACTATGAATACATTGTGATGTCGTTTGGCGAATCTAATGCACTAAGTGTGTTCATAGAGTATATTAACCGAATTTTCCATGTGCATTTGGTTAATTTTCTGGTGGTCTTCATTGATAATATTTTGATATATTCTAAGACTAACGAAGAGCATGTAGAACATCTATAGATTGTGTTGCACTGGGAGACTCTTAAGTATGCTACAGAGATACGAAGTTTTCTTGGTTTAGCAGGTTACTATCACAGGTTTATCGAAGATTTCTTGAAGTTTTGGCATTATCTTTTACTCCATTGACTTGAAAGGGTCAAGCGTATATATGGGATGTAACATGTGAAGAGAGTTTTTGTGAACTCAATAAGAAATTGACTAGTCCTCTAGTATTGACTTTTCCTAATCTGAGTGAATCGCTTGTACTATATTTTGATGTTTTGAAGATGGGTTTTGTTGGTGTGCTGATGCAGAACGGCCATGTTGTTGCTTATGCTTCTAAGCAACTGAAAGTTCATGAAAGGAATTATCCTACACATTACTTAGAGTTGGCAGTTATGGTATTTGTTTTGAAGATTTGGAAGCATTGTCTTTTTGGCTTCAAGTTTGAAGTGTTTAGTGATCCCCAGAGTTTGAAGTATTTATTCAATCAGAAGGATTTGAATATAAGGCAGAGGAGACGGCTTGAACTTGTGAAAGATTATGATTTTGATTTGAGTTACCATCCAGAGAAAGCTAATGTTGTAGTTGATGCATTGAGTAAGAAGTACTTACACATGTCGATGCTTATGGTTCGAGAGTTGGAATTGATTGAACAATTAAGAGATGTGAGTTTAGTGTGCGAAGTGACTCGTACAGTGTGATGTTTGGGATGTTGAGGCCGACCAGTGGTATTCTTGAAGAGATCGGAGAAGGCCAGAAACCTGATTTGGGTTTAGTTGATCGATTGTTGTTGATTAACCTAGGTAATGTGGGTGATTTCTGAGTTGACGAGAATAGTGTGATGGGGGTCATCTAGAGTGTGTATCCCAGATGTTCCAGAACTTATGAAGAGTATTCGTGAAGAAGGACATTGAAGCGGTCTAAGTATACATCCCAGTGCAACGAAAATGTATCAAGACTTGAAGAAATTATTATGATGGTCTATATGAAGAAGGAAAATAATGAGTTTGTTTATGCTTGTTTGACTTGTCATAAGTCAAAGATTAAGCACTAGAAGCCTTTAGGTCTGATGCAACCGTTGAATATTCCTAAGTGGAAATGGGACAACATTTTTGTGGATTGTTTGTCAGGTTAGCTGAAGAATTCTAATGGCAATGATTCAATTTGGGTTATAGTGGATTGATTGACTAAATCAGATCATTTCTTACCAATGACGATCAATCATAATATGTCGAGGTTAGTTGAGATGCATATCGAAAAGATTGTGATACTACATAGAATACTATCTAATATTGTATCGGATAAAGATCTGAGGTTTACATCAAGGTTCTGGGAAAGTTTATTGAAGGCTTTTGGTACTAAGTTAATGTTGAGATTTGTATATCATCCGCAGAGATAGAGAGAACTATCCAGTCTTTAGAATACTTACCGAGGGATTATGTTCTAGAATAATGAGGTGCTTGTGATAGCCATTTTCCATTGATTGAGATTACTTACAATAATAGTTTCCATGCTAGTATTGGAATGGAACTATATGAGGCATAGTATGGTAGGAGGTGTATGACTTTGTTGTGTTGGTATGAATTAGGTGAGAATGATGTACTCGGACCTGGGATTGTTCAGGAGACGATCGAAAAGATAATGATGATCCAAGAGAAGATGAAAGCTTCGTAGAGTCGTCAGAAAAGCTATCATGATAAGAGGAGAAAAGAATTTAAGTTCCAAGAGAGAGATCATGTATTCTTAAGAGTTACTCTGGTAACAAGTGTTTACAGAGCTCTAAAATTGTGTAATATCACATCATGTTTTGTATGTCTTTACCAAATTATGCATAGGGTGGGCGAGGTGGCCTATCATATTGCTTTACTGTCGTCACTTGCTAATCTTCATGATGTGTTTCATGTGTCTGAGTTGAGGAGATATACTCTAGATTATTCTCATGTGATCCAAGTGGATGATGTATACGTGAAAGATAACTTGACAATTGAATCATCACCATGTGGATAGAGGATCAGGAGGTGAAGTAGTTGTAGGGTAAAGAGATTGCTTTGGTGAAGCTAGTGTGGGGAGGACTAGCTAAAGGGAGTATGACTTGGGAGCGTGAGAGTCAGATGAGAGGGTCGTACCTGACTCTATTTTCTTCAAGAAATTTTCAAAGATGAAAATTCTCTAAGCGGGGGAGAGTTGTAACACTCCAAATCTAGAATTTGTTGTTTATTTGTTTATTTGTGAATATTGTTTGAATTATGTTGTTGTGGGTGTTAGAATGTTGGTGGGAATATAAGTTGGGCGTTAGAAATTATTTAGAATTAATAAATAATAGTTTATGTGGGTTAAAAGTAAAATAATGAGAAGAAATAGAATAAATATAATATGTAAAGATTTTAGGGCATGAAGGTAAATTACATGAGGTTAAGTTGTGGATAAATGAGGTAAATCATAATTGAGGGATATTTTATAAAGGGAATTAGGGAAAAAGTAGTCATTTTACAACATACGTGAAAAGTTGTAGATAATTACATTATTTCAAATTCTGAGACTGAGATTTTTTACGGAATTGAATTTGGAGGTCCAGAAGGCCTCCAACTGCCAAAATCGCACTTTTTTGTTTGCTGTCCTAGGGAGTTTGCTAAGCGAGCTGTAGAGAACAGTAGCAAAAGTTCTTAGTTTACCTTATGTGATGAGTTTACTAAGCTAAATTTAGCGAGCAGTAGCAAGCACATAGCGAGTGATGGAAAAATAGACGTAACTTTTGATCTGTAAGTCCAAATTGAGTGACGTTCAAAGTGTTTCAGGAAGCTAATGCACTGAGCTATAACATGATACAAACAAGTGAGTTTTTGAGTATTATTTCCCATGTATAATATGTTTGGAAATTTGATTTTTTATATGTCCTATTAATGAGTTATTGCATTTTTTATGTTAATGTTGTGCTATGATGACTTGTTATGATGGTGAAGCATGATGTTGCTTTTATGGTGTTTATTGTTTATTATGTTGTCGTTGCATGTTGTAAATCATGAACCCATGTTGTTGGAACTTTATGTTCTGAATTATGTTGTAGTCTCGTCTCATATGGTGTTGGTTCGAGTGCGACTATTTATGTTGAGATGCTTATGTTGATGATGATGTTGTTGCATGATTAAGAGTCCATACATCTGTGATGTCGGAACTTCAATTCTATTTGTGATGTGGCCTCGCTTCCTATGGTGATGTTGTGAGTGCGAGTAGCTAATTCCTTTGTGTAGAGAATTAGTAAAGTGTTACATGCAATGATGGTAGCAATTTGTTGTGCTTCAATTCAAGGGGGCCATGATCCTATGTTGGGGATCCTGAACCTATGGTGGGGTTCAGGGAGAGAAATGAACATGCGTGTTCTTATTTGGTACCACATGCATTTCAGTCAGTATCGTTGTATTAAAATTTTATGTAACATTGCATAAGTTGGATTGATGATATATGATGTGATGATTAATGGTGATTGTTATGTGATTATGTGTGAATTATGTGGATAAAGATGATGTGTGAACTATTTATGATGAATAAAGGTGTGAGTTTATGTTATATTTGATGTTGTGGATTTTGTTGACTATAATTGTTGAAATTTATTTTCTCTTATATTATTTGTGATTGATTATGATTACTCACCCTTTGTTTGATTTTTACCTTCATGTGGGTAACACGCAAATACTCAGGAGTATACTCCAAAGAAGTAAGGGGAAGCTAGCTATTGGAGCTCATTTTAGTTTATCGCTTTAATTAGTAGAGATTCTGCTCTGATTCACGTGGCACTGGGTTGGGGTTGACGTTTGTCTTCTTAATTTCTTATGTTGTTTCTTTTAAAGTATTTGCTAATAATTTCATGGTGATATTCTAAGATGTTGAGTTGAGTGTTGACGACACTTATCTTTTGTTAATTTTATGAATGTTGGAGTTTAAGACTCAATTTTAGTTGTGGAATTATAATTGAATTTCTTTATGATGAATCCGCTTCTTCTTTTTTAAAAGAACTTGATGTCATAAAAGCCTCATAAATGAGTATGTTCGATTTAATGTATATTCTTATGTAACCCGTGTTACGGAGCAGGATAATGGTGATGTTTAATGAAGTGTGACACCTTATGGTTGTGTTTATATGATTGAATTAATCGATAATTTTGTGGAGTTTTAGAAGGGTGTTACACATCACGCACGCGATGGCCATCGCGATTTTTCCAAAAAAAATCTCACTTTTTCCTCCTTTTTCAGTCAAATTCCCTTAAAAGTGTGTTTGAATGAGGTAATTAGGAATTTTTAAAGAATTTAAATTTCTAAGCAATTCAAATCATTTAATTGAAATTCATTGAATTTTAAATTTGTTTTTGTTTGGATGGAGTGTTAAAATGATTTATTGTTAACTTTTTTGAGTCATTTTCATAAATTTTTAAATTCTTGGGCCAAATTTAAAATATGAACCAATTTGCAATATTTAAAAATTTTAAAGGACCAATTTATACATTTTGAAAAATATTTAGGGACTTATTTGCAATTTTATGAAAATTTTAGAGGATAAATTTGTAATTTTTATAAAATATGAGGATCATTTTGCAAATTTTGATAAAATAATAATAAACAATTTAACATTCATAGCAATCTCAAATTCTTAACTTTTTTGTCTCATTTGAAATTCTTTAAATTTAACTTAAATAAAATGCTTTATAAATTTATATAATTTTAACAATTCTTTATATTTTTTATCCAAACAATATATTTTAATCAAATTATTTTAAATTCTTTAAAAAATATATTATTTTTTTATTAAAATCCTTCGTCCAAACACACTTTAAGTACCTATTTCTTCGTATTTAATTATTTTTGCATGATTCTTTGATCATTATTTCTCAAATTTAATTCTCTTTAATTTGTTTTTCTCTATTTCTTCGACAAAGTACATACAATGACAAAGTGTGATAAATTATAAAAAAAAAGTTGTACTAAATTTCATGTAAACTGAACTTGTGTAAATCTACTAATTAGCCCCAAATAAGGATTTTTTTTTTAATTGAATGGAGTTTACATTCATCCTAGAGTAATTGAGAATTCATTGAAACATAAGGATATTATTAATTCCAGACACTTTTTGTTGTAAACAAATATTTAAAGTATGTAATGTAATTATAAAAAATCTTGTTGCTTTAATAGTTAAAAAAATTCCAACAAAATACTTTCTCTGTTTTAAAATAATGTCGTTTTAACTATTAAAACTTATTTTAAAAGGAACGTCATTCTCACTTTTTAATGCATAAATGATTATCATTTTTTCAATTGTGTATTATAATTATTATATTTTACATTATAATTTTTTTAATTGTATTTTATGCGGTAATCAAATAAAAGGTAGAGATCATTCTTTTTTCCATTGCTACGTAGTGAAGATTATTTGGAAGGAAATTGTGTGTTGGATAGATAAACCAATTGGTGAAGAGAATGAGTGTCTTACTAGTTTTATGGAGTTGTATGTTATTGTAAGCGGAAGAAGGTGAGGGAAGGCAAATGGGGAGATATTTGATTTGCTACCACTTGGTCTATATAATTGTTAAGAAATAATATTTGCTTCCAAAATGATGGTTGAAATGTCGATAATACGGTTTGATGTATAAAAATATTGGTTCGGAAATGATTAAATATAGAAGATATTATTAACCCCAATTTAAAGTTTTACAGGTTTAACAAAGAACCTTTGTTATATCTTTCTTAACTCTAAATTGGTAGATAATTTCTCTTTTTTGTCGGATAGTTGACCCGTTTCGTCTTGTAAACAGGTTGGAGAACCCTTAATTTTTCTCTATTAATATTCTTGCTTACAAAAAAAACGACTAATTTAACAAAGTGCAATATATTATATGGTAATATTATTATATTCTTTAAATTATTCCTTAAATTATATGTAAAAATCTTAAGCCGACAGTTATTTTATAACAACAGTTGAGTTTGAGAGACGTTATTCAGTTACTCCTAGATGAGACGAGCGTGGTAACATGGTAAATTAAGAATGATGGTGCGTGGCACCTTCAACCGACACTCTGACATTTTTCAATAACAATGTTAGACCTGAATGTCATATAATTCATAACTCATGATTGATTATTCTCTTCTACTCATAATTTGTCTTCATCACATGCCACTCTCCCAGATTAATCTCCTGATAATACGCAATCCTGATTAAACAATGTTGCAAATTGCAATTACGTTACAGACTCTTTTTGCTAATCCTTTTGATTATGTTGCTTGTTTTGTTAGTATATTGTTAGCATTTAACAAGCAACTATAAACGTGGATCCATTTTGAGTAAACATTGGTTTTCCTTCAACTCTACATTAGCCACATACATTTTAATCATCACAAGTTTGTACTATTAAACTAAGACGAGCAAGTTTAACTTTACATCAACATTTTGATTTAATTGAAAATTATGATTTTTAATTTTTCTACAAATATTTATTCATTCATATTAAAACTAAATGTTTGCATAAAATAATGATTTTTAATATTTCAACAAATATTTATTTATTCATATTAAAACTAAATGTTTGCATTAAATTCATATTAAAACTAAATATTTGTATTAAATGATTTTCATACATCGCAGAAGGATAGCAAAATAAATTATTTATATAATTACTAAAAAAAACTTATTAAACTATCTCTGATGGATAACAAATTACTTATATAATTCCTGAAAAATTTATCAAGATATTCTTGAAGGATAGCAAAACAAATTATTTATATCATGTGTTTTTTAAATTTATGTTTGATCATATTTTTTTTATGCCGGAAATTATTTTTTTTGGAAATATTAATCCTACTTATCAAATAAATGATTTTTTTGTGTAATATACTTGGCTGAAATATATGAAGCAATTGAAATATACATTATAAAAGGAAGAAAAATTATTTTATTATTTATTAAATGAATTTGTTTTGTAAAATTTTATCGTTAGAATTTTGGTTCACGAAGCTCCAAGATTTAGAAGGTAACATTATTTTTTTTGTGTTTTATAATACATATTAGTAATCCTACCTATTTTTTATTGATCTATTGATTAAAAAAACAATGATAATTTTTATGCATCCCAGAAGGATTGCATGAATAATGCTAAAATATCTCTGAAAGATTTCACAAAGATTTTTGTGTTTCGGTGCTAAAATTTGTAATATACTCATAAAATGATTATCATTCAAAAAGAATGACACAGATGATTCTAACGCATTCAGAGGTTTCATCTATAATAGTAACGATCCAAGAAATATTAGATCTATAATATTAATGAATCTCAGAAGGATTGGATCTGTAATATTAATGAATCCCAGAAGGATTGCATCAATTATGTTTAAAAAAATTAAAAAATGATTGCATCAATAATATTACCCAATTTCAAAAGAATGACATCAATATCCCAAAAGGATTTCACAATTGCGTAATTTTCTTTAGTCTTGAAAAACAAACAAAATGGTTAGATCATCCCTGAAGGATTGTTCAAAGAATGTATTTTTTTTTTCTAATCATCCCATAAAAAATTTAAATAATATGTTTGTTGAAGGATAGTCCAACTATTTTTTTATATATCATCATTTATGATGACTGAATAATTATTCCAAAAGAACTAATATTTTAATATCAAATATCTTTGAAGAATTATAATTTTATTGATCGTTGTTGATAATATTTTTTGGTCAATTCTATAAGAATCGGATAATCAAGGAAATACTTTCAAGAATATTTTCAAAATATTTTATTATAAATTATTTTTAATATAGAAGTTTAAAATATTAAATTGTAATGATAGTGTCTCCTAATATCAATATTAGTTTTCCTTATTCTTATTTATTTCTAATTATATTATTCTATTGAAACTTGTTTATGATATTTTTATTTTATTTAGTTATTAATGAATATTTTTTTATTCTTTAGATTTAGTTTAAAGCAATTAAATCAAATGAAAATTAATCATTTGTTTAAAATATCTATTTTATCTTGATGTTTTGGTAACAACAAAATTCCAATTATATTTTCACTACATATTATAAACAAGAATAATCGGTTTATAAATCATAATTGTAATGCAGAAGTTTACAAATCAAATTTGACAAATTAAATAAGCATAAAACACAAGTATAATTGTAAGCCGAAAGTTTACAAACCAAATTTAAGAATGTTGGCAAAATCGGTTGGGTCATCCTGAATGTATTATGATGTGAAAACTAATATTGAAGAGGAAGGAGTTTCTTCACTCCAATAAATTTTGTGTGTTTCTAAAGAAAACGAAAAATCTGAGAAATTGAGTTTTTATGACATTAATTATTGTATCGACTAAAATATCATGCAAATGTTTACTGTTTACTCACAACCAAAAGTTTGTAAAGTAGTTTACTCAGACTAAGATCTCAATTTTTGAATTTTTCAAAACTTTCTTGATAAGTATCACTTATATTATTAAAATAATATTGAACATCCTGTAGCATTTGTTCATAAAAAATGGACTTGAAGATCCATTTATTAGACGTCTAAAGTTAATTATATGGTTGATACTTATGAGATAATCAATTCTAAATTACATATTTGAAACACCCAAAATATAATATTAAGATATTTACTCGCATCAAGCCAATACCTTGTGATACATTTCTCCTTCCTTGATGTAATGTATTTCAAGTTAATAACCTGATACTTCTCGTCTAAGTGGACTTTTGGAAGTGTTGTGAATTTTTCAATTGTTCCAATATAATACACTAAGACGAGTTCTGAAAGAATATTGGAAAAATATATTTGATATAAATTCCAATTTTGAGATATAATTTGAGCAAACAATTGGATACTTGATTGCAGCCTAGTAGGCTGTTTATTAATTAAGAAATTAAATTTTCTAATATTAGGGGAGAGATTAAGCGGCTGAAGAGTGAACTAGAAGTTCAAATACAATTAAAAATAAATTGTTAGCTTGATCCTCATATAAACGAATAAGAACCAGAAGTTCAATATATTTCTCATTTGCAAAGTTTATAAAGCTTTTTCTCAGTTGCTAATACTCATATTAAAGTATGTTCTCTTGTTGGATAATCTAATATTGCAAATGAGTTGAAACCATGTATGAAGCGTGGTAGTTAAGTTGGTTTCAATTTTAAAAGTCCTCTACAAGAAAAGGAGATAAAATTAAAGATGACCCAAGTGAGGATATGAAAATTCTAAGAGTACTTTGACATAATTTATTTTTCAGTTCCAGAAGAACTAATCAAGTACTTGAAATATGAAATAAAGAGATCTCGATAAATTATGCCATGGATGAAATGGAATGGAACTGAAATTAAGATAATCAAATAAAGTCGACATTGGTAATGTATTTGTATATAATATAGCAGTAAAGATGATAAATGATAAAGAGGATCATGATACAAAGTCTACCAAAGATTGTAGACAAAGTGAAAATTGATCAAAATGAACAAATCATGAATCAAAGTTTATCCAAGATTATAGACAAAGTGAGAATTGACCAAATAGACAAATTCAGTTGAAGAATAATTAAAGTAACATTAAAAGAGAATCGTTTTAGGACTTGTAGTTCGAACACCTCAAGGTGTGAAACCAATGGGATATAAATGAGTTTTTATGAAAAAGCAAAATAAGAAGGTATAAAGCTTGATTTTTTGCTTAATGTTTTTTACAAATATCTAATTGATTTATATGAATATCCACCTATAGTGGATTTAATTAAATTTTCAATATTTGATTAGCCTTGTAGCGTATGAAGTGCTTAATATGAACATGATGGATGTTGTGACATCTTATTTATACGACTCACTTGATAGTGAAATTTACATGAAACTCCCTAAAGAGTTTAATATATCAAAGACACATAATTTTGGATCTCGAGAAAGTTAGTACATCAAATTGAACAAGTATCTCTATAGGTTAAAACAACATGGACATATGTGGTATAATTGTCTCAATGAATATTTGCTAAGGGAAAGATATACAAACAAGTCCACATGTCCTTGTATTTTTATGAAAAGATCTAGAAATGATTTTCTATAATAGTTGTCTACGTGGATCACATAAAATTATTGAAACTCCTGAAGAGATTCCAAATGCTATAAATCTTTTAAAGAAATATTTTGAAATAAAGGACATAGAAAAGACAAAGTTATGTCTAGATTTACAAATTGAGCATTTGGACAATAGAAAAGACAAAGGTGTTCAAATGTTCTTATATGAAAAAATCTCGTATGGCATGTACCCCGGTGATGTTAGATCATTGAGTGTGTAGAAGATAATATTAGACCTTGAAAAGAGGATAAAAATTAATTGGTCTTGAAGTACCATATTCCAATGTCATTCAAGCATTGATCTATCTTGCTAATTATACATACCACAATATATCAAGTTCTATTAATTTATTAGCAAGACATAGTTCTTCACCTACACAAAAACATTGGAACATAGTCAAACATATACTTCCTTATCTTAGAGGTATAATAGACATGAGTTTGCTTTATACCAAAGTATCCAAATTCGAATTAACATGTTAAGCAGATGCATGTTACTTGCCGAATTCTCACAAGTGTAGATCACAAATAGGTTTTTGTTTATATGAGGTGGTACAACTATTTTTATGGAGATCAGTGAAACAAACAATAACAACAACTTCATCTAATCATGCAAAACTTTTTGAACCCCCAAGGATTGGTCTAGTGGTGGAAGTTTGGGTCTTGAGAGTGCGCTCCTCTCAAGGTCCTGAGTGGGTTTTTTCTAGTAAAATTTTAACGAGGCATATCCAAAACAAACATCCAAGAAAGAGTGTTGTGAATAATTGGATGATTTGTCTCCCAATAACTTCATTCCTTATTTAATCAATTTGTATTTATTATATTATCTATATGATGTCCTATAAATATGACTAATCACATTGTATATGATTACATTGATGAAATAATATAGAATCATTCTTCTTTTTATTTCTTATTTCTCCATATTGAACTTTATTTTTACAGCAATAAAATTGTAAAACACCAGCCTATTAATTGATTTTAGACCTTGCTCTACAATTACTATTTAAATACTTTTAAAATTTAATTGTGGTTTTAATCTTCATATTTACACTATTTTATGTAATTAAATTTTCTATTTTAAAATTCTCTAATTTTGATTTCTTCTTTATTTTTGGAGTCAAAAGTGATAAGAATATTTTTAATCACATGGCATGTGACTTGATGATTATGAAATAATTATGATAACTTAATTATTTATAAGTTATTATTTTGTCTAAATGTTAATATTTCTTGTATTTTTTTTTATCTTCTACTCATAATTCAATTTGGTCACATAACTTTATAAAATGATTATTTGAGTTTCTTAACTTTTTCAAAATTTAACACATTTGTCTTTTTCTTAATGATTGAGGTTATGTGGCTCTGACTTGAATATTTGATGTAAACATGTCATTATTTTTTCCATGTTGTATGATATCATATATACTCTCTTTGTCCTAAATTATAAATCATTTTGCCAAAAATATTTGTCCCAAATTATAAATCATTTAGAATCCCAAAACATCATTAATGACTTTTTTCCTAATATACCTTTACTATTTATTTCTCTTTCTTCTTTTATTATTTGATTTCGTTTTTCAATATAATTGAATGACATATTTGTAAAATCATACAACATTTCACTTTTCTATAAAGTAATAATTAAATTTCTTAATTACCGTGAAATGACCAAAACGTCATATAATTTGGGACGGAGGGAGTAGTTAATTAACTACAGAATCTAGATGATAAAACAATTTTAAAATTTGTCACTAAAGATGATAAAGATGATGAAACACGTTTTGGTAATAACTTTAAAACCACAACCCTTTTTTAAAATTTCATAATTTTATTCATCTTATCGATAACACTTGTTATGTCTCATACTCTAAAGCCACACTAAAAATTCGACAAACTTTATAAATCAATTCATTTAGTTTTGTATCTTTGGGGCTAATCCCGCAAGATAAGAACCCAAGTCATACATAATCCAACAATTACTACTCTCTCTTTAAAAGTCAACAACGTTTAGGGTTTTAAGTATGAGTGGCTAAGCCCACGTCAATTAGAAATGGAGGAAATATTGGATTTATAAGAGAAATGACTCATACCTCTAATGACTTAAGATTTTGGATAAATATGTGGCTTCAATGTTTCTTGGATCTTGAACCTTTGACCCATTGAAACTTCAGGCGCTTTACTCTCTGGACTCCTCAATAAGTGGTATCAGAGTCTAGTTAGGCTCGGTGAGGGAGTGGAAGTGGATCCTAGTGTGGATCAAGACTATTGATGAGGGTGACTCACATTTCTAGGAGAGATTGTTGGGTTTTTTGTGGATATATTGTGTAAATCTCTCTTGGATCACACTTATTAACACTTATGGCGCTTTGCTCTCCGAACTACCCAACTCAATATGCATATGACCACTAGACCGACAAAAATCAATAGTATACATATACCATCTCATTTTTTAAAACTCACTGCCACCACCATCGATTCCTCCATTGGCTCTATAACACCAATGTATAACAAACAACAACCACAACCACATCACAAAGCTTAGCGATCTTCCACAAAAATAAATCGTTAATTAAATCTAATGATATATTATTCATGTCTTACTGGTGAACCATATCGTTGGTGGCTCATCTTAGATGTCACTAATAAAAATAACTTAAAAGACTTCAGATATAATATTTGATGCACTCTAAACTTTACTATTAGGCATGTCATATAACTAAATATTTTGTGTGGATAATCAATTATGTAAATTAATATCATATGATACCAAATTTAGAGGAAAATTTAAAATTAATGTATATAATACAACAATTTATTAATTATTTATAAATTTAAGTTACTTAAATAAAGAGTCTCTAATGATTGAAAATATTTTTAAAAAATTGTAACATTTTCTAAAAATGTTTTCAAAATTATAAGGATTTAAATTTGTACAATCATACTCCCACCAAACACATGCATGATGTTTTGCTTATACACCATGGAAAAAACTTGCCCAAAAATTTGTAAAGAGAAGCCACATGTCCAAAATATTTTATTGCATTTTCCATTTTTGTAACAAGTGTCTCAAAAATATTAGTTAAAATAATAAAAAAATATACTATCATATCAAAAACCATAAATTTCAAGTTTATTTTAGATAATTCTCTGTATCGTTCCAATAACTAATGGCGCTCATTAACATTTTCCAAGTAATTAGACTGCATTAACTTTAACTTTAAATCAAGTTCCCCTTTCAAGGGAGAAAAATGTAATGGTGCCCAATCACATCACATGTACTACTAATCTCATTAAATTTCTCACAGAAAACTATCTAACTAAATTTAATATTTTTCCATTCTCCAATTGGAAAGCATGAAATAGTCACAATAAAAACAAACCCCACCTTGAGTAGAGTAAAAAAAAAGATAAAAGTAATAATCCCCAAACCAAACAAAATAATGTCCTCATCAACTAAACGACACAGCAGTTAAGAGGCATTTGTTTGTCCCCACTTGAAAGCAATCAATAAACGACACGCCGTTTGCATCTTCGCATTCACTCTTCACAAACCGCTCTTAAAAACTTAAAACCGCTTCCATATAATTCCCACGCACAATCCAACCAACTTTCCCACCGGCGATGGTTCCGGACATCCCTCCTCCCGATCCACCACCGCAATTATAACCACTCCTCCGCCGGTAGAAAAAAAACTCACAATGTCGTCACCGCAAAACATAAAACAAAAAGTGTTCACGTGTTTAACTAAACTCTCCGATCGTGATACTCACTCCCTCGCCGCCACGGAGCTCGTGACTATTGCTCGGAGCCTTGATACAACCACCGTACCGGTGTTTCTCTCTTGCTTATACTCCACTGATGCTTCGGACAAATCTCCGGTACGGAAGCAATGTGTTCAGCTCTTTGGATTACTCTCTGAGACACACGGTAACGCGCTTTCTCCTTATCTTTCGAAGATCATCGCCAACATCATCCGCCGTCTCCGTGACACGGACACCTCCATCCGATCCGCTTGTGTGAATTCCGTCTCCACATTGGCTCGCCACGTCACGAAGCAACCTTTTATATCCTTTCTGAAACCGTTCTCGGAGGCTCTGTTCACGGAGCAGGAACAGAACGCGCAGATTGGCGCTGCGCTTTGTTTATCTTCTGCGATCGACGGAGCTCCGGATCCGGACTTGGCTAGGCTGGCGAAGCTGTTGCCCAAGTTCCAGAAGCTGCTTAAGCGTGAAGTGTTTAAGGCTAAACCGGCGCTGTTGACGCTGATCGGAAGCGTCGTTGAAGCCGGTGGCGCGTCCGGTCACGTTTCGTTGAAGAATTTGGTTCCGTGTTTGGTGGAATCGTTGAGTAACCGCGATTGGGCGGTGAGGAAGGCTGCGGCGGAGACGCTGGTGGTGTTGGCTAACGTCGAGAGAGATTTCTTATCGGAATTCAAGTCTGGTTGTTTGAAAGTTTTTGAAAATCGAAGATTTGATAAGGTTTTTCAATTTTCACCCTCTAATTTTATTCTTAGAGTTTATTTAAGGTAATTTGAAAGTGAATTTGGAGTGTGTGTTTTTCGGTGTAGGTAAAATTAGTTCGCGAAGTTATGACTCAAATGTTGGAAGCGTGGAAGCATATTCCTGATACTTCAGATGAATTTTCGCCACCTCCGAAATCGCAATCTTCTTCAAAAGGTAGTATTAAATTTTTTGGTATCTAGAGTTTGATTGATTTTGCAGTTGAGAATCTATGATGAGTAAGGGTTAGATTTAGATCTCTGTACAGAAATAGAAAGCTAGGTTGTGTATTGTTTAGTCATTTATTGTCGACCCTTAAAATAGAATAATGATAAATAGATGGTGAAGATAAAAAAAACAAAAGTGTTTGTGATGTTTGATCTAAAATATTTCATAATTTATGCTGTCTAGAACTAGAATGTGTCGGGGATGGGGATATCGATTTGGTAATGTTTCTGTCTGTTTGTGATCTGTTGTATTGATTGTCAATGATTGTTTCTCAAACCTCTTTCTGGATTTTTGTTTTTGGCTAAGAGAATGGAAGTGATGGGGATTATCCTCCAGTTTCGCAAAATTCGTGTAATCCTGGTTCAGTAATGGCGAATCTGCGGAGGAAATCAGCTCCTGTTAGCCGATTCAGTCCACTGGATAGTTCTCCTGCTAGCAATGGTAACAATGTGAGTGCTTTAAGTAGTAGCAAGAGAAGGAGTTCTGGTGTTTCTCGGAAATTAAACAATCAGAATTGGGATGTTCAAGTGTCCATGACTGATCAGGGTGATCTGCTGGAGAGGGATGAAAACAAAAGTTCTTTGGAAACAAGCAAAAGTGGTAAAAGCAGATTTCTAAGGCCAGAAATGAATCGGGCACTGTTAAATAAAAATTCTGATGATAGAATAAAAAAGCACAGTGGCTCCAAAGCTGGATCTCGTGTAGTTCCGTATCATGATGAGATTCAAAACTCAGCTCCTGTGAGTAATGTTGCCAAAGATCTTTTCAAGAAGGACAAAGAAAGTGAAGAATTATCTTTGATCCGTAACCAATTACACCAAATTGAGAAGCAACAGTCCAGTCTACTTGATCTTCTGCAGGTTTGTTTCTAATTCTTACCATCAAATCAAGTATTTTATCTGTGTTGTTTTTGTCATATTTACATGTCGCACGTTCCAATCTTTTAATCATGAACATCTCCAATAATATTCCCTCATATTATTACAGAAATTTATGGGAAGCTCACAAAATGGATTGCAATCTTTAGAGACTCGTGTACATGGCCTTGAGTTGGCATTGGATGATATCTCTTATGATTTGGCTGTATCAAATGGAAGGATAACTAATTCTAATGTACCTCGTAATACATGTTGCTTGCTACCTGGAGCAGAATTTTTTAGCTCCAAATTCTGGAAAAGAACACAGGGCCAGTATTCATCCCCGTTGCTCTCTAGACGCAATCCTGCTCCATCACTTGCTTCCATGCACTACCCAGCTGGAAGGAATGCTGAGACTAACTTTACAAGCCAAAGATTCAGGCTTGATGGAGGTTTCGTCACTAATCCTCTGGCAGCGGTACACACTAATTCAAGGGATTTTGCTTGATCAGAGCCAATCTTAAAAGGTTTGTGTTTTCCCTCAGGACTAGGCATAGTCTTGAAATCAACACCCGCGGACATGCAACTGATACCAATCTTGGCACTATACGCTCATCATTCAACTCTTACTCATATGCCTTTTTTCATTACTGTATTTCCTACGTTGTTGCAGATGTGCTTGGTCATTTTATTCTCAATCATAGTGTTACCCAATCGCTAGAACTTTTGATCAAAATGGCCTATTCTATTTCATCAAATTATGATTTAATCAATTTATATACATTTGTTGTGCTACTCGAAAATGCTCCATGTTATCTTGTTAATGTTGAAGAAAGCGAGAAGCTGGGATATACATTCTGATAAATGTTGGAAAAGAAGAGTAGATTGGAGTGCTTTCACGGCTAAATACGACACTATTGTAAAAGAGGGTGAAATCTGTATACGCACTATTATTATATACTGTAGTTGATGCTGCTTTTTTGCATTAAGTATTGCGATGTACAATTTCAGAATTATGTTTACAGTGCTTTCATTTTAAAAGTTCCACTCAGCTTGTGAATCAGTTGAAATCCCATCACATAATAAGCCTCTAAAATATTCAGAAGAAAAGGGTTCAATAAGATTCATATGTGCCATGCCCATTGTCAACCCATCCCCTAGCTTTGTAGGCTGTCTCGCTTGGCAAATTAAACTTGCAGATGATTAATAATTGAAGAATGATTTGTTCAAGAAATAACTCCAATTATTTTTAATTTTGTAGCTGAAAAAACCAATTCAGTCAAAATTAAGATAAGGGATTTAACAGTTTGATCTGAATTGTAAGAGATTCAGATGCTTTAACCAAATTGTTATTGTTATAAACAAAAAGGGCGGTTATACGGCACGACTATCTTACTCGCAAAATTGCACGGTGCATGAATCACAAAATTCAGACAAAATGAAAAACAATAGTACTAGTACATTTGAAAGGAAAAAGTTAAAGTCAAAAGATTTATTCAATGGTGTTCCGTCATTCATTAATTTTTGGAGGTTGGTCTTTCTACCAACCAACATTTTCCATTATAAGCAATAGGGAAATAACTGTTTACTATCCATTAAGATAATGGTAAATGAATGTAATTCAATATACTTGTCTCCAAATAATATCTAAAACTTTCTTTGGAGCTAAGGGCTTTCAATAGTTTTTAAGTAAAAATATTGAACAAATAGTATGTATTGTGGTGTATTTATGGGGAGAAGCGAAATATGTCTGTGTCGATTTGATTAAGTTTCTCTACGGATAGGATTGACGGCTGAAAATTTACGGTAAGACAGACATGTCTCAAAGCTGTTGTAAGTAAATTTATCCAGTATGAGAAAGTGTGTTATGACAATTAACATGTTTTTATACGATTTGACACTTTCAATTTTCTATTATCCCTAAGCCACAATTCATAATCATACTATCCGTAGTAAACTAGTAAATTCAATTGATTAAAGTATGTTAGGGAAATAGCCCTAAGGTCAGTAATCATTACTTAACAAGATCAACTCGAATGTCGTAACAAACAACACGCAATGAGTACAATCAATAATTGAATAATAACAAAGAGTCATAACAATTACATTAATATCATCTGATCATATGTCACAATCAAGTAAAAATAGGTCCATCATCAAATTAGACCTAATCTGAAGAAATCTAACTACTTATGTTGAAATAATTCAATACCATAAGTGTAGATTCGAAGAACATGAAGAATCGCCAAAGAAGAAACTCTCTTATGGCTTCAATGGCCTCTAAAGCTCTAAAATCGCTCCAATATGTCACTTTTCTCTTTCTAGAATTGAACGCCTTATATTTTCCTTTTTTTCCTTATAAAGAAGCTAAAAGTGTGTCACCTAAAAGCACTAACACAGTCTCACTGGGTCTCAATGCAGGCGCGTTGAGTAATGATTAGCTCAGTGCAGGCGCGTCTTAGCCTGGCGGGGGCGCGTTTAGTCCAGAAGCACTTTAGCATGTGTTTGTTCCTTTTTCACCAATTTTCTCAATAAGTGCTTTTCTTCAGCCTAAAAGCATTCTTTTTAAACTTTATTTTCACTCTTTTGCATTTAACTTGCTCATTTTAAGTCAGACTTATCTGATTTTTCTTGTTAAATGGCATGCAATGACAACATATAATCACAACCCCAAACTTAAATTGTTGTTTATCGTCAATTAACCTGTCTGCACAATGAAACTTTGTCAAAAATAAATTACAAACCTTACTAAATGATTGTCATTTGCTTTTGGTGATCAAGATGTATGTTCCTTGCTTTGCTTTAATCAATTCAGATCAGTTCTTTCAGCACCAATACTCAACATATATGTCTACTCACCATTATGCACTCAATTGCAAGGGTGTTCACTAAATCAACATACAAGAGTAAAAATCGTTGAATTTGTAATATATCTGCGAAATCAATCAAATCATATTTAAACACGCACATTTGAGGACTTTTAAGGTTGGAACTTGACTTATGTCAGGATAGGATAATTTTTGGATAATCGACTTAACCTTGGAGTTAGGTACCTATTTGTCCTTCTGTTATCTTCCTCCTTTCATATCACTCTTTCCTTCGCATTGGGTACCAGAGCTTTTTTTTCTTTTTTTTTGTCTTATTCTTTACTCTAAAAAAATTTTCATCATAATTTCATGTTTTTTACATTTTATTTTCCTTTTTCTTTTTTTTTCTTCTTTTCCATTGACCAATTTCTCTAGCACCTTGAACCCTAAACATAAATGTTGCTAACTTTCAAGAGCAACCCCAAACTTAGTGATTAGTATAAACTGAAAATGAAATATATCTTCTTAACTCTAAGGAGAGTGGAAATATTTTATATTTCAAGCCAAAGAATTATATTAGGCTAAGTCACTGAAAGAAATACTACGTCTCAAATGGGTTAACAAGGGATAACAATTATTATGCAAGGATGGTGTATAAGGCTGCTGAGTTTTTATAAACAACTATCTATATGTGTGTTTATTAGATTAACTTAATTAAAATACATAAAACGAAAATTCTATAAATTATAGATGTATCGATACACCTAGAAACAGAAATAAGAAAAGAATGGAAATATTTGGGCTCAAACCACACTTGTTTAGATATTTGGAGGTTGACTACCAGCAATGTGTCCCTTTTATTCATCAATCATCACTCTTCTTGGTCACTTCAATCTCGATCACTTTATTCATTTTTTGTTGTGACTGTTTTTCTATTCAATAGTAAGGTAGTAATTAAACTGAAAAAGAAACATACACAAACAAAATTCATTAATTCAATAGAACTATACATTACAAAATTTGGGGCAGAGCAAATTTTTGGAGCTCCCCATCTTTATTTGATTAGTACAAATGGACATAAAAAGAAACAAAAACAAAATTAAAATTGCTAAATTAGAAACTATCATCTGGGTGGTAGAATTTGTGAAGTCGATTAATCTCGTTCTGATGTTGTTGATTTTTCATAGCCAAAGGATCCTCATCTCTGCTCGTCTATTTTCTAAGGCTTGATTCTACTCCACAAAGTAAGATTCCATGGCTTCTGAATTTGGGAATAAGAGAGAATTAGAGTTGGGATGAAGAAGAAATGGGTAAAAATCCATTTTTATAGAGCCTTAACACGCATGTGTTAGCCTATGATAAGGTCAACAGTCACATCCAATGGTCAGAACCACAACAGTCATAACATGTATGTGTTATGCAGTAAAGTGCTCGTGTTATGCAGTAATGTGCCCGCGTTGAAGGCGGAATGTGGCAACGTTGGATGATAGCGCATTTGGATTAAATCCAATGCAAAAACTCTTGTTTTCTACATAGATTCTGCTCTCACTCTTTATATTCTTGATACTTGATATTTCCACTACCCTTTTTAGTATTCTACACTTCAGCACACACATTAAAAATACTAACAGTAAAACGCAAAACACGCGGAAATTCAAAATTGACATAAAATAAATTAACTCGGAGAAAAATGAAATAAATTATCAAATTGTGGTTGCCTCTCATGCATCACTTTTTAATGTCACTAGCTTGACTCAAGTGTATAAGGTTCTACAAGCACCAGAGACATCATCTCCGATGTTTTGTCATTACTTAGCACGGGCCTCGACTCCTTGCTCTTAACATTGAAGACCTCTGAGTCTCCAAGATCCTTCACCATAACACTTCCATCTTCAAATATTTTCTGAATTATGTAAGACTTGAATGCCTTACACCTAAACACAAACAACAATCCTTTTAGCCTGGACTTCCTCCACTGGACTTTTTGTCCAACTTTTAGTTCTGATTTTGTCGACTTTGAAGGCTTGGAGTAGAATTGGTGATATTATAAGATTTTTTAAGTTTTGATCGAGTAAAGATTGGACAGAAATTGTATATAAGTTAAGATCCAAAATTGAAGTTTTATTTTATTCGGCATTATTGTGGACTAGTAATTGTAAAAACTCTTGGAATATTTATAAAAATGTAATGAAGTTATACAGGTTCCGGTGGGAAAACATTGAAGAGTGAATGTGACTAATGTGAGGACGACGAAGTCAGAGAACTATAAATCTCAGTGTCATGTCTTTATCTTTAAATATTGCATTTAAATTTCATAGTATATTGCGTACCTAGGTTTTCAATTCAAAGAATAGTTTATCATTTATTTCATTGATAGTGATTTATTGCTTAAGATTATGTTGTGTTAGAATTGGGACCTAATCGACCTTTAGTGGTGATTAAAATTTGAAAAACTTGTTGAGTTTAGAATTTGCAATTTGAATCTTTGTATAATCACTTATCTTGAATTGTATGATAGGTATTAATTAAATAGCTTATGTATCATCATTAATTCAATTTATAATATTTGTATATTGATTAAGTTTTTATGTGATTTAAGTTTAATTCAAGTATAATTCACTCTATTTCGCTCTAAAATATTTTAGTGCGCAAACTCTGAAAATCTCTGATGATTCATTTTTAAAGAATCGGTTGAAGTCCTTTTTTTATAAGTCTATTCACCCCATATAGAATATTTTCTTACACCATATTCTCACCCAACAATCTTCTTCTTCTTAAGTGATTTTATCAATTTGCTCACATTATAGCATTGAGGGTGCTTTGTGGCCTCGAACACATTAAAAACCACTTGTTCTTTGTTGAACTCAATGCCAAATCCCCTAAATCTACATCAATCAAAGCCATTCATGTTTCCAATAATGGCCTTCCAAGAATTAATGGGGTTTCAGCGCCTTCAGGCATGTCTAAAGTACAAATTTTTCGAAAAAACAAAGTTATCAACTTTAACTAACATATCCTCCAAAATTACATACGGCTACATTACAGATCTGTCATCTAATGTGAGAGTCAAGTGGGTAGAATTCAGCTCTCCATGACCCAACCTCCTTATCATAAGAGCGACATTAGATTAATATTTGCTCCTAAATCATAAAGAGCTTGGATAACTTTCACAGGTCCAATAGAAAAGGGATAGTAAACCTACCATGATCGATAAGCTTTGGTGGAAGCTTCCTTTGAATAATCACACTACATTCCTCAGTCAAAACTACCTTTTCATCGTCTCTCAACCGTCTTTTTCCAAAGAGTGGTTCTTTCATAAACATCATATAATGGCATTTGTTCCATGGATTCACAGAAGGGAATGTTGACTTGAATTTTTTGCAAGATCTCCTTGAACTTTGTAAATTACCCTTCTTTTTCATCTTTCTTCTTAGGTCTCTCTTTCAATAATGAGTAATGTGTTTTGATATAGTCAGGGAGCACATCATTAAGATCGTTAAGAATTTGTTTTTTGGTCCTCCTAAATGGCGAGTTCTTGTCTGTAAATTGGTCAAGAGCCTAACCCTTAACCTCATCATTACTCCCAATCTCACTTTTTCTCCCTCATTTTTCTCATTCTCAACATCAATACCTCTACCACTTTCTTGTTTCTTTAGCTCTTCTCATCATTAGCTTGTGTTGGTGAACGTACCACTCTAATCTCAACCTAATATCACTACAATTTTCATTTTTTGGGTTATCCACAATGTTAGCATTGAATCTCCCTCTTGAATTGGCCTGAGTTGCTATTTGCTTCGACAACTGCCTAATATGTGCCTCTAAATGTTTTATAGAGGCTTATGTGTTCTTAATTTGTTGTCAATTTACTCTGCATCATCTCTTTTTGTGTCTGACTTACTTTTAAGAAACTCTCCTTAGTAGAAAACATGAATCCTTTGAGATTTTCCTCATACACATAGGGTTTTCGTTGAGGTGCTTGAGATTCTTAAGGTGCACTTTGACTATGATTCAAAATTTGCTTCTTGTTGCTCCACTTAAAATTAGGGTGATCTTTCCATCTTGGGTTATACAAATTAGAGTAATAATTTTTATTTGGAAGCTTTCATACTAAACTTCTGCACTCTCCATGTTAGGAACACAATTACCATTAGAATGTTCACCTCCCCAAAAATCACATTTCAGAGTTTTTAACTGACTTAC
Source organism: Vicia sativa (assembly GCA_021764765.1). NCBI lineage: Eukaryota > Viridiplantae > Streptophyta > Magnoliopsida > Fabales > Fabaceae > Vicia > Vicia sativa. The sequence goes on from CM038796.1 coordinate 201,836,111, forward strand.
ATTAGCTTGGTTCATCTGAGAAGTATCCAACCGTTTGGTGAGAGTCTATAATTGATCTAGTAAAGCATTTTATGTGTCAACAGCTCACACACATTTTCCCTTCATAGCTCACCCACTCGAGCGATATTTGTATTGATACATATTTTAAATGAGTGTCTTAACTTCTCCATCAGTCTTATTTCTTAATGTACCTCTAACTGAGACATCAATGAGCATTCAGGTAGTTGTTGTCAATCCTCTCATAAACTGCGTCAGCTGATCCGTCAAACTTGTGTTGTGGTTCGGGCACTTGCAGAGTAACAATTTAAATCTTTCACATGCATCTAACAAAGACTCAATATCCTCCTAACTAAAATTCATAATTTCAACTCTTCTTTCAACAAACTACGCATTCAAATAGTAGTTTTCCAATAATTATCTTTTAACTCTTTCCATATTTGTATCGTCTCATTGGAAATACAATATAACTTGTCTTTAGCTCTACCAATTAACGAAAATTTGAACAAGCGCAATTTTACTTAGTCGTTAGTTATATATGTTCATGGTAGTTTGCACGTGGAATAAGTTTCATAAAACTTGGTATGATGTTCCCAAGGATTCTGAATGGACTGACCGTTGAACGAGTTATCTCGTAGGTCCTGCAACACAGAATTTTTAATATCAAAAGCCATTGGGTTTGTCGGTTGGAATCCCTTGAAATTCGATCGGCGTTAGTACGCCTATAGTAATCCTAAATGTCTGACATGGTGGATTTCCCATATCAGGTTCCTTTTTTTGTTGTTGATCAGCTAAAAAGCTTCGATCTTTTCTGTACAGAGTGCAAGCGTCGAATTCGAACCTCGCACATAAACACATAAAACAATACCTTAGTAGCATTGTTCAATTCAAAACAAAGTAAAAATAGAAATCAAAACAAGAAAAAAACTAAAAACAACTAAAACAACTAAGTTGCATACTATGCCTTGTTGAAAATATCAATAATTCTCCAACAACATCGCCAAAAACATGATGGACAATTTACTAGAAAGGGTATTAGTGTTGTTATCGAAGTAATAAAAATAAATTCGTCTCCACGAGGATTGAAAACTTAAAACAAGGTATGTTGTGCGATGTAATTAAAAATAGTAAATGTGTGTGTGTGGGGGGTAGATTGTTTTGATAAAAAACAAAAAGAGAAGTTTTTATAACAATTATGATGAAGGCAGTCAAGTCTGATTATCAAAATCCTCTATTTCTACTTGATTGATGAAACGCGTGTTAACAAACATGCAATGACTACAGAGTTACACGACATATTAACTCTACCACTACAGTCAATTCCTTGGCGTGTAGCTCACTAGCCTAATTATTAATTCCTTGATCCCTTAAGTCAATTATACTGTTAAACCAAGAAATACATCATGTTAATCCCTACTTATCATTGCATGTTTGTTAATTCAGATAAATAGTCTTATGGTCAGTAGTCACTACTTATCAAGGTCATTTAGAATGTCGTAACAAAAAAAAAACAATGAGCACAATCAATAAATAAATAATAACAGGGAGTCAGAACAATTACATTAGCATCATCTGATCATATGTCCCCTATCAAGCAAAACATGTTCATCATCAAATTAGACTTATTTTAAAGGAATCTAACTACTCATGTTGATTCCGAGAGCATAAGTGTAGATTCTGAGAGCATGAAGAATCACCGAAGAACAAGCTCTCCAATGGCTTAAATGGCCTCCAAAATCGCTCCAATATGTCACTTTTCTCTTTCCAAAATCAAACCCCTTTTCTTTTTCTCCTTTTCCTTATAAAGCAGCTAAAAACATGTCAGCAAAAAGCACTAACGCGACTGCGCAGGATCTCAACGCGGGTGCATTGAGTCGTGTTAGCCCAGCACGGGTGCGTTTAATCTAGAAGCACTTTAGCGTGTTTTTGTTCCTTTTTCTTTTTTACCAATTTTCTCAATAAGTAGTTTTCTTCACCCAAAAGCGCTTTTCACTCTTTTGCTTCTAACTTTCTCATTTCAAGTCTGATTTGTCTGATTTTTCTTGTTAAATGACATGCAATGACAGCATTGTCATCAGTACATTCTCAATCTTCATTATTGATGGTATCAAAATATGTTATCTCTTCTATGGTCACTACTATGTAATCAAAGAGAAGCAAGGTTATCAATATTTTCTCAATGGTCTTCTCATTTAGATTGTAAGAGTTAGTATCTTAAGATACAATAGCCCTATTTTCTTACCATTCCTTATCTACAACAACTCAAGTTGTCTTCTCAAAGAATACAACTTCGCCATCTTGACTTTGGCATCATTTATATTTCCAACTTATCGAATGCGACCTTGAGTTGATTTCATCCAAGATCTTTTTAAAGAACTGAATCAACACATATATGGATAAGTAACATGTATTGCAATCTCTCTTCTTGTTTTCTTCGATGACTTTCCTTTGTGTTTCACTTTCCTTTGTGTTTCACTTACAACTTCAAGCAAAGCTTTCATACCGGTTTCTACCATATCACAAACATCATTTGTATCAAATGACTTTCATCTCAGTCCCTTATTTGTTTCAATTCTTTCCATCAAGACTGGTAGATGTGCTGCGATATTTTATGGCCCGCTATGATTGAACTCACTTGCAATCCCTTGAATTCCTAGTATCATTCTTCATATTATACCAATTCTTTGAAAATAATTTGTTTTGGGGGAAGATTGAGAGAAAAGAGAAAGAGAATTGAGGGAAGAGGTAGAAATTAAATATGAAAGAAGAAGCAGGTATTATTGATTCACGTAGACTTATATATAGATACAGCTTGTTGTTACTTGCACGTCAAGTAATTGTTTTACACAACAACCTTAAAACTAAAACTAATTGAGTTAGTTATACAAAACTAACTACTATCAAACTCTAACATCTCTAAAGAACAAAGAATTAAATAGCTTGAATTATTCTCATTGAGCAATAGCTCTTGTTCTTAAAAATAATTAGCATCCATTTTTTAAAAGTTTATGTAACTTCAAAGTTTAAACATGTGTCGAGGATGAGGCCGCACGAACATAGAAATACCATCACCACAAAATCTAGCAAGGAGAGGTTGGGTCTTAGAGTCGGTGCTTTGTTCTTTTTGTTATAGTATTAGTGAGGTAGAAATTGTTGTTCATTTGTTTCTTCATTGTTGCTACACAACAAATATTTGGCGTAGATGTGATCTTATTATGCATCCGGAACTGTTTATATCATTGTTGATGTGGGTGGAACTTGGTTATGAATGATTGAATCTTCAATAATAAGGTGGAAAACATTTGTGATTTTGGATAATATTTAGTCTATCTCTTAGGAATGGTTGATGGTTCTCTGCAGCCGTGCGGGGTAGGGATGGCAAAAAAACCTGTACCCGTGGATATCCGCGGGTAAAATCTGTCACGGATATGGATATGATGGTTTAATGGATATCCACGGGTAAAATAAACGGATATTTAATTACCCGATTATTTACGGATACGGATTTGATGATACTCGTACCCGTAGATATCCATATCCGTTAATAATTAGAAAAAAATACTTAATTTGTTTCATCAAAATTATTATTGTTATTTTCTTAAATACGATATTATTATTATTATTATTATTATTATTATTTGGATAAAAGAAAAAATAAAATGAAAGTGATTTATTTTTATTAATGTTTATAATTTGTTAACTTTGAAAATATTTTTTTCACTTTAAAAGAAAATAAAAAATAATTATTTAAATATATATTTTTAAAATATATTTAAATAATAATATTCATGGATATCCGTTAATACTCGCGGATATCTCAAATTTCACGGATACCCATCTAACGGGGTACCCGCACGGATATGGGGAGGGTACGGATATCATATTTATTAAATGGGACGGGTAGCGGAAGACTACTACCCGTACTTATGGATACCCGTTGCCATCCCTAGTGTGGGGTTAGTCTTCTAGCTGAAAATTCTCTTTCTTTCTTCTTTGAGAGAGAGTGGCGTAGAATATGTTGGGAAAGGAAGGGGGTCTGGGAGCTGATTTTGTTTCCACTTTACCCTCGATAATCAATTCATATTTCCACTAATTCCCTAGATAATCAATTCTTTTGATACAGAGACATTCACAGACTTAGTCCTATACCTTTTCCAATAACAAATAAATGAGCAATCATAAAATACAGAAATAGAAAATAGTCGATTGTGAGAATAAGATAGGACTAGCAAAAAGATAAACTGTTTCATCCAATCCTAAATTTTGATCCGATAGAACTTTTAGACCAAAACCAATCTCAAACATAAAGTAGAATTTTGTTTTGATCGGATAGAACTTTTAGGCCAGAACTAATCTCAAACATAAAGAAGAAAATTCATGATACACGAGTCTAGTAAAGACCCGGTCTATGTTTTAACATTACAATGTGTTTATTAGGAATGTTTGTGGTTCTGGTTAGATCAGTTTTGAAGTAAAAATTTATCCGATTCAAAAATAACTTAATTTACGGTTCAGTTCTTGATGTTTAATTAAAAAAATCTGATCCAATTTCATACAGTTTAATTTACACCGATTTTTGGATATCCAAATTACAAAAAAATTTTATTAAGATTATAAAATGCTAATAAAAAACAATAGATTATAGTTGAAACAAATAAAATACTAATAAAAATAAATAGAATAAACTAAACTAATAAAGAATATATTAAAAATTAAGTATCATCCAATAATAAATTAACACAACATATCATACTAATAAAAAATACTAATAAAAAATAAATAAGTACAGAAATACATACACATGATTCGATTCGGTTTGAATCGGTTTTAAAAAATCAATCCAAAATCCAATCCGAACATAGAGTTTTTTACAAAATGATATCCAAACATATTCAATAGTATTCGGTTTTTTTGCAGCTTTCAATTTTTTGAATCGGTTTACGGTTTTATTTGGATCGGTTTGGATTTAAACACCCAGTGTTTATCAACAATCCAATGCAAATCACATTATATGAACTTTTTACCTATCCAAACAAACCAAAAACAACTAAAAAAACTGAATTCTCACTTGATTGGATTAGTTTTGGCTCATGTCAAAAACCAATTCAATTCAAACAAAGCCAAAAAAATATTGTGTTCACATTTGTTGCTGAGTGAGTATCAACAACAATTAGCTATAAGTATACGAAAATTTATTAAGCAAGACTTTGACATTTGCTGTATCAACAGCAGACTTTGGCTGAAAGTTATGAGAGAAAGGAAGGCAAATGCTTTGGGGAAGGAATGAGAATGACAGAAATCTCTCATTTGTTGAAGGTTTCTTTGAAAGGAGAGGGTAGGAAACTGCTAATTATTAATATATTTCCCCCTTCCTGTCTCCTCTTAACAACATAATATAGTTGTTGTTGTAAATCAAAATATTTCAGAACAATGCAAGTGAATCACTATATTATCATTATAGGTGGCATAACTTTTGTAGGTAGTAACATAATTGACTTCACTTTTGTTGGTTGGATCTGAATTTGGCATTTCACATAGGTGGCATAAGTTGAGACCTAAAAGCTAAAGTAAAATAAATACATACAGAAGGCCAAACTGAAACCAAAAATAAGTTGAGACTTCATGCCATGCGACAACAACAAAGCCTTATCCCATTAAGTGGGGTCGGCTACATGAATCAACTTCCTCCATTATGTTCTATCTAAGACCATATTTCTATCCAAATTGTTAATCTTGGGATCTTTCTTAATAACCTAACTTATAGTTTTTGCTAGGTCTTCTTGCTCTATACCTCTAGTTGTTTGACTCCTCTCCATCTGATCTACTTTCCTTACCATACAAATGGGAAAATGTTACAACAGGTGAATAAAAGCCCCAAATTCAACAAAATGTTTATTTTCTCTTATATGCGCTGCTACAAAACAAAAACACTATTCTCACCAGATCAGATAAATGTGGAATGCTACAGCATTAACTTTTACTAGTGTTACTAGGGGGGAAAGTAATGCAACAGATTCATGAAAAGAGCTTACAAAAACATTGTTTTATCATCTCAATCAAACAAACTAGATTGCAAAAATGGCCAACCACTCTACTAAATACCCCAATACATGTTGAAAAGAAAAATACAGTAAATCTTCAGGCATATAGATGTAAACTATGGATAGGTAAACCGGTTATTATTCATGATGGTCATTTAGTTATGGACCAATCAAATTAAAAAATCATCAGAATAAAATCTTACACATCACAATCTGTAATTCAAGATAGTAGGCTGTATAAAATTAATCATGAAGCTTACTCATCAACATCTTCCTTAGCAAGCTTCTGCGCAAAAAAGAAGTACGAAATGTTAGATAAAGATATATCTGCTCAAGGAAATTTGACAAAAAGATCACATTATCACAATTCCCGGAGAAAAAAATCTATAAAGATCAACTCAACACAAAGATTAAGCCTAATTCAATCAAAATTCATTTTTCATCACACACAAGGAAAAGTAACAATAGCACAAGATTTGATAGGGTTTCAGTGAGTAAGAATGAAAATTGATTGATGCAAATAGTTAATTTAGCATAGGAAGTAAAAATGAATTGGCGAAATGGAGATTGAAAGATGATTACGGATTGAGCGTTGTGCCAAGAAATGCCTTTGTAAACGTTAGCGGAGAAAGTGGCGGTGAGGTAAATGGTGGCGACGCCGAGAGTTGCAGTGAATGCCTTGAAAGCGTAATCCCCAACTTTACTAGCTATACCCATTTTCGATTCACAATTAGGGTTTTACACGCTTCCTCTTTCTTTCTCACACCTTTATCAAGTTATACTCTCTCGTGCTCCTCATTTTTATTTAAGTAAATAATATCTTTTTGAAAAAAGCGGATTTTGATCTCATGTATTAAAGATTTGACGTTTAAAATATATTGGGCACTCAAGTCTTCTTGATGCAACGCATCTATACTCACAACATTCTCATCAATAGTGATTTTCAAACGATCAACATATCCTAAAAGAAGATTATTATCAACACATGTAGCATTTTCACATTCAATTTTTTTAATCATCATTCTGAGACTTAATTCCCATTCTGAGACTTATTTGACTGAATTGAAGTTTGACTGAGGTTAGATCGGTGATAATTAAAAAAATTAGTGTTGTGAAAACCGGATCGGCCGGTCGGACTGGTTGGACTGGGAACCTGACCAGTGACCGGTCTGGTTCACTAGTTGGATCGCTTATGCTTTCAAACCGGACTAAATCGGTTAAAACCGGAAAATCGACGGTTTTCGTAAACCGTCCGATTTGATAGCTTGCTAAGCAGTTTTTTTTATATTGTTTTACTCAAAACGACGTCGTTTTGAGTTTTTCAATTTAAAAATAAAATATTTTTCCTCTCATCCTCACGTTTACGCAAGCCACAACACAACAGATTTAGGAAAAAAATAGCAACAAGGAGAGTGACGCTGAAACCGCCGCCGCCATCTTCCATTGTTCCACCGTCGACGACTATACGAACAGCCGAAGAGCCTTGCTGCCGTCTGGGCATGTTCTTTAGTTTTTTATTTTGATTCTTCTATTTAATAAAAGTAGGGTTTGTTCATGAAAAATGGGTTTGATTTTGATATTTTGATTCTAATATTTGATAAAAGTGGGTTCCATTCTGCATACTAGTCCTATTTTGCTACAACTTTGAAGTTTGTTTTTCATCTTTCTTGTGCAAAGATTATTCTGCTTTATTACTTGATGTGTTATTGTGAATAGTCTTTACTCTTTAGTGTATAATATGTTTGTCTTTGAAAGAGGAAAATAAGTTATCTTAGTTAATAATACATCAGTGAATTTAATACAAGTTATTTAGTTAATGGGAGTAGTGATGAGTGATTTTGTTTCACAAGTGAATAATTGAGATGGAGACAAAACACGTTTGAAAAGGCTGGCACCATTGAAATTGAAGGACAAGATATCATATCACACAAATATAGTGGGACATAATGATATTAATTTGGTTGAAAGTTTCATCTCTAATTTGAGTTCAAAAAAATTGTGAAAAAAATTATTATATCTTAAATAAAATTGATTCATATGTCAAAAGTTTATGAATTCAACTTCTGATAGGCTAATACAACAGAGAAGGGAGTCATTATCAATAAATGAGGTTTTATTTGGCAATTTTGAATTGTTTTACAGGAAAATGGCATCTTCTGAAACACCATCATCACAACCACCATCACAAGAAGCATCTTCAGCTCCTAGCTTAGTTCAACAAAGTGTTAGAGGAAAGACTGATATAGCTTGGGCACATTGTACTCAAAGTGAATAATTGAGATGGAGACAAAACACGTTTGAAAAGGCTGGCACCATTGAAATTGAAGGACAAGATATCATATTCACACAAATATAGTGGGACATAATGATATTAATTTGGTTGAAAGTTTCATCTATAATTTGAGTTTAAAAAAATTGTGAAAAAAATTATTATATCTTAAATAAAATTGATTCATATGTCAAAAGTTTATGAATTCAACTTCTGATAGGCTAATACAACAGAGAAGGGAGTCATTATCAATAAATGCGGTTTTATTTGGCAATTTTGAATTGTTTTACAGGAAAATGGCATCTTCTGAAACACCATCATCATAACCACCATCACAAGAAGCATCTTCAGCTCCTAGCTTAGTTCAACAAAGTGTTAGAGGAAAAACTGATATAGCTTGGGCACATTGTACTCAAAGTTCTGATGGAAAGCAACTTGTTTGTATCTACTGTCACAAAGCTTTTGATGGAGGTGGAATTCATAGAGTAAAATAAGACTTGGCTGGAGTAGTAGGAAATGTTGAAATTTGCAAGTCTGTTCCTGCAGAAATTCGTTTTCAGATGAAACAACATTTTAATGAGCGGAGCAAGAAATGAAAAATCTCAGATGTGGCTGAAAGCGAGTCATTATCTGCGGAGGGGGATGAATTGCAAGTACAAAGTACAAACAAACCCACGGATCAGTGCATCTAAAAAGAATGAAGCTCGCATTGGCACTTATTTTTTACCCAGAACAACTCCGGGAGCTCAGCCTACTTTAAAAAGTGTTATGCAAAGTAAAGAAGTGGTAGAAAAGTGTGATCTTGCTATTGCAAAGTGTTTTATAATGCATATATTTTGTTTAATGTTGTAAATTCTCCTTATTTTCAACCTGCAGTTGATGCGCTTTGCTGCATGGGTGCTGGATATAAAGTTCCTACTATGGATGCCCTTCGTGGTAATTTGTTGAATAAGTGGGTTGGTGACGTGAAGATATAGATAGAGTAATATCGCTCTATTTGGAAAGATACTGGCTGTACTCTTATGGCAGATGGGTGGAATGATCGTTGTAGGAGAACTCTTATCAACTTCTTAGTTTATTGTCCCAAAGGAACTATTTTCATAAAGTCTGTTGATGCCTCCGGTGCTTCTAAAACTGCAGACACACTATTTAAGCTTTTCAAGGAAGTAGTGTTGTATGTTGGACCGGAAAATGTTGTTCAAATCGTTACAGATAATGCTGCGAATTATGTTGTTGCTGGAAAGTTGTTGGAAATGGAGTTTCCTAAGTTATATTGGTCTCCTTGTGCAGCCAACTTGATGTTGCAAGACATGGGGAAATTAGAGGAAGCAAGTGGAGCAGTGTCACATGCTACAAAAATTACCAAATCCATATATAATCATTGTTTTGCTTTGTATTTGATGAGACAAAATACAGGTGGAAGAGAAATACTTCGTCCTGCTCCAACCCGCTTTGCTACTAATTTTATTGCATTGCAAAGTATTTTGTCTCATAAAGATGCACTAAGAGCCATGGTAACATCCAAAGAGTGGAAAACCACAACTTATTCCAAATATGTCAAGGCAAAGCAATTTGTGGAACTAGTCTTGGACTCAAGCTTTTGGTCTACATGTGTTGACATAGTGAAAATTACAGAACCTCTTGTACGTGTGTTACTTATTGTTCATAGTGAAGATAAACCGACAATGGGATATCTCTACCGAGCTATGTATAAAGCAAGAGGGGAGATTTAGAAGAGGTTTAGAAGAAATAAAATGAAAGTAGAGCCTTATTTGAAGATTTTGGATAATCGTTGGGATGCACAACTTTGCAAAAATCTCCATGCTGCTGGTTATTGGTTGAATCCATCTTATAGGTTCAATCTAGAATATGACAAATATAATTCCACCACCCAAGGCCTTTTGGATGTCATTGAAAAGTATGCTTATGATAGTAAATACTTCAGAACTAAATTAACTGCTGAGATGAGTTCATATAAAAATTGTGATGATTGTTTTGGAAGGACAACAGTTGTATAAAACCGAGATGAAGTTATGCCAGGTAAAATTTGTATTTTAATATGTCAATATGTATTTTAAAATGTTAGCTATTCGGATTTGCAAAGGTGGGAAACTTATGGAACCGAAGCGCCCAATTTAAAAAAGATAGCTATTCGGATTTTGAGTCAAATGTGTAGTGCATCTGGTTGTGAAAGGAATTAGAGTGTGTTTGAGCACATCCATTAAAAAAAAGAAATAGGTTGGAGCACCAAAAGCTTAACGATATTGTCTTTGTTCGTCATAACTTGCGGCTACAAAATAGTTATTGCACTTATTATGCTTTATATGTTATTGTTTCGATACTTGGTTCCATGATTCTATGGTTTTATAGTTAAGAATTTATGATATGGTTTTATAGTTAAGAAATATGTTATTATTTGGTTTGCTTTGATTTGTTTGTAAACAAGGCTATTTTGTTTTCATCTTGATGACATGAGAACATTGGTTCTATATATATATGTGTGGTTTGTTAAGAATGTATGCTATTGTTTAATTTGTTAAGTTTATTTGGTCCTATGTTTGACATTATGTGTTAATGATTTATAAAAACAAGAAGAAACAAAATTATGATCCAATCAATTTTGAAACACCTGGTGATCATTACAATTGGTTGTTGGAGGATTCACCACCATTCTTGACCATTGAGACGGTGGAAGCACTACGTAAAGATCTTGCTAGTATGACAATTCAACCAATTTCAAATGATATTGGTATGATGTTAGTTATTGTGATTACAATTTTTTAATTTTAATTCATTACTATATGTAAATTGCTAAACTGTTTAAATTGATGTTGATATAGATCAATTAAATTTGGAGAAGGTTGACGTTGAGGGTGATGCACACTTAATTCTGGAGAAAACAACCAAAGTAATGATATCATTGATGGAGAAGATGTTGCAAATGCGATTGATTATGCTGCAGATGGTTTTGATAATGAAGGAGATTCCAACGTTGAAATAATTTTACCTCCTTGAAACTAAACTTAGTAGACATTGAACTTATTTTTGTTCTAAAGTACTCTAAATTAAATTATGTTTCAATTATACTTTGTATTTTGTAATTTGTACTATTTTGTTTTGTGGTGATACTTATGTTTAAATTTGAATTTGAATTTATGAACTAGTGAATTTATGGTATGATATTTTCCAAAAATTTAAGTTGTTGATTCTATTTATTGGCAACAATTTTGGTAAAACATTTTGCTCAGAAATACCTTGAAGTTTACTGAAGTAGCAGATGTCACAACATATGTCCTGACATGTGAAACTAACAGAAGTGCAGAATTTTTAGGAAGTCAGTTTGTTTGTTATTTGTATGCTTTGACTAAGGAAGCTTGAGAAACACCTTCAGCAATATACTTGGAGATTTAATGTTCTGCTTCCATGGAGAAAAGACAGAAGGCACTGAAGAATTGTGAGTAAAGAAATCCTAGTTGTTGTTACACTATTTAAAGGCTGCAAACCCTGTTTTGCAGTTTGTCCATTCCAGTTTTAGAGAATCTAGTTTTTAATTATTGATTGTTCATTGTTTTGGTTGTTAATTGTCTATTGTGATCCTCTCGAGTATTTCTACTTGAGAAGAACGGGTTTTTAGTTGTAATTTTTCAATCACCATAAGCTTTGAAGCAAGTGTGATTGTGTGTCTTTGAAAAGTGTCTTCACTTTTAGTTGTTTTTAGTGTCACGGGTTGTGATACTGAGGGAGGTAGTGGAGGTTCTCCTATCTAAGTGTGGTATTTTAAGTAGAAGGGTCATTTGGTATTTTTATTAAGTGAGGAGGTTTAAACAGGGAAGGTTTACCTCCAAATTAATACTGCTAATAGTAAACTTCATCTCTGGCTTAGAAGCCCGCAGACGTAGGTTGGTTAGAACCAAAGTGGGTTAACAACTCTCTGTGTTTTTATTGATTTCTGCATTGTTTTACTTTGTGTTGTTTAGTTGTGTTCAAAGAAGATATAAGTCTTGTGACATTACCTTCGACATCTCATATTTGATACCAAAATTTCAATTGGTATCATAGCAGGCATCCTGCTCTGTCTCTGGGTGAGGTCTAGGGAAGATACTTCCTGGTAATATGGACAAGGAGGTAATATATTTGAATAGACCATCCATCCTGGATGGCTCTAACTATGATTTGTGGAAGCCTCGTATGGCAGCATATATAAAGTCCTTAGAAGCAGGGCTTGGAAGGCTATTCTGAAAGGATGGACACATCCAGTGATTATTGGAGCTGATAATCAACCTACTGGTGAGCTGAAACCTAAAGAAAATTGGTCAAAGTAAGATGATGAACTAGCTCTTGAAAATTCAAAGGCATTGAATGTTATATTCGATGGAGTTGACAGAAACATCTTCAGATTAATCAATACATGTGAATTGGCCAAGGATGCTTGGGAAATACTCAAGACTACTCATGAAGAGACCTCCAAGGTTAAAATGTTAAAACTACAACTGCTCACATCTAAGTTTGAGAACCTGAGAATGAAGGAAGAAGAAAGCATTCAAGAATTTCATATGAATGTTCTTGAAATTGTTGGTGCTTGCAGTGCCTTGGGTGCGAAGATTCCAAAAGAGAAGTTGGTAAGGAAGATGCTTAGATCTCTACCTAAGAGATTTGATATGAAGGTAACAGCTATTGAGGAAGCTCGGGATATCAATAGCATGAAAGTGGATGAACTTGTGGGTTCACTCCAAATATTTGAGTTGAGTATTAATGAGAGGTCTGAAAAGAAGCCCAAATGCATAGCATTCAAGACCAACACTAAAGACAAGAGTGGGGAATATGATATGGACACTAAGGAAGGTTTGTCAAACATCATAGTTCTCCTTGGAAGACAATTCAACAAAGTACTAAAAAGGATGGAGGGAAGATCAAGACCTAATATCAGGAACATCCCATACGACATCAGGAGAACGAGTAACTTTGGGAAGAAAGAAGAAACTGAGGAAAGATCTACTCAAGGAAGAGAACTAAGATGCTATAAATGTGGAGGCTTTGGTCACATCAAATGGGACTGTCCAACCTATCTCAAAAGACAAGACAAAGGGTTGAATATGGTTAGATGAAGACTCTGAAGAGGAGATACAAGAGTAATCATCCAAGCATGTAACAACACTTACTGGTACATATATTTCTGATGGAGATTCTAGTGATAAAGAACTAACTTTTGAGGAACTGACTGCTACATACAAAGAACTATGCATCAAAAGTGTTGAATTTTTCCAAGAGAATGAGAAGCAGAAGAATCTCATACTACAACTGCAAGACATAAAGAAGGAGCATCTAGAGATGATTAAGAATCTTGAAGGTGAAGTAATTATGCTAAAAGGTGACCTTGATCAAATGACCAAATCTGTCAAGATGCTAAACAATGGATCTGAGACACTGGATAAGATACTTCAAGTTGGAAGAGTTGCAGGAGACATGAGTGGACTAGGGTACAACGGTACAAGGGATTCTTCTACAGAATCTACTCAAAATCAGGCTGAATCTAAGATGTCGAATAAGATGTTTCAACATCACAGAAGGAATAATTACAGACAGCATAACAGAAGACATCAACACTGGAGATGTCATTACTATGGAAGATATGGTCACATAAAACCATTATGTTTCAAGTTGTATGCTTACCCCAACTCTATGCATCAATTAAATGTGACACAAGCTGGCCCAAAGAAATAGTGGATTCCTAAAACAGGTGTCTCATGTTTCTTAGCTCACACGTCACCCACAGTAAAGACCACATGAGACTGGTATTTTGACAGTGGATGCTCAAGGCATATGACCGGAAACCAAAATATATTGGTTAATTTTCAAGATAACATAGGTGGTTATGTCAATTTTGGAGATGGAATGAAGGGTGAAATCAAAGGAACATGAAAGGTACAAAGTGCTAAGTTTCCTAACATTGAAGGTGTATTACTTGTCAAAGGGCTAACTTCCAACCTGATCAGCATAAGTTAACTATGTGATCAAGGATTTAATGTGAACTTCACAAGAACTGAATGCATCATTACAAACAAGAATGGTGAAGTCACTATGAAGGGTAGAAGAAACAAAGACAACTGCAACTTATGGGTTCCTCTAGAGACAAATGTGAAAGACAAACAATCTGTAGACAAGAATTTCCTGAAGAACAATACAAGTTTGAAGTCAACGGATCATAATGTCCCAATGATTGTCTTGACACTAGTCAAATCTGCCAAAGTTAATGATCAGTCCACAGAGAAAATAACCATGAATCTAGTTCAAAAATTCTCTGAACTAAAGCTAGTCAATCGTTATTCAAGAGGAAGGAATATATATGAATGCTCAAGAAAAGAGCAAGGGTTCTGTTTGCTAAAGAAATTATAGCAATTAAAAGCATGTGGGAACGTCATTAAGTGGCCTAATTTTTCAAAATATCACTCAACGATATTACAACATAAGGCGCACCATATAAAAGGGCCAACCCAAGTTCAAATATCTCACAGTTTCACCACACGCTATACTACCCATGCATACTCCAAAATCTCCACCTTCAATCCTCATAAAACCAATCCTTCACACTTGATCATCAAGATGTCTCAACATAATGCATCAGGATCAAGCAACAAAGACGAAAGTATTCCAACTGAAGAAGCCCTAAACATCGTTCCACTTTCCATGATTCCTTTTTCAGATGCAAGACCTACAAAGCTTCGCACCCGTCATGAAAGACAACCAAGGAAAAGTCTTATCTCACTTGGAGGTAATGTATCTGAACCCACTGATGATAATATTCAAAATGTTACTGATGTAGACATGTGTTATACCCAAAAAATTTCCCTCCTACTTCTCAAGACAATTCACATCTCAATTCTAAAGGATTTCACAAGGGTTGACCAGACAAACCCTCTCCTAAGCAATCAACCCAAACCAGGGTTTTGCCATTCTCAGGTCAAGATGGACTTCCAATGCTTAAAGTGATCATCATACCTCATCATATGCCTCAAGGGATCATCATGTCAAGTTTCAAGCCTTACAAGTCAAAATTGCTCATCTAATTGCTCAAATAGTTGAAAATCAGTTGTGTTGGATAAAAAGTCAACTGTGGTCAACATACAGTCAAACTTCATAATTTTTTGTCAACATCAATATTTTGAAGTGATATTCATCATTTTATCAAGGGTTGATCATGATTCCTCAAGAAAAGTCAAGATCTGATCAAAAGTCAAAGTTTCCAAATTAGGGCTTCTCTAAACAAAAGTTAACAGAACTTTGACCAAGCATAACTTTCACATACTTCATCAGAAATTTCTCCACCACAACTCATTTTGAAGAGAATTCAATTCTCTACAACTTCATGTCTCACAATCTTGGGCAGAAAATGCTTCATTTGAAAGATCTGGATCAAGAAATTATAGGTCCTTCTAGAAAAGTCAACAAAAGTCATCTTTTTGCAAAGGATTCTCCATGAGCATGGAAACTCCAATGAATATGAAACCAAAAATTCTATTTAGAAGACATCTTGAGCTTTCTAAAAAGTTCAAGAACACCCAAAAATGTTGAAAATTGAGCAAGATACAAATTGTGCAAGTTGAGCATTTTCGAGGAGGTGCATGAAGGAAAATACCTTGCAAAAGCCAAAAATTTCCAAGTGGGCCTAAGATTTTATTATTTAAACTTGATCATGAGATTATCCATGGCCACTATGCAGCATACCACGCCCTCTACCTTATTTATTTATTTATTTTTGAATTTAATAACTTAAATTTAAATTTATTTTAAAAAAATGCAAAAATAAAAGATAAGGCAAGATTGGCTGGATTTTGCATGGCTTGGGGTCCAAGATAGCTCATTACAAGCTCTCAATTTCATGCAAGAAGATTGAGGGAAGATTGAGCAAATTTGGAAAGATTTTGTGAAATTTTTCAAATCAAATATTCTCCATTCAAGGAGAATATTTTCTCCTAATGCCCTGACCTAATTCCATTCCTCTATAAATACTTAGCTTTCTTACAAGTTCAGGAGGCTTTTTAGACAACCCTTGCACGTGCAACCAAGCTCCCACAAACCCAAGAAATTTCACAAATTTCTTGCAAAGTTGGCAAAATCGTGTCTTGTCTTGCAGCCGGTTTCAAGCAATTCCAAGCACTCAAACGTGTTCCTAAAGTATTGTAGGGTAGGTGTCGCACCCCAAAATTTACCCTCCTGACTTCAAGTTATCTGACTTAGGCATCACATTCATCTGCATATGCTCTTATTAGGTCATTGACATTAAATAGTCATTCGTTCATCATATTTGTGTCATTAGTTGTATTTAAGTTGACCAAAAGTTAGTTTAAATCGACATTTGCATCGTTTTGTAGTTGTAAAATACCCGTTATTTTACTTCACGCATTTTTATCTCTCTACCTGTTTCTTGCATCATGTTAAGTTGATTTTATGTCGATAATATTGATATTTCGGTTTTATAGACAGACCGTTAAAAGCGATTCGATACTGTGCGAAAAATTAGCGGGAAAATATTTCAAGTTTTCTCCTTTAACTCACTACTTTATGAATCTACGAGTCGCGTAGATCATGAAAATGTGCTCTCTCTAATTTTTCGGTATAGTTTGATGTCTCGTTTTTAACCGTAAGTGTTTTACAGTCGGGTATTCTTTATTATCATTTTGTTTCGATTTTAAATATTTTGATAATTTTTCTTTAATCTTTGAGACCCGTAGTTTATTTTAATGTGCTTATTTAATTTTTTCGAATAATTTAGGGTTCGAATTTATATCATTATTGACAATTTTAGGTGTCCAATTTTTATCTCCAAAAATCAAAACAAAAATATTTCCGGATAGTTTAATTTTTATACTTTTGGGCCTTATAGCCCATTTTTTGCACCCCAAAATTCGCCCTCTTTATTTTTTTAATAAATAATTGACTTACACTTAATCAATAGGTGCATTGCATACATACCATTCATTCATTAGCCATGGGTTCTAGATTTTCCAATCGTATGAACTCGTACAATTCTGAAGAAGACGTTTGGTTCCAGAAGCTGAATATCTGAGGTTCTGTTATTTCGAGCGTCATCTCGATATACAAGATGTGTGCATCTAGAAGCTTATGATTATCTATCGAGAATTGGAGTTTTGAGGTTCTGATTGCCTATCTTGCAGAGGTCGATTAAAGGTCTCGAACTACAGTGTGTTGTGGTCGAATATTTGAGCCCAGATTGATTCTATGACATTCTGTGAGTCTTGAAGTATTTGTGTATGACTTATTGATCCACGCAATTCATTAGAAAATCAAGAAGGGTCGGATAAAATGATATCGGAGTGTGTGTATTAAAAAGTCAACAAAAGTCAAAGTTTGACCGGGTGGAATTTCGGGTCAAAATTATTGTCAAAAGTCGACATTTGAGAAAATGTGATCATTTGCCGAGAAAAGTCAGAAGAATCGGGTGAAAACAAGATTTCTTGCAATTTAAGTAACCTTAGACTTAGAATTTTTTTCTAAGTTTTAAGTACTTTGTGTTCACGGAGCCATGTTGTCGACTCTCTATCTCACTCGTCTGTGGTTGAAATTTCACGAATGAACAGTCATTGAAAAGAGCGCATTTCGTACTCCGAAATTGTTCTTGTGAAGATTTCTCCAGAAATGCCCGGATTTCGAGTTATGAGGCTCCGAAGTTTAATGTTAATAACTTTTGAAGTTTACACTTAGTGAAATTTTAAGTGTTTTTCAATGTGTTCAAGTGCTCGACTTCGGAGGTATTTTACACATGTTTCGAGGCATCGATTCGAGTTGAGTTCAAAATCAAAGTTATTCATTTTGCAGTAATCTACAACTTTGCTGAAGGAATCGAATTCATTCGGGATTCGGATCGAAAGTTATAAAGCCTGGAAAATAAGAATTCATCATGTTTAAAATATTCGAATGGTTGTTGTGCGCATGTTCAGGGCTGTTTTTGTCATTGATTTGATCGCCGCACGAAAAAATTCTGAACATTAAAGTTGGAGTTTGTCATGCCCTCTACAAGTGTCGTTTAGAAACTTTTTCGTTTCGGACGTCAGAGCGAAAAATATGAAGCCTCGTAAGTGACAGTTCGAAGTTGGAAAATTGTTGCAAGTCATGCTTGGAATTTGCCCAGCCCAGCCAGGACTTTTATCAAACACTCGCGTGGCAAAGTTCAAACACTTTTTATTCGGTGATTAAGGCTTCGTTTGGATTTTTGTCGAACTACAAAGTTGTTCTATCACACATGCTCTTTCCAATGGCGTCGGGTTTACATTACTCGGTCGAGTATCGAAGAAGTTACGGGGTCATAAAGTAGTGCATCCGGCATGAGCACATGGCAAGCGATGTGTGGAAAAATTATGTGATAATGCAATCAGTGGTGATGTCATAACTTCGGGACCGATTTTAAGCATGTTGTGAGCATCGGTTCGAAAAACTTTCAACGCGGAAGTTGTTCGTGCCAATTTTATCTATAAATTTTATCTTGCTATCTCGTCCGGAAGAGGCTGATATGTCGAGTTATACGTCTATAAAGTAGTGCATGCGGCGTGGTGTAGCAAGCGTGCCATGGTTATAGCGGATTCTCATCCTTCACGCTACAGGGGCTCCATATTTCTCTCTTTCTATTCATGTTTTTAGCAGAAAAGAAACACAACAGAATGGTTCTTTCGCAAGGATTTATCAAAGAATTCACAACTCTCACGCGGATAACACAAAAACAGTTACAACAAACTCTGATTCTAACCATTCTTGACTCTCACTCTCTATTCACAGACCATAACCATCTTTCATCGTTGCTCACTCTCTGGCCGATTTCTCACCTCACCACCCTCACTTTCTGGTTCTCCTTCCGAACGGAACCACCATGATAGCTTCACCGTCAATTATCACCACCTTCTCTGTAACAACCTCATAACAAACTCTCTCACGGCTGTAACTTCGTTGACGCTATTCTCTCATCTTCTCCCATTAATCACCATTCACACCTCTCGCACCTCTTCTTCCATCCTCACCATTAATAATCAGAAAGGGACCTCTACCAAGCTTCGATCCTCTGCACATTCACCATAACCACCTTTCTTCCCTCAACTGATTATTTCTTTCCTCTCCATCAAAAAACTTCAAGAGCTGCTAACAATTTTTTCTTGCTCCTCATTGATTCGCTCATTCTCCTGACCATTTGTCTCCGCCGTGACGAACGCCGTATCCGGAGGAATTCTGAAGATTCTGGTTCTTTCTCTTTCTCCGCAAGAAGAATCAGACTAAGTTTATTTCTCAGAGTTCTTTCGAGGTTCCGGATTAGTAATCTTCTCGTATAATTTTCTGAAGTGTTCTCCATAGCTACGAAGCTTCCATCGGGTAAGTGTTTCAGATTCCCTCATTCGTGCGTTTAAGCTTCATGATGGTAAGAATGTCCTTCATGCTTGTGTATTCTGAACGATTAGAAACTAGAATTGACCTCATTTTTTAATCAATCTGGTGTATCTGTTGTGTCAGATCTTGGGTTAGGTCTTTGAGTTCTGTAAATTCCGTTAAGATTTACCATGGTCATCGTCGGCGTTATGCTTTGCCGGAGAAGAAGGATAGTTCCGGCGAGATGCTTTCCTGTTGCACAAGCCTTGGGTGTGTCTTCACTCTATTGGTCCATGATAAGCCCATAACAACCAATCGGAGTCCTCCACGTGTCATCTCTTTTTAAAAAAAAAAAATTGAATAACTCAAAACTATGACCAATTGATAATGTTCACATGATAAAAACATGACCAAAAAAAAACAAGAGAAAAATCTGATTTTTGTTTTGTAAGGTTATGGATCAATAGTCTAGCAGGCTTAGTGAATTCAGATTGGGCCTTAGCACCATACTTTAGTTTGAGTCTATTCTGAAACTTCAGTAATACACCCCCTGCCTTGTGCGTACACAACTTTACTGCTATTTCGATATTGCTCCCGATTTAGATTCAATTGACTTATAAGAAATGCATAAAAAGTAGTTTCTGACATTTTAGGATCTTAGAATATTTTTGATATTTTTTGTGATATTTTTGCAATTAATTTCTTTTAATTTTTAATCAATTTTCGATAATATGTTCAAAAGCATGTTTCTCCTTTGTAGTTTGAGTTGACTAATCTTAGGAGAGTAATGGCATGTGTTTCTTAGAAACTTTAGGATATTTTTCTACCATCTAATTGTAGTTAAATGTGTACCTTACCTTTGGATTGTAAATATAATTTCAAAGCTAACCTTTGATAGTTTGATTCTTAGAAACTAGTTGATAATTACATAGTTTTTCTAGCTTCCTTTCGCATATTTAGTTTGTGGTTGTTTCCTCTATTTGTATAGATGTTTAGGAGAGCTTTAGAGAATGTAGTTGCTGCCATCTATTAAGAATTTACCTCTCATGCTTTGTTTTCTTTGTAAATAATGCATTTTAAGTCATGTTAGTGTAGATTTTTGATTTCTAACTACTCTAGGTCTCTAACTATGTTTAACATTGCATTTAAGAACTATTGTGATGGACTTAGCTCGATTTTGATATCACTCATGAGTTATTTTGCATTATGTGTGCGTTGTTGTCCGATTTTCCATTCTTATGTTGCTATACACATTTACATTCCGTTTCTTCACCTTTGGATCATATTTTGACATGTGATGTGAATATGCAATTATATTGTTGCCTCCTTGTTATTTTTGACATGTTTGTTGACTTGTGCGAGGTACATTGAGGATATTTTGGTCAGGTACCTAATCTTGGTACACTAACCTACCACTTCTCCTATGGTTACCACTTTTCTTGTGGTTCTGTTTGCGTTTGAAACGCATTTTGCTTTGTGTTTTCTCATATTTACAAGAAACACATATTCTGCTATTTTGTCTTGATATGTACCTCTGTGCAGGTGTTTCGATTGTCATGAGTACTTGTTTGCTACACGCACATGTTGCACGATATCACCTTGTGGATTATATTGATCCAGCTGTTTCTTATTATTGCTTTGTTGATGGCAGTTTACTCGAAGTTTTCTGGAGTATTTTTAGCTCGCGGTGCTCTTCAGATTGTTATCCGTTTGGTATTTATTTTACTTTGTTTACCGCATTCTTTTACCGCTTTTCTAGAGAGCATGAGAAGTAGGGTTTTACCGCTTTCCTTGCCATGAGAAGTAGGAATAGAGATGTATGAAGGGGCTTCCGTAGTTGGAGCATGTTCAGGAACCCCTCTGGTTTATTTAAAGACCCGTTTAGGGCGCTTCTGTTTGTTAATTGTTTGGTTTGTTTAAAATCCTCCATCTGCATAGGGAGGTAATTCTTAGTAAGTGTTTATATTTGTGTTTGCATAGGTCAAGAGTGGTTAGGACACCCGACATGGCACCACCAAGCAAAGTCCTGCTTTTTATATTTCCTGCTATCGAGTCATGATGATATGTTGGGCAAGCGGAAAGGGTCCGCAATCGACCCCCGCACAGTTCTAGTCTATGTCAGCTCAGCACACGCGAATCGTGTTGCTTCCTTTATCGAGACAATGATAATAAAGTGGCAAGAGTTCCCTATTCTGACTCTCCACGCTTTTCTGGGGTTCGCAGTTATTGCAGAGCTCGCATTATTTGCTCTTCACACTTGACAATTCATGTCATGCGGTGATACCATTCACAGGAATCGGATGTGTCGGCTCCTGGTTGACTCACGGTATGCTCGTTACTTTTCGAGGCTATGGGACTTCCTCTTTTTCCTGCGCTTGTGTGACATTTGTTTGTTTGCATTGCATTGTTTGTGTGCTTCTGCCAGAGCACTTGCTTGCTTCATCCCTTTTTGTCATCTTCGATTCTACATTAGGTAGTGACTCGAGATACACATAGATTTAGGTTACAAACCTGTTCCTTTCCTTTTTGTCGTCTTCGATTCTACTTCAGGTAGCGAATCGAGATAGACATAGATTTAGGTTGTAAATCTTTGTCATGTTCCCTTAGGATTCTCTCGAATCTATCTTTAAGTAGTTAGTCGAGTTAGACCTTAGGTTGTAATCCATGCATGATAACATTAGGGGTAGAGTTAGATAGTTTCCCTTGATTGTTTTCTAGTTTCTTTTGCATCCTTGCAGGTAATAAAACTAAAACTTGTTTTCTTTTTCTTTTGAAAATTAAAATACAAAATAATGGTTCAAACTCCTTTTTCAAGGTAAAAGCAATCAACCAATACAAACCTTCTTTGTCTACGAGTTTTCTTTTTGTGTTTAAACTCTTTTTCATAAGTAAAAAACACATAACCCACCAAAACATATGAGCCGAACTACGACGCTCTGACTTTTCCATTGCACGAGGGAATACGTAGACATCTTGTCACGGGGCTCGATCGAGCAAACTTTGTAAATACTTCCTTCTTTTCCCCGTGTTTTCTTTATTTTCTTTTCTTTCACATCCATACTCGTTTAGCCTACAAATATAGCGATTAAGCAGTAAATAGATATAAACACACCCATTAGATAGAAAATAGAAGTGGATATCGTAGAGTACTACGGGCGTGTGGGGTGCTAATACCTTCCCTTCGCGTAATAGATTCCCTTATCCTATCTCTCGGTCGCAAGATCGTGTCTTATCCCTTTTAGTTTTTTGCGATGCGTTTACCTTTCTCCTTTTGCGAGATAAAAAATGTTCGATGGCGACTTCATTGATATAGTTATTGGATGATGTTCAGCCGGTTGTTTCACCCATTTTATCATTAGGGGGTATTTTTGGCATTTGTAAAAATAATGAAAACCCTATTTTTTTTCTAATATATATAGTTGTTACTGTTATAGAAGTAGGAGACGAAAAACAAGTAGTGAGGCAAGGAGGTAGACGAATCTGAATGAAAATTAGTTTTTTTAGAGAAGCAATTCTTATTGACATTATCTTCATCATCCATTGTAACTGCCTTCATCTTTACTTCCACCCACCGTAATGTTCCTTCCACCCTTTCCTCCCTCGTCCCTTCTCATCACCATACAACCACCACCTACTTTTGTTTTCTTTAGGATTTAACTTTAGTTTAACTAACTTAATTGCTTAACTAGCAATAATTTAGCTTTAGTTAATTAACTTGATTGTTAGCATTTTTTTATGTAAGTTATTTATTTTATATTTTATTTTTATTATTTATTTCTAATTAGGATTAGGATTTATGTTCGCATCTCATTTGGGCATTCAATTAAATTTCTACTACCATTTTACTAACCACCCACTGTTTACCCTTTCAAACCTCATAATATTGCTTAGTTTATTTACCTATAATTTTTTATTTTATTAGCTAAACGATTTTAAATATTTAATTAGAATAATTTTGTTAGTTGTTTTTTTAGTTTCATCCAATAAAATTAATTAATTATTTTTTTGACTAAAAGTTAATTTTATTGTTATAATTAGTTTGTAATTAATTTAGAATTAGTTTTTCATATTAAAATCAAATAAAAAAATACAAAAAATATGATTTTTAATACTTAGGATATTAGAATATTTTGATATTTGAATACATATTTTCTCATCATTATTTTTCTATTTTTCTTTTATCTTAAATTCTAGAAACGATGTATAGGTCGCACGATTATTTTGTAATTGCGTAGTTACTTTCTTGCATTTTTTCCTTATTAAGTTCATTCCCATTTGTAATTATGTATCCCCATCCCTATGAGATGTATTTAGGTGAATATTTTATCACTTTATCGTATTTAACTATTCATTCACAATGCACAAACCAAAACATTTCAAACTAATACTCGTGCGAGCCATTTTTGACCTTGAGTCGACAAAGCTTAGAAGCGTCGCAACGGCCACACATTTGTGCACACACCACACTTGCTCTTGGGCTTACAATGAGACTTTAATTGATTAGTTAAACATTATTTAATTATCTAATTAGGTTATTTAAAAGTGATTAGTCCGTCTAATTAATTTTATTAATCTAATTACTTGATTAAATTTTGTTTAATTGATTGATTAAATTTATTTCGCGCATGTACCTACACAATTGTTAATTGTCTTATCATTCGTGCAAGCCACCTTGTATGGGCTTTTAATTTATTTACTCGTTTTATTCCACGCTTGTATATAATTATTTGCAATCGCTCATTTCTATTATCGCGTCTTGGTCCATATACCAAGTTTCATCCAAAGGGCCTCATGGTAGGGAGTAGACACTGGTTTATTCTCTCGGGATTAATCAAGCTTTCTTGGTTAATCATAGCCCAAATCTTCTCTTCTCATCTTTAAGACTTTTCATAATAAATTTTCAAACCTCGATCCAACGTCGAGTTATTTTCAAAACACTTTCAAAAATCAAATTAATTAATTGAACTTGTTTTCTAAATTAATTTTCATAAAAAAGAACATTTGGATGTGGTTTGTTTAAATTGTTAGATGATAGCCTAATGATTTAAACAAATTTGAAGTTTTTTAGGTTGTTAGATGATACCCTAATAAGCTAAAAAACTTCTACCCATGTTTTAATAAACCAAAAAAACTTAGTGTTGTGGCATTCAGTTAAATTGTTGGATGATAGCCCGACGGTTTAATTGAATTTAAAGTATTTGGGTCGTTAGACGATAGCCTAATAATTTAAATACTTTTATTCGCACACTTAATAAACGTGAACTTTGTTTCACTTCATTGTTTTCATAATAACTATTTTGGATGAGAGATGATTGGTTGAACTTGCTCGCCAATTTCGAGTACTTGAATCATTAGATGATAGCCTAATGTTCCAATACTTGTCATCCAAAACTTAAAATCAACTCAACTCACTCAAATTCTTTTATCGCTCATACGCGATCATCAAACTCTTTTCTTACAAAGAGTGTGCAATAGCCATTTCAAACGCGAACGAGGACTTAAGCTTTTCAAACAAACTAAACAAGTCCAAATTCAAGCATTTGAAATGTCTAATGCACGATTTTTCTTATAAAATCAACACTACCAATTCAAACATTTTCAAGAGGAACTACGGAGTTTTGACTTTCCCATTGCACAAGGGAATATGTAGGCACACAGTTTTGAAATCGTGCCAAACTCAAAATAATAGTAAACAAACCCCGTTTCTTTTATTCCTCGATCATAACTTATGAATTAGCAATTTAACACACACACAAACACTTAGAACTAAACGGGTCTCATCGAGTACGATGGATGTAAGGGGTGTTAATACCTTCCTATTACATAACCGACTCCCGATTCCATATTTTTGGTCGTAGACCGCCTTATCCGAATCTATGGGGTTTTATCTATATTTTCCCGTTCCTTTTGGAACAAATAAAATTAGGTGGCGATTTCACTTATTTTTGAAAATTAAAATGATTTTTGAAAATCGAGTTGCTTCAGTAGGTACATGTCCAGAAACATGGCCATAACATGTTGAATCATGCCATATACATACCTCCGTTTGCATATTTTTCATGAATTTGCATTCTGTTTTCTATTATGTTTTAATCGAAACTAACAATTCTAATGTGTTCCTGAGGTTCATTAGAGCAGGTTAGATCAATCATAGCAAGCTTTCCATGGCTTAATCGTGAAACACCATTGCTAGGGTTCATGAACTTTGCAGCTTCGTATTCACTGTTAGAGTCCGTTTCAGGGCAAGAGAATGCCACCATTAGATTCGTAGCATCCTAATTAGTGGATCTGGGTTATTTTGGTTTGTATTTTCATGCGTTTTTCAGGTTTTGGTGTTTGAGCACAACCGGAGAAGATGATCGGAGCACCGTTCCGGTGCTTCTGACTCAGAGGTTATTAACTCTTACATATTTATAGGTTCAGAAGAATGAATGGATGTATCACCGCCCCAGCGGTTCACCTTGTGCGCACTATGTCATTCTCCCTATCAGGTTGTGGGTTCAAACCCCATCTTTTGCAATATTTTTCTTTTTACCTTGCAGGTTGCCATAAGCCACGCCCCAGATGCTCCAGCTTCTGGATCCTTTCCAGCCAAAAGTGCCAACTTCTAGGCGTCTCCAGCACCAGAAGCTCTAGCTTTTAGGCCTCATCAGCATCACAAGTGCCAACTTCTGAGTCTCCCAGCGCATAATTCCTCCAGAAGTTCCAACTTCTGGATGGCCCCAGACGTGAAGCCCCAAGCTCCGACTGGACCATCGATCCGAAACCCCAAGCTCCAACTTCGGGCGCGTCAACACCGAAATCCCTGCCTACGGATGTCTCAACAAAGGAACTCCCGAAGCTCCGACACGGGGTGGCTTCGGAAGCTCTCCAACGTTTTATTATTTTTCATATTTTCTTATTTTACTTATTTTCATTAATTAATTTAATTAGTAATTAGGTTATTTAATTTAGGATTAATTAGATAATTTCCACTAACATTTAATTTAATTAATTTAGGATTAATATTCACTAATATTTTTTTTAATTAAAATCAACTAGACTTAGGCTATTTTCACATTAACCCTAATTTCAAAAACACAAAAATATTAGGACTAGTTTTCTTTTCTGCCATTTATTTTCTCGCATTTTTTAAATTCTAGAAAGGTTGTATAGGTTGCAATATTTTTGTCATGTAATAGCGTAGGATTTTACTTTCCGCACTTTACTTTCCGCACCTCTTATTATGTGTCTGCCCCAAAGCCATGTAATAGCGTAGGATCCTTTATATTTCCGCAATTTACTTTCTGCACCTATAAACTACTAGTAATTAGGTGTGTATGGCAAGATAAAATCAATCTAGACCACTAATACAAGATAAATTATCTGAATACAACACTCATCTCACACATGCACCCCTTAGGGTATTCTCTCTCGTTGCCTTATAAATGGTCAAGTCCCTCGAACGTGGGGGTATCTTAGCACGGTTGCCTACAATATATCATCATAGTCCCTTCGACTTAAAAGATCATAGTCCCTCAATATTTCCTACGAATACATGATCTCGTCCCTCGGTTGTTGCCTACGAAAAATGATGTTCGTCCCTAAGAATGTGCTAGGATACACCTACAAGTTGCCTTCTATGACCATCCGATGTCCCTTCGAATGTCCCTTTACATCCAACGAATAGGGTTACCTATCAACCAATGGTATGGATAGCCTTATTCTAAAGGAAAGCAAAATAACACGGAAACGACCGTTCTGCGTAGGTAATAAGTCTCTTTTGCTTGCTCAAATTAAAATACTTTTCACACCTCACACTTTCAAAAAAAATCTTCTTTTCAAAACACTTTGTATACATTCCAGCGTGAATAATTACAAAGTCCTTTTCCAAAACAAAGCATTTCCAAGCACTTTGTATACATTTCAGTGTGAATCATTACAAAGTCATAGCGGAATATCCTTTTCAAAAACATTTTCAAACACACACACAAAAAGCAATTTATAAAGTGAGCTAAGCAATTAAGAGCCCGTAGATAACTACGGATGGAAAGGGTGCTAACACCTTCCCTTTTTATAACCACCTCCCTTACTCAGAATCTAACAAAGGTCTTTTCCTATTCTTTTCGCCTTCCCTTAATTGGATTAAAGAAAAGTCGGTGGCGACTCTTGCTATCCGCAACATTTGCGATCAAACGCAAAACAAACAAAGTCAGTTCTCCCACCATATTACAACAGGGTAATAAGAAGGTTAGTTGTTGATATCCTAAGTGTGGGTCTACCTATTGAAGGGATCATAATTCCTCTTGCCCAAATGCCTGGTGAAGATGCTCCAAAAGAGCACACTGAATCATCCATGAGGGAAGAAGAGACTCCTCAAGAGAATCTTGAAAAAGAAACTTTTCTTGATGAAGTCATGACTAATGTTGGAACATTATCCCTGAAGAAAACTCCTCAAGAAAAGCAGGTTGATTCAACTGATAAAAGGACTAAGAAAGATGTAATTGATGTTGTTATAGATGTAGACACCTTATCTGACAATGAGTTGATTATTAATGTTAACCCTGGAATTGCAAAAAGACTGAAAACAAGAAAAGGCAAAGTTGTTGCTTCCAACACTCCATCCAAACCTGTCAAGAAGGCTATGTATGGTCCTCCAAAAGGATGGAGCAAAGCTACTCCATCAGCCAGCAAGAGGAAGATAAGATAAGATCAGAATCTGAATCTGACTATGATGTCGAGACAAATGTCCCAGACATCTCACCAGTGAAGAAGTCAATAGTCCATAGAACCAATAACAATGTCCCTGATGCTCCTACTGATAACATCTCCTTCCATTCCATCAAGTTTGTTGCAAGATGAAAATATATATCAGAGGAGACTGGCCTTGGAGAGGGAGTTAGTAAAAGATACCTTAGCTTGCAAGGAAGTTATGAAATTGATCTATGAAGCAGGGCTGATGAATACAGTAACAAAGTTGTCAAAGTGCTATGAAACTCTAGTTAAAGAATTCATAGTCAACATCCCAGAAGACTATGATGACAAGAAAAGCAAAGAGTTTCAGAAAGCGTTTGTTAGAGGAAAGTGCAGCAAACTGGGTGCCAACAAACCATATATCAACTATCTCAGTGGGACTGGGAAAACTCATCTATACAGTTGGCATGAAGATACCATTTGACTATGGTACTTATATTTATGATCAGAACCTTAAGCATGCTGACACTTGTGCCACAAACGCTTTATCATCATAAGTGGAATAGTATTGCATCAATATCCTGGAATTATGTTTACAACCTTGGATGTTGAATGTAAAAGAGCTACCCCTCTTTCCCTATATTAGAAGATGTTTGATGGAGCACATGTCCCAAACATTGTCTCAACATCTGCTGGTGCTGAATTGAAAATAGAAAATAAAGGGGATGTGATTGTTGAACTTACTACAACTTGCAGAGAACTAGATGAGGTCATACGCATTAGCACAACAAGGAAGCTGAAACTTGAAGAGACCATCCTAACTCTGAAGAGGAATATTGCTGCAAGTGTTTCTGAAGAAGCACTAGAAGAAGAAGCAAGCAACTCAACAACTCAAAGCTCTTTTGAAGCTGGCCCAGGAGAAGAAGGAAGTAAAGAAACTGGAGAGTCTGCAAGTTCTGCAGATAACTAATTAGGCTGAAGATGTTGAATGTGTTTCTATCTGGCTTTTGTTTATCCCTCTTTTATGTAATTTTGGCACTTAAGTGCATGACACATGTTTTATTTTAGGTTGTACTTAAAATTAGATATTAAGTAACTTTGTTGAACCTTAAAGAATTCATAGTCAACATCCCAGAAGACTATGATGACAAGAAAAGCAAAGAGTTTCAGAAAGCGTTTGTTAGAGGAAAGTGCAGCAAACTGGGTGCCAACAAACCATATATCAACTATCTCAGTGGGACTGGGAAAACTCATCTATACAGTTGGCATGAAGATACCATTTGACTATGGTACTTATATTTATGATCAGAACCTTAAGCATGCTGACACTTGTGCCACAAACGCTTTATCATCATAAGTGGAATAGTACTGCATCAACATCCTGGAATTATGTCTACAATCTTGGATGTTGAATGTAAAAGAGTTACCCCTCTTTCCCTACATTAGAAGATGTTTGGTGGAGCACATGTCCCAAACATTGTATCAACATCTGCTGGTGCTGAATTGAAAATAGAAAATAAAGGGGATGTGATTGTTGAACTTACTACAACTTGCAGAGAACTAGATGAGGTCATACGCATTAGCACAACAAGGAAGCTGAAACTTGAAGAGACCATCCTAACTCTGAAGAGGAATGTTGCTGCAAGTGTTTCTGAAGAAGCACTAGAAGAAGAAGCAAGCAGCTCAACAACTCAAAGCTCTTCTGAAGCTGGCCCAGGAGAAGAAGGAAGTAAAGAAACTGGAGAGTCTGCAAGTTCTGCAGATAACTAATTAGGCTGAAGATGTTGAATGTGTTTCTATCTGGCTTTTGTTTATCCCTCTTTTATGTAATTTTGGCACTTAAGTGCATGACACATGTTTTATTTTAGGTTGTACTTAAAATTAGATATTAAGTAACTTTGTTGAACCTAGTATTTATTTCTATTATCCTCCATGAATTCCTTTTGGTTTGGCCAAATTATGGCTAAAAAGGGGGAGAGTATGAGTGATTAGACATTAAGTTGAGGGGGAGCAGTTGTGAATTATTGCATCTGTGAGTGGTTGTGTGTTTTTTTTGTGATTCCACTTGTGTTCAGCTGATGTGATGACTATGATGAGAAGAAGTTGCTACTATGTGTTAATTGTGCTTATTATGCTAAGAAGAAGCTGAAGTGTTAATTGTGCTTTGTGTGCTTATAAGTGTTTAGTGTTGATTGTGTATCTATGAAGATACTATGTGTTTCCACAAGAAGAGAAGTTGTTGTGCAGGGGGAGTAATGTTTTTTGTCAATTGTGCATCTGTATGTGTTGCGTGCAGGGGGGAGTAAAATATTGCAGCTTTGAATGTTCTAACTGATGTTTAAACATTTATGTTAATTGTCCGTTGCTATCTCTGTTTTGATTGTGATGCTGCTTTTACTATGCTTCTCTGATGTATGTGCTTGAATGCTTATGTTTATTATGGTGATGTTAATTGTATGGTATGCACCCCAAATAATGTTTTAGCCAAAATTTGGCAAAGGGGGATTTTGTTGATTCTATTGATTGGCAACAATTTTGGTAAAACATTCTGCTCATAAATACCTTGAAGTTTACTGAAGTAGCAGATGTCATAGCAGATGTCCTAACATGTGAAACTAACAGAAGTGTAGAATTTTTAGGATGTTTGTTTTTTATTTGTATGCTTCGACTAACGAAGCTTGAGAAACGCCTTCAGCAATATACTTGGAGATTTAATGTCCTGCTTTCATGGAGAAAAGACAGCAGGCGCTGAAGACTTGTGAGTAAAGCAACCCTAGTTGTTGTTACTCTATTTAAAGGCTGCAAACTATGTTTTGCAGTTTGGCCATTCCAGTTTTAGAGAATCTAGATTTTAATTATTGATTATTCATTGTTTTAGTTGTTAATTGTCCATTGTAGGTCTCTCGAGTATTTCTACTTGAGATGGACGACTTTTGAGTTGTAAGTTTTCAATCACCATAAGCTTTGAATCAAGTGTGATTGTGTGTCTTTGAAGAGTGTTGTAAGTTCCTTGAACTTAAGGATTGGCCTAATTTTAATAAAACAAATAATAAGCAGCAACAATATAGTGTACAATAGGATATGTGCAGCAAAAGTCCTATTGGAATGCCTTAACATGCTGTGTTGAAGAGTTTTAACATCTGGAATAACAAGTCATATGAGATGTCGAGACATCAGACATCAGAACATCACGTTGCTGAACTGTTAAGTTTGTTACAATTCTGTTTTAATTAGTACAGAATATTTTGGGAATATTATGCATCTTATGTGGCGTGACCTTGAAGGCATATGTGGAGGTCCATGAGCTAAGGAGAAAAACCAGAAGGGACCTTGATTGTAGCAGAAGTTATCCGCGGTTTTACTCCACATAAATTTTGTTATTGCAGAAGTTTGTTACATCTTATGTTGTTATTTTGAAGGTCCAAATCCAGTTGGGTAATAGGTTATAAATAAGCAGTTGTAACCTAGTTTTAGCAAGCTAGCCAGTTTTAGAAAGATGTAGTCTTTAGGGTTAGCCATGTAAGTGAACCACCCAAATTGTGGGATGGTCACTGTTTTTTACCTCGAAGCCTGTAGGCAAGAGGATTGTTTTTAATCACTCAGAAGCTGTGAAGCAATGAGTGTAGTTATGTCCTTGGAAGAAGCTGTGAAGTAATTCCAAGTTTGGTTTGTGTCACTTGAGTGACTAGTTTAGATTATGTTTGAAGTGTGGTATCTTCAAACTGTTTTAGTTGTGTTTGGAGTGAGGTATCTCCAAGTTGATTGTGTTAGGAGCCAAGCAGTCGATGTAGTTTCTGGTGTGATAGTAGCTAATAAACATCACTGAGGTGATTGGAAGTGAGCAGAGGTTCTCATATCTAAGTGTGGCATCTTAGGTAGAAGGGTCATTGGGTAGTCTGATTAAGTGAGGAGTATAAACAGGGTGGTTTCCCTCCGAATTAATATTGTTGATATTGAACTTCATTCATGGCTTGGTATGCCCCCAGATGTAGGTTGGTTAGAACCGAACTGGGTTAACAATTCCTTGTGTTCTTTTGTTTCCTGATTTTAATTGTAGGTTCTATCTTATCTGTTTTATAATGTCAGATCAGATGTCATGACATCCTGAGTCTGCCTAACCAGAATTTCAATTGGTATTAGAGAAGGCATCCTATCTGTTTCTGGATGAGATCCATGGGGGATACTTTCTAGTTGTACACAAGGTAAGAGATTGTTTGAATAACATGTGTTCATATTGTATGGTCCCTAGAAGCCGAGGATGGACCTATTTGTAGATTGTTTGAACAAGGAGTGTTCATATTGTATGGTCCCTAGAAGTGGAGGATGGACCTATCTGTGGAGGACTAGAACAACCTGACCAGAACCTGTACCTTCTTGAAGAAAGAAGATAAAGATGCTGGAACAAGAAAGTTAAATTCAAATACTTCATGCGGGAGTGAGGATTTTGGATTGTATTATTCATCATATAATCAACACAGAGAATTGTCAAAAACCTTCATGCGAGAGTGAAGCTATTGATAAGGTAACTTCAGCGCTTATGTATTTCCATATTGGTCAGGATATTGGTTGGGTGTAGTCTGTTGCTTGGCGAAGAAGCAAGCATTTTGTAGGTTTGATTTATTTTCAATCCTTGGATTTCATGCTTACAAGTAAATTATGGAGTAAGCATTGTGTACATTCTATTGAGGTATGGCTATATTACGCTGCATAGCCTCTGATGCAACCCCTATAGTGAGAGAAGGATCCTAGGGTTATTTTATCAACAAAATATTTGGCAGATTATTACAACTATATTAAAAGTGTCAAAGATACTTGAGATATCACTCAAGTCCACTCATAAAGGCACATACTAATAGAGTTGATGAGTATCAATTGATCAATGATTCTCAGATGCATCTGCAAGACCTTGAAGACTATCAAGGATAATGTGTTTTAAGGAGATGGAATAGATGTTTTATAAGATGTTAGAACATTATTACTGGTATGCAGCTAGCAGTTGAAGAACAGATGTTCTGGGTGCTAAATAAATGTAGTATGAGTACATATGTTTAGAACCTGCTCCTGATCTAGAGGAAGAGACATATGCATATTAGTTGATCATGACACGATCAACAAGCTCTTATACTCCAGATGTCAGTTTATTTCTGACCTAAGCTTATGGGAGTATAGAAGTCAAGCTCAGTGCAAGTAAAAGACTTATAAAGGTATACCCCTCAATCCCTTTATGTGATATCAAGATGAGCTTATATCTGGTACATCCTTTTGATCAAAGAAACCAGATATGTGGAGATTTATTCATGACCATAAAACATATTTTGGAGCTGAATATTGTATCTCAACCATAGTGAAATATGATCATGAATATTGACTGCCCTAAATATTGTCTTGGAAGGGTATTGTCAATAAGAATCAAGGAAGTCAGATTGCAGTGAAGAATCTGAATATATGTGTCATGCCATAATCAAGTATGTTCCATAAACCTAGTTGAGGGAATCTCCTCTATAGGTACAGACTATGGCATCCATCATCTCAAAATCAGAAGTGAAAGTCTAAAAAAAACTTATTGAGATATGGGTCATATTATTCCTTGATGTATAACTTATTTGGATGTAAAGTTGACAGTTGCAGTGCTTCCTATGTCCCCCCCCCCCCCAAATGTTCTGGACAAGGTATTATAGATGTTAACCCCAAGAACCATAATGGATGACGTCATATCACATGTTGGAACATCATCTAAATGTCTTCAGTTTTTAAAATACTTTATTGCCTGGAAGTAGTAGTGAGTGTGAAGATGTAATCAGTCAGGATGATCTAGTGTGAGTAGACAATTCTAACTGAACAAACTAGTAGGTACTTTGACGGGAGACTCAGTACTTATTAGTATTTAACCTGAATGACAAACCACTTATACTCTTTCGGGAGCTGAGTATTTGTCTGATGGATTCATGGTATTTTGTTAACTGGATATCAACACTAAAAGTTCACTATGATCTTCACAAGACTAGAATGTGTGGCATTGTTATTTGGTGATTATTTGAAGAGCTGATTCAACTAAGGAAACACATACAGATGTTGTCATATATCTTGATGGGAGCTGGGTATTTATGATAACTTTGTGGTTATCTGAATCAAGAAAGAAGAAGTATGTGATGTATAATGTTCTACACGAAGATGTAACATCACAACTATTGAAGACACCAGAGATTGAAGAAAGAGATAAGGTTCAGAATTTACTCTTGAAGACATATAATTAGTTATACATGATTAACTAGGAGGTTACTTCTATTACAAGTTACAGAGTGTGACAATCTGAAACGTGTATAGCAAGCAAACTAAGGATTCCTAATTTGGAAACTGTGGCAAGTCCAAATGAAGAATGCTTCAAGAATTATAAGGACCAACTTCAAATATGTCCTTATTTCGTATAACTCAGGGGGAGTAAGAGTAACAACATCATGATTAGCTTTATCTTAGAAGCTAAGAGGAGGATTTCAGATATTAAGGGGGAGCAAAAGTATCATTAGGGAGCAACAACCTATTTAAGAAGCAACTAATAATTATCAATTATGAAAGTTGTCTTGTCTAGTGCAATTGTATGAAGGCGCAACTATTATATATATTGATGACCAACTAATGTCAAGGGAGAGATTGTTCATTAGCTGATGTAAAAGGAAGTTTATGTTGCTTTGTACTTAAGTGGAATATGGCCTTAAAAGGAGCAGTGTTATCATATTCTCATAGCCAAGTCACATGAACTCTATGTGGATGTCCCACTGAATGTTGGAACATCAAGATTCTAGATGAAAGTCTGATTATAAGCAGCATTACTCTCTAACATGAGATTATAGTAAAATAAATTTAGATTATAAGTACGTCCAAGATACACGTGAAGATATGGACAAGAAGAAGCCATTCAAAGGAATTTGGTCAAACCACAAGTATAATATCTCAAAAGAAGCAATCTGGATTGGTGAAAGAAGAGGTGGCAATCACATGCTCCTGCATGGTATACAAAGATGAAGTAACCCATGCATTCTATTGGAACTAACTCAAAGGAATCTGACAGAAAAAAATAAAGACAGTTAGGGTTAGTGAATGGTACAATTTTGTCTCTAGTGCAGTCCTTCGACCAAAGTTTGACCAAGAAACAAAGACTGAAATTTTATAAGTCTTAACTGTGCTATTTATAGAGGACCCCCTAACCTCTATTCCTTCAACAAGACAAGTGGGAAATAGATCAAATGAAGTTCAGTAGAATGTGGATATCATGCAATTGGATCTGGTTTTGTGTAGGTTCCCATTGTCAAATTTTGGCTAAAAAAGGGGAGAAAGGATTATTGTATTGTTGTTACTGTTATTGTTGGCCACTCTACTGCTACTACAAACAAAGGAGAATATTCACAGAAGGTCCCAAACCAAATATCAAACCCTTGGTTAAATGTCTTTTGTGACCTGTATTTTGAGTTTTGTTCCTACTCGAAGCTGGAGTGAACACAATTGTGACCTGTGTTCTGAGTTACATGATGTTGTATCCTTATACCACACACGTCAAGTGTTGGTTCAATGAAGAAAGAAAGATGTCAAGATAGATGTTCAGACATCCAAAGAAACTCAAGATCTGAAGTTGTGAGCAGAAGATCACCTTTTAATTGTAAATATTTATTTGTAATTGTTGTTGTTGTTTAATGTATCTGCTTATAATTGTATTTATTTGTTTTAGCTAAAAAATTTCAAAGAGGGAGATTGTAAGTTCCTTGAACTTAAGGATTGGCCTAATTTTAATAAAATAAATAATAAGCAACAACAATATAGTGTAAATAGGATATATGCAGCAAAAATCCTATTGGAATACCTTAATATGTTGTGTTGAAGAGTTTCAACATCCGGAACAACATGCCATATGAGATGTCGAGACATCAGACATCAGGAAATCATGTTGCTGAACTGTTAAGTTTGTTACAGTTCTGTTTTAATTAGTGCAGAATATTCTAGGAATATTATGCATCTTATGTGGCGTGACCTTGAAGGAATATGTGGAGGTCCAAGAGCTAAGGAGAAAAACCATAAGGGACCTTGATTGTAGTAGGTGTTATCTGCGATTTTACTCTACAGAAAGTTTGTTACTGCAGAAGTTTGTAATAGAAGGATTTAAGTCGGAAAGATTTTCGATGGCTTATTTTTATTCAAAAACCAAAATACTCATAATTTGGAGAACTAAAAAATTGTGTTGGAGGAGTTTGGAAGTTTTTGAAGACTTAGTCAAATTGTTCAAATATAATTAATGTTATAGTATTTCAAAATTTTAAAATATCAATTTTTTTACCATTCGATACAAAATATTTTAAAAAAATATTATAAATTTCTTTATATCTTTTTTAAAAAATTCTTTTTTTTTTTGAAACTATCTCTTTCACTCCCCTCTAACTTTTCCAAATAAAACCTAAGATAATTGAATTTGCTATAAAATAAAATAAAATAAATTGACACAACTTGTTATCTATTTACAAGTTATTTTGATATTTATCCGCTTTTTTATGGCACATCCGTAAAAATATGAACGATACTTTTTATTTAAACTTAACTATAAAAAAAAATACAACATGTGAAAGTTAATAGCGAAAAGTTATACAGGAGTTATGTAAAAGTTAACGGAAGTTATGTGGAAGTTAAATTGAGTTGTTTCAATATAAATTATTATGTAAATTAAATAATATTGTAAGAGTAAAAATGATAGAAAAATAAACTACACTAAAACAAAGTATTACTTTTATATATTGTAATAGGCTAATATCCTTGTTTCCTTTAGTGCACACACGGATAAAAATATAAATAGTATTTATGTGTATTTATTTTTATTCTATTTTATTTATTTATAAAAATAACTAAAAAAAATAGAATGAAAAAAATAAATAAATAACTGCCAGTTAGTAAAAAGAGAAGTTGAAATTATAAACAAAAATCGAAAATGATATAATTGAAACAAAAATAGGCTACACCAAAATCATGTTTGGCCTTTATATAGATTATATCCGAACAATTTATCTAAATCCTCCAAAACTCTCTAAGTCTCTCCTTCAAATTTTAGTTCTCAAAATTAGAAAAAATTTAATTTTTAAATAAAAATATCATTGGTGAAGAACAATTTTGTAAAGTTGCATATAGTTTATTTTTCTTATACAAAATTAGATGTAGGATGTATATATTTAATATTTCTGATGTTAGCAACAGACACAAAATGATTGATGGGAATAATATAAGTTATAATCAGCAAAATTTGCATTGGAAACAAGATCCCAAGAAAAGGCCATCAACAAAGCATATCAAATTTATGTTCTATAAATATATTGTTAGCAATTGCTATCTAAGGATGAAAGGGAAGTAGAAGATATATAGTAATAGTTATTATGTTATTAACATGTTCCACAGCTCCATCAACGTAAATCTCCACCTACTCACTGCCACCATTTCTTCTCAGACAAAGATATAAGCTGCCAAAAGATTAAAGAAATGTGTTAGGCTCCTCCTTCTAAGTTGAAGACAATACAAACATTATGTGAAGTGAAAATTCATGTATATTCTAGAGAATCCATGACAATACCATGTTACTATATGAAGTAAAAACCAATCACTAAATTCATGATTCTAGAAAATGTTGACTCCAAATTTATAGAATAAGGAGCATAATCGATAAATGATGTGGCGTCAATCCTGAATAATTATAAGCCACAAAGTAGTCAGGCTATCCATCACCATAACATAACCATCAATAATCAATAGTCTAGACTGCACAAATAATGACCTGTCAATATAAGACAACTAACAAGTCAATCACAAAAGTTAAGGAGCATAAGCGATAAATAATGTGGCGTCAATCCTGAATAATTAAGCCACAAAGTAGTCAGGCTGGCAGTCAAAGCCAATTGGAATCATGAAGATATGTAACCTTATCTGTCACAAAGGATGAGAGAATCGGACTCTCGAAGAAGGCTTCTTGAGGAAGAAAACCAACATGCAAAGAAGCATGATCAAGAAAGATGAAAAGTATGTGATTGTGATGATGAGGGAGAAAGAAACAAAGGATGGAGAATTGAGAAAACAACTCAATTTTGTGAATCAATAATCGGAAATTATAAGCACGCGTGAAGTGAAGAACAGGAATCATTTGATGGGGAAGAGGCTAGATTGAGAGATGAGACGATAACTAATGTTTGTTGATATATAAACTGTGAGGCTTTGCAACAA
Source organism: Vicia sativa (assembly GCA_021764765.1). Lineage (NCBI taxonomy): Eukaryota > Viridiplantae > Streptophyta > Magnoliopsida > Fabales > Fabaceae > Vicia > Vicia sativa. The sequence continues at coordinate 201,874,700 of CM038796.1, forward strand.
ATCAGATGCCAACTTATTGGTCCACTTCAATCTATCCTGGCTAAGGTGAAATTTTTGGGTGGAAAAAGTGTTGGGCCGGGAAGGCATGGTGCGGTGTGATTGTTGCAGTGAAAGAGGAGATGATGGTGAAGCAGCTGATGAGTATGAAAAATGTATGACAACATAACCTCAACATGGCTACAACCATCTTTGAAATAGAGCAGTAGATCATTAAACACTGCAACAAAAACATAGTTTGCATGTAGATAAATAGGTAAACAGAAACGTGCATACCCAATACAGTGAAAGACAGAAAGAAAGAGCAAGAGAGCACTCATATGCATAAATAAATCAATACATGTGAGTGTGTGTCACCAACCTGGCGAGCAACTTGTGCTAGTCGTCGGCTCTCCCGAGATGACTCGGTCATTGTACAAGATGTCTGAGGCTCCGCATGGCCATTTTGCTTCTCTCCACAAATTTTCTTTGAATTGCTATTATCTGGAGAGCAGCCTGCATCACCGCTGCTAACAGACCCCTTCTTACGCTTTCTTTGGAATGTGTACTTGAGAAGCTTATCATTCGCGAATCGACTAGAAACTTTCTCATCTTTATTGGATACTTTTGAGTCCATTTTATCTGGTGACCCAGCAGTTGCCTCAACAGCATCTTTACAGCTTTGAACCTTTATACTTTCAGTAGACAAACTCTCTTGTCTTGTCAAATCTGATTTATCCAATGATTCCTTATCATCTTCAATCTTGTCCTTAGAACTGCAGCCTTTGAGAAATATTTCCCCTTTTTCAGTATTGGTATGAGATCCCAACTGCTCAACTGTTGTAGTTGCTTCTTTGGGTGCTTTGGCAAAAGGAGAAACACGATCCTTCTGAGCTTCATTTTCATGCACCACAGAAGAACTCACCATAGGACGGTCATTGTTATTGTTACGTAATACATGATTAGAATCTTTTGCACGAGTCAGGTTTGATTCTTTATTTGCTTCCTTAACCAGTTCAGAATGCAATCTAGATCGACGAGTCCTTCTCACCCTAAATCTTTTGCGTTTTCTTTGAATTAGATTTTTTATAAGGTCGGCGCCTGTTTTAACCACTAGAAGCTTATCTGGTTCCTCCACTGTTGCAGTTGCATTAGTGGGTGCTTTGGCCAAAGGAGACGACATTAGATCCTGAGCTTCATTTTCGTGTGCTATAGAAGAATTCACCTTGGAAGCATCATTGTCATCCAATACATGAAGAGAATCTTTGGCATCAGACAAATATGATTCTTTAGTTGTTTCCTTGACCTGGTCAGAATGCAATCTAGAGAGATGAGTCTTCCTCTTCCTAAATCTTAGGCGTTTTTTCCGAACTAGATCTTTGACAAGGTCATCACCTTCTTTTACAACTTCAAGTTCATCTGGTTTTGCATTCTCGCAAATAATATTAGCTTTGCCATTTGCTGCAACAGTTGCCTCCTTGCCTTCTTCTTGTGCCTCTGCTAAAGTTTCATCCCGTGCATTGTCTAAATCTCCTGAAACAGATACATTTCCATCAAAAAGGCTCCTTTCAAGTGCTCGTATTCTCTGAGTACATCCATTTCTGTAGAGCTCAGGCTCTTTCCTCCTAATAACTATGGATGCAAAATCTGGATTATGAATATAGAAACTATTTGCATGATCACGAGACACACAGAACGTACTTCCATTATCCATTCCATTTACAGTAGAGCGCATAGTATCAGAAATTGAGACTGACTCAAACTGTAAATCAGGTTCAGAATGCACAGTTGCATCAGAAGGTACAAGTCTGTTCTCCTGCAGAAAACTTCCATTAGCTGCAATTTCATCCTTCATGATTTGTTCGACTGGGGGCTGCATTTCGTGTTTTTTTGTAACACTCTCCAGCTCAGCCTGTGTTTCTCTCAACTCAGCCCGAAGATCTCTAACTATTTCCTCAGCTTCCTGGAGCTGAGCTTCAAGCTCCTCAATCTTCTTTTGCTGACTCAATGATGTCAGCTCTGCTTCCTTGACCTGCAAAATTTGCCATATCAAAGCTATCAGTAAATAAGAGACAAGACCCCAAAAAATGACTTGATTAGGATGACTCCACTACATACACTTCCTAAGTTGCCATATTAAACTACTGATACGCCAATGCATGCTACAATAGTAGTAGTAAGCTGTCATTTTGTTATGAGAGCAGATGATTTTAGACTCAAAACCCAAATGATAATGGATGAGAAGTAATTCCTATCTGAGAAATGAGAATTGGAGATATATTTTGCTATATGCTTCCGCAAGTAAAGTACAAAACTAGAATGCAAAAACACAGATAAAGAGTATATATCTATTAAACCATGCCTACATTCATAACGAAGTCAGCTTGAGCTTCATTCTCAAGCAAGAGTTATCATCAGCAATAGAAGTGCAGACACAAATGACAAATATATCAAATGCACAACGTTTGCATTTCTGCAACAACCACGACCAATGTGATATCGTTATTATTCTTCAGAAGAGTTTAACAGGCATAACAAAATGAAGTGTTATTCTTGAAAAAGCATGCAAGAACTGAATCAACAATTCTATAAACAAAACCACCCAATAAAACGGAAAGCTCGTAACTTTCTCAACCAATTAACACCACACAAAAAAGAACCAACTTCAACTAACAAAAATAGGGTAAATAAACCCCAACCAAAACAAAAACCAAACTTTGAACCAAAAAAGTAAAACAAAAACAACCCTTTAATATCAAACCTTAGAATCAAGCATTTGTTTGAGTCTAAGAACCATGCGAAGCGCTTCATCTTTAGTAGAAGCAAGCTCTTGCTGAAATCGAGTAGATTTTCTCTCGGAAACCATTATCCTCGCAGCAGCTTCCTTCGCCGTATTGAGTATAATATCGGCATAAGCCTTCTTCAAAGCCGTTAATTTCTGATCAAAACCACAAGAATCAAAAATCAAAAATCAAAACCCAAAACACAAAACCCCAGTTAATCACAATATCAAAAACAAACATTCCACTCCCATTCAAACATTAACCTAAAAAAAACAAGAATCAACTAAAACGACACCGCGGTTAGCGGCGGAAGAGAAACATTTGAAACGGTTTACCTCGCAGTCGTCCATTGTGGTTTAATGCATCAGAATCAGAAAGAGGAATGAATTGTTTGGTGGTTTCGTCTGTTAAGAAACGAACGAAACAAAGACAAGTGAAAGGGGAAAGAGTGAATTATGGGTTATGAGTTTGTTTCTGTTTTTTTTGTTCGATTCTTTTTTTTTCCCTCTTTCAAAGGGGTAGGAGCTATGTCTGTTATTTTTGGAAGCGAATGAAAGTCTTTTATGTGAGTTTACTAGATTGTCCTCGGCGACTGTAATTACATATTTGCCACGTCGTAATCGCTAACCGTAAGGGCCCTTTCGGTTCTTTTTCCTTTTTCTTTTATTCTTATAAATCGATAAATTGATTAACCCGTGGATTCTGCTCTAGTAACTGTAATTGCAAAACGTGGAATAGTCATTCGAGTAAAACTTAACAGATCTTGATAAGGGTAACTAGATTTTATAAGCGAATAGACTACTTTGTACTTAAATTTGTTGTTGTTGGTTTATTTAAGTTTTTAATTTTTCAAAATTGTTAAATTGTGTCTCTGCTTCCTTGACTTCTATCAAATTAGTCTGTAAGTCATTATCACATATTAAAATTGTTAATATATATTGGAGTATATAAGAGGGACATATTATATTCATTATGTTTAATATTGATATAAATGTAAAATGGTAATTTTACAAACAATCAATCTCATATAGAGGTCATGTCGGTTTACTTGACATTCGCGTCATTAGTGGTGGGCATCGGTTCGGGTTCGGCCCAAATCCTTCAACCGAAGTTAATCACGGATGGTATCTTTCAAAATTCGTCATTTTCATTTTTTTTAATAAAATATTTGACAGGCATTTAATTTATAGGTGCATTGCATGCATAGCATTCAAGGAACTTCTTCACCCACCTAGTGGGTTTCTCCCATACCTCTGAAAAACCAAAAATATCCTTCGCAAGTTAACCTGCGAATTCACTTTATTGGGCGAATTCGCAAGTTAACCTGCGAAGTGACCTTTCTGGGTGAATTCGCAAGTTAACTTGCGAATTCACCTTCTTTTTTTTTAAATCGTGGATTATTTCGTAAGTTAACTTACGAATTCACCTTCAAAGGTGAAGAAGGTGAATTCGTAAGTTAACCCGCGAAATATTTCCCGTGTTGTTTTTACTAAATTATCAAGCATAATTCGCAACTTAACTTACGAATTCACCTAATTTAGTGCATTTTGCAAGTTAATCTGCGAATTATGCAGAAACAAAACCAAAACTCAATTTTGGTTGAAACTGATTTTTTTTTGTGGTGTTTTTGACAGTCAAAAGGTAATACATATAGATAAAATAGAATATACATAAAATTTATATATACGCAAACCATGTAAATAATAATATGTTATAAATAATAAAGAGAAAAAATGTCAGAAATGTTATTACATAAATTGTTCAGAACAAAATGCGATCATACAAAATCAAATATAAAAACATAAAGGTGTTCACAGTGATTTCTGGTGAAACAACCGCTAGTCCTCCAAACTATCGAATAAGCTTTATGATTGTTATTCAATTCCTCTGGTAACTTGCAGGATCGACTAGATTGATCCTATGGGGTATTGGTCGTTTGGATAGAATTAATAACAAAATAAGTGTTCATGTTTAAGACTTGTATTCAGAGTGTTTCATATATGTCAAATGTATTTCGATCACAATGTTAACTGACTTGATGACATGATCAAATAAAATAACATGAAAACTGATTTGAACAAGTAAAACACGTAAAGGTTTGATTTGCAAATAAATGTATAAATGCAGGAAAACGTAAATGGTTTTTAAAGGTAAAATACTTTTAATGTAAAAGCATGAATATAAAAGCATGAAATGTAAAAGACAAGAATGTAAAAGATTTTATGGAAAGTCAGAACGTTAATGTAAAGAGTTTCTGAAATGTAAAAGACTTTGAAATAAAAGAAACATTTAAATGCAAGGAAAAGTTAAATGACCTTGAATGTAAAGAATTTAAAAGACATTGATGCAAAGATAAAGGATAAACTGGATAGATAAAGATGTTTACTGAATAATAAAAGTTTTGGTGCAATTAGACGTACATCATTCGAGCATTCGTTTCCCTAGCCATGTGGTATTTTGAATGTTTACTGAATTTTTGTACAATAGATATGACACACGAAATCCTAACACTAAGACTTCTATTTATACTACTTCGACCATAACGGTCTGACTTATGAGATCTTGCCACGTTCAGAACATGCAGAACACTGCGCTTCTCTTGCTTCCACGCGTCTTCGAACCGTCTCCAACGCATATTTTCTAACTTCCACTTATCCCGCTCGCGTTTGAATTTCAAATGCTTTGGCCACTTCGTTTCAAACTCACTTCTCAGATACAATCCTACTACCACTTCGAAGCTTCCTTTATATGTATCATCATAATTGTCATTCGAAGCTCCAAGTTTCAGTATGTCCATTCGAAGAGCCAATTCTTTCATTCCGAACTGTGACATTCACTTTGTTCCCACGAACACTGACATCATTTCGTTTCGAGCTCAATGATTCCATTTCGAATCATATATATCAAAATCTTCAGCCAACAAAATGCCCCTTTAAAATATGTATTTCGAACCTCTTTCTGAGAAATACTTATTTTAAACATATTCACAAGATTTTGATGTGACTTTGAGTAATCATGATACTGTGTATGACCTTCACTACGTCAATCACGACGTCTCTTGGGTTTCCGAACCGCTTCAAAACAGTTGCCACAGCATGGTGCGGTTATTAAAGACAATGATTATTTTTAATCACGCTTGTTACCAATGTTCACTTTACGCCACCTCATTCCGTATCCAACCCACGACCTCCACGTATCTGGGCTTTAGTTGATGAGTGCTTCAACTTCCTTACTATAAAACTAAACAGCTTTAGTTTTTTACTCTTTTTCCACACTCTGAACTCTTTTCTTCTTCTCTTCTTGTTAAAAACCCCAAAAGCTCTCAACAATTTCCAACAATGTCTTCAACAACATCCCAAATGAAGAAGATTTCCAAGAAGAAAAGCAAGAACGTTGGACCGATCATGGAAAGCCAAGTCGGTATTCATCAAGGTCAATCTGTACTTATTCCCCAAGGAATCTCCAAGGAACAAGAACTCTTGTACTCTTCTCAGGTATTAATCCCAACCAATGCTGCTGGAAAGAGGTTTGCCCTAATGGGCCCTCTTACAGTCTTTGAAATCCTGAAAGATACTAGAACAATATTCCCTGTTTGCTATGATTTTAAACCATTGTTTAATAAGATGGAAACCCCTAGGTTAGGAACCGAGAATGCGAATGAATCCTCTGCTTCAAAAAACATAGAAACCCCTGATGTTCCCCCGAAAGACCCTTTCATTTTGGATTACGTTAAAAGAAATTTTAAGCCGTTTCGATCTTGCCCTACCCCTGATGTAGCTTACCAAAACTGGTTTGCTAAGGTAGAGGCTAAGAAATCCCACCAATGGGAAGAGCTAGGAATCTACAATCTAATCAATTTGTCGAAACCAGGCTTCACCTATAGCCATCCCTTATTATTTGCGTCTTTGTACTTTTGGGATAGTACCTATAATACCTTTCACCTTCCTGGAGGGATGATCACACCCACATTCTTTGATATAGCAGCTATCACGGGCTTATCACCAGTAGGAGAGACATATATTCCTGACTCTGAAGAACATTCAAGCATCATTGACTTCGACATCAAGTTGGCCAGCTTCTCAAAATTTATCAGTCATTATCACACTGAAGGTGATAGTGTATCAGATGTAGAGCATATCGCCTTCCTCACCCTATGGTTATCGAGATATGTGTTTTGCAGTAGGTCACTACAAGTAGCCAGTAGGTTCATTCCTCTAGCCAGAGATTTACACGAAAATAGGAGAGTTTGTTTGAGTGAGCTCTTACTTGTTGATCTCTATGAAAGTTTGAGATCAGCTGTTTCGAGTCTGAAATCTCACACTCCCAAGAACATCTTGCTAGCTGGTCCTTTCTGGTTACTCCAGTTATGGCTTAATGCCATGTTTGAATCTTCGTTATCTACCGTTGATACCATTGTTGAGCAAGATCCAGAGGTAGCGGATCGAAATGTTGAAGGCATAAGGCTGAGAAGACTGACTCCGAATGATGATAAGGCTGATTTCCAAATTCTGTTCTCACAATACATCATGATCTTTTCTAAAAGGCATAAATTTGAGGAAACTATGGCACCTTTTGCTTCGAGGACTCATGGACCATCATGGTTCACCATCTCCTTTCGAGGTGCTAAGAGTAAAGAGATCCAAGACATCTGGAAAGCCTTCTTGCTCCCAAGACTAATCTCCTCAAGAATCACTCCAACCAAGAACCAAATCCTTCTGTTTGCCTACCAACCCAATTTCGTTTCAAGACAATTCGGTTTATGTCAGTTAATTCCTGAACCCCTTTTTCAAACCCAAAGCGCCATTACTTCCGGTCGAACCTTCAAGGCCAGAGAAGCTAAACTGCAGCAGGAACAATATCAAGATTTTGCTCAGTTTGAATTAATTTCTTTTGAACCAACCTATTTTTCATCAAAGGGTTTTCTGGATTGGTGGACTAAATTCTACCAGTCTTATATGTTTGATACTCTCACCATCCAAAAGAAACTAACTGCTGTGTTCGATGTGCAGGTACACAAAAAGAAAGGTATGTTCACTCATGCTCAAGAGATTAAAGCTTTTCAGAATTACTTCGAAACAACTTATGATCCTACGCGCCTGGAGACCACCGTGTATCGGCGTCCCAAACCTTGAAGGAAAATTTAAAGAAAAAGTCTCTAAGTTCGACTTCCTTGAGGTTGTCACAGGATAGGTATAGGTTGGCACTCGAAATGCATCCACCTAAGTTTCCCAAACTACCTACCTCGAGCTGGCTCGCTTGGTTTCCCCATACCCTTGGTGGTTAACTTGCAAAGAGATGTTCAAGTATCAATCTCAAAAGAAACTAAAGCCATCGAGACGTGACATGGGCTCGACACGGCTCCATAATTTCCTGGGCATCTTCGCTATGACCTTTCGCCATGTCGATTCTTTCGAATGAAGCGGTCGAATGCTTGGGAAATCCCAAATAATTCTTACTTTCTTTATTTTAAAATTTCGTCTTAATTGTTTCGATCTTCAGCCATCAGAATAAAGACTATTGCGAAGACCAAGGAGGCGAAACAAACTATCGAAGTTGATGACAATGCGCCCCAAGCAATTTCAAAAATTACTCCTGCAACAACAACAACCACCATCGCTCCAACTCCAACAACTGCTCCAACTTCAAAGGTAATGAGTTTATTCTGGTATTTCGAATGGACTTGAATTTATGATTGAAGTCTAACTCATGTTTGCACCATTTCAGACTAGTAAACTCCCACCAACCACTCCAAAGAAGCGAAAGCCTAGTACCAGTGAGAAGACTCTCAAAGCTGGGGAAAGTTCACCAACGGCTTCGAGAAAGAAGCAAAAGAAAGACGTTTCAAAGGATACTAACGTCTCTGGACTCGATTCCAGGGATGTTGCTCCCTTACCAAAATCCAAAAATCCACCTTCGACCTCCAACGTAATGTTGGAACATATAGACAACAATATCTCTTCAGACAATCCACAGGTGAATTGAATTCGAATTTTTTAACAAAGCTAGTTATTCGTACCTTAGTGCAAGTTTTAATCTCTCCTTGTTTGTGTAGGATAATTCAACTCCAATCCCGACCACTTCGACTCCTCCATCCAAGCATGCTCCAATCCATTCTTCTCCGTATGGGATTCAATGTCTGATGCGAACAAAGGATCCTCAATATGGCGGTTCCATTGGGGCTCCCGAGCAACGGATGATCAAGGCACCTCGCCCCCTCTCAAGGATACAATCGAAACAACACTTGAAGATGCTGCAGAAGTTCCTCCAGAGACTTCTCATCCAAAATCTCCTCTCAAGATTCCTCAAGAAAGTGAAAAAGTCACCTAAGTTGAAGAGGAAAAGGCTTGCTCTTCTCAAGAGAGCGAAGATTCTAGTGAGGAAGGATCTGAGGACGAAAGAGTAGAAGAGGCTCAAGGTGGTTCGAGTGAAGGAACGGAGTCTGAAGCTCACAGTAATGAAAACGATGACATCGAAGTAGTGGACCTGGTTGGTGATGAAGAAGATGATGAGGAAGAAAATAATGAAGGTGATGGTGTTCCTACCAATGAACCAATAGAGGTCGAAATGGATGTTACTCCATTGAGTATGGAACTTCCTAAGTCCTCTCAACGTCAAATAGCTGAAGAAGAGTTAGCCCTCTTAAAACGAAATGACCCTATTGGGTATATGAAGGCTAAGTTGGCTCAGAGAGATACTCCTCTTCCTAAGGCTGGTGCTGGTTCGACTACTGATTCAACGCCTTCTGATGATAGGGTTGTACTTATTCACAAGATTAGGAAGACAATCCTTGATGTGGATCTATTCGAAGTACTCAAGAAAGATATTACAACCTGCTTTATTATGAAGGGACTTCTTAATCAAGTCGACCTCACCAACTGTTCCCTGGAAGTTAGCACCATTATATTCGAACTTCAATCTTTGATAGACAATGTGATTGGGTGTTTCCTCCAAGATGAATCGCTACCAATAAGGTTCAAGAAGCGAGCTGCAATGGACGCTGCTTATGAGCATGCTTCAAAGCTTTCTAAAGAAGTTGAAGAGCACGCCATGCATATCAAGCAAGCTAAAGCTGATTATGAGCTTCGAGCTCAATCCATTCTTCTCTGGGAGAAATAGATTCATGAACTTCAACATAAAATTAAGGAGGCCCAACAGCAACAGATGGCATATGAAACCAACACTTTTGGCAATCGATTCGAAGAGCTCCTTAATAAAGGACTTGCAGAGACGGAAGCGGTGAGCAATTTAAGGGTGAAGTCGCTATCCTAGAAGGACCAAGCGCTTCACTCAACAAAGGCTTGAGTCTTTTCGGAGTATTTTCGATCGATTAAGGAACAATACTCATTTCTAAAGATTGTCTATTTATTTTGCTTGGAATATTAATTTGACTTTAATCTGTAATACCCAAACAATGCCATTTTGGCAATTTTAACTTACCATTTTGGCATATCTTCACTATGTTTCGATTACGCTATTATTATTCGAATCTCCGTAGGCGTGGCTTATATTTCTTTAAATATTTCCCATTAACCCTTAAGATTCGTTTATTATCATTTACTTCTTCAATCTCATATGCATTGCTTGAAAATGTTTTTACTATTCGAAAAGGTCATTCCCAATGAGGTGACCATTTACCTAATGCTTTATTCTTCTTGTCCACGGGAAATATAACTTTCCAAACTAAGTCATTAGTCTTGAATGTTTTACCTTTCACCCTTTTGTTATATGCCACAGCTACTCTTTCCTTTTGCCTCATCGAGTTTCCAATGCATGCAATCTAACTTCATCAAACTCAACTAACTCATTCATCATCATTTCCCAATATAAAGAAGATGGGATTTCATTTTGTCTTTGAATTGAGCGATTGTAGATGAATTTCTCTGGTATCTTGCATCATGACCAAATGTTAGTTGGAAAGGTGTGGTGTTAGTAGCTTCTTTAGGAGATGTTCTCAGCCCATAGTATTTGGTCTAAAGTCTTATGCCAATTTTTGGTTTTTACCAACATTTTCTTTATCAAACCTATTATTACTTTATTGGCTGCTCGACGACCATTTGCTTGAGCATAGTATGGTGTTGATGTTAGCAATTTAAACCCCATTTCTTGGGAAAATTCTTGCATCTTTTTAGGTAAACACGGAACCTTGGTGCGTGGTGATGTTCTCTGCAATCGAACCTATAGATAATTTGTTTCGTATGAATTCAATAATAGCCTCTTGATCTACTGACTATTAACGGTATTGCTTGATCCACTTGGTAAAGTAGTTTATTCCTACCAAGATATATTTCGACCTTTAGATGAGCGATTGATTTCTCCTATTAAATCTAATGCCCATCCTCTAAAGGGCCATGGTTTAATGATCGAATGCAACTCACTTGCAGGAGCATGTTGAATCCCTGCATGTCTCTGGCATTCTTCACACCCTTTAGCAAAATCTATACAATCTTTGAGCATATTGGGCGATCATCCCATATCGAAATAGCAACCATTTCATTTATGGCCTGCTTGATGCATGCCCCATTGTGGACTTCGATAATGCTAAATATGCCTCATTTTCTCCTAAGCATTTAAGTAATACGCCTTCTTGGGTCTTTTGAACAATTCATTTCCCATAAGGACATATGATAGTGCTCTATATTTTATTTTTCAACATTTAATGTTGGATTTTCTAAGTATGCTACTAATGGACTTCGCCAATCATGTCGATAAGGTATTTATGGCTAATACTTGAATCCATCTTTATCACCCAACCTAATTTAATATTTTCTAAATCGATGGTATGAGTCTAGTAGCCATAACCCTACCTCTTATTTCGACCAAATCCTCAAAGTTTTTGGCGAAACTTTATACCACAAGCCAATTGTGCTAAGTCATTTGCTTCTTGATTTTCTATTACGGGTATATGTTGAATATCCATGTATTGAATTTCTTGAGTAGCCTATTAACTATGACAAAGTATGTCATCGATTTTCCTTTATGCATTTATATTCCTTTGTTATCTGCTTGACCACTAACTCGAATCACCTTTAATTTCGACTCTAGTTGCCCCAATTCCAACAAAGCTTTAAGTCCAACAATGGCGCTTTATTCACTTCGTTGTTAGAACAGCGAGGACCATCTAACTTATACTTGAATTTTGTTGGAATTCCTTCAGGAGAAATTATGAGAACTCCAACACCACTGCCCTCCTTGTGGGTCGAACCATCAAAGTATAATTTCCAAGGTTGCATTTCGGCGTAACCCATGGGCTTTTGACCGATGAATGATCCACAATGAAATCAGAAATTACTTGACCTTTCACAGCTCTTAAAGGCATGAAAGTCAACGAATATTCTGTCAAGGCCAAAGCCCATTTACCAACTCTGTTATGCATTATTGGTTTCGAGAGCATGTGTTTGATAACATCGAAATGAGATGAAACATAAACATCAACAGGCTTTATATAATACTTAAGTTTCATACAAGAAAAGTATAAACAAAGACACAACTTTTCTATATTACTATATCTAGTTTCTGCATCATTCAACACCCTACTTAAATAATATATGGCTCTTTCGATGCCATTACTATCTTATTGTGCTAACATACTACCTATAGTAAATTCAGAAGCAGATATATACAATCTCATGGGCTTTCCCCAAGAAGGTGGAGACAAGATAGGAGGCTGAGAGAGATATCTTTTGATCTGGTCAAAGGCCTCCTGATGTGCTTCGTTCCACTCAAAGGCTTGGCCTTGCTTTAAGCGAATTAGTGGAGAGAAAGCTTGAGTCCTTCCACTTAGATTCGAAATGAATCTTCTGAGAAAGTTAATCTTCCCCAGCAGAGATTGCAGCTCCCTTTTCGATGTAGGTGCTTTAGTCTCCATGATGGCTTTGGTCTTATTCTGGTTGATTTCTATTCCTTTTTTATGAACCACAAAGCCCAGGAAATCTCCAGCCTGCACAAAAAATGCACATTTAAGGGGGTTCATTTTTAAGCCATGTTTTCTCATTCTTTCGAATGATTGGCTCAAATGACGCAAATGAGTTTCTGCAGATATAGATTTGATGACTATATCATCAATATACACCTGCATAAATGTCTCAATAAAATCATGGAAGATTGAATTCATTGCCCTTTGGTAAGTTGCCCCAGCATTTTTTAAACCAAAAGGCATCACTACCCATTCATAGGTACCTAAGGCTCCTGGGCAACGAAATGCTGTCTTAGCAACATCTTCCTCAGCAATAAAAATCTGATTATAACCAGAATATCCATCTAGCATACTTAGGTATTCGAATGCAGCAGAATCTATTAACATTTACGCCACAGGCATAGTATTGATCTTTGGGGTTGCGTATTTAAATCCTAAAGTCTATGCATATTCTCAAAGAACCATTTTTCTTAATAACAGGTACTATATTTGCTAACCATTCGACATACCTTGTGGTTCTGATGAATTTGCAACGCAGCAACCTTTCGACCTTAGCTTTGATCTTTGTGAGCACTGCTGGCGCGAATCTCCTGGGAGTTTGCTTGATGGGCTTCTTGCCATCCTTAATTGGAAGTCTGTGCTCCACTAACTCTCTCTTCAAACCAGGCATTTCGTCATAGTCCCATGCAAAGAAATCTTTGTTTTTCTTGAGGACTTCGATCACCTCTTCTTGAAGCTTGGGCTGAGTTTTGTGCTTATGTAGGTTATTCTTTTTGTGTTGTCATCCCCCAAATTCACCTCTTCGAGCGGATTCTGTGCTAACATTTTGGCACCTGAATTTGTAGGATCTTTCTCGAAGCCCAAGGGTTCTGTGTCATAAATGGCATCAAGCCTTTGATCTATTTCGTTTACTTCATAGGGTGAATCTTTCGAATCATTCCCTTTCATTTCATTTACTTCAACTATATTATCTATTTCAGCCTCTGAAGCTGCTTTCCATTCATTCTCAGCCATATAGGCCGAAATCATTTCGAAGAAGGAGGACTCGATCATGGCGGATTATCGAACTCGACTGGTGGCCGTCTGCGAAGTGCCTTGACTCCTTCGTCTCCCTTAATTATTTTTCTATCCCAGTACATGCCATCATGGCGAAGGGTCATATAGTAGTGTGCATCCCTTGTTTCGTTTATTTCGTCACTTGGGGTACAAGGGGCTATTTGTGCCAGGTACTTGTCATAATTCCTTTTGTTGACTAAATTGACTGTTGTCATAAAGTAACTCTGGTCCGCTTCGATATTCTCCACTATACCATCTTCTCTCCATAGAACTAACCTCTGGTGCATTGACGAAGGAACTGCCCCTACGCCATGGATCCACTCTCTTCCAGTGAGAAGTTATAATTGGTCTTGGCTTCGATCACCATGAACATGGTGGGCCTGCAGCTCGATCCGACGGTTAAATCCACTTGCACCACCCCCAACGTTTAACCTACTTTCCCTTCATAATTGGATAGGACCATGTTGTGTGGTTTGATATCACCCTCTTGTATTCCTAACTTTTTAGCATGAATTGAGGCATTAAATTAGCTGCGCCTCATCCACTAAGACCTTGTTCACACCATGGGCTCTGCCTTTGCTCGAATGAACAATGGCTTCAAATGATTCTTCATTGTTGGCTCTGGATGTTCGAAGAATGCGTTACGCACTTGACCGCCGTTATCCATTACATAGTAGCAAAGCGTGCATGTTTCATCAAATCTATGGTATCCTCTTCCTCATGCTCTTGATTTGGTCTCTGTCCAAACTCGAAGGTAGTACGGATACCACATTGCGGTTTAAATTGGTGAGGACTCCCCTCTAATTGAAGTAATCTGTCGATATCCTCGTCTTCTTGGACTTGGAGTGTAGTCTTTCGATTCATCGGTTGTGTTTAGGAGAAGAGTCTCCGACTAGCGGAGGCTTGTTTTCGGTTGGTTGTTTATTGTTGGTTTGTTGGTACTTGACACTTCTTTATTCTTTGGTGAAGCTTCTCTTTTGTCTGCCAAAGCTTCCTTTCGACTTTTGATTATTTGTTCGCCATTGTGATCTAGACATGGGGTTTTCCTTTGTAATTCTCTAGTCTCATTTCTTCCCTCTTGGCATGTTAAATTGCCTCTATACACCATGGCGTGGCGTGCATTTCGCTCGTTGCCTTTCCATTTATCCTTCCCCTATTGGTTTTGACTTGCCCACATGCATTGGTACTTGATGAGGATTTTGAGCGTCACCCTTGAGCACCTTTTGGGTAGGGGCTATCGGGCTTCGTTGAGTATGATTACCCTCGAAGTGTTGACTCATCGACCGACCTCCTTGTGATTCCGGCATGGGGCGAAAGGAATAGTTGAGCAGCTCCGGCCATATTACGGTCATATCTTTCTTTGAGCACCTTGGGCCGTCGGGCCTTGGTTGCCCTTTGTGACGAACTACGAACTCAACAAACTCTCCCAGTTCTAGGGTAGCATCCGAATAATTGGTTGTCTTGGCGCCATTGACTCGGTTCGAGCCCTTTGTTTCCTCTCGAAATCTGCGGCAATCCTGCGGTTGCGGATGATCTTGCATCTAGGACATAACATCATTTCGACATTTCCTTGTGCACGTGAGATAATCTTTGAGGTGGTATCTGCGCATAGCCATCCTCCATTTTGTATTTTCTTTTCAAGGTATCTTTCCATTTCCTGCATCTCAGAACAGGGTCTCTCCATATCCACCATATTGACATCTACATCTTCCCCTTTTTCGTCATCATCTCCCCATCCTGATGGTTTGACATCTTCGATTCGAATCTTTGAACTCTCTGGGGAAGAGTATTTTACCAGGTAATCAAATTTTCCACTGGGTTCCCCTAAGGTATCCCAGACTTTCTTCTGAGGAATGCTACCATCTCCATCTTCCCCTTTTGTATCATCATCTCTCCATCCTATGGGCTTGACATCTTCGATTGAGATTTTCGAACTCTCTGGAGCAGAATATTTCACCAAATAATCAAACTTCCCACTGGGTTCCCCTAAGGTATCCCAGATTTCTTTTTGAGGGGATGCTGGTTTTGTGATCTTTACTCTCTCCAATTTTAGCCTTAGGCCTTCAGTGGCCTGTGTCAAATTTTGCTTTTGGTCTTCCTGTGACACCCCAATTTAATTCAGAAATTAAATAAATAGGAATTTAATTATTTAATTAATTAAAGGCTTGATTATTTATATTTTCGGAATTAATGGGATTAATTAAAGAGAAGAAGGGATGGAGGTGTGAGTTGTAATTAGGGGTGTGAGGAGTAAATTACTCTACTCTTACTAATTACCATTTATTTTATTTTATTGGAATAAATAAAGGAACATTAAAAGTAATATATAAAGGAAAAGAAAGAAAAATAGGTCTTTTTGGAGAAAAGCTATTATACGTAGAATTGGAGAAGAGAAAGAGAAGAGAGGAAAAGCCGACGCCGAGAGAAATCGAAGAACATCACGAGGTAAGGGGTGATTTCTTTCGATTAATATGCCTTATGGGTTTTGGGAATCAAATGGATAATTGGGTATGTTAGGAAGTTTGAATTTTGATGATTATAAGTTATAGAATAAAACCTTATTTTGTGTCGGTGTTTGGAATTAGGATCGTTAGTATGTCAAATAAATAGTATGGATGAGTAAACTATGTTGTTTGATGTTATAATGGTGTGAAATGATCATAATTTGGTGTTCCTAATGTCACAATTCGTATTGGAAAGTGTGGAAATGATAAAGGATGCATAATGCTGTCAAAAGTAGCAGAAAATGCTGTTATAGGTCGTGGGAACCGGTTCCCTGTGGGGAGGAACCGAGTTCCCAATGTTAAATTGCAAAACTGGGGAAAATTAGGCTCAGGAACCGGTTCCTGTCTATGTCGGAACCGGGTTCCCATACAAAAACCAGGGAGCTCATTTTTAAACTTCACAGGAACCGGTTCCTGTATAAGTAGGAACCGGGTTCCATGTGCAATTTTTCAAAAATACTTAAACTTCAAAAATTCATATTTTCCAAACCGTAACTCCGATTCGAGTGCCGTTTTCGGCAGTATTTCTTAAATTAAAATACTATCTTTTAAAAAGGGAAAAATATTATTTTGTTGAAATTATTTTAAAAAGAGTCGAGCTCCCGATTTTGAAAAGTATGGATTAATTAAGGATAATGGGAAATTAATATGAATGACCTGAGTTATCGGATGAGTACTAATGCTTACAATGTTGTGTTGATTATTCATTATGATTGAATGCGATACATTGGTGATTGGAAATAAGTGAATTATGTTGAGATCATAATCTGTGAATTGGTTTAGATTGTTTGACAAGTTGGATGGAGATTGACGTTCATGTGATGTTTTCTTTCCCTTGTGGTTTATTCATGATTGTATTGGTATCATGTGTTATTGTTATTATATACTGGTGATAGTCTTACTGACTGAAGAGTAAGCGTTTGGCATGTTTATGCTTTGTGACAATTTAATTCATGATTATGTTATTATCATGTGATCGATTGGTATTGGCGTTTATGTGGAATTATGTTGTTATCATATTCCGTTGAATTGATGTTGCATGCTTTTATGATGCATGCATGAGCATTTGTTAAATTGGTTCATTCCCATTGTGCGGAAGTGAACTGGAAGAGCCAACAGACTTACCTGGTGCAGAGGTATTAAGGCTAGATTCTTGACCCGGTGGTTATGGGCGAATCATGGATTGGATTCTTGACTCAGTGTTCTGGGCGAATCATGGATTTACACTGCCTTTCCACATGTAAACGGAGCGGTGGGTGAACTCGGTTCACGTTTTGGTACCACATGCATAGAGTCTGCATTGCATATGGGATTGTAACATGCTAGGATGGATTCCAGTGTTGCAATTTCCATTGTTTGTTTTACCCATGTTCATTGTGTGAACTGCCTTGTGAATTGATTATGATTTGTGTTTGGTTAATGGATTAACGTATCCGATTATTCATTGCATTTAAAAGCATAATACATGTTATATTGAATTGAAATCTCACCCTTACTTTAACCATTTCAGCTCCGAAGTGATTAGCTGCTTGGAGTTGGTGAGGATAGCTCTAGAGTCGAGTCAGTTAGTTAGGCCGCGTGTCAGTGTCGTGCTCTGGTAGATGTAACACTGGGGAAACGGTTGTTTGAATCCTTTAATGGATATTTTTAATTGTTTTGAATCATGTTTTGATGTTATGTCCTGGAATAGTTATGGATGTTGTATTCGGGATCCGTTATGTTTCATTTCCGCTGTTAAACATAACCTTAAGTATGTTTCATTTAATGATTTTTTCTTCAGTGAAAGCATGACAACTGTTCTGAAATATATTAAAAATTGTGATGCCTCTTGATATGTGTTATATACTCTGATTATTATTTATAAAATTGCGGGTAATTAGAAGGGGTGTTACACTTCCTGGCCCTCAGTAGCCTGGATCTCTTTTGAAACACCAGATGACATTGTTTCGGTCGAAGCCTCTAGTTGTTTATGGACGTCCTCAGTGACTCCATTGTTGACTTCGACTAACACCCAGCTTTCACTTTCAGTGCTTTCTTCCCCCAATGGAGTGGCCTCTTGGTCTGCTTTCACCATATTGATTTATCCAATGCACGAAGGCTCGGAGTAGTTGGTGTCTGCCACATCTAGAGGGTCTTCATCTACTTTCATTTTTGGTTTGTCAGCAAATTTCAATCTGCCATCCTTAATTGCGTTTTGAATCAAATCCCTGAAAAGAAAACACTGTGAGGTTTTGTGGCCTAGAAAACTATGATATTTACAAAACCCTATTTTCTTTCTTTGATCTAAAGGAGGTATTTTGACATTTGATGGCACAATTAACTGGCCATCTTTGACAAGCAAGTCGAAAATCTCATCACACTTTGTCACATCGAAGGTATATACCTTCTTTGGGAATTTATCACTTTTCTCATTTTCAACAATTTCTTTCCCTTTTGTGGGAACTAATAGTTTACAGGAGTAAGGTGGAGCCTGTTTTAATTCAGCGAGATCTATTTCGACCTCTTCGAATTCAGGATAGTCTTCGACTTCCTCAGTTTCGACATAGGAAATTCTTTCTTTCTTATTACTTTTGAAAGCCCTGGTCTTTTCGGCCTTTAGTCTTTCGACTTGTCGAACCCTATCTGCTAACTGAGCCATATCCCTCAAGTATTGTGTGTCTAATTCTTTCGAATAGAATAGTCCAGGCCACCAGCGGCCATTTCGACTAACTTATGTTCAGGAACTACTGTGAAACATCTAGATTTCAAGAGTCTAAACCTATTTAAGTACTCATCTATGGGTTCAATAAACTTCCTCTTAACACTTGCTAGTTCCTTTAGACTTATCTTGGATTGTCCCATATAGAATTGTTCATGGAATAACCTCTCCAAGAGGGTCCAGGTGTCTATGGATCTAGGAGGCAAAGTGGTAAACCATGTGAAAGCATTTTTAGTGAGGGAACTTGGGAAATATTTAATCCTAAGGTTCTCATTATTTGCTATGTCTCCTGCTTCGGTCAGATATCTGGCTATATGTTCGACCGTTGATTCATTGGTATCTCCAGCAAACTTTGTAAACTTAGGGATCTTGTATCCCCTTGGCAAATCAGTATGCATTACATAATCTGTTATAGGAGAGGCATAATTTGGCCTTCTAATCCCTGTATTAATACCGTTTTGGGCCATAATCCTCTCTATCATGGTGGTTAGGTTATTTTCTGCCAAGATATTGTCATTTCGAATTCTATGACAACTGCATCAGCATCTTGGTTTCGACCCACCATGACAACTCCTCTAGGTTATTCTTCTCGAAACACTGGTGTAATACGGTGAACTGACTTTGTAGGATTTTTGTATCCAAATGTGCGGATAGCAAGAGTCGCCACCGACTTTTATTTTTATCCAATTAAGGGAAGGTAAAAGTAACAGAAAAAGACCTTCGTTAGATTCTGAGTTCGGGAGAATGGTTATGAAAAGGGAAGGTATTAGCACCCCTTTTCATCCGTAGTTATCTACGGGCTCTTAGTTGCTCTAGATCACTTTTTTTTTAAAATTTGCTTTCTTGTGTGTTTGACAAAAATGTTTTGAAAAGGCATTTCGCTTTGACTTTGCAATGACTCATGTAGGAATGTATACAAAGTGTTCGGAAATGTTTCATTTTGAAAAGAGTTTGAACTTTGACAAAAGAGTGTGTGGTGTGAAAAGCATTTGATAGAGCGAGCAACTAGGAGACTTATTACCCACTCAGAATTTGGTCGTTTTGTTGTACTTCTACATTCCTTTAGAATAGTGCTATCCATACCATTAGTTGGTAGGTAACTCTATTCGTTGGATGTAAACGGGACATTCGAAGGGACATCGGATGGTCATAGAAGGCAACTTGTAGGAAGTATCCTAGCACATTCGAAGGGACTATCATCATTTTTTCGTAGGCGACAATCGAGGGGTCAAGATCATGTATTCGGAGGCGACATCGTGGGTCTTATGATCTTTGTATCGAAGGGACTATGATGATTTGTTTGGAAGGCGACGGTGCTAGAATACCTCTACGTTCGAGGGACATGACCATTTTGAAATCGAAAGGCATCGAGAGAGAATTACCCTAAGGGGTGCGTGTGTGGTAGAAGTGTGTTGATTTCAGAATATGTTATCTGGAAGTTAGTGAGCTATGTCCAATTATTATCTTGCCATACACGCCTAATTACTAGCAGTTGATAAGGGTGCGGAAAGTAAATGCGGAATGTAAAAGCGGAAATGTAAAGGTGCGGAAAGATAAACCTACGCTATTACATGGCTTTGGGGCAGATACATAATTTTAAAAATGCGGAAAATAAAATCCTAATTAAAACTATTACATCCCATGAATAGTTACATTATTGAAAAAAATAAAATGACAAAAAGAAAACATCCGAATCGGAGCAACCTGTGAAAGAATAAGAAAATCGGGAAATATGATGAAAACGAAATAAGAAAAAAAATGTTAGAAAAAATGCAAATTTTAATATGAGAAAATTAATATAAGATGGAAATAAGGTAAATATACTACAGTAATTTTTTGGGATTTTTTGGAAAAGATTTAATAATTAAAATGCAATTAAAAGTGAATTAAATGCTAAATTACAAATAAAATAAATATGCATGCAAAAATTATATTTTTAAATCTATTAAATTAAATAAACATTTTTAGAATATAATGCAAAAAGAATAAAATATTTTGGTGATTTTTTAATGCAGAAAATAAATATAGAAAAGAAATTAAAATGAATGGAAAATATTGAAATATAGAAAATAATAAGAAAACATGAGTTTTGTAAAAAAAATGTAAAACCGGTGCCAGTGAGATTCGAACTGGGGACATGAGAGAGCATCCCACAACAGTGAACGCCTTAACCAACTGAGCCAAGTGTGCAAGCCTGTTTGGAAACGCAACGAGTGGGTTTTACACGCGTCACCTCCTGGTCTCGTCCCGCTCGCGCCATCCAGTCGTCTTCTTCGTTTTGAAAATTCAAAATCCTGCGTCGGCCTTCCTTCGACGCTATGTCCCTGGCTAATATAAAAAATGCAGCATACATAATATAAATTACATTTGAAACCATGGTTCGATTCCTCAGGTCATCCCGAGTTTAATGGTATAGGTCTTGTTGGCCAATTTTTCCTGTATAGAGAAACCCTAATTCGATATCAGGAACCCTAATCATGGTAACATACGTTCCCGGCCATGAAAACTCAATTGGCTTGCCCAGAAAGTTTGAAAACTTGATTCTAAGCACAAACAAACAATCAAAACAAGTTAATAATGCATGAATATTGATAATCGAATTTGGAAAAATAAGAACAAACCGAAACTGGGATTGCTTGATTCTTGATGGTTTTGAACGATGTAAGAGTCTGGATCGACTCTAAAGACCTCAAGGAATGTAATGGACGGCTTGGAATGGGTTGAATCGAAGCAAAACTAGGGTTACCAGTTGCTTCAAACACACGGATTTTTGAACTTTGGAATAGGGTTTGTAGAGCAATTTTTTCGTTCTCTTGCAATTGGTATGCATCAAGTATATATGCTGGATGGATTTGGGATTGATTTTGGAAAGAATAGATCAATATTCAATGGAAATCAATTTTGATATTTTCATGAAATCAAATTTTCAAACTTTTGTCCAATTTCAATCCAATCTTGCCAAATTTGATCTAATTTCGAAATTGCTGGCATTTATGGGTTGATTGGATCACAAGAAAGCAATAAAAATCAATCTTCCAATTAATTTTGATTTTATGATTTATTTTAAGATTTAATTTGCATTTAAATAAATAAATTTCAAATTAAATAGAAAAATAAATCAAAAATTCGTGGCATTAGGCTTGGACATTCCTAATTGCATGAGGAACAAGTTAGGATGAAGAAAAAGTAGGCCCATTTGCAAAAGATTTGATTTTTGAAGTATCTCTCTTTGTGCATTCTTTCAAAATCCCAACTTGTGAATGGTGTAACTTGCTCAATTTCCCACATTTTGAGTGTTCTTGGACTTTTGGAAAGCTCTAAGAGTCCTCTAACCAATGTCTTTGGTCTCATCTCAATTGGAGTTACCATGCTCAATATATCTTCAAAACAAAAAGTTGACTTTTTGTTGACTTTGAAAATGACCTGTAATGTTTTGAGCTATACCTCTCAAATGAAGCATTTTTTGGACATTCTTGTGAGACATGAAGTTGTAGAGAATTGAATTTCCTTCAAAACAAGAGGTGGTGGAAAAATTTCTGAGAAAGTATGAGAAAGTTATGATCAGTCAAAATTCAGTTGACTTTTCACCTAGAAACCCTAATTTAGAAAGTTTGACTTTTGAGCAAATCTTGAGTTTTCTTGATGAATCATGATCAACCCTTGATCAAATGATGAATGTAACTTCAAAATGAGGATGTTGACCAAAAATCAGAAGTTTTGACTATATGTTGACCACAGTTGACTTTTTGTACAATACACCCGATTTTCAACCATCTGAGCAATTGCTTGAGGAAACTTGACTTGTGAGGCTTGAAATTTGACATGGAGAATCTTTGAAGCATATGAGGAGGCATGAAGACCATTGGAGATGTTGGAAATCCATCTTGTCTTGAGAGATACCAAACCCTAGTTTGGGTTGATTGTCTAGGAGGGAGTTTGTCTGATCAACTCTTTAGGGATCCTTGAGTAGGGATGTATGAAATCTCTTGAATAGATGGAGGGCAAATTTTGGGGTATGACAACTGGGGCTTCTAATCTTTCGACCCTTGCCCCTGGTTCCATCATTCCCCTTTGTGGTTCCTCTCGAATCACTGGGGCATCTAATCTTTCGACCCTTGCTAGTGGTTCTATCAATCCCCTTTGTGGTTCTTCTCGAATCACTGGGGCATCTACCCTTTGTGCCCTTGCCCCCAAATTAACCCCCTCTCTGACTGGCCTATAAGGTGGGTCATCAGCAACTTGTTCGATGATAGGTATGTTCGCTCGAACCAATGCCTGGTTCTGCCTACGCCTCTCTGACGGAGCGAAGAAATCTACTATTCGACTCATATTATCTGCGTTTTCTCTGTTTGTCACAGTTACATTTTGTACTATTGGGGCAAAGATTTCTTGCATAGTTTGCGCTAACACTCCTATCATATTATGGTTACTATCATCCATTAACTGCCTAAAAGCTATCTGATTTTATGTGGTTAGGATAGGCAATGCACTATAACCTACTGACCCTTGGTTATTTGTCATGAATTGATTAGCCCAGAACCAGACCCTAATTGTGGTGTCGTGTTCGAAGTCGAAGTTTGTAAACCTGCCATAAAAGATGTTGGCATCCCATAAGGGGGATTTCTGGGTCTATTGCTATCGAAACTGGGTGGTCTAGTTGGTGGTGGGGTAGCGAAATGGGTTTGTACCCCACTTTGTGGGACAGATCCCCCAAGACAACCAGTGGTCCCTGTATTTCCTAGGGTCGAATTGTTTGTTGACATGCCACTTGTTCCGTTCGTGGCCATATTACTAGTCGAAAATGCAACTGACTGTGCATTCGAAGGGATCGCGCTGGACGTTCCCGTCGAAACAGACGCATTAGTGCCTGTTCCATGTGGGGCGTTTTGTTCCCCTTGTTGATTGTTTGGATTAGACATCCTATTATTTCATTTTCTTCTGGGTAAGGGTTGGTTACTATTAGTTATTCTACCACTCCTAAGGTTCATATACCAACGAACTTTGTTTACTCAGAAAGAACTTTTATAATAATTATGTCTTATAATCCTTATTTTATTTTAATTTGTAACGACCAATGATTGTCCCACTGGGCGTGCCAATTTGTTCACAGTGATTTCTGGTGAAACAACCGCTAGTCCTCCAAACTATCGAATAAGCTTTATGATTGTTATTCAATTCCTCTGGTAACTTGCAGGATCGACTAGATTGATCCTATGGGGTATTGGTCGTTTGGATAGAATTAATAACAAAATAAGTGTTCATGTTTAAGACTTGTATTCAGAGTGTTTCATATATGTCCAATGTATTTCGATCACAATGTTAACTGACTTGATGACATGATCAAATAAAATAACATGAAAACTGATTTGAACAAGTAAAACACGTAAAGGTTTGATTTGCAAATAAATGTATAAATGCAGGAAAACGTAAATGGTTTTTAAAGGTAAAATACTTTTAATGTAAAAGCATGAATATAAAAGCATGAAATGTAAAAGACAAGAATGTAAAAGATTTTATGGAAAGTCAGAACGTTAATGTAAAGAGTTTCTGAAATGTAAAAGACTTTGAAATAAAAGAAACATTTAAATGCAAGGAAAAGTTAAATGACCTTGAATGTAAAGAATTTAAAAGACATTGATGCAAAGATAAAGGATAAACTGGATAGATAAAGATGTTTACTGAATAATAAAAGTTTTGGTGCAATTAGACGTACATCATTCGAGCATTCGTTTCCCTAGCCATGTGGTATTTTGAATGTTTACTGAATTTTTGTACAATAGATATGACACACGAAATCCTAACACTAAGACTTCTATTTATACTACTTCGACCATAACGGTCTGACTTATGAGATCTTGCCACGTTCAGAACATGCAGAACATTGCGCTTCTCTTGCTTCCACGCGTCTTCGAACCGTCTCCAGCGCATATTTTCTAACTTTCACTTATCCCGCTCGCGTTTGAATTTCAAATGCTTTGGCCACTTCGTTTCAAACTCACTTCTCAGATACAATCCTACTACCACTTCGAAGCTTCCTTTATATGTATCATCATAATTGTCATTCGAAGCTCCAAGTTTCAGTATGTCCATTCGAAGAGCCAATTCTTTCATTCCGAACTGTGACATTCACTTTGTTCCCACGAACACTGACATCATTTCGTTTCGAGCTCAATGATTCCATTTCGAATCATATATATCAAAATCTTCAGCCAACAAAAGGCTACTGGGTATGCCTAATCCTGACCCTCGCGCTCCTCTGTCGGTGATAACGCGCAACACACCTCAACGACCATCCTCTCCACCACGACAACCGCATCGGGTCCACCCCCATCGATAATCTCGTCATCCAACGCCTCATGTCCAATCTGGCAGATACTCTGACAGATGGGCAGTAGATCAGTGGCATGATCATCCTCGGCCTACTCGTTTTCCAAGAGCTCCTCATATGCTTGCCTCGGCAGACGCCCCTCAGCCTTCGGTGTCATGTAAGGGTGCGACACCAAATAGAACCATGTCGTGTACCCCTCCACAGAGTGCCACATACGGGATGCCTGCATTAACTGAAAACTCCTATGGCACGACATGATTCTCCCAATCCTAGAAGATATCATCTAGAGCTCTCCGTGTGATGGTGTCGGGAGCATCCTGGAAAGGAGATCAGGGTATGCTTTGCACATAGCCAAGCTGGTGCATACACCGCTCGAGCAGATATCGGACCATCATGTTAGCCCCACAGGTTAGCCACTCGAAGTATAACGAAATGCTATAGAAGGGGACAACCTCCCAGTAATCCTCAAACGGCGTACAAATGATGTCGTTGTGCTGGGTGCGATTAAGGAACATCCGGTAAGGAGCCACATTATCATTGCCCTTGTTGAGAATAAACCTGGCAGCCCTGGGCATGAAGTCCTCGTAGTCGGGATCCACGTAGTAACCATGGATTCGGTGAAAGTACGATAAAATCCAACTCTACATCGGGAAAAAAAATAATGTTAACATAATTAAAATCAATTAAAACTAATTAAAATTAATTAAAACTACTTAAAATTAATTAAAACAAATTAAAATTAATTGTTAAAATAAAAATGTACCGTGAGGAGTGTGCACGAGCCGGTAAGCGCCCTAGCCCTCCACTTGAAAGCTTCATTCAGCTTCTGGTAGAGGTAGGTAAGAACAACGGCACCCCAATTCTAGTCCTGAACTGTAGAAAGGTCCGTAAAGTATCTCATGTAGGTCATGTCGGTGTAGCGGCCACTCGTGTCCACAAAGACAGATGTGCATATCAGGTACATCAAAAAACACTGGATGGCACAACCCCGATGATACTGAACAAAAATATCCTCCACAATAGACTGCCTAGCTTCCTATGCATCTCTTTTTGCACGAGCTGCTTGACGAAGGTGCTCCTCACATAACTCCTTCGGATAGGAGAATGTCACGTGTGCCCCGTTTGTGGAGTCGCAATCCTAAGCAGCCTTGTACGAATCAACTCCTAGGTGCTCAACCATCCACTCAACCGCCTCAGCTCTGGTTATCTTAGAATGGTTGAGTAACCTACCTCTAATGGGTAGTCGGAGCAAGCATGCAACATCATCGAGGGTGGTCGTCAACTCCCCAACTAGAAAGTGGAAAAATGACGTCTCCCTATGTCATTTCTCAGCAAAAGCCCCCTGCATGATGGTGCTAATGGTTCCGTAATAAGTACTGTATAATCTGGCAAGACCGGATGCAAAGATAACAGTCTGAAATAACTGAGTCTTCAGAGTATACAGCTCAAAGATCTTGTGGGAGTGGTTGGAAAGTTTCAACGCCTTTCTTTCCTGAAACATAAGAATTGAACGGAAATAAATAAATAATTCAAACGACCAGTATACGAAAATAAATAAATAATATGAAATAAAATGAAAATAAAATAAATAATACAAAATAATACGAAAAATAAAATAAATAATACGAAATAATACGAAAATAAATAAATAATACAAAATAAAAATTATAATACCTCTCCGCCCCAAACATAGCGGGCAACAGGGTCCCCATAATAAAAATCAAAAATTTGAATAGTGAAGAGTGAAGAAAGCTTACAAAATTGGTTGAGTTTGAACTTCAGAGGAGTTGAAATGTGTTGGTGGAAATGATGAGAGTGACTTGGAGTGGCTTGAAATGTATTTGCAGTAGTTAGGGTTTAGAGTAGTTTGAGAAGATTTTGAGTAGAGTTTGAAATGAATGGGAAAGGGGAAAATTCTGAGTTTTCTAAAATTATACGCAGACTTCGCAAGTTAACTTGAGAATTCCCAAAATAAGGTGAATTTGTAAGTTAACTTCAAAATTCACCTTATTTTTTAAAAAATAAGGTGAATTCGCAAGTTAACTCGCGAATTCACATTTTTTTTAAAACGTGGATTGTTTCGTAAGTTAACTTACGAATTCACCTTATTAGGGGAATTCATAAGTTAACTTACGAAACTTGAGGATATTTTTGTATTTTCACCAGTGGTGAAGGAGAACCTCACTAGGTGGGGAAAGAAATTCCCTAGAATTCATGGATCATATGATGATGAGATTCAGAGCATCTTAATTTGTGGAAGAAACTGCGCATTTCGGTCATTCAGACTATTTTTGAGCCAGAAATTGATATTTTTCAGTTTATATTCTTGATGCAAGATTTTCTTGTCAGAAGGTCTTCTTGAGTTAGTTCCATGAGCATTAGGGCCATTTCAATATATTATCCAGTTTATTTGTTCAAATCAGAGGCAATTTCGTCGAAAAGACTCTAATCGATCATTTTCTTCATAAAATGAATTTCTGTTTTATTGTGCGTTTCGGGCGCTCTAGAAGGCATATCTCTTAGCTCGTTGGGTATTTTCTAACGATTTTTGACAGGAGAGTCCTTCTCAATATTGTCTCCAACTTCAATTCACAGTTAGGAGGCTAATCTTGTGAAGAAAGTCTCCAAAGAAATTGATTTTTCGAGTGGGATAAACTGGATTTTATGGCTGAACCGTGTTCTTGGTACACTAAACAATTCATAACTCCTGGATGGAATATCGAAACTGAGCGGGGATGGTGTCTAAAATTCCATCTCTAAGTCATCTAAAACTTTCATTCATAATCCGAGAGTTGATTCCTTACCAATTAATACCAGAAATTTATTCTTTGAAGTTGATTTGAGACAAACCAAGCATTTTTCATCTGATACGGAATGTTCAAAAAATCATATATCGCTCGATTTTTATCGATACAAGGCAGGACCAGTGCCAAAAGTTCACAAATGCATTGAATTCGATGTTCATTTACATCCCGAGTTCGGATTTTAATCAGAAGATCCTCGTTCGAGGCAATTTCTCCGAAAGGCGCAATACAATTCTGTATGTGTCAGATGCTTGAAAAATGTGCTAAAACTTCAAAAATTCATATCTCATCAACCGCTCGTCCGTTCGAGTCGAATTTTTTTACTTATGCAAGCAACTTTTCGTTCGGGACATTTTTCGTGAAGGGCTCGATTTCAAATTCCGCACGGATTTCGAGGTTTGGCACTGCTCACGAAATTTTAGTGGACAAAGGCAATTTGGGCCCAATATTTAGCCCAATTTCACTCAAGGCAATCTCATATAAATCAATTTTTCACTCTCAATTTTTAAAAAAAGGAGAATCATTTGTAAAATTTCACTACAAACACACTTTTCTATTCTCTCTCAATTCTCAAGGATCAAATCAAGTTTTTCATCAAGTTTTCTCAAGAACATTGAAGAACGTTCAAGGTGTCGAGGTGAAGAATTGAAGAATTTTCTCCTCTCTCTCCCTCTAATTTTCGTCACTCTCTCTCTCTCTCCCTATTATCTCCTCCGATCTTCAATTCAACATCAGCGATCTCTTCTCTTCGTTCTCCTATTCGTTTCGACGGTAAGAATTATTTATTTAAGCACTTTTGCAAAATTGATTCTTGAAATAAGAACTTTTCTAGAATTGAAAATTAATTAATGATTTGATTGAGGAATGGAATAGAGATCATGGATTAGGTTGAGAAATTTTGATTCGATGTGATTATCATGATGAAATCCGGAATTGGATGAAATAAGCACATATTTGATTAATTGATCTTCATGAGAAAAGTGCTTATTCAAGTGATTGATTGTTGATGCTATTGATTTGCTTATATGAAACCTTTAATTGCATGTGATTATTCTTAGGTTCATACCTTGATCCATGTGTTAAATTTGTGTATGAATTGATGTATGCTAGGTGTTTGTGTTAATGTTCGAGCTAGAAGTTGCATGTTCATGCATTGAATAATTCTCACATTGATTAATTGTATTGAGTTCATATGCTAATTGTTTGATTTGTGAACTCAAAAAATGTGTCGAGATGTGAAATTGAACGCATAATCATGAGTCGGTTTGCATGCATTGTAGGTGTTGTGCTTATGTTTGAATTAGAAATTGCATGTTCATGTATTAACTAGATTTGGCATTGATTAACCGCATTGAGTTTACATGTTTGTAGCTTGAATTTTGAACTCGAAAACGTGTCGAGGTGTGGTTGAATGCATGCTCATGAATCATTTGGCATGTTGATTTGAATCGATGCTTTGTTTTGCATTCTTTACATGTTGATTTGAATCGATGCCTTGTTGTGCATTATTCACATGTTCATGATATGATTTGCATGTTTTGGATTGAATTGATGCATTGGTCATGTGTTATTTCTCATACATTTGCTTATAAATAATTGCTTTTGAATTTAAGTGCTTACAATAAGCACTTTTATTTGTTAGTTGACTATTTGGACTGACTTTTGGCATGAGAATGTCATGAAAAGAAGATTTGGTTCACAACAGAAAAATTCTGAAGTTGCAGGTCATGCTTAGCGCCATCAGGGGAACGTTAAGCACAAAACTCCCTAGAATTTAGGGTTCGCTGTTTAGGAGACCGGGCTTAGCGCGGTAAACCAGGCCTAGCACGGTCTGGAGCTGAAAATTTTATTTATTTTTCATTATTTGATTTGAAATCTCATATGCGCTCATTTTATGAAGTCTAGTATGAGATGTATTTTGTGCAGGTGCTTGTGTTATGGATGTGTACGACACACATCTCGATTTCGTTCACGTGTGTGCGTATTCTATTGTCTGCTTTCTTGGGTTTCTTGCAGGTTATCTGATTAACTTGGATGTGTATAACACATCTCTTGATGTTGCACACATGTGTGTGCGTCCTTTGTTTGGATTGTTTTCTTATAGATTTAGACATGAATCATCTCTATGAAAGAAGTATCTCATATATATCATCACATAAAAATCAAACATTATTCAAATTAAACACTTTTCAAACAATTTTTAAAACAAACACTTTTTCAAACAAAACATCTTTCTTAACTGTAAGTGGCAACACTTGTACACTCAAGCAAAACGCCCAATATTTACAATGAAAGATTCAGCGTTTTTCAAACATATTTATTAACTTGTAAGTGGTAACTCTTATACACTCAAGCAAAACACCCAATGCTTACAATGAAAGAAACAATCAAATCAAAATTTTCAAAAATGTATGTGATGAAATAGATTAGATACATTTTTCATTAAGATGACATTTGTCATTGTCTCTTAATTTTTGCTTCCACTAGCACGTAAGTGGAAACTATGATTGCTATGACTTTATCAACCTCCTTTTGAGAATACGTAGGCACAAGGTCTCACCCTTGGCGAGCATACTTCTTTCTCCCTCAAACCAAACAAACCCTAGTTCCCTTAGATCCGAGCTACAGATGCTCTGATTCCCATTAGGGGATATGTATGCATAGGATCCCAATAATCTTTGCGAGCATAATAATAAATAAACTTAGGTTCCTGCTTAACCTATCTTTCTTAAAACCCAAAGGAGAAACTTTCCTGAAATAACATTATTCATAGGTACCTGGTTTGTTCTTGTTTTGTTTTTAAAGGCTAGTTTTTGTTTGCTTGTGCTAGTTTTGCTCTAGATTGTTAAGTGCTTTGTGTATGAGATTTGAATGAATTTTGTTTACATGTTTTTATTATCTTACCTAAGATACTTACCTTTCACGATTTATTACTTCCTCACCTTGTCTCTTGACCATATTTGACTTATTGGTTTGTATGTTTGCTTAAGTTAACTTTAGGGTTGAATATCGATCTTTTCCTTTGCTAGCTTTTGTGCTATTTGTGATATTGATGCATGCTAATTATTTTTGTTCTTTGCATGAATATCATCTCTATGTGTTGATCAATAACCTCACTCTTATGTGACACTTAGCACAAGCATGCTTGAACACACACATGCACACACTTCATCACACACTTTTGGGATGCATGTTTATGTTTTATTATGATAAGTTGTTTGTGAATTTTTATGATGATTGTGTATATGATATTAATGTGTTCTTACCATGTTAACCACTAACTTTCATGTCTTGATATCTTCTAAAAGCTCATTTCTCTTCATCTATGCACTATTATGCTTCATTTGATTCTTAGATGTATTCTAGGCCAAGTTCTTGACTAGTTTTAGTTTTTGTACTAGTGTTGTGTAGGTGCTCTTTTGGGTTGATTGCAAATTTTTTGTGTTAAACATGAGTCTTTAACAATCATGTGTTACTTCTGATCTCAATCTTATGTGACACTTAACACGAGTATGCTCAAGCACACACACACGCACACACCTTTGCCCGCACTTGTATGAATTGAATGTGTTTTCCTTAAGTATTTTGTTTGTATGCATGTTTGTATGATTTGACTTATATATTGATGTGTTTTATACTGTATTGTATGTATATTGACATTGCACGATTCATTTCTTTCCATCTTTGCCTTTTCTTGGCTTCTTTTGACTTGTAACGCTTTCTAGGTCAAAGTTTCGACTAGTTTTTTGTACTAGTGTTGTAATTTTATCCTTGTGGTGTTTTCTTTGTGAATTTATTGTGAGTTCTTTTATATGATGTTTCTACTTTAATTAATTCATATTGACATCCTCTTTGCATGTTATGTATGTCATACACTTAGACTCACTTCACCACACACGATTGTTGCATGTTTGCGCACTCTTCTAGAATTCTTGTTCATGATTTTTTGTGGTTTTGTTTGCATGATGTAAATGAAATATTAAAATATTAGCTACTTAATTTTATGTCATTTTATCTTTCAATTATCCCTTCATCTCATCTATGCTTAGAATCTCATGCAATTTGTTTTCCGTATGCTTTTAAGACTAGTTTTGGCTTAGTTTGTGTACTAACTTTGCATTTATGTCTTCATAATGATGTTTGATGTTTATTTATGGTTTATATAAGCTTTGTATATGTATGTTGTGTCTACTGGAATCACTTTACATGACACTTTGTATGATTATTCATTCACTTGTTTCCACTTCATCTTCTTTTTCTCTTTCTTTGCACTTGATTGGTGCTCAGTTTGTGCGCTTCTGCCAAAGTATTTTGTTTGTTTCTTTCCCTCTTCTTATTTGGGTTTCTAACCAAGATGATTGATTTTATAGTTTCTCCTTAGGATCACTCGATTAAGTTTGTCATCGAGTTTAGACATTAGGTTAAGTATCCATGCATGCCAACATTAGGTAGATAATAGGTAGTTTCCCTTGTTCATACCCATAAACTTAGGATCAACTTTGTATGATAATAATTTGGATTATAAATAAGTTAGTCTACCCTAGCTATTTTACATTTATCCTTTTTGCATCCTTAAAATTAAAATCTTGTTTTGTCAAGTGCATTAAAATACTTTAACAATATGAATTTTTTTCTAAAGTAAAAGATACAAACCAATTAAATTTAGGATGTTTCGTCGTCTCGTTTGCTGATGATGTTTCATCATCCCGTTGCTGATGTTTTATCATCCCGTCTGTCGATGTTTCGTCATTCCTTCTGTTACTGATGTTTTGTCATCGTGGAGGTGTTTCGTCATTGTTGTTTGTTGTTTCGTCTTCTAATCTAAAAAACACAAACTAACGAAAACAAGTTAGTCGAACTACGATGCTCTGACTTTTCTATTGCAGGAGGGAATACGTAGGCATCCTGTCACGGGGCTTGATTGAGCAACCTTTGTAAGTATTTTCTTTTTTTCCCCGTGTTTTCTTTATTTTATTATTTTATTTATTTTTTTGTTCTTCTTTTCTTTTTACATGCATTATACCTCATGTACATATATAGTTAGACTTTTACACCCATTAGATAGAAAGTAAAAGTGAATATTGTAGAGTCCTACGGGTGCGTGGGGTGCTAATCCCTTCCCCTCGCGTAACAGACTTCCTTACCCAATCTTTCGGTTGCAAGACCGTGATTTCTCCATCTCAGGTTTACTCGATGTTTACCTTTACGTTTCGGTGGGATAAAAATATTCGATGGCGACTTCATTAATATATATAGTTATATTTCTTTGATTTTTCGGCCGGTTGTTCCATCAACCTTCCTACATAAAACAAATCCTACAACTTTGTTAGAAGCATATGTCTATCACAAATGGAAAAATAAATGTTGGAGTCGTGAGCATCGTAAATTCATTTATTATCGTCTTCAAAATAATAAAAATGTAACATACACTTCCTCATCTTGATGAAAATTATCTTTCATGATAAATTAGGTTAGAGGTCTTACTAAATTGCCATAATTCCTCATAAAGTGGGGATAGTACAAGTTAAACCCAATAAACCTCATAGGTACTTGAGATCTTTGGGTGTTGGCAAAGTAATCATCACTTCAATTTTTTGAGGGTTTGTTGCCACACCTTGGGCTGAAATAATATGGCATAACTAATAAAGTTGAAACGGGCCAAAAATGAATTTCCTAAAATTTCTTGCTAGTTGATTTTCCTTAAAATGCGGCAAGACAACTTAAAGGTGGATTTAGAGATCTCCGGGAGATTTGTTGTACACTAAAATATAAAAATATCAAAGCTAACTTTTTTAAACATGGTCGAATGACTTTATTTAATAGTGCTTGGAATGTGGATGAAGCACTTTTCAAGCCAAAGAGCATGACTAGAAACTCATAATTGACCTTATGAATCCAAAATTAAGTTTTATAAACATTATATAGTTGCATATAAATTTGGTGATATCCTGATTTTAAGTCCAACTTTAATCGAATAGTGGCCCCTCCCAACTCATCTAGTAAGTCATCAATGAATGTGATAGGAAATTTATCTAGAACTATGATCTTATTCAAAGCCTGATAATCTACACAAAATCTCCAACTACCTTATTGCTTCTTCACAAGAATGATAGAACTAGAATAAGGACTTACACTTGAATGTATAATCCCTAATTTCAACATATTATCCATTAGATTTTTGATTTTAGTCTTATGATAACGAGGGTATCTATAAGGCCTCAGGTTAGGAATGATAGCCCCTTCTTTCAAAATGATTACACGATCATGAACTATTTGCCAATGAAGTCGTTGGGTCTCCATAAAGACTTCCAAATAGTTGTCCATGATAGTCTGAAGCCACAATGGTGATTAAGTGTCTTCAATGAAATGGTAGCTTTGGCTAATGTAGGGTCTTCCCGCAACACATGACAACCTTTTTGTTTTGGATTTCGGAGAGTTAAATCACCAAAATTTGCATGAATTTCGCCTAACTGGGCCAATAAATACATTTATATAATTATAGTAACTACTCATAGATCAAATATATAACATTATATTTTCATGGCAAGACCATACATATTCAAGTAGACAACCTCACAAAGTCCTTCATAGGGAACTTTCAGTTATCCCCCACTTCCACCATGCAAGCACGAGTCTTACAATAGGGAAACTTGTTTGTTCCACCAATATGGTTGAAATAAAGTCGTAAGAGGTTCCATAATCAATAAGCACAATGACTTTCTGACCTGCTATATCTCCCCACAATTTGATTATTTTCTTGAATGTAAAACTCGAAATATTGAACATTAATAGGTGGAAATTCTAGAATACACTGGCCACTTTGTCAACATTGTTAGAACAATATTTGGATATGTGTTTAAATCTCTATGTTTTGATGATAACAATTCATATATTTTATAAAGAATTTTGTTAGTTCTAATGGTTTCATTGAGTGTGAAAAATTCTAGATAAATCAAGATATCATCATAATCACTTTAGCACTCAGGAAGAAAACCATTGAGTTTGTTTCTAATGAAACACCATTAGTTCTGTTGAATTCTGAATGATCGACAAGAAAATAATCTCGATGAGTTTCTAAGAAGAGCACAAGCTTCAGGATCAGAGAATAGATTGCATAAGAAATAAGCTTTCATCATAAGTTGAGACTTAGTCATCAGAATAATTGTTGCTTGTAGTTCTAAAGACAAAGTAAATAATTTGAAGACAAGCACCACCAGAAACATCATTGCATCCATTAGAAGAACTATTATGACCTTCTCTAAAGAAACATCAGCAGTTTTAAGGAATATTGAATGTTCGACAAAAAGTAAAGCAAATATGTTCTCAAGAAAAGCGTAGTTCTCATATCAGAAATCATATACGCTTAAAAGAAAGAATTAAAGATAAAAAACAAAGATGTAGCTAACATAAGTTGTTGCTTTCATCTCAATTCAAAGATCATAATTCAGAAGTTCAGAAAGAAAGATTTCAACGTTAAAGATCATATGTACTGATATAAGTTGTTACTTTCGAAATCAAACATCAAATATTCAACTCAAAAAATTTATTACCATAAATCAAGATCACATTAAATCATGGTAGATCAGAAAATCTTCCACTCTTAAATAAGTTATTCCTCAGATAAGTTGTTGCTTACATATCTGAAGACAATGTTCAGCTATCTGAAATACTCTGTTTCTACAAACAAAGAAGAAAGGAACAAAGATCAGAAAGTGATATCTTCCAAGCTTACTACTTCAAGCCAGAAGTAAACCATCAAAAGATAAGATCTAAGAAACTTAGTCACGAAGTTTAATAGTACAGTCAATACGATTTAAAATTCCACTACATGCTTACGTATTATATTATTTTGTTTCCCACGATAAAATGCTACTGTTGGTGTAGTTGGAAAGGGAAAGTGACATCTCAACACATATCAACAATATAATTCTCCAAGTCTATAAAAAGAGACACCAACAACATTTGAAGAAGGACGAACTACTCAAAATCATCAGGCTTGAATCAAATGGTTGAAACACTGAGATACATCAAGACAAAAAGTAGAATCGCTATTCAAATATTGATACATTTATTCTTCTATAGATATATCGAGAACACAAGAGTTGTTGCTCATTATTGTGTTAAGATATTAGAGATTAAAACACAAAGAGTTGTTGCTCATTATTTGTATTAGAGATTTTGCTTATCATTGTTGTGTTAATTTTCTTTTTAGAAGTAAACATTGTAAACACAATTGATTGCAATTTTGTTAAGAATTGATTGTTGCCTCAAGTGACTAGGTTGTGAGTCTGTAGACTTGAGATGGCTAAGGTTTTTGTTGATACTTTTATACGGTTGTGGCTAGTCACTGACCAGAAGCATGTACATCTATAATCTATTGAGATTAGTGGATTAAGTCCTTGTTGAAAGCAAAATCACATTAGGGAGTGGACAAGAGTAGCCTTGTTGAAGGTGAACATGTATAAACCAACAGAGTCATTTTATTCTTTCCTTTGTTTTATTTTCTCTAGTTAGTTTGCAGAATATTTTTAAATAACATACTTTGTTAGAAACCCAATTCACCCCCTCCCCCAATTCAACCTTATTTTCAATTAACAACATATGAAGTTGTTTATTTGCATAAACATGATGCGATATAAATTGTTCGTCCCGATAACAATAGAGGCTTTTGGTAAGTTTATCCTGCATTTCAGTATCAAAGAGCCTCTGGAAATCCCTTCCCTGATTTTTATAAGGTTATTTTATGATGATTTCTAGGGAATTTTTTTATTTGAAGAATCTTTGGATGGGCTATTTTGGCTGGTGATTCCTAGAAAATGGTTTTATTGGATGGAAATGATTTTATGGAATTTGGTGGCTTATGGCTATTTTTTGGTTTGGATAAAATTTTATTATGATCATTTATGTGTTGGGACAAATCCATTATCTATGATAAAGAATCAACATAATGCAATTTTAGTTGAACCTTAATAAGATATTTCAAACCATTTAGAAAAAAATCCTTTAAAACATCCAACCTAAACACTTTTGAGTGATTCTAAGTATAATTCAAATTCAACCATAAATTATTCAACGATACCAGTTTGCTTGAGACTCATCAAGAGTTTACAGGTGGTACTCATCATTGTTAGTTCAAACCTTTTTAGAAGCATTACCTTAAAGTCTGACCAAGTAGGATTTGGATAAGCAAATCCAACCAATAATACCATGAAAATGCATTTCATGTCGTGGCAACATACATTTTTTTCTTCCATAACTCCTTTCAAATCAAAATGGAATTTAAACCTGGTTGGCCCATCCATACACGTCATCACTGTAAAAAACAAGGATAGACAATTTCCTCCACCTTTCTTATGGAATGCAATTATAGTAGTAGGGGTTTCCAACGGTGAAACCTTGTTGGTTACTCGACGAAGTGGAATAGTTGCGAGTGGGGGTAAAATATGTTAGGCCACTAACAATCTCTTATAATACACATATGCATCATTAGGAAATTGTTGTCTCGGATTCCATGCTCTGTTGCAATTCTTGAAAAATTTGTATGAGACGCCATTTAATTGTTGCAAGACTTCTAGAGGAATTACAATATTGTGTCCATCTTTAATCTTATAAGTATTATACATTGGATTAGTTCCACTAATACTAATGATATCATCCAAGTGAATATGATAATTGTTGTATGCAAGAGCAGTTACTCATTGGGAATATATTTATTCAACGGAAACTATTACATACACAACAATATGGTGTAACTACCCATTAAAGGAAATAAATGACATGATAATAACCAACATCTAGGAGTTATAGAGCCTAATATCTCCCTTATCCAAATCATAATTAACAACAATCTAATGACCATTTATTATTATCATCCTTATTTTATTTAAAACATTGAATAACACAATGAGCCTAATTATTTAGGCTTTTGACTTCACTATTAGTATAGACAAACTTGATATGAGGACTACTAACAAAATAGTCACCCCCATGAAGAGGGTCTGGTGGTGATCAAGGTGCATATGTTCGACTGGGACAGGGAAAGGTTCTTCATCAATCCCAATCAACACATCTTCTATTAAGAAGAGTTCCACCTATATCTCAACTATTGGTGTATATCCAATAACACTATGCATCTAACTTTTGTACAAGTGATAGTTCTAATATTGATCCTTATATAAGTATGAATTCGTGTCATGTCAATGTATAATTCATTCACTCGCTTGCAAGTTTCACTTTTCTCACTCTGTTGACTTGAACATTGAAGTCTTAACCTTGAAAGTACCCCTCATTCACTCACCAGAGGCCAACCCAAATAGGTATAAAACATAATGCAAGGATGTAGTCCTACATCATATGTATCAAAATAGGGTGTTATTTTTAAGTTCAACCTTGGGCGGCTTAACCATTTATAAAACTAACAACAATAAGGCAAATACAATAATTAAGTGTGTCAAGAATTACATGAAAAAAATGAGGTGCACGAGAAAGGGAAAGTGTTTAAAGTTCAAACAAATAACATATAATAAGATAAGACAAAAATGAAAAGAAAAAGAAAGATTTGTAAACAATCCATAATCACTCTTAACAATCAAATAACACTTAAAAATTAATAGTCTTATCATTATGCTAGTCAAAGGGGTAAACACTCATTCATGTCACAACACATAATGTGAACACGCAAAACACTATGGTGTGGCAATCTGTCATAACTCTTAAGAATTCCACCATCCCTAAGCTATAAGTCTATAGGGGCACAAGAACCACATCAATACATCCATAAAAGACGAAGAAAGACAAATTTACCAAAAAATTCTCACAAATAGAGAATTTTGCAACAACGATAAAATAACACACACACATATGTTTGAAAAAGATCATGATAAAATAAATAAAATTCAATAAACGAAACAAACCAAAGAGAGTGAGATGCTCATAGGAAAATGGGGGAAACTTAAACTCTCTCTCTCTCTCACACACACACACACACACACACACACTATAGAAAGCGAATAAAATGGAAAAAACACAAATAAATATTGAAAGTCTTATTTACAAGGTGTTTCATGCAATGAAACCAATACCAAAAGATCATATGGACCTAACTAGAATCTTTACAACTACATTTCCCGACATCACCACTATCACATATATGTGTAAGGGCAATGCCCATTATGCACTCCCGACCTAAAATCTCTAAGATCAAGCCTATGAAGTCACGTTGTAGTTAAAGAAGATACCAAGAGTCAAAAGTATAATAACCTAAAATAGCCATGGCTAAAGGGGGAAATGTATGCATGTCATACGTCAAGCAACAAATCATCTTGGACAAATGACACCATAATTTTATGGTCCTCTAGGGTCGATTGTAATGACTCATAATGAATCTAGTAGATTGGTAGAGTCAAGCCCACAAAGATCAAGGGTAATCAAACTCCCAATTGTGGACCATTTCTCAAAAGATACAAAAACAACCCTGGACTTAGTTTCATCGAATCATGGTTGAGGGATACTATTCGCCAAGACACAAAATTCAAAAATAACCATGGTCCAACTAAATACAAAATGTCCCTCAATGTTTCAACCCTTTAAGATGACAACAAACTGCCAGATGAGAATCATTGATCCCCCACGTCATTGAAATGACGTCAGATCAAGGATTTCACCTTTCAAATTGTGGTCCATAAGAAGGTTATTGGACATTGAGACTAAACATGAAACTGCCCTAGAAGGACACTCGATAAAAAAAAAAAATTGAAGTAGGTTCGTTAGATTACAAAACAAATAATCTTATGACAATTATCCCTAAGACCTTTCTATAAAAAGAGAAATAAGATATCAAATTAAGCTATACACTTTCTCATATCGGTTATTTCTTCCCATATTTCGAACCGTTCGTTATCCACAAAAGAAAGACCACGTGGCGTTTTCTCAAGTCACCTTCATAGCTATCTCCCTCTTCAGTCTTCTTCTTCCACCTCCTCACCGAAACCAAAACAATCGATTCTCTAACAGCATGTTACCGCGTAACCGTTTTCCACATCACTGAAAACCGTTTCTAACAAAATGACCCATTCATTTTCACACTCTCTCCACTTACCAAACCCCTCCCCTTTCATCCCCACACTCCTCGACCCAACCACCACCTTCCGCCACCTCTCCTTCCCATCATCCACCGTACCCAAACCCCACCGGAAACTCCAATTCAAACTCCACGCAAAGCCCAGAGGAATCATCCTCGGAAACCCAACGGTATCAGTAGAAACCGGCAAATACACCTACGACATCGAAACCCTAATCAACCGACTCAGTAGCTTACCTCCACGTGGCAGCATCGCTCGTTGCCTTGACTCGTACAAGAACAAGCTTTCCCTCAATGATTTCGCTGTTGTGTTCAAGGAATTCGCGCAGCGCGCAGACTGGCAGCGCTCGCTAAGGTTGTTTAAATACATGCAGAGACAGATTTGGTGTAAACCGAATGAGCATATTTATACGATTATGATTACTCTTTTGGGGAGAGAAGGTTTGTTAGATAAGTGTCGCGAGGTGTTCGATGAAATGCCTAGCCAAGGTGTTCCGAGGAGTGTGTTTGCTTATACTGCTGTTATTAATGCTTATGGTCGTAACGGTCAGTTTCAGAATTCCCTTGAGTTGCTTGAGAGAATGAAGCAAGAGAGGGTTTCTCCTAGTGTGTTGACTTATAATACTGTTATTAATGCTTGTGCTAGGGGTGGGCTGGATTGGGAGGGTTTGTTAGGATTGTTTGCTGAAATGAGACATGAAGGAATACAGCCTGATATTGTGACTTATAATACGTTGCTTAGTGCTTGTGCTCATAGGGGATTGGGGGATGAAGCTGAGATGGTCTTTAGGACTATGAATGATAGTGGGGTTGTTCCGGATATTAATACTTATAGTTATCTTGTTCATACGTTTGGTAAGTTGGATAAACTTGAGAAGGTTTCGGAGCTTCTCAGGGAAATGGAGTCTGGTGGGAGTTTGCCGGATGTTAGCTCTTATAATATTCTTTTGGAGGCCTATGCAGGGCTGGGGTCCATTAAAGAATCGATTGGGGTGTTTAGGCAGATGCAGGAGGCGGGGTGTGTGCCGAATGCGGCTACTTATAGTATTTTGTTGACTTTGTATGGAAATCATGGGAGGTATGATGATGTTCGTGATCTTTTTCTTGAAATGAAAGTGAGCAACACGGAACCTGATGCTGCTACTTATAATATCCTCATACAGGTCTTTGGGGAGGGTGGGTACTTTAAGGAAGTTGTCACTTTGTTTCATGACATGGTGGATGAAAATATTGAGCCAAACATGGAGACTTACGAAGGTTTGGTATTCGCTTGTGGCAAAGGAGGGCTTTATGAAGATGCTAAGAAAATTTTACTTCATATGAATGAAAAGGGAATAGTTCCGAGTTCCAAGGCTTATACTGGGGTGATTGAAGCATATGGGCAGGCAGCTTTGTATGAAGAAGCGCTGGTTGCATTTAACACAATGAATGAAGTTGGAAGCAACCCAACTATTGAGACCTACAATTCACTTGTTCGTTCATTTGCAAGGGGGGGACTGTACAAAGAGGTTGAAGCAATTTTATTCAGGATGGGTGAGTCTGGTTTACAGCGAGATGTGCATTCGTTCAATGGTGTGATGGAAGCTTTAAGGCAAGCAGGTCGATATGAAAAGGCTGTAAAAGCTCATGTTGAGATGGAAAAAGTAAACTG
This sequence comes from Vicia sativa, assembly GCA_021764765.1. Lineage (NCBI taxonomy): Eukaryota > Viridiplantae > Streptophyta > Magnoliopsida > Fabales > Fabaceae > Vicia > Vicia sativa. The sequence goes on from CM038796.1 coordinate 201,916,492, forward strand.
TGATCCTAATGAGTTGACCCTTGAAGCAGTGTTATGGATATACTGCTCTGCTGGTCTTGTTGACGAGAGTCAGGAGCAGTTTCAAGAAATTAAAGATTCAGGAATACTTCCCAGTGTTATGTGCTACTGCATGATGCTAGCTCTTTATGCAAAGAATGATAGGTAAATATTCTTTCATTTATAGTGCAATGTTTTTATATTTAAATTGTTGCGATGCTTCTAACAGTAATTGGGTGCTTATTGTCAATATGGATTATGCGTAATAAGATTCTCTTTCAAGGCAGAATTTTTTATTTGATCGGTATTTATGGGCACATTAAATTTCAATCTTGGTCTTAGTTTAAGGCAAGAGTGGGAAGCGTCGGGTGCATTTTTTTCCTGACTTTACTAAAACAATTGCATGTATGAAGCAATGTTGCTAATCTGGTTAACCTTTGAGATTTTGTTTATGGGGGCAAAGCATCCCTTGCACTATTTATATTACATCTATTGCTTATAAAAAGAGGATCTCAAGCATGTTCCACCAATAAGATTGTGAAATAATTAGATCAAATATCAGATGAAATAACACTTGAGTAATGATGACATCTAAGGGCTTATTTGGTTTGTGAAAACATTTTGTTTTTATTTTCCATTTTCACTAACAATTACAAAAGTGATTCTTGTTTTTAAAGACTTGTATAAGAAATAATGAAAACAGTTTTAACTGTTTCTTATGCAAATCTTAGAATCATGAAACAAAGTGAAAATGAAATGTCTTACTTGCAATTAATAGCAAACTATAGAAAATTCTTGTGGCAAATGGTCCCAAGAAATGATAAAGATTTTCATGTAACAGTATGATTTGTAATTATGCTCACTCGCCGATACACGTTACAAAACAAAATTATATTCTAGTGTACTTGTATACATTGAACTTAACTTATGAGTATGGCTCACGGTACCCGTCAATCCTTGTGCATTTCAGTTTGCTTTGCATGTTAAATAAACATAAATGATAAAATGACGGGAATGGAAATTATTGAGTTATAAAGAACAAGAAAAAAGAAATTGTAACAAAGAAGAAATAGAAAAATATGGAGATGAAAGAAATGGGGTGGTGTCAAACCCTTGATTTTATGGAGAAGGAAGTGATAAGCCTTGGGGAATTATCACCATAGGAAAACTTGGTTTCTAGGTAAGATTAAAGGGCCGGTTGAATGAAGAATCCAAAGAGAGTGACACTCTTAGCATGAAAATACTCCAAGCTTACTTTTATTGAGTGAGTTGCTTGATTCTTCTTGTCAAGCACATACATCTTAGGATCACATCAATTACTATATCAGTAGCGTGAGTCTGTGAGACTTTTTACAATTTTATATAATAGTATAGAATGTCCATGGAGCCTTAGCGCAGTAGGCACCAAGTGGGAGGTATTTAGGGTTAGAAATAATGTGTACTTTAAGAGGTGATGATGTTAAGCTTATATAGCTTTGGAGATGTGGTATTGGGCTTGGTTCAGCCAATAGCCCAGTCCGGAATAATGTCCATAATTCTATGTCTAACAACAAAAATCATCTGTGATGGAACTTTTAATGACTTTTGGCACATTTGAGCGCTGATTAGATCATTTGTAGAGCCTTTTCCATTTAATTTTGAATGGGGGAACCATCTTTTTTTTTTTTTACTTCTCTTTGAAATTTTATATCTGATTCTTGTGTAAGCTAAAGACCAAATTAATTTTGGGTCTTTAATTTAACTTTGATCACCTATTAACTCCGTTTTACCTTGAACACACTGTTTATATTTTATAGTCAAACTTACCTTCAACTTTTTTGATTTCAGGTCAAATGATGTTGATAAACTAATCAATGAGATGATCACAACACAAGTGTCTGATATTCATCAAGTGATTGGACAAATGATCACGGGAGATTTTGATGACGAGTCTAATTGGCATATTGTGGAGTACATCTTTGACAAAATCAATTCTAAAGGATGTGAAATTGGAATGATGTTCTACAATGCACTACTAGAAGCTCTTTGGTGGATGTGCCAAAGAGAAAGGGCTGCCAGAGTGCTCAATGAAGCATCAAAGCGAGGGCTTTTCCCTGAACTTTTTCGTAAAAATAAACTCGTGTGGTCTGTGGATGTACACAGGTATAGGGAAAATGAATTCTTTTTAAACTTATACTGCTTTTTAATGAAGGAAAACCAACACAAAGCCTCTACAATGTTAGGGTTTAGAACCTATAACTTTCAATTCAGGCAATTAACCTCTTCCATTTTGTGTGTTCTCCAGAAGCATGAGTTGGTTTTGAGTGGTTAATTTTAGTTTCTAAGTTCCTATTTATCAATCCCTATATCTAAGAAATTAATCGATAAGTTGGTAGTAGAAGAAGTTTAAGTCCAAGAATTGTAGTGCACATGAAATGACTAGCAAGATGGATAAGTATAAGTAACTATCAAAACCTTTTTCAATTTCAAGGGGGCTTAATTGTTGAACTTGAAAGTTGAGAAGTCTAAACTTAACCTCCTCCAAAATGTGATGGTTTTATGCATTTTCATTTCTAACGAATTATGTGAAACTAAAGTTTGATTGTCATGTAGGATGTCTGAAGGTGGTGCGTTAACAGCATTGTCAATCTGGTTGAACGATATGCAGGAGATGTTCATGACTGGCAAGGATCTTCCTGAACTTGCAGCCGTTGTTGTCGCGTAAGTTGCTTTAATATCTAAAAACTATTTACTGTATCTTATATATTTTCTTTACCACACACCATTGATGCTATAGAAATGGTGTAAAACCAGTCTGCACCGCGCCTGATCCACCTAGGTTTTTAATAGGCGGACAAGGACAATGCACACGGTTGTCTAGCACCTGATTTAGATCACCAGATAGAGCTTTCTAACAAGAATATATTTTCCCATTTAATCAGTCGGGGTAAAATGGAGGAAAGCACAGATGCCCAAGATTTTCCCATTGCAAAGGCTGCATTTTTGTTTCTACAGGATAATGTCTTATTCTCTTTTACTTACCCCAAATGGAACAAAGGTCGCATTGTTTGTCAGCAGTCACAACTAAGGCAAATTCTATCGGGCAACGGATCATCTTCAAGTAGAAATAAAGGGGATAAATTAGTATCTTTAAGTAATAGCTCATTGACTACCGCAGGAGCTTTAACATACAAATCTGATGTTCAAAGTGGTAGAGCTAATGGTGTTGATTCTAGAACCAATAGAACTAGAACAGAGCTGCTAATTGGTGCAGTTTAGATTAGAGCAGTATAGAAATTATATTCACCACTTTTCCAGGCCCTGTTTGGGTTCATTTGAAATTAGGGCTGGCTTTCTGGTCTACAAAGTTTTGGTAAATATATCTCCAGGTAGTGTTTATTTATTGTTTCTGTACTGTAGACACCATAAATAAATACAAGTTACTAGGTGAGTTCAATCATATTACCTTTAAATCTCTGGATTTATTTTTCCTCTTGGAGACCCTGTTGTTTTAACTAGGAAGCTATTCTATCCAGTAAAATCAATTTTCTCATCAGTGATTCTAATGTTATTATTCCCACTTAAAATAATTTCTGGTATCGGAGTTATTCAGTTTTCTTCTATAGTAAATATACTAATAATGTTATTTATGTTTTGTGTCTGCTCATCCATTTTAAAAGGCAATTTATCTTGCTAACACATTTCTATTCCAACTTTATTATGATAGAAAAAAAAAAGGCAAACTCATGTTGCTAACACAATTCTATTCTAACCACACCAAGTTCTTAACTTTTGTGGTCACCTTCAGATCCGAAAATTAATTTTATATGTTTTTTCAAAAAATAAATCTTTTTAAAACTAATTTAAAAAAAAAATTGAATTAATTTTAAACTGAATTTTAATTGTTTTAATTAAATGATTTAGTTTATTAATCATTTATATGGTTCAATTTTTTAATGATTTAATTCAGTTCAATGAATCATATTTTTGAACACCTCTAGCTTGATTTGGATCAATTGTGTAGTAAAAACTCATATGACTATTTATTTCTGATTTAAGTTATTTAATATGTTAAAAGTTAATGTTATAAAATAAAAATCATTGATTATTATTCAAACAAATGAGATAATAAAATTAAAAAAACTAAACTAAACTAATAACTAGTATTAATTTTTTTAAGGTAACTTAATTGTTTAAAATTTCAATTTTTTTTTTTTTTTTTTACATTTTTGTTTTGTTTTTCCCTCTTTAATATACGTATATTAACTTTTAACGCACAGTAATATGATAAATTGTAAATTATTTCATGGATCGTGAGTAAAAATAAATCTCATTATTACTTTCTTTTGATAAGATGTAAACTCTTAAATTTTACTTTTTTAATTACAAATGTAATTTCAAATATTTTATTATAAATTTTTCATACATATATTAACAACTTACAATAAAAATAAATTTTATTTGCCGTTTACAATTTAGAAAATATTGTAAATTTTATAATATTATAACTTCAATTAAAGTAATTTATAATTATGAATTCAAAATTATTTATTTAAATTAAAATAATTATAAATTATAAAGATTAATTTTATAGAACTTGTTGGTGAATTGCAGAACTGTATGTCTAGTTTCACTCAAATTAAACAAACATTTCTTTCTCATTTCCTTTTCTATTTCAAATATATTAAAAAATTATTTTAATATGATTAGAATCGCGAGGATAGGTTTAAATAAATCCAGTGACAATCTAAATTATAGATTAAATATTAAATTAGAAATAAAATTTATATTAAGTGTTATTTTAATTTGTATTATTTTTTAAAATGTTTTTTTTTTAAATTGTAAAATATTAGATTTAAATACACTTTTGATCCTGTCAAAATTTTGTTCATAAAATTTATTTCACTAGATTTTATTGACTTCTATAATTTTTGCATATATACCGTCCTTATTAAATTGTTTCAGAAACATACTACTAACAATTTAGTTAGAAAGCAAATATATCGTTGATTTTTTCCCTTTATGCACTCTAATTTTCAGAAAAAGAGAATTTTTCTTGCTACCTCCTAAATTTAACCTGTCATCTTCCAAACGTGTAAAAAGATTATTGCCCAACCATTTTTCATTATCACATATTTTGGAATTTATGGTACACACCAAATTTTCAAATTTACAGACGATACCGGAAATTTCGATGCGATACCGAAAATTTTGCGAAATCAAATAAGTTTTACGGTATATTTTGGAAAATTTCTGGTATATTGTACTGAATATTTCATAATCTCTGGTATCGCCTACCGAAAATTATGAAATATCTGGTATTTTCGTATTAGAAATTTCATAACTTCCGCTATTATCATTTGATAATGGTACTGAAAATTTTGAAATTTCAGGTACAATATCCATATCAGAAATTTCAAAATTTCTGGTATTTTCTATTTTTTTTAAATTGCTATATTTCTTATAATTTTTAATTTTGCCTGCAGTGAGGACTAGAGGCAGAGATAGGTCTATTGCCGGTCGACCTATAGATAGAGACGATGATGTGCCTCGAGCTACTGATGAGGCGCAGACTTCAGAGTTGCATGTAGAACGCCGTCGTTCGACCGATTCTCATCGTAAACGGATGGCTAAGTAGGCGGTGACAGGGTTTCGTGCACCTCGCCGACGGACTGCTAGAGCTTCTACAATAGTCGAGGATCAGGCTCCTGTTCATACAGTAGAGCAGGTAGTTGAGGAGCAGCCGGTGGTTCAGGAGTCGGTTGTTCAGGAGTCAGTGATATAGGAACCAGTTGTACAAGATCAAATGGTTAAGGAGCCGGTTCAGGAGGGAGTTGACGTGGTGTCGCGTGTTGATACAAACACCACCACTGTTGCATCTACAAAGCCTTCAATGTGTACTGATGGAGATTTCCCTGGAGGACCTTCTGACTGGTCCGTGTTGACGGGATATGCTGACCATGCCGCTTATAGGATATGACAGAGCGAGGTATGTAATGTTGGTTTCGTTTAAATGCTTAATTTTTATTTGTATTACACGATTTGATGTATACTAATTTGTTGTAATTGTGTTGTTTTGTTTCAGGAGCGTCCAGTGTTAAAGGTCGTTTCTCATGGGTCGAAGTTGAAGAACTTCTCGGAGAGTCTGATGCTTGAGCAGGTGAGGAAGATAGTTTAGGATTTCATACGGAGGACTTTGCTGGATGCTCCTTGACGATGTTGGACGCCTCACTACTATAAGTTTTTATTGAGAGGTGGCACCCAGAGACATCATCCTTCCATCTTCCACTTGGGGAGATGATAGTGACTTTGGATGATGTGGATGCCCTCTTTCACCTTTCGATTACTGGTACAGTTTTTACACTAGATTATAGGGACCAGGCGACGGCGGTGCACATGGTTGTGTATGCTTTGGAGGTTGATGAGGTGGAGGTGCTACGTGAGTTTGGTGAGACTCCGAGATTTCACCTTCGCATGTCTTGGTTGAGGATTACTAATGTGGCACTGGTGGAGGCAAAGAGGTATGATGATGCCGCTAGGGCGTACATTATACATCTGGTGGCATATACTCTCTTTGCGGACAAGTCTAGAGTTTATATTGATGTTCGATACCTGTCTCTATTCAGCGACCTTGACACTCCATGTTGGGATTGGGGAGTGGCATCCTTGACGATGCTTTACACGACACTTGATGTTGCATCCTATACTGAGACCACACATTTTGCTGGTTATCTGAGCTTTTTACAGGTATATTAAAATTCATTAGATGAATTTTTATAACTATTAGGTATTAGTATAATAATTTCATGATTTTTATTTATATAGTGTTGGATATACGAGCACTTCCCTCACATCTATGAGCGGAAGATCCAGCGTGTTGACGCTAGAGACCCATATGCAAAGAGGTGGGAGGCCAAACATGTCGTTCCAGGAGGGTTGGTGGAATACAGAAGGAGGCTGGATGCTCTGATCCTGGATGATGTCATCTAGACACCGTATACGGCTCATCGCCCTCATCGTCCTTTTGAGGTATCTACTTTATATTCAGGACATGTCAAATGGGAGAGCTATGTGGCTAGACACTTGCCTGAGAGGTGTCTACGCCAGTATGGTTATGTACAAGGCATCCCACGCCCAGTCCCACAAGCCCTAGCTGGTGGCATTGATCGATGGTTTCATAGTCATATCATTAGCTCCCTGTTAGCTGGCAATTTCGAAAAGAGTAAATTGGTATAGATGAATAAAATATTTCATATTCACCTGGAAAGGAAGTCAATATTTATTATTGATGAGTAAATGTGAGCCTTTTGGTTCCATAAATGAGGGATTTTTCGATTGCCAATGGTGAATGATATTTCGACTAAAACTCTTAACGTTTAAAGTATGAAGAAATTTACTTTGGAAAAGTACATTAGCGTTGGAGCGGTCCAAACAAAGGGGTCATTCGAAATTCAAATGATCTAAGAATTCGAATTTCAAATGAAGGACTGAAGATTCAAATTTTGAATAAGAGCGCCATTCTGAAGGACGCGTGGAGATTAACGAACGAAGAGGGTTTGCATGTCTTAAACGTGGCGCAATATTAGTGTAGGACCGTTAGGGTCAGAATACTATAAATAGATGTTTTCTATTAGATTTTTGGTGTGTTCACTTTATGTACTTAAAATTCTCAAACACTCAAATTACCGCAATCAAAAGGGAAACGAGTCAAGGAGAAATCATGTACGTTAAGGACATCATGTTCTTCTATAATTTAAATGCAAGTTTGTTTACATTCATTTCCAATTTCCTGCATTTCTTCTCTTAGAGCATTTCGATTCCCTTCCATGTCCTTATTTTATTTCGTTTTCAAACACCTGTCTCTCCAGAAATTCATTTATCATTAAACCTTTATTTTATTTCCTAGAAACTGTTACTTTTTAAAAGAATCCTTACCTTTACATTTAATTGTCCATAATCAAGTTTAAGTTCGAAATCTTTACATAAACAGTTAGTATATTTCCATAGTCAACTTTAAGTAAGTGCTTTAAGAATCAATTAAAGATCATGGATTTGAACATAAAAACCTTTTATGACACATGTGTCCTAGGATCAATCTAGTCGATCCTGCAAGTAACCAATAGTAATTAGTAAGAATTGGAAGACTAGCGGTTGTTTACGAGAAATCACAGTAAACACTCCCCTGTGAGATCATTGATGCAATCGTCGGGGTTTAGGAGCCTGGGCAGTGCGAGGATGGATACCTTGAGTGGTTCCTTAGCGTGTCACACCCTCGGGTCATACCACCAGCTTCAGCATCTGACGTCCCAGGGCCTTCAGGTACCGGAGATTCTTCCGATCCACCACCACCACCTCCTTACGCAGGTGACCAGGACAATCGCCTACAGCTCATCACCGTTACATTAGATAATATCATGGGGTTGGTGAACCCTGATGGTGAGATTTATACTGAGTTAGCTAGGTTGTCCGACATTTCCCGTGGAGGGCTTATGTAGATTTTTATTTTTATGATTGTATTAAATGTTTATGTTGTGACAAATAGACTTCTGGTTTATTGCAAAATCTTTTTTGGCTAGTACCTTTTCTTTTGATTACATAAAGAAAACAAAATAACACAAATAATAAACTCGAATAAGTTAACAAACATCAGATGACAAACAACAAACATAAACAGTACTCTGATACATGAAAACCTAGGAACTATCAGATTCATCTGGATGCTTCAGACACTTCATGATGTCGTCAACAGATCTCCGGATCTCCGCGTCCAACTCGATCGGACCTTTATTTATACTACGACAAAATAATTTCCACATGGCCTTCACATATCCATCATTCTTCAACTCGATTAGATTGTATTTCACCCAACCATCTAGACCAATGTAATCCTCCCGAAACTTGATCTTTGTCACCCTTCTGTTCTCGGAATCAGGCAGCAAACCTTTCAATGTTTCCTTCAAGGTGGCAAAGGACTCAGATCCATATGGAGCTTGAATTCAACAGGAGATTTGTCGCCGTTGTAATACACTTATGCCTTAATCAGAAATTGAGAAAGAAGCATTTTGTTGAGATGTGTTATCCAATAACCCTAAGACCCTTATTTATACAAATAGTGATGCGTTCTAAACCACACATAAGTGTCGGTGCAATAAGAACCCTCCAAAAGTGTAGGCAAAATCTCAACCGTTGAAAACACTTAATATTTATACGTACCGAAAAGTTCCTTTATAACTGAAATTTCCACTATATCGGAAAAGCGTAATTTCCAGTATATCGAAAACTTGTAATTTCCGGTATACCAGAATTTTCAAAATCACTTCTGAAAATTTCATGGTATCGAATATTACGTAATTTCCGGTATACCGGATTTTTTAAATATACTTCCAGAAAATTGGGTGTACCGAAAATTTGGTGGATGTAGCGGAAATTTTGTCTGAAAATTTCTTTATATTGCATCAGAGGTATAGTTGAAATAGAAAAGATTGGGGAGTGTCAGGTTGAGTCTGAAGGTGACAAGAAAAATTCTCTCAGAAAAATAAAACTTTAATAATTAAAAACTTGAGCCGAAAAGTTATGATATTGGCTAAATATTATTTCTACTAAAATCGAGAGTTCGTTTACCATTCAAAACACAATTATTTGGTTTACATCGGTTCAAATTAATTGGAGACTAATTGAAACAATTCAAAATCTATTGTCCATGTGAAAGTTAAAAAAAATATAATTACAAATAAAAATTAATTAGAATGAATTGTAAAAATATTTTACACTAAATCATAACTGTTAATTTATTCTTAAAATAATTTCATTTATACTTGAATCACAACTGTTAATTTATTTATAAAAAAAATATCATTTCAATTTTATTTAAAATAATATATTTGAATGAATATATACATTTGTAAATTGTTATACAATGTATAGCAGTTAATAAGAATATTAGTCCAATTTTTTTCATTCTGTTAATGTACATAAAATCATTTTTTTCACTTTGGTTTTCAAAGAAATGAATTCTAGTAATTCAGACTTCATGTCGAAGAATCATGACATGCACAAAAAACTGCAATCAAAATAAATTAATTTCATAACATTTCCAAACTGTTCCCATACAAAAAATTAATGCATATCTCAACTATTTTTTTAATTGTAATTCGAAATCTTTGACTAGAATTGATTGTTATAGAAAAAAAAATCATATTCTGATGAACACAAAAGGAATGAAAACCATGAAAGAAAACAAGTTGAAGCTTTCGATGCAAGCTTCCAATAAATTTAATTTTTCTTCAATCCATCACTTCACACCAACACAACTGATTAATCACTTTATAATCAACTCAAATTTTATGAAGAATTTCTATCAATCTTGATAAACAAAATTGCTATCACTACACAATAACAATAAAAAAAAAAAAAATTAAAGAAGAAAGAGATTAGGATTTCAATAAAGTTTTCTTTCCCACAAACTATGCAAAATCTTTATCCACTTGCAACTGTAAATTTGGTGAATACAAGTTATTTTAGTTGTTTCAACATAGGGGTTACTCCCTCTATTTATAATGAACTTGTTTTCTCCCTAAACCAAAAATCCCAAAACTATAAAAAGCCTAAAATACTTATTTTAGACCTAAGTCAAAATCCTGTGTGAAGCAACATGCTTCGACACTTTGACACACACAATATAATTCGACACAATCTTTAGACTAATTCGACACACACATACTAGGTGTTTCGACACTTCCTTGTTTATGTCGAGAAAGTTGTTTCGATACAAGGAATTACACTTTAAACAAACCATCTAGCTCATTGCGTCTAAGCTATCTACATTCATCATAACTCGTAGTCTTATGAAAACTTCGACCCGCACATCCTTCATCACGATGTCTGTAATCTGATTTTCAGTTCTGCAGTGTTCCAAGTTCATCTTCCCATCTGTTACATGCTCTCAAAGATAATGGTACCTCATCTCGGTACTCTTGCTTTGATCATGTGCTATCGGGTTCTTCGCCAAATTAATAGTTGACATGATGTCGATCTTCATGGTAATTGCTCCATGATCTTTATCCGTTATCTCTTCGATCAAGTTCATCATCCATGTTGCTTGACATGCACAAAGAGAAGTATATATGTACTCTGATTCGCATAATGATAATTCCACTATTGGTTCCTTTCTCAAACTCCAGGCAACTGGTGCACCACCTAGGATAAACACATATCCTGCAGTGGAATTTTGACCCTCAGTATCACTACACTAACATGAATCAGTGTACCCCTGATCAGTGAATTTTGATGTACATTCTTCTAAGTTTGTACTTAGGCATTTCCATAGTTTAGTTTAGTTTATTTTTCTATTTTATGATGTTTTTATAATTTAGTTTATTTTTGCACTTAATTAGTTTTCGTATTTTATTTTCAACATTAACAGCTTTTAATAAAAAATTTATAACTGGAGAAATCAGATTGAGGCGTTCTAATAATCGTCAGAAAGCTAAGAGAAAGATCTACAAATTTCATTTTATATCCAGAAGCTGAATCGGACTGTAGCAAGGTTGAAAATTTCGTTGAAGTTTCTGCCTTTAGCATAAGTTGTTTTTGGGTCATTATTTTATGGGTTTGTGTTTAGTTTTCCGACCCGGTATGTATTAGAATTAAAACCCTTATTCTATTAAAAGGGCATCAGCCGTACTACAGTAATAGAACTTTCTTTTCACGATAAACCTTGCTTGTACGCTTGAATGGAGAACTAACCATCCAAAGTTGATCTATTGTAATCTCGTTCCAACGCTTTGAGGTTTTTAATTTATGAATTCAATTTCGTTTCTCTTTCATTTCTATTTTATGAAATTGCATTTGATTATTCTTATGTCATGGAATGTTGTGATTAAATTCGTATGATTGTATTCCTAATCTTTAATCGTTGTTTACATCGCTTAGTCGTTAACTTGTGTTCTATATCGTGTTTGCTTAATTCACGATTGTATTAATTCGTTTTCTTAATTCTGAATGTGAAGTTAATCTATTTTATATCTATTGCGCTTGTCCATTGGTATTGAAATCGAATAGAGATCGAAGTCACTTAGGGAATTGGTAAGGTAAAAACCAATGATTAGCAGGAACCCAAAAATATTAGATCAGCTTATTTTTATAATCACTTATTTTAATCGCTTATTTGTCCCGTTCTTTAAAAATTGATCCTAAAATAAACACCCTATAATCATTTCTGTTGGTTAATAACAATACAAGAATCCTTGCGATACGATACTCGAGCCAATTGTTGCCATATTACAGTTTTAGAAATACTCGTTTTTGATATGTGTGCGACAACGGATCAACCCCATTAACTTGCATTCTTTTCCTTTATCAACTGTAGGAAATAAAATGCCATAGTTAAGAGTTCGTTTCAGATACCTCAATATCCTTTTTGTCAATGCTAAGTGTGATATCTTTGACTTCTGCATTAATCTACTTACCATACCTACACTGTGTGCCAAGTCAGGCGTTGTATGACAAATTTATCTTAATGACCCGATAAGTCTTATGTATTGGATTGGGTCGACATCATCTTCATCTACATCTTTCGACAATTGCAGTCTTGGTTCTGCAGGTGTCAAAGTTGAGTTCCACTCTTCCATCTCAAATCTTTTGAAAATCTCACTTGCATATCTTATTTGATGCATCATCAAACCTTACTACTCTTTTAGAATTCGATGCCAAGGAAATATGAAATGTCACCCATATCCGACATTTCAAATTCCTTGATGAGATCACTTTTGAAGTCTTTAATATCCTTCTTCCAGTTACCCGTTATTAACAAGTCATCAACATAAAGATAAAGTATAAGAAATTCACTATTGCTTGTTCTTACATATACTCCATGTTCAGTTGTGCACTTCACAAATTCCTTCTCCCTTAGGAAACTATCAATTTTCTTATTCCAGGCTCTTGGATGTTGTTTGAGTCCATACATGATTTTATGCAACATGTACACCTTTTTGTCTTTGCCATGCCTCACAAACCCAACTGGTTATGCGAATAAAATTCTTCATCTAAGGTTCCATTTAGGAATGCATATTTCATGTCCATCTGACATATGTGTCAATTGTTCATTTGTGTTATACCAATAACCAACATGATTGTTTTGATCCTAACAACATGTACACAAACTTCATTGAAGTCGGTTCCTTCTTCCTGAACATTTTCTTTCGCCACAAGTCTTGCCTTGTGTCGAGTTACTTCACCTTGTATACCTATTTCACATTGATTTTCTTCTTGTCTTGAGGAAATTCGACAAGTGACCAAGTGTTGTTATCTTCGATGAACTTCACTTTTTCATTCATTGCTTTCACCCACTTCGAATCCTTCAATGCTTCAAGTGCATTGAGTGGTTCAATATTTGCATAGAAAGCATAATGTATACCAGCTCACCTTCATTATCAACCATAACATCTGGTGTAATCACACAATCTTGAAACATTGCAGGCACGTGCCTTGTTCTCCGATGTCTGCTTGTACGTGGTTAATCTCTAACTTCCTCTTGTCAAACTTTTATTTCGACTTGATTTTGTGGTTCTTCAAGTAAGATTCTCACTGAATCTTTCTTGATATTTTCAGTCCAATGCGATTCTTTAAGCTCATCTATGATCACGTCCATGTTGATCACAATTTTCTTGTTCACTGGGTCGATCAACTTGTAACCTCGTGTCGAATGATTTTCAACTAGAATCATTTGACTCGACTTGTCATCAAATTTTTTTCTCACCTGATCTTACACATGTCTATGTGCTATAGATCCAAACACTTTCAGATGACTTAAGCTAAACTTAACACCAAACCAACATTCTTCTGGAGTAATTCCTTCTAGCTTCTTCGTCGAACACTTGTTCAAAATATATGTTCTAGTCAATGCAACTTCACTCCAAAATTCTTTAGGTAAATACTTGTCTTTCAACATACTTCTCACCATATTCATGATGGTTCAATTCTTTCTTTATGCAATTCCATTATGCTATGGAGTACATGGTGACACCACCTCATGCACAATCCCTTATTTTTCACACAACATGTCGAAGTCTTTCGACCCGTACTCTCCACCACCACTAGTTCTCAAACTTTTGAGCTTTCGACCACTTTTCCTTTCGACCATAGATTTAAACTTACAAATACCTCAGTCACTTAACTTTTTTTCTAGATCAGACAAGTCCACAACTTTTGACTCAAATCATCTATGAATGTGGCAATATATTTGTTACCTCTCATCAAATCCACTGAATTGGATGCTAGTGTTGTTTTTTACCGTCATTTTTAAATTGTGAGAAATTCTCTAAAACCACCATTAACCGTTGATGTCATTGATTTATACTCGTCTTTTAGAAGAACTTCATCTCGAGTTTTGTAGAAGATTGACCAAGAACATAGATATTGTTGAAGTCGGCCTTAAGAGTGTTTTTTTTGATAAGAAGTCATGTGAGTGTGCTAAAGTGATCATGAACAAATGACATTTAATAGTTATTTAGAGTGAACAAATGACATTATTTAACATGGAACATTTTACATTCAAAGTTGAAACAACATACAACATATGCTTAGTAGACTAGTACTGAAACCATTTTTATTTATTTTGTATTAAACCTAGTACAATACTTCTAAATGAATAAGGATCCACACCATTTAAAAAAAATGAAAATGGATCCTCCGTTGCAATTCTTCTATTGTCCTCCTTCAGTGCCATTTCTAGCCATTAAATTTTATCTAAACATTCAATCTTGCCATTTTTAAAATGCAATATTTTATTTTTCACTATTAGATCACAGCAAAGTAGGCAACATGAGAAAACAAGCTGAATTAAAAAAAAAAAAAAAATGGAATGTCCATTATTATAATTTTGTTTTGTGTGTAATTACACATATTTTTAAGAAATACGACACATATTTAATATTTATTTAATTATATACACACAAAACTATAATAACATATTCTTAATTTTTTTTAGACTTAAATGCATTTTGGTCCTCCTATATTAATTTTTTAGACATTTTAGTCCCTCTATAAAAAAAATCAACTATTAGATCTTTTAATATCGTATTTTATATTTTTTTTGAGGTCTCCCATAACAAAATAGTCTAATTTGCATATGTGATATTAAAATTATGAGGTGACATTTTTTAATTGTTATCACGTCATTAAAAATAGACCCAAAAGTATATATTTTAGAATTAAAATTTATAATATATAATTTTTAAATAAATATTTATAAACAAAAATAACTAAAATAATTAAAAACATTTAATTATTATAAAAAAAACTTAAAATAATAGTAATAATAAATTTTTAAATATTTATAATGATGTGACATCAATTAAAAACATGCCACTTCATAATTTCAATGTCACTTATGCAAATTAGACTATTTTATCATGAGAGACCACTAAAAAAACATGAAATATGATATTGGGTGACTTAATAGTTGATTTTTTTTTATAGAGGGATTAAAATGCTAAAAAATTAATATAGGAGGACCAAAAATACATTTAAGCCTTTTTTTTATAGAAAAAAGAATGAATATGTACTCCTTCAAAATATACATCTTAGTATGATTTCTATGTGGACCTAAGTACACTCGTAGTGTGTATCTAAATCCGCACGATGATGTGCATTGTGTAATCACACACGCACACACGTACATGTATATATGTGCACACACAAAAGTTAAATATATTTTTGTCCTTATAAATATTTTGAATTTTATTTTTAGTCCCTATTAAAAAATTGATATATTTAAGTCCTATAAAAATTTTATTCATGCGGTTTTAGTCCTTGTTATTTTCTAAAATTTTAAAAACTGTTTAATTATTCTTGAATTTTTGAATAATATTTTTCATAAGTGTTTAGAATACTATAAAATATTTATTTATAAAATTTTCTAACTTTTTAAAATGAGAAGAATTAAATATGAATTTTTAAAATTTTAAAATTGATAAAAACAACAAAAATATCGACTTATAAATCAAATTTTGAGTTTTTTTTTGATAAATTTTTTTTATAAAGTTCTAAATATACATGCAAAATAATCATTTAAAAATACACATCTGTTAAATAACAGAGATTAAAATTATATGCATAATAATTTTGTAGAAATTAGAACATGTCAACTTTTTTTTATAGAAACCAAAATCTCGATATAAAAATTAAACTCTCGAGTTTTTTTTGATATTTTTTTAAATAAATTTTTAAATATATTTACAAAATAATCATTTAAAAATATACCGGATAAACAACAAAAATTAAAATTATGTGTATAATAATTTTGTATAGACTAAAATATGTCAATTTTTTGTATAGGTATAGAAACATATTTATTACTTTTAATTTGTAATTTTATTTAGTTAATTAAAATACGATACAGTTTTAATTACCAGTTAAGTAGTTTATTTGTTCTCGTGCTTACATCAATCATAAAAAATATTGATAATATAATTTTTGCAGCGGTAGGAATAACAAAAACTATTGAAATTGTATTATTTTATAATAATTACACAAAAACAAAAGAAACTGGATGTTACATTACATAAAGAAAATAAAATATTAATAATATTTAAAATATCTATATAATATATTAAAATCAAACCTCCTAATAAAAACTCTAATATTCTAACAACTAAGTAATTTTTAACGTAAACAAATGTTCCACCTCAGTTTATTTATTTAATTGGCTATAACTCCAATTATTATTTATTTTAGTTAAATCAAATATATAAAAAAATTAATGTCACAACTCTTCAAAT
Source organism: Vicia sativa (assembly GCA_021764765.1). Lineage (NCBI taxonomy): Eukaryota > Viridiplantae > Streptophyta > Magnoliopsida > Fabales > Fabaceae > Vicia > Vicia sativa. The sequence goes on from CM038796.1 coordinate 201,933,246, forward strand.
AACTATATTTATTATTATTATTATTATTATTATTATTATTATTATTATTATTATTATTAAATAATGTCACAAATTTTCAAAGAATTATTTTTTTATCAAATTTATGACATAGAGTCCATGTTTAAATCTGAGGAAAAAAATATTTTATTTAAATAAAAATCACTATAAATCACTTAGATAGTTATGAAGTTTTTTTTTTTTTTTTTTATCTTTCGTGTCAAATAAATCCATTTATTTATGTTAAGTTATAACATTATTTCTACTTATTTATTCAATTGACTAAATGATTAATCATAATTTACAATTGTAAACGTGTTAGACAAACTATTTACATAATTAAATTAATTATAATTTTTATAATGATTAAGCATGTAACACTAATATAAGTGTTGTTTTAAATATGAATATAATAATAATTTAAATATATATCTAACTACTTGCAAAAGTTCAGATGTTAGATAAAAATATAAAGAAAAACTATCAAACTTAAAAAGATTTATATTAAATAATATAAATATGTATCAAATGTAAAACAATGTTTAAAAAATTACATAAAATATTAATAGAAGAATTATTTTTAAAATTAAAATTTATCATTTTACAAAATTCAATTGAGTCAAATTCACCAAAGATTTAAAAAATATTAAAAGATGAAAGATTGTATTATTTGATGAGATTATTCACACCATCTTAATTAAATATGATATAACTTAATGATTTGAGTATATGATATTCAACGAAAATTATTACACGTGTCTATTTGTCGTTAGGGATAATATGCAAAATTAAAAGTTCATTCTTCGACAAATGGAGAGGTTCCTTTTAGATTTTAATATTGACTATGATAATTGGTTACATAGAGTTTAAGACGTTTGAATCTAGAATGCATTTTATCTATAAATAATAAAAAATTAATATTTTTAAAAATGTTGAAAAAAATATATAAAAAATTATTATTTTTAATTTTCTATTTATTTCGCATTTTAAAATTAAATTGCACCGTCTTATTTATTATTTCTATAATTCAAATATATATTTTTAATTTAAAATTATTCTCTCTCTTTATTTCTGTTTTTTGTCCTCTACATCTTATAATCTGAAATATAACACATTTATATTTAAAAAAAATCAATCTCTATAATCTAATATGATTTAACAAAATCTATCAATATCTGCACAATGCGCGAGTCCTATTTTAGTATTATAGAATTTGGAAACCATAACGTGGAATATAGTTTATAAGATAACATAAATTTGTATCTCTCCAACTTCTCTTTGTTTTCAATATACTTTTCATTGTTCTTTTTCTTTTTTTTTGTTAAAAGAAATATAAGATATAAATTTAGGGGTTCTCATTTTTAGTGGTGAAGAATCACATAAAAAATCCAAAAATACTTTTGAAATAATACTATAAAAGGAGAATTTTTTAATCATCTCATGCTTTTCTTATGCACCATGTGAAATTTCAAAAATAGTCCTAAAATTTGAAAATATACATCCGGTGCGTACCGTTTTTAAATTGCATTTATAAAAAACCAAAAATGTATTTTTGGTATAAATCGGAAATACATTTCTGGTTTTTTAATAAAAGTAAATTTGTTGCCATAACAACAAAAAGTGACATGAGCCACTTGGGGTGCATAGGTTTTCTTTGTTGAAAATCGGAAATGTATTTCCAGTTTGCACCAGAATTGTATTTTCAGTTACATTTTTTTGTCTTTTGAAGGGTGTATCTCAAAACGAATGAATTATAAGTGGTGAGAGTGTAAATAAGAAATATATTTCTAGTTTTTGGGGTATTTTTGGAATTGCATAGGGTGTTTTTCACCCTTATGGAGTGGAATAAGAAATTCTCATATAAAAGTTAACTTTAGAATGTGTAGTAAAACACAACAAAATAATTTGTAAGTGAGTCATTTCTACATATTTGCTTCAACTAGCTTTCGTACACGGTCTTATGTGTTTATTGTGCAGCAGTATTTGGTTGGTATTTAGTTGAGAGAAAACGTGTTGTTAGAAAATGTCATGAAGTGAAAAATGATATTGAAAATTTATAAAATATTGATCAATGAAACAAAGTTTTGGATTAATGAATATTTTTGTATGGTTATAAAATTGAAATTTGACGGGAGCTGTCACACATTTTAGGTTTGAAAAAATAGGCTAATATCTATAATATGTTTAATAAATTTTTATAATTAATTCATTTAGATTCAACAGGGTTTGTTAGCTCATCAGGACTCACGGTAGATATGAACGTATTTATGAGATGTCAACTGTAGACTATTTTATATAATTGAAGTTAGACATCCGACAATACGATTTATAGTAAGTACATATTAATACTTAAAAGTTGATACATATTATTATCCTATATTTGTAACTTTGTGAATATTAGTCAATTGAAGAATGAATTAAAACTTTATAAATGATAGTTTGATAGACGTGTAATGTGAATCTAGACAATACCCGTGCGATAACACGGGTTTCTTACTAGTTAGTATAAATTTTAACATTTGCATTAATGGAAGATGAGTCGGTAGGTTAACTTTCAGACTAACCCCTTACACATTTTAAATCTCACAATAGTGTGTGTATTTTATAACTATTAATAGATAATTTGAGAGTTAATTTACGGAATTACCAATCGAGAAAAAATGAATAAAACAACACCTTGCATGTTATCTTCATTTTATGATCAAAGCATGATACTTCACCAAAAACCATACAAAAATCTCATTCCGTTCTCAATTAAGTTTTGTACTTCAAAATCACATTGTTCCATTTTTTCACATCAAAATAAGCAAAAGAAGTTAGAATTAAAGGTAATGTACATGTATTTCCTTCCTCGTTGCTTGTAAGAATCTTGTTTAATTGGTTTAAAAGCAACATTGTGTTAGGAAGTTAACTTCCATATTATGTTGTTGCATGTAGGTCCGAAAGTTTACTTGCAAACTCTTTTCAAGGTGAATTTAAATTTGATTTTGTTATTACGGGTTGCAACAATGATGCACCCTAATGATGTACCTAAATCTATTGTGTATATGGAGGCTAATCCAGTTGATGTCAATCTTAACATTGTACCCAAAACTATTATGTTTATGAATGTTAAATCAATTGATGTCAAGGTAGATGTTGATAAATAATTCACAAATAAACAGGAGTTTGTTGTTTGTGAACTTATGTTCCAATGAATCCACTCAGAGGCTGTGAAATTAAGGTTCAACATTTTAATTGGGAGGTCATATTTTGGTTCTGATAGAAGATAAACATTTGTAACAATAGGATGTGAAAGAAGTGGCACATACAAAAAAACTATCCGGAAATTGAAATGAGATGACACCGATTCGAGGATATCTTAGTGTTATTTTAAGTTGCACGAGTATCTTAAGGTGAATAATACATGGACATTTAGTATGGTTTGTGGTACACATAATCATGAAACATGTTCTAAGTTAGTCGCTAATCTCATCGTATGTCACTTTACTTCTAAAGAGAAGTAGCTTGTTTCTAACATGACATTACGTGGTGCAACCCAAAAACATACTTGAAACTTTGAAACCAAAAAACCTCATTATGCCTAAAATATTAAGCAAATATATAATGTTTGTGCCCGAAATAACAAGGAGATGGGAGTTTCAAAAATGGAAATGCAATAACTGTTAAAGTTTTTAGATGCTGACCATAATGTAGATAGGTACATAGTGCTCGAGGATGGATAAACTATTAAATATATATTTGGGACTTATCCTGATTCCTTCAAGTTATTCAGCACATTTCTCGTCGTGCTCATAATTGATTAAATATATAATATTGATAAGTATAAGTTTTCACTTTTTAAAAATTGTTGGTGTTACTTCAGCGAAGGTGATTTTTCAGTTAGGTTTGTATTTTTGGAAAGTGAAAAAGTGGATATTTTTACTTGGGCTTTTGAATTATGTTGGACTACGTTGAAGGACCTAGAAAATATGTCAAAAATAATTGTCATTGGTCACGATACACATTGATGAACTCAGGTGCAAATGTGTTTCCTACATCATATGCTTGATTTGTTGCATTTGGTTTGCTGAACTACATTGAGCCCTGAAAAGGTGGAATAAAAGGGATAAATGTGGGTTTTTTTAAAGTTCAAAGTGCAATCTAAGAGTGGATGAATTAGACTTGCTGAATTTTATGCAATTTCCTTTTGTTTTTACCTTTCTCAAAATAAGCGATGTATTGCACTTTGTTTAGAATGATGTTATGCAGAAAATTAACTTGCATACAAGTAAATGACACAAGTAATTATACCAGTTCCCCTTATCAACCAAGGGTACATCTAATCCATTCACACCTTGAAGGAATTTACACTATGTTAGATCAATCTACAAGCCTTACACTTAGATTTATCTTACATTTTTCTAGCACAACAAAGAAGCACGCCACTTCCTTTATTACACAAGCAACAAATCTATGGTGGAATTTGAATCACCCCGATTCAAAGAACCTTTAACATCAATCACGAAACACTTTGATGATCACACCAAAAACCATGGTGTATAAAAATGTATAATTTGAATAATCTTTTCCACTTAGCTTGAGTTCCAAAATTAACAATTTTGCTCTTCTCTTCCACTTGAATACAATTCAAAGGTATAATACTTTAAGTGCTCTTGACAATGAATGGAAATTTACGATGATATAAAAGTTTATGTTTAAAGTTTAATGACTTAAAGTAATGGATAATTCTAAAAACTCTTTTGAATTGTATGTAAAAATGATTAATGAAAGAAGTTAATGAAAAACATGATGAAAAATAATTTAAATATATCTCATGACGCCTTTTAGAATAGATACAAAAAAATATTTTTATGAAGGCTTGCAATGATTTAGAAAGACAATGGTTGAAAAAACATAAATTATGGGGGTTCCAAAGCTGCCACAAAAAACTAGAATAAATTCAAATTTTACATAATGCTTCAAAATAGTGTAAATTGCGTCAGTTCCAAACTGCAACAGGAAACCATAATAAATTCAAATTTTAAATATCAGTTCAAAAAAATGTGAATTGTGACGGTTCCAAACTGCCATAGTTTATGAAAAATTAAATAATGGATGTCCAATCAATTGGATGAATAGTGAAATCAATTATACTAAAGTAGAACTTGACTTTTTGCTTCTTAAAAGACTTGGAATGAAATGTTTTGATGCATGAATGTTTGGGAAACTTTATAGAAGAATAAATGAAGAATTTTAAGCCCCTAAAGCTTATATAAAATGAATTGACATTGAATACCTTTCTTCATGATCACATCATCTTTTATTTCAACATCCAATGACTTTTGTAATTTTGATAGTTGATTTTGATAGACTGCAACCTTTTTCTTCTTTGATAAGCTTCACCAATCTTTGCCTCATATTTTTTTCTTCATCAAAACTAAATCAAGATCGATTATGAATATCTTCTTCACATCCCCCGATATCCCTAAAAGCAAAGGTAACACCTCAAGAAAATAGGAACTCACTATTCAAAGACCGCACAGTGACTTACCAAGCGATAATAAGAAATATCAACGTCTTAGCTCACCTCAGAAAAACGTTCATGTATTTTAATTTTCAAAGACCATTCATTAGGATAAAACCTACAAAAGACATATGTAGCATGTGATACATTTAAGGCGCAAATTCACAAGATCGTCAATGACAACTATCAGCTTTCCATTCAAACCAGGATATGACCACCATGAAAAGATTGATACAAAAAAAGCTCTCGCCCTACAAATCAAGGGCAATTGTTTTGGGCCGACCTGAATACCTTGTAGCCATAGTCCAAAGAAGACAATAATTTTCCCAATCCCCCATAAGGCAGGAGTGTTATTCCGGGATATAGCACAAAAGATTTAGATCCAGGATCTATGTAACGGTTCTATACATTCTACGACTAAAGATTAACATGTTGTTATAACTACCCTATTATATAAAGGGGACACACACAATTTTCAAAGTAGATAATTCAAATTTAAACTTCTTTCATTCATTATATTAACATATTGGTTTGGGTATTAGAGTGATAACCTTGAAAGTCACCCCATTTATCACCGCATCGGAAGCTCAAGTCAACCATTGCATCTTCCAACCTCTAATCTCTAATTAATTCTAGTTTCATAATGGAACATACGTCAAACATGGGAACCGTGTTTTACAGTGGGTTGTAGATCAAGTCGCCTTGAATCTCACCATTTGAGATGATTAAAGTAAATGTTTTCAAGGAGGTTAACAATGACTGGAGCTGGAAACATAAATGATCATGGTGACTAGAGCTGGCAGCATAAATGATCATGGTGATTGGAGCATTTTAGACACGGTTGTGGCACCACAATGGAAGAGATTAGTAAATTACAATGATAATTCGTGAGAATTAGAAGATGATTCTCATAGGTGGAGCTTCTATTCCATAGTGAAACAAAGTAGGATGACGACAACCTGCAAGAAATGGTGGTAAGTGTTTTCGATAATCAGGGAAGATTATCACTTCAAAACTTAAGTTAATAAAAAAAGATGGGTGAAATTTTCAAGTGTATATATAAATGAATATGTAAGCACGACTTAGAATTACACTTACATAAGGATGACAAAAATCAAAAATTCGAAAATTAATCTGATTCGAGCGATTTACAGGTATCTGTTTTGGTCTGTTCGATTCATTGATCCATTTAATAATATTAGAATATTTTATATTAATTTGGAGATCTTATAAATTAATATAAAAATATATTATAAGATATTCATAATATTCTAAGAGATATTATAAGATATATATATATATATATATATATATATATATATATATATATATATATATATATATATATATATATATATATATATATATATATATATATATATATATATATATATATATGCAATATTCATTATAAGATATATATTTATAATAGTTTAAGAGATATTATAAGATATTTATAATATTTGAGAGATATTATAAGATTACAATAATATATTTTATTCTAACAATTAAGGAGATATGTTTTGAATTTGTTGGATTTTAACAATTATAAATATGTATCTATTATGTTATTACAGTGTGACAATCTTAGAGCTTACATCAACAAGTAAAAGCGATGGTTTAAAGGCATAACATATGGTTTTGGCTATTCTCAAGGGAAACCTCAGAAGGCAAAGGTTTTGGAAATCTTTGGCGTTATCTAAGATTATTGGGAATTAGAAAACACTTGTTTACATCTCGAGTTTGAGTTATTCATGTATTGAAGATTAAAGAGGTTGGGACACACTTGGGTAGAAAATATGGTAATTTTTGGGCACCTTCAGGGTTGTTCTTGGAAGCCTGAAATCGAAAGCTATTTTTTAACTCATCTGTAATCTCTTGTAACAATTTTTTAAGTATAGTGAATTGGAGAGCCACTCTCTCCCTATAGTAGATCGTTTGATCGAATTAGATAAACAAACCTTTGTATTTTTCTCGCCTTATTCTGTTATATTATTTGTGTACGGATTATTATTGATGTAGACCATTTATTTTCACAAGATTACGAGGATGTCGATGTACTAGTAGTATCAATGTTGATTTACAAGATTATGAGGATATCGATGTACTGGATGAACAACTTACATAATTTCACTAGATTATCGATGATGTTGAGAATATCAAAGTGAAGATTGATGACAAGGACAATGATTTACTACTATTGAGTTCATTACTCGGATCCTTTGATAACTTTAAGGATGCCCTTATTTATGGTAAGTGAAATTCCTGGCAGCAGATACTTAATGTCACAGAGAATGTTGTGACACAGTATCTGACACTGCTTTGACAATTCACACAGTAAATATATAAAGCAGTAAATAACACAATAAGTTGTTCACCCAGTTCGGTTCTAACAAACCTACGTCTGGAGGCTACCAAGCCAGGGATAAAGTTCACTATTAGTAGTATCAATTCAAAGACCCTACAGCCAACTCACAGTTGACAGCCTTCTCACTTAATCACTACCCAATGACACTTTTACCTAAGTCCTACTTAGATATGAGTTCCTACTCACTCCCCTCAATCACCGCAGTTGATATCAACCTATTGTCTAATTGAATTGTGAAGACACACTTCAATAAAATATCTTGATCTTGCTTCAAAGCTTCAATCAAGAGACAAACACTCGTGCTTTAAAGCTTTGAGTGATAAACTACCCTTACAACAAATCCTAGTCCAATGCACTTATCAATTGATAGTTGCTTGGCTCACAAGAGAAACTAGAATTACAAAACCAACTGTTAAAACCTTTAACAGTACAAAATCAACTGTTACTAACCTAACAGTACACAAACAAAGGCCTTCAATGTCTTCAATGGAATCCAGAGGCGTGGCAGTATTGTAAGGGTTGATTTCTTTATATAGAAGCAGTCCTGAATCTTCAGTTTTGGGCTTCCATAAAGATAGCTAGGGTTCACTTAATTTTCTCCTAAAAACATGGTTTGTTTCACAACCAATTTAGGTTTAATTAAGATTAACCTAGCAGCCACGTGAGCATGCTTTCTAATAACAGAAAGACATAAATAAAATGCTCAACAAACTTCCGAAAAATCTCAGAAAACGATTCTCGAGCGAATGTCACATCGAATGTCATAACATCATCATGACATCATGCTTTTCTGAATTTCAGCACTTTAGCTTAGCTTCTGTACTTTTACCATCCTTGTCCAGTAGGATTTATCTTCAATCTCTGAATGTCATGACATCCATCATGACATTGTTAAAGCCTAGTTTTACCAAAATTGATGCCAACTTAAAACACTAACAGTAAGTAAGGTGCTATTACTTTGGATGAAGTCCAGACGGCGGTGAAATCCAAAGAATTTTCAAAGTCGAAAGATTTGAAGATTGAAGATAATGGTGAAGGCTTAAATATGTATAGAGGAGAAGGTGAGCGTAAAGGGATGCCAAAATCAAATAGGTCTGACAAGTCATAGGTAAAATGTTTTAATTGTCAGAAAATCGATCACTTTAAAAGGGAATTTCCTTAGAGAAAGGTCAATGGAGATTCTGTTCAAGCTGCAGTTTTCTTGGGTGAAGAAAGTTATGTGGATGTCGATGTACTAGTAGTATCGAGTTTGGAAACTGAAGATAGTTGAGTCATTGACTTAGGTTTCTCTTATCACATGTGTCCAAGAATATAATACTTTGAAGCTTTGAAGATGGTTCAAGGTGGAGTTGTTCGCCTTGTTGATAATAAGGCTTGCAAGGTTCATGGTATTGGTATGGTCAGACTTAAAATGTTTAATGATTGTGAACTTCTTATTCACAATGTGAGGTATGTTCCAGAACTCAAGTGAAATTTATTATCTATAATTATACTTGATGATCTAGGCTATTGTACTAGAGTTAAACATGGAGTTTTGAAGATTTTGCTTGATGAATTGATTATTGTTAAAGCGTCTAAAATATGTGGTTTATATATTTTAGAAGGTTTAAATATTGTTATTAATTCATTAGTAACTAGTGGAGGCTTTCATGACAAGAAAAAACTATGGAATTTGGATATAAGGCGTTATGAATGCCTTGAGAAAGTTTCCGAGGAGTATAATGAATTTTGCATAAATCAAGGGATAAAAAAGCACGTTACCGTTGAGTTGTTGTTGAGTTTTTGGGGAAGAGTTGGGGTTGAAACAACTTACTTGGTTGATAGAGAATTTATTTAGAGGGAGGTAAGTGAAAACCAAGGGAGAAACTATAATGGATAAAACTCAGTTTGAGGCGAAGTTTCCTACTATAGATGCTAGCAGTAGTGAGGGAACAGTTACGAAGATCTCTGATTATCATTTGACTCATGATAAGGTAAGGAGGGTTATTGTAGCATCTCAAAGGGACAAATATGCTAGCCATGGATATTATGTTTTTAATGTAGCTGAAGGACTGCAAAATAAAAGAAGAAAAACTTTCAGGGAGACATTTGAAAATATGTGGAGTCAAGGGTGGTTGAAAAATCATTCTTGTTGGATTGTTAAGTTACCTAGGCAGAAAAAGGTAATTGGAAACAAGTGGATGCAAGTGGTGAGATCAAGGTTCAAGGGTTGTTTAAATTTGATCAAGATTATTAATTAGAGTTTCAACATGATAGAGAGCAGCAATGTTGTTGATTGTTAAATTGGTATCAACACTGTTTAAATTCAAGGAGGAGATTGTTGTAAATGTGCCTCAAAACCTTTGTTGATGAAGAGAAAGAAAATATATTTTGAGATTATCAAAAATCAGAAAGCTAAAAAGTAATCTAGTCACAGATATCGAGTTTGGTCGATTCGATCATTGATTCATTTATTACTATTAAAATACTTTATATTAATTTGGAGATCATATAAATAAGATAAAAAGATATTATAAGATATATGTTCTGAAAGATATTATAAGATATTAATAATATTTGAGAGATATTATAAGTTTATAATAATATCTTTTGTTCTAACAATTAAGAAGATATGTTTTAGATTTGTTGGATTTTAGCAATTATAAATATGTATCTCTTCTTCTATTATTACAGATTTTGGCCATTCTCAAGAGAAATCTTAGAAGATAAAAATTTTGAAAACCTTTGTGGTTATCTAAGATTATTGGGAATTAAAAAACACTTGTTTACACCTTGAGTTTAAGTTATTCATATTGAAGGTTGAAAAGGTTGGGTTTTAGGTAGAAAATAAGGTAATTCTTTGACACCTTCATGATTGTTCTTAGGAACTTGAAAGCGACGACTATTTTTTTTTTTGTAACTCATTTGTAATTTATTGTAACAATTTTTCGAGTATAATGAATTAGAGAGCCGTTCTCTCCCCATAATTGATTGTTTGAGTGAACTGGATAAACAAACTTTCGTCTTTTTCTCGCCTTATTCTGCTATATTATTTGTGTACGAATTATTATTGATGTAAATAATTTATTTTAATTAGTATTATTCTTTGATTCACAAATTAATATTAAATTTTATCGTAATTAATAAGAAGATTAATCTAAGTGTATACCTATTCACCGGTTGAATGAGCGCGGTTGTGATTGGACTTAACTAAAATTTATTTTAAAGAATCAATTTATTTAAAATTATTCTTTTTAACGTCTAAACCAATCATGAATATAAATAAAAAAATAATAAAAATACCCCATAAGAATGAATGGAATCAAAAGCTGTATTGCACCTTTTTGTTAACTTAGATGCAACTTTGTAATTAGAGTCAAGTATTGTGACTGATTTTACAAGAAAAGGACACAAAAATCCCAAGATGAGATAATGGAACCCCACATTGCCTTATCCGAGGCTTATCCTCCATTCACAGTTGCACCCCACCACTAACGGTGCTCATAGTACTCAATCAATATCACACAATAATCTTTTATTTTATAGAGAAAAAAAGGTGCACCTGGCTCCAAGGGATAACAAAAAAAATCTTCCATTGATTAATAATATTGATGTATATGTTTACTAAGCTATCATATTCTATTTCATTAACAAAGTAATTAATCAGTTTCAAATGGTTATAAATCGAATCATATGAAGAAAAAAAAATAATTTTAAATCTGTATTATTAATATAGTATATAATCAATCAGAATTTACCTAACTCTCAATGAAACTCTAGATTATAGATTAATAATTTTTATTAGACTAGAAAAGCTAAGGGTTAAGACAGAATATATTATATTACCTAAATAATAATGAATATAATGCAATCCATTTCAATATCATTATCTTAACAACTAAAATAATATCTTCTTTGTCTCTTTTCTATGTATGATTAAGCAACCAGCATATAAAATATAAAACCAGGGACATTTGTTTATTTATTTTAAATATAACTAGTAGTAGTAGTACTAATCAAACAAAAAATAATTAGAGTGTTGATCATGTGAGTTTAATTAATTAATATCTGGCTAATGGATATATTAAATGTTAAAACAGAATAGTTTAGAAGCAAGTTGGTGAGAATAGTGTAAGTTTGACCATTGATATGATAGATGAAAGTTTAAGATTTAGTTTAAATGCATGCATGTGGCTCATAATCTTCTGTGACTAAAAGATGAGGAGGCCATGTGTTGGAGTTCATTAGTGGAAATTAGAAAATAGGAGCTCCTGTGACTTTGTCTCCTAGAGCACAAAGTATGATTATCTAGAATTAAAACTAAAAATTTTACACAAAATATTCTCATAAATAAATTATATTAATAAAATTAATTTTATATAGTCAAGTAACATTTAGAGCATCCTATGGAGAACCATTATGGATATTGTCAATAATTTGTTTTTTATAATTTAATAATACCAATCAATATCTACCAGATACCGAATTTTTCTATCCAAACATCTCAATATTCATCACGCAAGTAATTTAATATTATTACATTTCAACTATATTCATTTATGATAATTTATTAAATAAGGTTTTAGAAAAGAGGGGAATCATAGTCCTTCAATGACATTGTTTTCTTTCCCTATAAACAACCAAACTCTCCCTCTAAATAAAAATACTAATTTTTTAAAGTTATTGATTTATAAATACTAACAATTTATTTATATTTTAAAATAAAATATAAATAAATATTGAATCTTGGATACTTATTTAGCAGTTGTAAACTAGCTATCCCACCCACATATATTATGTTAATTTAATATAATATTAAATAGATAAAATACTCATCACAATTAGAGTTGTTCTGAACAAACCAATAATTAGGATGGTAAAACAGACTCTTTGCTCCGTTCTATCCCGCTCTACCTTAAATATGTTGGAGAAAAAACGGGACGAACAAATATGTCAAATAAAAATGAGCATAAATATCTAATTTGTTCCGCCATAGTGGCGGCTTGACGGACAACGAGTTTTTATTCTATTTATTTATTTATTATTTTTAATTGATTAATAGATTTTTTTATATTTTAATTAAAATTTTCACTTATTTTTAGAATTTTTTAGTAAAACATCTTTTGAACAAAATATTGCATATATTCACAAATAAATGTATAAAATAAAACCTTCAAAATTTAAAATTACTAAAATTAACTAAAAAGGGTGGACTTAAGGCATGACATACCGAAAGAATAAGTCGAGAGGGCTTTCGCGAGCGAAGAGCTTTGGTGGCCGATAGACTCAAAATTCCAACTCAAACCACCATTATTTGACGGGTGCGTGGGCCGACCCAACGAGCTATAACCCCTTTTGCCTAAGGCTATCAAATGGGTCGATCCGATCCGACCCAACCCGCTTCGGTCCGATGGACCAAAATATTTAAATGGGTTGGCCTAGGCCGACCTGATTGCTTAATGCATAAAATGAGTCTGACCCATTTTTCAAAGGACCGTGAAACCCGATGGGTCAGCCCAACCTGTATTTCAATATTATAGTTTTAAGTTTATAAAGAGAGATGTAATAGTCACCATAAACATAGTTAAGTGATGTTTAAAATATTCATAAAATCAACATCCATATATATATACCACAAAAACATCAATATAAAAGTACATAGTAACTTAATATTATCACTAATACTTGCCACATTTTCTCTTCATCTCACAATCATTTTCTTGATCACATCATCTTGAAGATATATCTTCATCCTCTTTAATTTTTCTTTATCACTTGAAAACACACTTATACAATCATATCTTATCTCAATTTTTCCCTAAAATTTACCAAAATCTTTTTTTAAAGGGCCAGCCCGAAGCCTGCTTGGCCCGATCCATAAAAAACATAGGCCCGATGGACTGGGTCGTGTTTATTTAAATATTTTGCGGTCCAGCCAGCTAATTTAATGAGCTTATGGACCAACCCGATGGGCCAAGCCCATTTTAATAGCTCTAATTTTGTCACTCCTATCAATAACCACGACTACCTCATATATTTAACTTCATTTGTGTTTTAGTTTTATTATATATAATTTATTTATTTTATACAAATATATAATTTGTTATGTAATGATATTTCTTTCTATTATATTGTACATTTCAAAAAATTTAGCTCAGCCGAGATAACTAGTAAGGATTTGAGTTGTTGACCGCATGAAGGTTACGAAATTGATGTTTGAACTATTATACATCACGATTAGTTGCAATTATTAAGACATTATACGTTATCTTAAACATTCAAGCATGAGAAACATAGATGTGGCTCATTATGGCCCATTAGTGAATGAAGCAGGGGGTTGAAACACAAAATATATAAAGAACATCAAAGTAAATGAGGAGACACCTGAAAAACGGAGGACAAACGCAACAGACTAATTTCCTTACATTTGCGACCTCATCTGACTAGCATTGGGGAGGTTACACAAATGGTGTTTTTTACATGAACAATTATGCATATTTAGAAATCCACAATTATTTTTAAAAAACTATTCACAAACATAAGAATATATTGATAATACTATAGTATACTAGTATCTGTGAAAATTACACATTAACTACGGTATACTAGCATGTACATTAGTTATTCTGTGTACCATAACAGAGAGATGTGTAAGGGTGCATACGTATTATCCATCCACTAATTTATTGTGATTTTTCTCAATGATGCCTATCATATTAAAATGGTAGAAGATAAGTACGAACCCTTTAGGATTGTCATGCCAAATACAAATGAGGTTGGGAAAGATAAACTTAAATCATAAGCTACCTTGGAGTTTAGATTCAATGAAATTTGGAAGATGAAGTAGAATAATATGAAATCGTAGGAACCGATAATGATATCTTCCAAATCAATAGTGATGATAATTATATTGGGAATAGGGAAAAGTTGGGAAGTGTGGTAGTTGCGTTTATAGATATAGAGGAAATTAACCATGTGTTATACCCCAAAATTTTCCCTTCTATTTCTCAAGTCAATACACATCTCCATACTCAAGAGCTCCTCAAGGGTTGACCAGATGGACCCTCTCCTAAGCAATCAACCCACAACTAGGGTTTTGATTCTCTCAAGTCAAAAATGGTCTCTATTGACTCAAGCGAGCACCATGCCTCCTCATATGTCTCAAGGTATCACCATGTCAAGTTCCAAGCCTCATAGCTCAAGTTTGCTCAGTCAATTACTCAGATGGTTGAAAATGAGTTGTATTGAACAAAAAGTCAATTGTGGTTAACATACAGTCAAGCTTCATCATTTTTAGTCAACATCAAGATTTTGAAGTCACATTCATCATTTGATCAAGGGTTGATCATGATTCATCAAGAAACTTCAAAGAATTGGTCAAAAGTCAAAGTTTTAAAATTAGGGTTTTTTGATTAAAAGTCAACAGAACTTTGACCAAGCATAACTTTCACATACTTCATCAGACATTTTTCCACCAAATCTAATTTTTAAGGTAATTAAATTCTCTACAACTTTGTGTCTCACAAGCTTTGCCCAAAAATTCTTCATTCAAGAGATATGAGCCAAGACATTATAGGTCATCACAAAAGTCATTAAAAAGTCATCTTTTTCCAAAGGGGTGTACATGAGCATGGAAGCTTCAATGAAGATGAAACCAAAAGGAGCTCTTAGAGGACATATTAATCTTTCTAAAAGGTCCAAGATCACTCTCAAATGATGAAAATTGAGCAAGATATAGTTGATGCAAGTTTGGAAATTTTAAGAAAGTGCATGAAAGAAATATTGAGCAATCTTGAAATTTTTCCAAATGGGCCTATATTTTTAAGATTAAAACTTGTTTCTAACATTATCAAGAGTCTCCAAGCCCATCCATGCGCCATTTTAATATTTATTGTATTTATTTTTGATTTTATTCATTAAAAATCAAATTAAAACAAAATAAAGTGCAAGATCAAATATGATGCATGCAAGGCTGGCGATCTGAGTTTCTTGAGGCCCAAATAACACTGTGCAAGCTGGCCATGAATGTACAAGGGATGATTGGCAAGAGATTGGCCAATTTTGGAAACTTTCCATTTGATTTTTCGATCAAATATTTTTCAATGAATGCAAAATATTTTCCTAACAAATTCTTGACCTTATGCACTCCTTATAAGTACAAGATCATGGCCATATGCTTTAGACACGAGTTGCTACCTCTTACAAGTTGTCCAAAATTTCAAGTTTCTAGAGCATACTCAAAGTCAAATTTCCATCTGTTTTCACTCAATTCCAAGGATCAAAGCATACTCCTGAGGTTTCCAGGAACCAATCCCATCATTCACAGAAGTTCAAAGCATCCAAAAATCGCCGCCATGAAGTTGCATCGATTTTGGTAAAATATCTTGAATCGATTTCAATTTCTATGCATATTTAACATACTTGATGTGTTTGTTCATGTTCAGGATGTTGTTTAGAACATGTTTAACGTTTTAGATGTAAGCTTTGAGGCTCAAATTGCATCGTGCCATTGTTAGGGCAAACGAACTGTTGAGCTTCAAAACCCTAGATACAAGCCGATTCCGACCAAACTAACACCACCATTGAATTCCTAAGGGTCGATTTAGGGGGTAGGGTCCCCCTTGATCATTTATTGGCTTTATTTTGTAGGTTCTGATTCTCTTCTTTCTAGAGAAGGTGATCGGAGATGCCACCCAGGGATGGTTGACCGGCGAGGAAGGAAACAAAGCATGTGTGGCTTGCCTTGATTGGACGATTCAAAATTCTTGGGCCCCAGCTCGCGTTTGTGTTAATTATTTTGATTTTCAGAAAATTATTTCACATATATATATTTATGCTTGTGGTTTTATTAATGGATGTATCACCACCCCAGTGGTTAAGCATGCGCGCTAGTCCTTTCACTCTATCAGGTCGTGGGTTCGAACCTGCCTTTCGTCACTTTTTTTCTTCAGATTTTCTGATTTTTGCAGGTTATCATACATAAACAACTGAAAGCGTGTTATAAACATCACATACACATGGCCTAGTGGCCAAATTTTGAACCTGTGACCTTCAGGTCACGAGTTCAACACTCTCTAGGGCTATTCTAATTTTTACCACTTGTTTTGCTTGCATTTTTCTATTTCTTTTTTTAACCAATTTAATTCTTTTCAAACAATTTTTAAACTATTTTCAAAAATCCTAAAAAATGTTTTAATTTTAGATTTAGGTTTTAAAATCCTTTATTTAATTTTTGACACATAAAACATTTGATTTTTCTTCACATTTTTAAATTATTTTGCTTAATTAAATACTAATTAATTAGAATTAGGGTTTTTATTCACTAAAATCGATTTCTAAAAAATACAAAAATATTTTTCTTATAATAACTAGGTTTCTAACATTTTTTCCATTATCTTTAGCATTTAAATTCTAGAAATCGATGTATAGGTCGCAAGGAATATTTTTGTAATAGCGTAGATTTAATTTCTCGCATTTTACTTTCCACACCTCTTATTCTGTAACTGCCCCAAAGCCATGTAATAGCGTATGACCTTTACCTTTCTACTTTTACTTTATGCACCTCTTATAAACTGTATATATACTGCTTATATGTATGGCTAATAGGATTGCATGACAAGACATAAAATTAAACTTAGATCACCCTAACAATCAAGATAAAATGTCTGAAATCAACACACTTTCCACACTTGCACACTCCTAGGGTACTCTCTCTGTTGCCTTGCAAATACATGGTCATGTCCCTCAAACGTAGGGATATCTTAGCAAAGTTGGATACGAATAAAATCGTCACAAAGATCATAGTCCCTCAATGATCCTCGATGTTGCCTACGAATATATGATCTTGTCTCTCGGTTGTTGCCTACGAAAAAGTGATGATCGTCCCTTTGAATTGCTAAGGTATCCTTACAATGTTGCCTTCAATGACCATTCGATGACCCTATGATTGTCCGTTCACATCCAACGAATAGAGTTACCTACCAACTAATGGTATGGATAACGTTGTTCTAAAGGAGAAGGAAAATAACAAGAACGACCCTTCTGAGTAGGTAATAAGACTTTTAATTGCTTGATCAAATCAAAATGATTTTCACACATCACACTCTTTTCAAAACTATTTTCAAACAAACACTTTGTATACATTCCAACGAGAATCATTACAAAGCTTTAAGCTTTCAAAGAAACATTTCCAAACACTTTGTATACATTCTTGAGGACTGATACAAGAATCATTACGAAGTCAAAGTGAAATACTTTTCAAATACTTTCAAAATACTTTTCAAATCACACATACAGAATTTTTTTTTTCAAAAGTGATATAAGCAATTAAGAGCCCGTAGATAACTACGGATGGAAAGGGTGCAAATACCTTCCCTTTTCATAATCACCTCCCGTACTCAGAATCTATCAAAGGTCTTTCCATTTCTTTTCACCTTTCCTTTATTGGATAAAAGAAAAGTCGGTGGTGACTCTTGCTATCCACAACATTTGCGATAAAATGCAAAACGAACAAGTCAGTTCTCCCACCGTGTTATAGAACTGGCGACTCTGCTGAGGATAACACTCAAAGAGAGGTTACCTTAGGGCTATATATAACTTTTTATCACTTTCTGTTTGCTTTGTATGCTTTACTTTTAAGGGCTGCTTGGGTATTATATTTGAGGGGGATCCTACACCCGGATCCAGGTTTCCTTAGGTAAGTAGTAATAGATCATCGCGATTGTCCGACGTAGACCGAAATAGTTAAAATGATGGCTACGGTTAGTGCGACACTTTGGATGTCCTGATGTTCCTCATGTTCAGTTGAGGAAATATTTGGCATCTACGTGGTGTCATCAAGCACTAACCAAAATTTTAGAACCCTAATTGACCCATCTTAGCCATTAGAAGGTAGTTAGATAGTCGGCTTCGGTGTAGACTGAGGTTGGTTGATACTCGATGTTACGCTCATTGAGATTCGACTTTCGGGATGTTTCGGTCGATCATTTGGTAGTCATACTAAAATAAAGCCTGCGAGGAAGATCTGTGATATGAGATTCCTAGAACCCGGTTACTATTGTAGGAAAGGTTGAACCAACTTAAACTCCGGTAGGGTAGACACATATACCTCACGCAAGCCTTGAACCTAGGGCTATTGTGTGAATTGCTTGTGCTTGCTATTTAAACATGACATCATAACATCATATCATCATAAAATTTCTAACCATTTCAAGAACCTAGGGATTTAGTTTTGCTTTGTGTTGTAGGGTTATGGATTCCAGGAAGACTATCTAAATCAACTTTGTGTGTATATCTTCTCAACTTAAGGAGTTAGTCTCAAAAGTTCCCGATCACTCCCAGTTCATCAAGAGGCATGGTTATCTACCTGACTTGGTTACCTCCGGTTTTGAAAAAGATATGATGAGTGTCGTATTCCAGTTCTTTGATCCGAAGCATCGTTGCTTTACTTTCCCAGATTATCAGTTGGTACCTACAATGGAAGAATTCTCCAAGCTACTTAGGATACCCATCCTTGATCAGATACCTTTTACCGGTCTTGAACATGTTCCGAGGTTTGAGGACATTGCAACAGCTTGACATCTAAAGCGATCATATATTGAAGCTAATTTGGAAACGAGAAGTGGAGTTAAGGGTTTGCTTGCTAAATTTTTGATAAAGAAGGCTCAAGAATTCTTAAAGGCCACGAGTTTCCATGCTTTCGAAGATATTTTAGCTTTACTAATCTATGGTTTGGTTCTATTCCCTAATCTAAACCAATTCATAGGCGTAAACGCCGTCAAGATATTCCTCACTCATAATCTTGTGCCTACTTTGCTCGGAGATATTCTGCATTCCCTCCACACTCGTACTATGAAAAGAAAAGGGACTCTCATGTGTTTCATACCATTATTATCCAGGTGGTTTATTTCACACATTCCTCGATCAGTGATGAAGAATGAACAAGGTCTGAAGTGGTGTCAAAGGTTGATGTCACTCTCTCATTCAGTTATTCGTTGGTGTCTCTACTCTCCAAAGGACTTCACTTTCATTGAGCATTGTGGAGAATTCCCTAATGTACCACTCCTTGGCATAAGGGGAGGTATCACTTACAACCCTTCTTTAGCGCTAAGACAGTTTGGTTATGCTCGAAGAGATGGTCCTTATGATATGCTTATTCAAGGCATTGTATTTGACTATGACAATGATCTTCGAGGTTACCATTGAAGATTTGTGCATGCTTGGGGCATGGTGAAGAAAATTGATACCAAGACCTTGGGGCATAAAAATTCCATTCCTTGGGAACCTTACCTCAAATGGGTGCAGACTCGCGCTCAAAACCTCATGATGTCGTATGTTGCTATTCTACCAATAATTATGGAACTTGTTGTTGAAGGTGATGAATCTTATACCATTCTTCATCCAGATATGCCTACCGACTTTGAAGAACTGAAGAGATCCTGGATTCAACTCAAAGAAGAAAGGGATACATTTGAAGCTAAGTGCTATGCAAGCGAGAAAAGATTATTAGAGATGACAAAGATACTTCACGAGGAACAGAGTATTAACACCTATGTCAACACAAAGAAGAAGCATCCATGAGAGGCCTAAGCATTAGGAATTTTATTTTTGTACTTGAACTTTCTTTTGCATTCACTAATCGAACTAATAAAAAGTTTGTTCTTGTTTGTTTACCTAATTTAATTCCTAAGGTCCTTGAAAACATTGTATTGCATAACATTGCATATTATTTCATAACAGGTACTCCGAAGACCAATTTTCTCATTTTCTCGCTGTTTATTTCAGTAGAAATGGCTCTCGAACAAACTGTCAAAGATCTTCAGGCTCAGAACGCTCAGTTCCAAGAGATGTTTACCAACTTGTCCCAAGGACATAAAGATTTGAAGGAGCTCATCACCAAGAAGAAGAAGAAGTACATGGCATTCTCAACTTGGGAAGAAGGTTCAGAGGTCGAGTCAAGGTAGTCAGGCAGCTTGAATTCTTAGAAAAGAGCGGCGAAACTGAAGGAAGTGTCTAGGCCAATGAGGGAAGCCATCATGAGTCTCAAAAAGAAGAAGGAAAAGACTATATGAGCGAGAAGTATCCTCCTGACAACGAGAAGTATAAGCAACTTGAAGATCATCTGAATGCTGTGGAAAATCTAAAAATGCCAGGATTGAATTTTGATGACTTAAGTTTGGTTCCTGAAGTGGCCATTCCCCGCAAGTTCAAAGTTCCTACTTTTGCTAAGTACGATGGCATTTCTTGTCCGAAGCTTCATCTAAAGTCCTATGTTCAAAAGATTCAACCGTGCACTGTTGAAAATAAATTATGGATGCATTTATTTCAAGAGAGCTTGTCCAGAGCATAGTTAGAATGGTATTATCAGCTAGAGAATACTCGCATTCATACCTGGAATGATTTGCCAGACGCTTTTTACAAACAATACCAGTACAATGCTGAATTGTTACCAAACTGCATGCAACTATAGAATATGTCTATGGGCCACGATGAGAAGTTCAAAGAGTACGCCCAGAAATGGAGAGATCTAGCAGGCAGAGTCCATCCACCCTTGTCTAATAGGGAATTGGTTGACATGTTCATGGGAACGCTAACAGAACCATTCTTCAATCATTTGATTGGAAACTCCTTAACCGGATTCACCGAGCTGATATTGATAGGCGAACGTATTGAAGTTGGAATCAAGAGTGGGAAGATTCAAGGCGAGACATCTTCAAATGTTGCGAAGAGATCTTTTGGTGGAAAGAAAGAAGCCAATGTTGTGTATGATCAGAAGAAAGGTGATCACCATCAATCTGTTGGGGCAGTCCTGATCTCCAATCCCACACCGATGCAACCTCAACAAGACAACACACGTAGGCGAAACACACCAAGAAAACAGTTTACGAAGATCAACATGCCATTGTCTCAAGCATTACAACACATGTTGAAAGTAGAGCTGATTACTTTGAGAGATCCTCCTCAGCATGTCAACACATCTTCTCCGAAGTACAATCCTAATGCAAGGTGTGCATACCACTCCAATTGCCCACGGAATGACACCAACAACTGTTGGGCCCTAAAGAACAAGATCCAAGACATGATTGAAGCTCAGGAAATTGAATTTGACCCTCCTGTCGAAACCCCGATGCCTGATCATGGCAAGAGTGCCAACACCATTGATTACAACTCTTATGTCTTTGTTATGGATGAGTTAACCACTCCCTTGATGACTGTTAAGAAGAATTTGTTACAAGTCGGCTTATTGCCATGATGTTTTGACAACTGCTGTTATTGTGCGTCCGAGCCCAATGGATGTGTCTGGTTGAAGAGGGGTGTTCAACGCCTGATATACAACCGATAAGTGTTATTCATGAAAACTCTGTCTGTAGATAATTTGTGCGAAGATGTCTCCAAAAGCTTGAAAATCGAAGACGTAAGCATAGAAGAAGTCGTACCAGAAGTCTGGGATACCTTGGGGCAGCCAAGTGGTAAATTTGTTTTTATGGTGAAATATACCGGCCCTGAAAGCTACAAGATCATAATTGAATATATCAAATCAACCAGATGGGGAAATGACGACTATCCCAAAGAATACGCTGATGTGAACACAATAAGGATCACCTCTGCAGACCCTGCACCTAGAGTGGCACCTCTGATTATTACCTCGCCTAGACCAGTTATGTATTCCTCTAACAAAGTTATACCTTAGAATTATGGAACCGAAGTTTACTACTATGGAGTCAAGCAAGAGTCATTAACCATTGAAGACAGTACAATTGAAGTTACGAGTCCTGATATCGACAATATTATCGGATCAAGCAAGGTAACCAGAAATGGAAGAGTGTTTTATCCAGATATCTCTCCTCCGAAAGACACTAATTCACCAGTCTGCATTCCTGTTGTTGAACCAACTCCCGAGACTCAAGGAAAAGAGAAAGTAACTCAACCAGCTCAAACAGAAGTACCAAAGGAAGTTGCTGAAGATACCTCCAAGCAAGAGATGGAGGAAATCCTGAAGATCATTAAAAAAAGCGATTGCAATATTGTGGAGCAGTTGGGACAAACCCCATCCAATATTTCCATGCTAGCTCTATTGTTGTGCTCCAAGGCTCATGCTAAAGCCTTGGTGAAATTTTTAAAGAATGCTCACATACTGCAAGACGCTTCTGTTGACCAATTTGAAAGTTGTATTAATAGCGTGACTAGAGACAATGGTTTGGGTTTTTCTAATGCTGATCTGACTTCTGCCGGAAGGAAACACAACAAAGCCTTACACGTCTTTATAGAGTGTAAGGGCACTACATTGTCTAATGTGTTGGTGGATATTGGCCCTGCTATGAATGTCTTGCCAAAGAATGGTCTCGACTGACTTAATATTGAAGAAGTGGTCATGAAACCCAGTGACATAATCGTAAGATCTTTTGATGGTTCGAAGAGAACAGTACTTGGAGAGCTCAATTTGCCGATCAAAGTAGGTTCCTAGACTTTTAACTCTACTATCTTTGTGATGGATATTCATCCAGCTTATTCTTGCCTGCTCTGACGCCCTTGGATACATGGGGTAGGCACTGTTACCTTCATCCTGCATCAAAAGTTGAAGTACCCAGTGAAGGGGAAGATCGTTACAGTATGCAGAGAAGAAGAATATATGGTAAGCCATCTGCAGTCATTCCGATACATCAAAGTGGAAGGTGAATTTATTGAGACTCCCTGTCAAGCTTTCGAAGTAGTTCCATGAGTTATGTCTGTCGAATCTCATGTCACTCCTAAGATTACTAGAGTTCAACCAAAGATGGCCTCGCTAAAGGACGCCAAAGTTGTAGTTGAAGAAGGAGGTTGTACCATTTGGGGTCAACTACCCGAGTTTCCGTTCAAATCTGATAAGACTGGTTTAGGCTTCACTTCTAAAGGTCAGAAGATGGTAAGTCGAGAACGTGCTGGTGGACCTTCGTTCCCCATCAACAAGAATGGAGTTCATGCTATAGAAGACGATGATGTTGACTTCAACATCAACAATTGGATCTTCCCAACTCCCGACAATGGACTCAACAACTGGACGGCTAAGGATGCTATGCCAATCTCCTTAGACAAGAGTAATTGTTTTTCTATTTTATGCTTTTATGCTTTATAGTTTCGAACAATAAAACTTTAAGCCTAGTGCCTTGCCCGGGGCATCACGGCTCATTTGTGAGGGTTGTTATTTATCATTCGCATATTTTCATTCAATAAACCATTGGACTGTTGCATTAAAATATTGTGCTCCCTGTCTTTCTTTTTACTTTATCACTATTCAAGAGCTATGTGTTACACACACCCACGTAATAAAATGCAAATCTATATTCACTCTGGATCCCATCGAAAATAACTCTACTATTGCTAAATATGACTTCGATAATCCGATCTACCAAGCCGAAGACAAAAGCGAGGAAGATTGTGAAGTGCTAGGAGAAATTTCTAGAGGACTACAACAAGAGGAAAGGGCTATACAGCCACATGAAGAGCCGGTCGAAGTTGTGAATCTAGGTACCGACAAAAACAGAAAAGAAATCAAGATAGGAGCAGGTCTTGAGAACAGTGTTAAGGAAAGAATGGCCCAGATGCTGCGAGATTACATTGAGATTTTTGCTTGGTCCAACAAAAATATGCAAGGTTTAGATATCAAAATTTTGGTACACCGACTACCAACAAAAGAATGTTTTCTCCTTGTGAAGCAGAAAGTTCTCCGTATGCGTCCTAAGATGTCTGAGAAAATTAAAGCCGAAGTCATGGAGCAGTTCAATGTTGTTTTCTTAGATGTTACTTCTTATCCACAATGGGTTGCAAATGTCGTGCCCGTACCAAAGAAGGATGGCAAGGTGCGTATGTGTGTGGACTACCGAGATTTGAATAAGGTGAGCCCGAAAGACAATTTTCTGCTTCCACATATCGATGTTCTGGTTGACAACACTGCTCAGCATAAGGTTTTCTCTTTCATGGATGGTTTCTTTGGTTATAATCAGATCAAGATGGCTCCCGAAGACATGGAAAAGACTACTTTTGTTACACAGTAGGGCACTTTCTGTTAAAAAGTCATGCCATTTGGGTTGAGGAATATCCGCGCAACATATGAACATGCTATGGTAGTTTTATTCCATGATATGATCCATCACGAGATAGAGGTTTACGTCGACGATATGATAGCTCGATCACAAACTGAAGAAGAACATCTTAATCATTTGTAAGTTGTTTGATAGACTAGAGAAATACAAATTGAGATTGAATCCGAACAAATGTACATTTGGATTCAGAATCGGCAAACTCCTAGGATTCGTTGTCAGTGGTAAAGGTATTGAAGTTGATCTCGCTAAGGTTAAATTTATTCAAGAAATGCCAACTCTCCGTACTGAGAATGAAGTAAGAGGTTTCCTAGGACGACTGAATTGCATTGCCAGATTCATTGCACATCTAACTGCTACATGTGATCTAATCTTCAAACTGCTGAAGAAAGATCAAGTAGTGGAATGGAACGACGATTGTCAGACAACTTTTGACAAAATCAAGGAGTACCTATAAGAACCTCATATCCTGATGCCACCAGTTGAAGAAAGACATCTAATCATGTACTTAACAGTATTATGGAATTCAATGGGGTGTGTGTTAGGACAACATGATGAGTTTGAACGAAAATAATATGCAATATACTACCTTAGCAAAAAGTTTATCGACAGTGAAACAAGATACTCACAGCTCAAGAAAACTTGCAGCGCTTTGGCTTGAGCTGCTCGCCGACTAAGATAGTATATGTTAACTCATACTACCTTATTGATCTTTAAAATAGATCCGATAAAATACATATTCAAGAAACCTTCTCTCTCCGGAAGAATAGCAAGATGGCAAATGATCTTGACCAAATACGACATTCAATACACTACTAAAAAAGAAATCAAGGGAAGTATAATAGCTGATAATTTGGCTCATCAAGCTCTAGATGACTACCAGTCTATGCATTTTGAGTTCCTGGACGAGGATATTATGTTAGTCATTGATTACGAAGAGCCTGGACTGGATGAAGGACCTGAGCCAGGATCCCGATGGACCATGGTCTTTGATGAAACTTCTAACGCACTTGGTAATGGTATTGGCGTTGTGGTTACATCTCCTAAGGGCGGTCGTACACCTTTCACCGTCAGATTATGTTTCGGCTGCACCAACAATATGGCTGAATATGAAGCGTGCATCATGGGTATCAAAGCTGATGTTGACTTGAGGATCAAATTTTTGCAAGTGTATGGAGACTCAGCTTTGGTGATTAGTCAGATCAAGGGTGAATGGGACACGAAGCATCTGAATCTCATTCCGTATCGAGAACATGTATTGAATATGATCCCCTACTTCGAAGAAATTACTTTTAAGCATATTCCACGAGAAGAGAATCAACTGGAAGACGCACTAGCTACCATGTCATCCATGTTCAAAGTCAGATGGGACAATGAGGCTCCTCTGATTACTATTGAAATACTAGACGAACCAGCGTACTGTTGTGAACTTGATACTGAAGGAGCGGAGAAACCTTGGTTCTACGAAGTGAAAAGGTATCTCAAGGCCCAAGAATACCCTGAAGGGGCATCTATTAAAAATAAGAAGTTCCTAAGAAGATTCGCTACCAAGTTCTTTTTAAGTAAGGGCATCTTATACAAACGCAACCATGACCTTGCCTTACTCCGATGTGTAGATCAGAAGACAGCTGAACGAATTATGGAAGAGTTGTATGAAGGAGCTTTTGGTACTCATTATAGTGAACATACAATGGCCAAGAAGATTCTGAGAGCAAATTACTATTGGTCTACTATGGAAGCTGATTGTTGTTGATACGCCCGATCTTGTTACAAATGTCAGATATACGCAGATAAAGTACATGTTCCTTCAATTCCGTTGAATATCCTGACAGGTCCTTGGCCTTTCGCGATGTGGGGCATTGATATGATTGAAGAAATCAAGACGACCACTTCTGATGGACACCATTTCATCCTCGTTGCTATCAATTACTTTACCAAGTGGGTAGAAGCATCCTCGTTCGCATCTGTTACCAAGAATGTTGTGGCTCGATTCGTCAAACATAATCTCATATGCCGATACAACGTCCCCAAAAGGATTATCACAAACAATGGTACCAATCTCAACAACAAAATGATCACCAACCTCTACACGCAATTCAAGATTAAGCATCACAACTCTTCTCCATATTGGCCAAAGATGAATGGCACAGTGGAAGCCGCCAACAAGAATCTTAATAAAATCATATAGAATATGACAGTGACATATAAGGATTGGCTTGAGATGTTTCCATTTTCTCTCCACGGCTATCGCACTTCAGTACAAACATCTACAGGGGCAATCCCATTCTCTCTCGTGTACGCTATGGAAACAATTCTACCTATCGAGGTTCAGAAACTCTCACTTCGAGTATTGAAGGATGCAGAGTTAGACGAAGATGAATGAATCCATACTTGACTTGACCAGATAAACTTGATTGATGAGAAGTAACTCGCAGCCATTTTCCATGGATCGATATATTAGGAACGCATGATCAAAGCCTTCAACTAGAAAGTCAAACACTGAGTATACCAAGTTGGCGATATAGTAGTCAAGCGCATCATCCTACCACAAGGTAATCCCAAGGACAAATGGACTCCCACCTATGAGGGACCACTTGTAGTCAAGACAATAATTTTCGCTGGAGCCATGATACTGAGTACTATGGATGGAGGAGACTTCCAGCTAGGCATGGCAACGGGGCGGGTCGGGGGCGGGTTTAAGCACACCCAGACCCGCACCCGCCAACCAGACCTAGACCCGCACCCGCCCCCAAACCCGTTCGGGGCTAAAATTTATTCACCCGCCCCCACCTCCAACAAGAAACGGGTTTCCCCGCACCCGCCCGAATAATTTTTTTTTCTTAAATTTATATTTTTTTCAATAAAGTTAAAAATAAATATTTAAACTAAATAATTAATTATTTTAAAAGTATTTTTTAAGTTTGATATTTTTATTTAAATTTTATTTTCAAAAAAATAAATAATAATTCTAATAAACATGATATTATAACATTAAAAAGTATTAAAAAGTGTAAATGACTAATAAAACTATTAAAAATAAATAAAATAAAATAAATTTAGTTGGCGGGTGCGGGGCGGATATTACCGTCACCCGCCCGCTAATTTCGGGGCGGGGGCGGACGTGCCCCGACGGATGCGGGTTTATTTTCCATGCCTACTTCCAGCATCCTGTAAACGCAGACATAGTTAAAAATACTACGAAAAAACAAGACTCGCTAGGTCGACTGGCCTAGGAAAAAATAAGGGCGTCCTGGCGAACCAAAAGGGTTCGAGCAAAAATTAGGGACCATATATAAAAAAGTGTACACCTAGCAAGTCGAAAACCTGCAAAGGCGGCTTAGGCAAAAAAGGGTATCCCGGTAGACTAAAAACCCGAAAGGGCAGTCTAGGCAAAAGTTAGGGATTAAAGCGTATGACTATGTCTCGTCAAGATCATCTACTTATAATCTACTACCAGCTTCAAGTTCAAATGACGCAGATCAATCCAATCACCTTCTTCTGGCAGCAAGGAGATGAGATAGTTGAAAATATATGAGCAATAGTAGAGCTGAAACTCGACGAGATTATTTCCACATAGCTTTTACTATTTTTCCAATGCTTCCGACAATTTCCTCTTACTAGGATATTTGACTCTTTGTACACGAACTGCCTGTCTATAGGCCTACGTTTCAAAATTAATATAATTCCTCTTTTCCAGTTTCAAACTTTTTACTTTTATCTATTTTGTTTGCATAAGTCTAATGATTACTTTGGATGATTATATGCATCTAACAATAAATATCTGTTCACAAATACACGAAAAGAGAACAGAAACAACAATTACTACTGGCTCTAGGAATTGAGATAACAACCCAAGTCACCAACGCATCCCCTTCAGAGTCAGTTTCACAGAAATATTCCCATAAAATAATCTCTACAATCCCCACAGAGCCATCGCTCCCTCGATAGAGGCGGATTTCCCAACAAGATTACTACACTATCATATCCTCAGCAAGACCATCCACTTATAGAAGTGTCCACATTTATGCTTGTTACATTAGTCCCAGAGCAGTAACAAGACAATTTCCACCTCATCACATTAGTCCTCGAGCAGTGATCGTCTCAACTCATCACGTTAGTCCCAGCATATTGATCATGTACAATTCATCACGTCAGTCCCCGCGTATTAATCATCTACAACTCATCACATTAGTCCCCGAGTAGTGATTGTCTCAAACTCATCACGTTAGTCCCAGAGCAGTGATCGTCTCAAACTCATCACATTAATCCTCGGGCAGTGATCGTATCAACTCATCACGTTAGTCCCCGAGCATTGATTATATCAACTCATATCGTTAGTCCCCGAGCAGTGATCATATCAACTCATCACGTTAGTTCCCGAGAAGTGATCATATCAACACATCACGTTAGTCCCCGAGTAGTGATCATCCATATTGTCACATTAGTCCCCGAGCAGTGATCATCTACATTGTTACGTCAGTCTCCGCGCAATGAACGTCAACTTTGTTATGTTGGTCCCCGAGCAGTAACAAATCATCAATAAACTTATTATGTCAGTCTCCGAGCAGTAATAGGCTATTCAAAGTCACATTATTCCCCAACAAGGGTTATTTCTTCAAAACCATACACAAGATATTCATCCCCAGCTAAGTATCACTCAAGGATTATCATCTTCCAACAGCATCAGTATCCAGACCTGAAACATGGTCAGATAGTGCATCAGAGAAATCCATATCTCTCTTATCCCCCAGTCAGGGTCTCCAACAACTATATCCCCAAGTAAAAGTCGAATATATCTAGTAAAACATTCCTATCTTCTTCAAGATGGATATGTTTTGAAATACCACAACATCTACATTTATACATCATTCATAAAAAATCATAACATGTGCATACATAATTCGAGAGAATCATTACATAATTTCATGCATCATAATGTGCATAAAACTAACCTCGTTCTTTCAGGTTAAATTCTCAAACAAGCGAAAATTATTCGCAAAATTTTAGACAGAAGGTCAAAAGATTAATGCCTGAAACAAGACGGGAAAACTATCTGTACGACCATAACAGTATGAAGGCCCGAGGCCAGACGGGTGTACCAAAAAAATCAACTTGTAGATCAATTCCCGAAACAAGACGGGGCGACTAATCTACACAATCATACGGTATGAAGTCTCGAAACCAGACGGGTTTACCAACGAACAGTAGGCTACAGATTAATACCTGAAACAAGACTGGGAAACTATCTATGTCCTGACGAATACTCATCTCAGATAAAACCCAGACGAAGGTTTATTCTGACTTTCCTAGCATCAGTATCTCAGATGGTATCTTTAAGCCCATCTTCGGCTATACATTGTTATCCCTCCACCTGCAGAATGCTGCATATCTAGTTAAAATCAATGTGTACTAATAAATTCATTCAAAGAATGCCATGGAGTCTAACGTACGACTCACTCTCCAGCATCAGCTTCTCCAAATGACATCTATAAGCCCATTCCAGTGCATCGTCATTTAACAGTCTCCTTTCATACACCAGAGAGTGAAAATTTCAGGGGCACTCGAGTGTTCAATTGTCTTCTACCTTCAAGTCACAAAAGGCAACTGTTATACCCCAAAATTTGCCCTCATATTTTTCAATTCAATACACAAGAGTTTCTCAAGGGTTGACCAGATGAACCATCTCCTAAGCAATCAACTCACAACTAGGGTTTTGATTCTCTCAAGTCAAAAATTGTTTATATTGCCTCAAGTGAGCATCATGCCTCCTCATATATCTCAAGGTATCACTATGTGAAGTTTCAAGTCTCATAGCTCAAGTTTGCTCAATCAATTGCTTAGATGGTTGAAAATTAGTTGTATTGGACAAAAACTCAATTGTGGTCAACATACAGTCAACCTTCATCATTTTTGGTCAACATCAATATTGTGAAGTCACATTCATCATTTGATCAACGTTTGATCATGATTCATCAAGAAAATCAAAGAATTGATCAAAAGTCAAAATTTCTAAATTAGGGTTTTTGATAAAAAGTAAACAGAACTTTGACCAGACATAACTTTCACATACTTCATCAAAAAATTTCCCACCAAAACTCATTTTTAAGGGAATTCAATTCTCTACAATTTTGTGTCTCACAAGCTTTGCTAAAAAATGCTTCATTTGAGAGATATCAGTCAAGTCATTATAGGTCCTCATAAAAGTCAACAAAAAGTCATCTTTTTCCAAAGAAGTGTACATGAGCATGAAAGCTTCAATGAAGATGAAACCAAAAGGGGCATTTAGAGGACATCTTAAGATTTCTAAAAAGTCCAAGAATACTCTCAAATGATAAAAATTGAGCAAGTTATGGCTTGGGCAAAAATAGAAATTTTAAAGAAATGTATGCAGAAAATATTAACCAAACTTGAAAATTTTCCAAACGAGCCTATATTTCTTTGATTCAAACTTGTTTCTAATGTTGACAAGAACTTCTAAAGCCCACTTTCATGCCATGTTTTCATTTTTATTTATCTATTTTTGGATTAATTCATTTTAATTCAAATTTAATTAAAATAAAATATGAGTTTGGAGAACATGGCCGAAAGGAAGTTCTGGTCCCAATTGAGTTTGGAGGTGGGGAGTAAGTCATAAAGAAAAGTTGAAGGACAATAAAACTTTAGTGGACCGAAGTGGATCTAAATGCCCAAACTAAGAGAAGTCTAACCCAATAATATCCTACCAAAATACAAATGAAGTTGAGATTGGGGATTTAAACCTTCCTATTTTGTAGCTTTGCTACTTCCAAAATCAATTAAAACCCCTTAATTCCTCACCTTCTCCCCCACCCGTGGAGATGGAAGAACAATACTCCGGAGGATTGGTGATGTGTTGTGACTCTATCACTGACTCAGATGTGGTCCAAGGAAACAAATAATTTTGGACTAATATGGAATCGTTTGGGAAGGTTTTGAAGGTAGTATCAAAATCAAGGATATTGGGTAAAGAAAAAGACAAAGTCTATAATGAAGCAATAAGAAGGATGTAATAAATTAGGCTTTGAACTAATATTATCATAGTGAATTTCCTTCCTGGCCTGGTAGCCTCTAGAGTAGGTGACGTTGGACTAAACTGGGTTAACAATTGATTGTGTTGTTTAATTTTCTGTATATTATTTTTCTGCACAATATGTGGTTTTCTGTCAACAGATGTTTTAACATATGTCGTGACATTGTGTTTTTTGTTGAGACATCAATCTTGACATCAATATTGCAAGTTTCAGAATTTTATTCATCATCTTCTTCATTATCGGATTGAGAAGATCTCACCAATAATTAAATGGTTTGTCAAATGAGTGAATCTCTTTTACAAATCTACGATTTTTTTCTCCTAATAGTATTCTAAACATCTAATTTTTTTTAGAGATACAATGTTTAGTCTAGATCGGTTTACTTCTTTAGTTTCTTCACAAATATTAAAAGACTTGCTTGGCTTTCCCACATAAAAGGTGTCAAATTAATGGTTAGTAGTAGGGGTATTCGAAATCGAACCGACCGAATAGAAAATCACAAATTAAACTGTAAAAAACTGCATTTGGTTCGAATATGTTTTGGTTATTTTTAACAAAATTGTATGGTTCGGTTCGGTTTGTGGTTTGTATTTTACAAACCGAACCAAGGGGAACTAAACCGCATTATGTTACAACCCAAACTTCACTTAACTCATATCCAACCCAAACACAAATTTATTATGCATTAGTCTTACGATTACAAATAATTTTCTCTTTATTATGCTACTATTTTATGTTTTTATTCCACTTTTCTCTAAATTTATTTTTGTATATTAAATAGAAATTTATTGTCAAAATATGATGAATTTTATTGGCATAAATGACTAAATACAAAACTATGTTATCATTTATATGTGTATGTAAAACTTAGTAATTTTTTTAATTATAAAAACTAAACAAACCGAACCAATTCAAAGCATATTTATTTGATTTGGTTTGATTTTATTTCTAAAAATCAATCGAACCACATATTTTTTTTCTTATAGTTTCGATAATTTTTTTTGTTAAAACCGTCCAAATTGTACCACCAACATTCCTTGTTAGTAGTAGCTTTGATGAGTGGCGTAATGATCCATTGGAATGTATGAAAAGATTGATTTTAAGTTGTATTGAATTTGAATACCCTGTGTTTAACTAATCGTTGAGGTTTGTTTATAAACAAAAGAAGTTAGATTTCTTGAGATACATGTGTCTAAATATCATTTTACTTTTTAGTTTTAAGGAAATTAAAATTAGTGGAATACACAAAATGTATTATTTTATAGATAAAAATTATAAATCAAATCATTAATGCTAGTTGGTTTTACCTAGCTCAAAAAACATAGTCATTACTATTAAAAAAAACATCTTAAAAGTAGCATTAAAACATAGTCAAAATTATAATCTATTTCAAAAAATATATGTTGAAAAAGAATTTTATAAAAAATTATTTAAAATAGTTTTAAATTTAAATAATTTAATATTTAAAAGTTATAAAAAAATAAATATTTTAAATAATATTTAAGAATAGCTAATGTAAACTAATTTTTTATTTAAATTTTTTTATTAAAATAATTATAATTTTTTTAGTAGATATAAGTAACACTAAAATAATCATTTTTAGTAAAATCCCTTATTACACGAATCTAAGTTTCTTACCTCTTAAATTGAAAATTCAATTCACTTCAATTTTATGGTGTTTCTTTTGAGTTTTTATATTTATTTTAGCGAAATATCTTTTTATGTCCCTTAACTATACTTCTAGTTTAGTTTAGTCCCTTAATTTTTTTCCGTGTCAAATTGATCATTCAACTTTTTAATAGATGCATATGAGTCTCCTCCGTCAATTCTGAATTTTTCAATTTTGTTCATCTTTTTCCCCAAATTTTTTAAACCCAGAACCCTTAATTTCTCAGAAATGAATCAATTTTGTATTCTCTCTCATGAAATAACAAAAGAAGAAAAAGGTACGATGTTCAGTTTCTCTTATTCTTACTTTCTCTGTACGCTCGTTTCTCTCTCGCGTTTTACTTCCATCTTTCTCATCATTTCAGATCTCGCCATGGATATCTTTTGTTCAATAATCCGCACATAGAAACCAAACACAGTAAAACAATCATAAACGGTGAAACCCTAAGCCCCATTCAATCCCAATACCCCAAATCAAATGATGATTCACGATTATTTACAAAGTATTTACATGAAGAAGATGAAAAAAAACGAAAGAATAAAAATGTACGTTGTTCAGTGGCAGCAATTTGGGTGTTTGATTTGTGTTGGTGGAAGGTGATTTCTCGATGGGTTGGAGTTTTCTGAGTTTCAAGTTTGGGTGGCAGTGAGGTTTAACGAAACAAGTATAGGTTGGTAAGTTGGTTGCGATGTTGGTGAGTCTACGTTGAGTTTTGAAGCTTGAGTATGGTTGAAGATTGAGTGTATGGCTGAGGTTTTGTCGATGGCAGTGGTGAGGTTGGTGAGCGGAAGGTTTTATTGAGGCAAAGGTGAAACAACCGGCCGAAAAATTAAAGAATATAACTATATATCAATGAAGTCGCCATCAAACGTTTTTTATCCCGCTGAGAGGAAAATGTAAACATCGAGTAAACCTGAAACAGAGAAATCACGGTCTTGCGACCGAGAGATCGGGTAAGGAAGTCTGTTACATGAGGGGAGGGGATTAGCACCCCACGCGCCCGTAGTACTCTACGGTATCCGCTTTTACTTTCTATCTAATGGGTGTAAAGGTCTAACTATATCTGTATATGAGGTATAATGCATGCAAGAAGAAATGAAAAATGAAGAAATAAAGAAAGGAGTAAAAGGAAGAAAGAAAACACAGAGAAAAGAAGAAAATATTTACAAAGGTTTCTCGATCAAGCCCCGCGACAGGATGCCTACGTATTCCCTCGTGCAATGGAAAAGTCAGAGCGTCGTAGTTCGGCTCACTTATTTCGGTTGGTTTGTGTTTTTTAGATTAGAAGACGAAACAGAAAACAACGATGACGAAACACCTCCACGATGACAAAACATCGGCTACAGACGGGATGACGAAACATCAACAACGGGATGATGAGACATCGTCAGACGGAATGATGAAAGATCAGTAGACGAGATGACAAAACATCAGCAGCAATCAGGACGACGAAACATCCTAAAACTAATTGGTTTGTATCTTTTACTTTAGAAAAAGTTTCATATTGTTAAAGTATTTTAATGCACTTGATAAAACAAGGTTTTAATTTTAAGGATGCAAAAGGATAAAGGTAAAATGGCTAAGGGAAATTAACCTATTTCTAAATCCTAATTATTATCATACAAAGTTGTTCCTAAGTTTGTGGGTATGAACAAGGGAAACTACCTATTATCTACCTTATGTTGGCATGCATGGATACTTAACTTAATGTCTAAACTCGATAAATAACCTAATCGAGTGATCCTAAGGGGAAGCTATAAAATCAATCATCTTGGTTAGACAACCAAATGAGAAGAGGGGAAGAAGCAAACAAAATGCTTTGGCAGAAGCACATAAACCGAGCACCAACAAGTGCAAAGAAAGAGAAGAAAAAGATGAAGTGGAAACAAATGAATGAGTAATCATACAAAATGTCATGTGAAGTGAGGTAGGTAGACACAAAATACATATAAAAAGCTTATATAAACCATAAACAAACATCAAACATCATTATGAAGACATAAATGCAAATTTAGTGAACAAACTAAGCCAAAATTAGTCTTAAAAGCATACGGAAATCAAATTGCGTGAGATTTTAAACATATATGAGATGAAGGGATAATCAAAAGATAAAATGATATAAAAGTCAGTATCTAACATGTTAATATTTCATTTACATCATGCAAACAAAACCACAAAAATTTATGAACAAGAATTCTACAAGAGTGCGCAAACATGCAACAATCGTGTGTGGTGAAGCGAGTCTAAGTGTGTGACATACATAATATGAAAAGAGGGTGTCAAGATGAAGTGATTACATTAGAAACATCATATAAAATAATTCACAATCAATTCACAAAGAAAACACCACAAGGATACAATTACAATACTAGTACAAAAACTAGTCGAAACTTTGACCTAGAAAGCGTTTACAAGTCAAAAGAAGCCGAGAAAAGGAAAAGATGAAAAGATATGAACCATGAAATGTCAATATACATACAATACAGTATCAAACAAATCAATACATCAATCAAATCATACAAACATGCATAAGAAATATTCATAAACAAAACACTTAAGGAAAACACATTTAATTCATACAAGTGCGTGCAAAGGTGTGTGCGTGTGTGTGTGCTTGAGCATACTTGTGTTAAGTGTCACATAATAGTGGAATCAGAAGCAAAGCATGATTGGGAAAGACTCATGTTAGACACAAAAAAGTTACAAGCAATTCAAAAGAGCACCTACACAATACTAGTATAAAAACTAGTCAAGAACTTGGCCTAGAATGCATCTAAGAATCAAAAGAAGTATATTAGTGCATAAATGAAGAGAAATAAGATTTTAGAATATATCAAGACATGAAATTTAGTGGTTATCATGGTAAGAATGTATTCATATCATATGCACAATCTTCATAAAAATTCACAAACAACTTATCATAAGAAAACATAAACATGCATCCCAAAAGCGTGTGATGAAGTGTGTGCATGTGTGTGTTCAAGCATGCTTGTGCTAAGTGTCACATAGGAGTAAGGTCAGTGATGAATACATAGACATGATATTCATACAAAACACAAAATCCATTAGCATGCATCAATATCACAAATAGCACAAAAGCTAGTAAAGGAAAAAGATCGATATTCAATCCTAAAGTTAACTTAGGCAAACATACAAACCAATCAGTCAAATATGGTCAAGAGACAAGGTGATGAGTTTATGTAACACACAAGGTCAGTATCTTAGGCGAGATAAGCAAAACATGTAAACAAAATTCATTCAAAGCTCATACACAAAGCACTTAACAAGCTAGAGCAAAACTAGCACAAACATAAACAAACAAGCTTTTTAAAGGCAAAACAAAAACAAACGAAGTACCTATGAATAAAGGTTAAGGATAAATGATGTTAGAACATACAATTTCATTAGATTAAGAGCTAAACAAATCACAAATAAAAGTATCTCAAGCAAAGGAGAAGACTTGTACTCAAAGGCACACAAAATTAGGTTTCGAATACACCAAAGCTTATGCAATTTCAAAGCAATTTATAAAGATTAAACAAAATGTTCTTAATTAGATAATTAAGACATGTGTGACTTGTGTAATAATCTAACTCAAGATGAGATTCATGAGCAACAAATGTAGAAGACAAAACTTCAATACACAAAATAAGTCACCTAATTGATTATCAACGTCACAAGAGATGGAAAACACTTGCCTAAATCAATGATAGATGATATAAATCAAGTGTGAAAAAAAGAATTGATACTTAAAGTCCTAGGTAAGTGGCATATCCCTATTATAATTATCTATCATGATCTTACAAATAACTTCAAGTAATGTTATCAAGTTAACAAGTTAAAGTGTCATGACAACATATAAAAATGTAGTCTCTAAAGCATAAAGGCAAATGTGATCATGAAGGATCAAAATTAGGGTTCTAAAATTTTATGTACTATAGAATACACTAAGTGAACATTGAGTAACCATAAAGAGACATAGCACAAAATCTCATGAGCAAACATTAAAGAATTAAACTCAGAAAAACAACAACAAAAGAGACCAATTTAGCTTCTCACATGATACCAAAAATAGATGACAATGAAATGTCACTCTATGGTTCAAGGAAGCATAAGAAGTAAGATGAAAGAGAGGCATGGAAACAAGATTCAAACATCAAAAGAAATGGACATGAAAGTCCTCAATCAATCTCACACATTCAATTAGGTCAAAACTAAAAGATGTGACTCCTAACTTGTCACCATGATGGGTGGAAAATGCAATGTCAATAAAGCATCATTGGAGCATGAGAAATAAAATGAAATAGAGGTATGAAACAAGATTCAAAATACAAAAATAAATGGACATGAAAGTCCTCAAGCAATACCGAACATACAATTAGGTCAAAACTAAAAGATGTGACTCCTAACTTGTCACCATGATGGATGGACAAAATAAAATGAAATAGAGGTGTGAAAAGGATTCAAAATACAAAAATAAATGGACATGAAATTCCTCAAGAAATACCAAACATACAATTAGGTCAAAACTAAAATATGTGACTCCTAACTTGTCACCAATGGACAATGAAATGTCAAACAAGTATCATTGGAGCATTGTATGATAGCAAGCTAATCATAAGATATCAACACCAAGATAGGTTATATTTGAAAGAGCTTCACATGAGGTTCTCAAAGTGGTGCACAAGAGTTACCCCATAAACCTTGACCATGAGCATCTATCTCATAAAGGGGACAACAGATGAGCAAATTGTAAGAACTTGAATGGTTCAATGATGAACTCAAGTCTACAAAAGCAAATGAGGGTGAAGAAAAGAAGAACATGTCCCTCATGGATTGCACAAGTGCATTCCTTATATTTAGAATCTAAACAAAACATTGATGCATGCACAAAAAGTAATTGGACAAAGGAATAGAAGCACGAGTTATAAAATTGGAACAAAAATGTTACAAGTCCTACAAGATGTCAACAAGTCAACAACAAAAGCTTGGAACAGAGATTAACACAACTCATGTTGAAAACAAAATCAAACAAGTTAGTATAACCTAGAATGATCACTAATTGGAAACCCTAATTTGACTTAATGGGGGAAAATAGTAAACCTAATCCTAAAATTTTAATAAAATCAGTTATAATACCTTAGGGGTACTAAATCATCATATTCTAAACCGAAATGGTCTCAAAAGTTAAGAGGGGTTAGTCAAACAATTGT
Source organism: Vicia sativa (assembly GCA_021764765.1). Lineage (NCBI taxonomy): Eukaryota > Viridiplantae > Streptophyta > Magnoliopsida > Fabales > Fabaceae > Vicia > Vicia sativa. The sequence continues at coordinate 201,972,102 of CM038796.1, forward strand.
AACTTCTATCCTAGGTAACCAAAGTTGAGTAGATTTAGATAGATCAATCAAAAATAGGAAAATGACCTATAAAAACTAAACACTTTTTTTTAGAACACTTGAGACTTATAAAAGTCAGAATCAAACAACTTGAATCCTTGAATGTTTGAAGAAGATTGAAAACAAGTTTTGTAAAGTATTTGGAAAAAAATAGAAATTCAATTGATAAACTCAAACAAAATTAATTTTAATGAGCTCAGCACATTTCAGGATTCAAATCAAAATTTAAATGACATTTACAAGTTTCAAATGATCAACAATTAAATAAAAACTTGTGATCCAAGCAACAAGAACCCTAAAAAAGCATTTACAAACCCAATATTCAAAATTACATAAAATCAGTGATATAAATCACAAACAAAATTATAAAATCAATATAAGACTAAGAGGACCCTAAAAAGTATTTTTTTTGGGATTTTTTATATTCAAGAAAAATGGTGAAAATAATAAAAATGCAAGATATGAGATGCAAATTAAATATTTAATGCAAAAAATTACTTAATCGTGAAAAAATGTAAAACTCATGAAATAAAATTCATAAATGTATTATACATGAATATAATGGTTTAAAATAATTTTTATACAATTTTTATATGAGGAAAAATAATTTTAATGGCAATTAAAATGCATAAAATGTAATATAACGCACAAAATTATTTAATTATGCAAAAAATGCAACAAAAAAAAACTATGAAATAAAATTCAGAAATGCAACATACATGAATAAAATGATGAAAAATATTTTTTATGCAATTTTGGTATGAAGAAAAATATTTTTAATAATGATAAATATGCATGAAATGCAATATAATGCATGAATTTATTTAATTATAAAAAAATTATAAAATAATAAAATAAAAATCAGGGACTCATCACAAACAAATCAAAGGGCTCAGAATAATTTTTGTGGAATTTGTTATCATGAAAAAACAATTTTTCAAGAATTTACAAGAAAATTAGATAAAAATTAATTAAATCAAAATTAATTAATCTCTGAATTTATTTGACCAATCAAAATATTTTTAAAAATTCCAGAGCAATTCCACAAAATATTAGAGACTGAAAAGAACCTATGATATTTTTTTCATAATTTTTGAAAATATTTTGATTATAAAATAAAATCAAATGAAAGAAATAAATAAAAAATGCATGAAAATTCAAATGGACGAATCAGGAAGTGACACATCACTTCATCCCTAACCTCTAGCAGCCCTAACATGCTTATTTCGTGTTGTTCACACCTCAAACTTTCAGACCTCATATCTTGCTCAATTCTCAACCAAAATTTGTGATTCAAAGCTCATTTTAAAGATCTCATGCCAAGGAAAAGTGCAAAAAACATCGACGATCAAATTTTCAGAAACTTCAATCATGCATATTTCAACAAATTGGAAGTTGTAAAGCTCCAGAATTATTCAAACAACATCAATAAACATGAATCTAAGCTCAAACACATAAATGAACGATTACATTTCAAGAATCAAAGTTCAAGTTTCTTACCTCAAAAGCAAATTGTAATCTACTGTCTCCTTCACTCCAGCTGAGTTCCAATGCTTGCTTTTCCTTCCTTGAGTCTTGAGGATGAAGAATAAAGAAGAAAATCTCCAAATGCACGGTTGAAACTTGAGATTTGAAGAAAAATGCTATTATGGAGTTTTGTGTTCAGATCTGAAATTTAGGGTTTGTGAGCGTGGAGAGAGTGAAATGAGGCTTGCTTCAACTTATATAGAGTATGAAGAACAGTTTAGAAAAAGAAATGGGCCTTGATAAAGAGTCTTAAGTCTAATCCGAAAATTTTCTCTTATGAGGGTGTCACTTGCAAGCATGGAAATGGCCCGTGCTTCTCTCCTGGTTCCACTTGCTTCTGAAGCCTTTTATTCTCAGATTTTGATCCTTTTAATCTCAACCCTTGATTCCTTTTAAATAAAGAGTGTTGGTGTTTTGGCCAAAATGAGCAAGTTTGATAATTTGGTGTACAGCCAAGTACAAGTGCACATGGGACCGAATTTGCTGGCATTATGGGCTTAGGTACACTTCAAATGAATAATAGAATTGACTTGGGGCGAAAGGAATAGACAGGAATTGAGTTTTGCAAAAATTGCATATTGCAAATTATAGCCCAATGATCTTACTTGTGACCCAAATTTCTCACAATTGGCTCGTGCATTTCTTGGCCTTTTGGAGCCTATAAAAAGATCTCTCAATGAGGTTCACCATGGGCTTTGGTTCATGCAAAATGGTGGAATATTTAATGAGATATGATCAAGACAAGTTCTGAAAAAATAAGCCATGACACTGCAAATTATGCGCGCACGTGGGCCTGCATGGGAATCAGTTGCGAGGCGACGACTTAGAGGATCCATATCTTGATGGATACTTGGCCAAAATGTATGATTCCAAGCTTGATGAAGAGCTCTCATGGGCAGCTACAGGATGCACATTTCAATTTTTAGAATTGATGCTTGAGGAAGAACAAATAGACTTAGACATTTGGCACACCACCTGTTTGTTGAAATGTCACTCGTGCCTGGCAAGAGAAAGCAAGCCTGGCCAACAATTTTGCATACCTTGTGCATAAAGCTTCAAACTCAAATATCTTTCAAATGTTGAATTTTTGAGAAATTTTACACCATGACAAACTTGTAGAATTTTTCCCAAGTTTTCCAAAAACGTATGTTATGCAACCATTGGATAAAAATTGATAAAGTTATGACATGTCAAAGTTCTATAGGGTGGACACTTAGAAAATTTTCAAACTTCAAATAACTTTAAGAACAAGTTAACCCTAATTTCTTCAATTCTCTTGATTCAACGATGAATTTGATTATGAAATATGAAAAGAGGATATTTGAATTGATGGTTGACCAAAAGTCCACTTGGTCAACTCCTGACTATGATTGATTTTGACCAAAATGACCATTTTTCCCCTTGTGATCAATTGACTAGCTTTGAATCAAAATTAAACCTCAAACTTTCAACCATGGATGCCCAACAGCATATAGAAACATATGAAATCAAGTTTGGTGAAAAATCTGAAGAAATCCTGATTATATCCAAAATCCTAATTTTACATCTTGTGTTAGGAGATAACCAATCAAGCTTCAAAACCTCAAATCTTATGAATGTATTGAGTAATTATTTGAACCATGATAACTAAAATGATAATAGAAAGATGATACTTCAATAAATTGACTTATCCAAACTTCAAACTTCACAATGAGCCAAAACCTTAATTTCATCTTATGAGTGCCACAAATGAATTCCCCATCAATTCTTTGCAAAACTTTAAATCTTAAGGAATCAATGAGACAAATTAGATGTCTTTAGCTATAATACATCATTGTGACTTGAAATATCCAAAGACATGAGAGCCTAAGACTCTCTTAAAACAAAATGCTAACACAATCAACCTCCATAGCCTGTAGAGGACTTGAGAACCCAAAGAACTTTGATCCTATCACAATGTATGAATGCAATGCAATATGATGTTTATGATGAAACATAACCCTAAATCAAGATGATAAATTTTGGGGAGCAACAAAAGGTAGTGAAGTGATTTTAAGGTGTTGTAAAGGTTATAGTGAAGGTAGTGGAGAAGAGTGAAATTATGGGAAATTGAGATAATTTTTTGTTTTAGGGTTCTGGATTTAAAAAATTTGGGGAAGAAGATGAACAAAATTGAAAATTCCAGAAAAAAACTTTTAGCGTCGGTTTTTCCGATGTTAACTCCGTCACTGTCACTGTCACGTAGACTTTTAATAGATTTTGACTAACAGAGTTGTCGGAATGGTTAAGGGACCAAAAAGAGTATTTCGCCTTTTATTTTTGGGAATTTCTTCACCCACCTAGTGGGTTTCTCTCACACCCCTGAAAAACCAAAAATACCCTTCGCAAGTTAACTTATGAATTTACCTTGTTAGGTGAATTCGCAAGTTAACTTGCGAAGTGACCTTTTTGGGTGAATTCGTAAGTTAACTTGCGAATTCACGTGATTTTTTTTTAAAATCGTGGATTATTTCGTAAGTTAACTTATGAATTCACCCAGAAAGGTCACTTCGTAAGTTAACTTGCGAAATTTTCCCTGTGTTTTTTTAAATAACCAAGCATAATTCACAAGTTAACTTACGAATTAACCTGATTTAGTATATTTCGCTAGTTAACCTGCGAATTATGCAGAAACATAACTCAGTTTTGGATGAAACAAAATTTTGTTTTGTGGTGTTTTTGACATTTATGTTTCCGTTTTCAAAAATTCAATTAAAGAAAATATTAGAGATATCAATATACGCAAACCATGTAAATAATAATATGTTATGAATAATAAAGAGAAAAAATATTAGAAATATTATCACATAATTATTCCGAACAAAATGCGATCATACAAAATCAAATAAAATAACATAAAGGCTACTGAGTATGCCTAATCCTGACCCCCGCGCCCTCCTCTACCGGTGGTATCGCGTTGCACGCTCTACCTCAGCAACCATCCTCTCCACCATGGAAACCGCACCGGGTTCGTCCCCATTGATAATCCCGTCATCCAATGCCTCATGTCCAATCTGGTGGATACTCTGACAGATGGGAAGTAGATCAATGGCATAATTGTCCTTGGCCTGCTCATTTTCCAAGAGCTCCTCATGTGTTGGCCTCGGCGAACGTTCTTCAGCCTCTGGTGTCATGTAAGGGTGAGACAATGTAAACAACCATGTTGTGTACCCCTCCACAGAGTGCCACATACGGGATGTTCGCATCAACCGAAACTCATATGGCACGACATGATTCTCCCAATCATGGAAGATATCATCTAGAGCCCTCTGTGTGATGGTGTCGGGAGCATTCTGGAAAGGAGATTGGGGTATAGTCTTCACATAGCCAAACATGCGCATACACCGCTCGGGAAGATACTGGACCATCATGTTATCCCCATAGGCTAGCCATCCGGAGTATAACGAAATGGTATCAAAGGGGACAACCTCCCTGTAGTCCTCAAACGGGGTCCAATTGATGTCGTCATGGTTGGTGCGATCAAGGAACACCTGGTAAGGAGCCACATTATCGTTTCCCCTGTTGAGAATAAACTTGGAAGCCCTGGGCATGAAGTCCTCATAGTAGGGATTCACGGAGTAACCATGGATGCGGTGAAAGTACGATAAAATCCAGCTCTGCATCAACAAAAATATAATGTTAACATAATTAAAATCAATTAAAACTAATTAAAATCAATTAAAACTAATTAAAATTAATTTAAACTAATTAAAATTTATCGTTAAAATAAAAACGTATCGTAAGGAGTGTGCACGAGCCGGTAAGCACCCTAGCCCTCCACCTGGAAGCTTCATTCAGCTTCTGGTAGAGGTAGGTAAGAACAGTGGCACCCCAATTCCAGTCTTGAACTGTAGAAAGGTCCGTAAAGTATCTCAGGTAGGTCACATCGGTGTAGCGGTCACTCGTGTCCATAAAGACGGACGTGCCTACCAATTACATCAAAAAACACCGGATGACACAACCCCGGTGATACTGAACAAAAATATCCTCCGCATTAGGCTCCCCAACTTCTTGTGCATCTCTTTTGCACGAGCTGCTAGATAGAGGTACTCCTTATATAACTCCTTCAGATAGGAGAATGTCACGTGTGCCCCGTTTGTGGAGTCGCAGTCCCAAGCAGCCCTGTACGGATCAACTCCTAGGTGCTCAACCATCCACTTAACCGCCTCAGTTCTGGTTATCTTAGAATGGTTGAGTAACCTACCTCTGATGGGTAGTCGGAGCAAGCATGCAACATCGTCGAGGATGATTGTCAACTCCCCAACTGGAAAGTGGAAAGATGACATTTCCATATGCCATCTCTCAGCAAAAGCACTCTGCATGCCGGTGCTAATGGTCCCGTAACCAGTACTGTATAATTCGACAAGACCAAATGAGAGGATAACAGTCTGGAACCATTGAGTCTTCGGAGTATACAGTTCAAAGATCTTGCGGGAGTGGTTAGAATGTTTCAAGGTCTTTCTTTTCTGAAACATGAGAATCAAACAAAAATAAATAAATAACTTGAACAGCCAGTATACGAAAATAGTACGATACGAACGAAAATAAATAACTAATACGAACGAAAATAAATAATATGAAATGTAACGATAAAAATTATAATACCTCTCCGCCCCAGACATAGTGGGCAGTATGGTCCCCATAATAAATCAGGAGGGATCTGTCATATAGCTCTCCTGGATAGCCAACATCCTCTACCACTGCAGGCTCCTCAACATCGTCGTCGACGTCTTGGGCATCTTGGACCTCCTCCATGGACGACTTGACATATGGTACCTCCATCTCTGGTACATCCTCCTCATGTGCACGAGAGGAAGACGGCTCATGGAGACGACTCCTCCATCGTGGTACGGAAGGTGATGCTATAGCAAGTTGTCCCATTTCTTTCTTGTGTGCCCTTGCCCTTTGCTCGCGCTCTCGACGAGCTAACGTTGTCTGGCTTTGTCTGCCCTGGCTTAAACGTGTCATCTGGTTATCATGATCGACCATTTTCTTGAAATAAACCATCACAACAATTAGAATACAAATTCAAAAACAAATCAAACCAAAATTCGCAACTTAACTTTGGAATTTCCAATTCAGACCAAAATTCGCAAGTTAACTTCAGAGTTTCCCATTCAGACAAAAATTCGCAAGTTAACCTACGAAGTCTCTTCTGGTACACTTCGCAAGTTAACTTGCGAAACCCCCTTCGTCCAGAATTTCTAAAACCAGAATTTCAGACCAAAAACTCTCAAAATCCTATTTTTTTCTACTACATTATCCTACTATAACATCATATACTATTAAATTTCTATAATCTAACCTAATAATCTAATAAAAATTCAGAAAAAATTTAAACAGAAATTGATTAAGAAAACTTACACAAAATGGAGGTTGTAGTGGATGTTGGTGGAGTTGGAATGAATTGAACTTGATGTTGGAAGTTGGAGGAGTTGGAATGAGTAGAAATTGCAAAGAGTTGGTAGAAAAAAAGAGTTTGGAGTATAGAGGAAAAGTTTGAGTATTTTGAAATGAATGAGTTTGGGGAAAATCTGTGTTTTTTAAAATTATACGCAGACTTTGCAAATTAACTTGCGAATTCCCCAAATAAGGTGAATTCGTAAGTTAACTTGCGAATTCACATTTTTTTTAAACGTGGATTATTTCGTAAGTTAACTTACGAATTCACCTTATTTAAGGAATTCGTAAGTTAACTTACGAAACTGAAGGATATTTTTTATTTTTTACTAAGGATGGAGAAGAACTTCACTAGATGAAAAAAGAAATTCCTTATTTTTTATGAAAGCCTTAAGAAGTTATCAAGTTCTTTTACAACAATAGTTTGCAGAAGTTATCAAGTTCTCTTTTACAACAATAGTTTGCACCGACCAATTCTTATGTTAGACTTAATTTGACACGGTTGTTTGTGCTTCAAGAACTTCATGTGTCATTACTTCGAAATTGCTCTATTGATTTCCACTAACATATTCACACAAATTCAATAAAATACATAAGTTCTTGATCCTAGGTTATGGATGGATCTTTGAGAAAACGTATTGGTCAACGAATGGCTTTATCTCTTGGTCATATTATTTGTAATTTGTTTTAGTAACCTTAAAATCCAATAATTTTACGACATTTGTACTTGAGAATCGAGCCCACAACGCACCGTGTCTTCTGTTTTAACAAATCGATGCATTATAACAGGCGAGAGTTGGCTGTAAAGTGTCCTTTTTCCTTTTTGTTTGTATAAAATTATATTGATTCCTATCGTACTTTGTCAAATGGATATAATATCAATTTTTTCATTTATATTATTTTAAAATTAAAATATAAATATTATATTGACATAACACAACATAAAAATAAATAGCATATTAGTTGATATTTTCAAGTGTTTAGTTTTGGAGCTAGATTCGATCAAAGATAATGAATATTGAGGTGGCTTTGAACTTTTAATATGCTGGAGAAATGAATTTGGATTTAGAAAATATTTGAATTATATGAAATGGGACGATCCCTTTTTCAAATGGGAGAATTGGTTAACAACCCAATACTTGTGATGATGCGTGAGATATGGATGTTCATTAAATCAATCTAGACAGCTGAGATAAGGTTCGCAGAAGATATTGCCTAGTTGGTGGAAAAAAAGGAGTCCATTTGTTCAACGACAAAGGTCGCCCTTCGCTGCTATTGGGTTTCTGCGCCTTTGGGCCTTATGGACGGTCTATAATAGTTATGCTTAAGCTCTTACCTCTACTTTGCATGGTGATGGTTTCTGACATGTGTCTTTGCTCGACCATGAAATTCAGGGACGTAGAGGTCTTTGATGGAAAGTCGTCGCTCTTAAGAATAAACGCATTAAATACCTTTCTCGCAAGAAACAATATGAAGATGGGAAGATACAGTCCCTTACTATAGTTAGTAATGATGTATCTCCTTCCTTTAGGGCCCTTAAGGGCTCTTTGAATCGTCTTGGAAAATCTTCTTCATTTGTTTTAGAACTTGGAACCACAAGGTTTGGTGAAAAATAATTGAGTAATTGAGTGTGGAGAGGGAGAAAGAGAATGAGAAAGAGCAATTGAGGGTGAAAAGTATATTAATTTTTCTCATTGATTTTATCACAAGATACAACTAGGGTATTTATACAGCAATATAAGAGATGAGATACAATTAACTAACAATAAAACTAAATCTCCCAGGTGTAATCGATTGCACTATTTGTGCAACTTGTTACACTGCTTTTGTTTCATTTTTAACCAAAAATGCCTCAGGTGTAACCGATTGCACTATCAGTGAAACCTGTTTCTTACTTCTGTTTGACATTTTACAAACGAGTGCAACATGTTGACATAAAACTACAATCTGTTGCACTAACTTGAATTGTCTTTTATTCTTAACACACTACCTTAATTCAAGTCCTCAAAGTATTACATTCCCATTAACTTAATTAATCTCTTGAACACTTCAATTTTGACTCCCTTTGTCAACAAATTAACCACTTGGTCTTCACTTTACAATACCCCAACCTCAACCTTCCTTCACTAACAAGTTCTCTCAAGTAGTGAAACCATGTCTCAATATGCTTGATCCTCCCATGAGAAAATGTATTCTTAGCAAGTCTTATAGCATAAATATTATATACCATGAGCATTTCAGTGTCACCCTCTTTGCGTCCTAGCTCCATCAACAAATTTCTTAACCATATGACTTAGCACACACACAACAAAGCAACAATGTACTCGATCGTACAAGAAGAGAATGCTTCTATTGATTCCTTCTTTGAACACCTTGATATTGGTGTTTCTCCGAACTTAAAGATGACTCTAATTATATAATTTCAATCATATTTATCTTCGCACCAGTTAGAATCGGTAAAACTGGGCAAATTTTATTTTTTGTCCTTGTCCATTGCGAGAAAGAGAATTCTGAAGTAAATAGATCCTTTAATGTATCTTTAAATCCTCTTGATTCCTTCCAAGTGAGGCAACTTTGGTCTCTCCATGAATCTACTCTCACTACCGACACTAAATGCCAAATTAGGTTACCTATTGCACAAATAACGTAAGGATCCAATCATCCTCCTATACTTAGTTGGATTAACATCTTACACATCCTTATTCTTTGACAACTTTAGCCTTAGTTCTGCAGCTCTAATGAAAGAGCTACAATGCTCCATTTTAAACTTCTTCAAAATCTCAAGGGTAACACTTCTTTGGCTCGTGATACCTTCATCTGGTAGATCTACCAACTTCCAAGTCTTGTTCTTCTTAATCGATTCTATCTCCTCCTTCATAGTGCAAATCCATTTCGGATCACTCAAGACCTCATCAATTTTAACGAGTTTGGATTCAGCCTTAAGTGCAAAATGGACGAAATCACCATTGTCATTGAATTTGTTATCTCGAAACAACTCGCAATCTTGGAGTCTTGGAGGCAAATCTATTTGCCTTGTTGATCTTTTCACATTATGTCCATTCAAACTTCAATATGGATTGGTTATGAACTTTCCATCACTATAGAAACTACTTTTCACTAGTGTAATCGGTTTTACACTGATGCACTTCTTTAATTTTGCCGAAATGACATCTTGATTCATAACAACCCTTTTGTTTGTTGTATCATACAACTTGTAACCACCAATGGAGTTATACCCTACAAGAATCATCATTTATCCTTTATCATGCTGCTTCTTTCTAAGTTGTCCTGATACATGTCGATATGCTACCGACTGAAACCTCTCAAGTGACTAAAATTCGGTTTACATACAAACCATGCTTCATCTAGTGTTATCTTCTCAAACTTATTTTTTGGACACCTATTCAACAAATATGCAACTCTGGAACCTGCTTCTCCCAATGATTATTTCGGTAAGTTCTTCCCTTTCAGCATGTTTCTCACCATGTTCATAATCGACCAATTCTTACTTTTAGCAATGTTATTTTGCCGTAGAATATAAAGTGGTACTACCTTGTGTATTATCCTTTCATGATCACAAAAATCCCAAAGTCACTTGAGGCATATTCACCTTCACCATTCGTTTTGAGAACTTTGAGCTTGTCATCGCTTTTCCTTTCAACCATGGACTTGAACTTCTTAAACACATCAAATAGTTCACCCTTTATTATAATTATATATATATATATCTGTAGTTTTCTACTATAGACAACAATTAATGTGACAAAATACCTATTTCTATATATCGAATCAGCTTGCATCGGTCCACACACATATGAATACATCACCTCAAGGAGACACTTAGTTCTACAAATTACATACTTGTTGGATTTTCCATTGTATTGCTTCATTTGCACACACTCTTCAATAATTTCATCTAGTATGTTAATAAAGGTCAGCCATGTTACCATTTTGTTCTTTTGCAAGGCATTGAGATCTCAGAAATTGAGATGCCCAAGTCGATAGACTCATATCCACTCTTCTAGACTAACCGCTTTAGCAACACACCTATGTTTCATAACCTTCAACTAAACCTTGAAAGTTTTATTGGCAGACCTATGAGCTTTTAGAATGGTATTTATTGGACTCGAGATTTCACACATAAGAGCGGTTAATTGTGTGATTTAGAAAAATGTAGTTTTAAAAACTTTTGGGAAATAAAATATGAGTTCAAAAACATTTTGCAGCGGAAAGTAAATGGCATAAAATAAATGACAAAAAATAAAGATTTTAAGGAAACAAGAAGGAGAAATACCTCTTTTGGTCCCTTAAGTATACCCCATGGTAATTCATTTTTGTCCCTTAATAATTTTTCATGCCAATTTGGTCCTTTAAGTTTCTTAACATATCCAAATGAGACCCTTCGGTCAGTTTGGGTCAAACGTCCGTCTATTATGTCTAGCTGGAAGGTGAGGTGACATGGTGTATTAATCTTCTTAAAATTAGGGCTTGTTGTTCATCATCTTTCATAATCTATTCATGTTCTGGTTTTCCATATCTTCTTCCTTCGTTTCCATCTCTTCTTCCTCCGTTTCATTTTCTATTTCAAATCTTCCTCCGTTTCCATTTTCGTCATCGAACGATGAAGCTCAACCATGGTTTTGGGTTCTTGAAGGAGAAAAAATGTGAAAGTGGCCAGTATTGCATTCAAAGTAGCTCGCGAGATGTACCAATTTGTCATTATGGAGATGAGGTTGTGCTTCGCACGACAAACACGTAGAAGAATTTGGGGAATTTTTTTTGGGGTTGTCACAATTACAAGGTAAGACCTAATATGTTGTTTAGTAAGTTCAAATCTGGTTCCATGAGGAATTATTATTTTGATCCATATTTGTATATTACAGGGGTCATTGCAAAGAGGGTGTGGGTCCTTCAACTGGTTCCATGAGGAAATTGTAGAAGATACAAATCAAATTTTGTTGAATAGGTTGGAAAGCTTATCAAATGAATTTGAAAAATTGAGGAATAGAAATGAACAATTAGGGAATGTTGTGACTGAAATTCAAGTTGAACTGAACAAGATATGGAAGTGTAAAATCATATGTACTGTAATGTTATGTGTATGGTTGTTTAGGATGTTTTTTTAGGATATTTTAGGAGTGTATTGTAGTTGTAATGTGTATCTGATATAATGTAATGTGTATTTTTGACACATTTTTATCAATGAATGGAGTTCTATTGTTTTGCATATCATAAATTTGTGTAATGTAATTTTGACTCAAACAAATGTGTTAAAATGACATAAAATGGTAATGATACACAAATTGACATAAAATGATACTGATACATAGACAGGGTAAAAGGGTTCCACAAAAGCGTAAGCCATAACAAAAGCACTGATGCATTTGACATGTTACATATACATGTTCAAAATGACTTCAAACCACAGTACAAATGACATAAACTAAACAGGTTCCAAAATGCATTTTACATGTTACATATACATGTTCAAAATGACTTCAAAATACATTAACAACATAAACTAAACAAAGCCTAATTATCACTACTTGGTTTTCTTTGGTGTGAGCCTCTTTGTTGGGGTAGTCCTTCTGGTTGTAGGACCAACCAAATTTTTTGCAAAAGATAATCTTGTTGTAGGGCCTAGTTCCACAAAGGGCCTTCTTACACCAAGCTTGTGTCGCTTGTGAGTTGCTTTTTCCTTTGAGCATTGTCCTGATACAGTCTTTTCTTTAGAAGATTGAGTTGCACTTATGTAACCCTATGTAGCTGAATTCTGATTTGTTGTCTTATGTGTTGTTGTGGACTAAGAAACCTGAGTTGTTGTGGATTGATGAACCTGAGTTACTGGTGTATTACCATGGGTTGCATTGGACTGAGATGACTGAGTTGTTGGAGCATTGCCATGTGTTACATTGGACTAAGATGACTGAGTCCAATGTAACAAGATTTCTCCTTTTTGTCACTCCATCAATCTCCCCTTGCTCAATATTTCTCCTTTTCTTTGGTCTGCCAGGCATCTTCCTATACTTAGGTGGCTGCACATATGGATATGGAGTCTTGAGCCACAAATTGGATCCATTAACAGGGTACATAACATGCTTATATACTTCCTTGTACTTAGAGACTCTGTAATATTCAGGAATATAATCATCCACTTTAAAATTCCTAGACTTCATGGAAGATATTGCATGGACACAGGGAAGTCCTGTTAGTTCCCATCTTCTGCAAGAACAATGAAATTCCTTCAATTTCACAGTGAATTTTTCAGCAGGGTTTTCTAAATGCCTCACTTCAAACATATGTTTATCTGACATCCTACAATAACAATAAATGCCATTAATAACAGGGTACAAAAAAATAACAACACTAATCAACAACAATACTAACATATGCACATACCTGACTAGCTATAAGTTAGTGAAATTACTAGTTATCTCAAGTTTTTTTTCCTAATGTTGGGCAAAATTTCATTACCAGAAACATCTTGGAACCTCAATCTATTTTTTGCCCATTTCTCCATAATATAAGTTCTGATCTCCTCAAGCATTGTCACAAGTGGTTTTCCTCTGGAGTTAAGAATGCAGCTGTTAAATGACTCAAACATGTTATTTAGCACAACATCACACTTTTTGGTATTTGTATCCTAGTATAATCCCCCAAAAGACCCATAAACCCTATCCCTGACAGCCACTCTTGCTCTTATTGCTTTAGTCTTGTTTATCCCCACATTACACTTTCTTAAAGACTTTTCTTTTGTATCCTTAACCTTCAACCTAGGATTGTTTTTCAATGCATTCTAAATCCTCTTGCTCAACCACCTTGTAGATAGCATCTTCACATTGTACTCTCTACTACAATTGTGTTTGTCAATGATTTTTTGTACTTGCTAAAATCCTCATATGGTAGCCTGGAACAATAGAGCTACCAGTCACACTCATCCTTACATATCACCCTCACCCTTTTCTTGTCATATTTTATTAACTTTAGGTCTCTACCATTTTGTACAGCATGAGGTGACTGCATCCTTAATATCACTTTTGGAAGTAAAGTACATACCAAGTTCCCATTTGTAATTGGACATATCTTTCCTTTCCTTAAAGAAGGGGTACTTTTTCCTCTCAACTATGAAATTGTCCTCACTGTCACAACCACTTTGAATATCTTCACTGTCATTATCACTCCCCTTATACTCTCTTTTATCTTGTTTGTTTTTTGTCCCACTTGATTTCCCATAAATTTCATCTCCCATGAGGTTAGTAACTTCATCTTTATCCATCTCATCATACTCATCAGATTCATCATCAAATGCTATCTCAAGTGCACTATCATAATGTTAACTCTCATCCTCATTATCATCAGAATTTGATTTCACACCAACATTACCAGTTTCCACATTGTTTGATTCCACACCAACATTGCCAGTTTCTACTTCTTCCACAATAACACTACCAGTTTCTACTTCTTCCACAAAAACATTGTCATGATTTAGCCCAGTTTCTACTTCTTCCACACCAACATTGCTAGTTTTACTTCTTCCACACCAACATTGCCAGTTTGTCCTTCTTCCACACCAACATTTCCAATTTTCCCTTCTTCCACACCAACATTGTCAGTTTCTACTTCTTCTACACAACATTACCATGATACATCCCAGTTTATCATTCTTCCACCACAACATTAGAATTATTCATCTCAGCCAACCTATCAACTATGTCATCATGCAACTTATTAAGTAACTCTTCAACCTCATCTACAATGATCTTAGGCTTCTGAACAACTGGTGCATCACAATACTCAGGTTGAGACACTGTGTGTTGAATGTAAATGTCAACACTTCGGTGCACCTTGTAAAGGTCTGCAGTTTCTAAAGCACCTTTGTCATCAACTAAGACATTCATCCCAAATTGTGGATCCTTGTAATACATTTTCTTAAAGTCCATGTAACCTAACTCCTTCAAAACATCTACTAACTCAAAATAACTCTACCTATCAACATCTATTATCACGTCAGCTACCTCTCCTCCTTCATACACACTCAGCTCAGTATCAACGAACTCACCATTGTGATGAATTTTGAGCACCATAAATTCGTCCATGGTAACCTAATAAATTCGTTCAATAACAAGAAGTTAAAACCCTAAATCTAGCAAAACCTTAAATCTACATGTAGCCCTAATTCTAACATAACCCTAAATCTAAGCAAACCCTAAAAACATGCAGAAAATACTTACCTGGAATCGTGCTTTCGTCTCCAGTCTTCGCAGAATCGTCTTCGCATGCAGCTTCGTCAATCGCCTTCTTCTTCGTGTTTCAAACTTAGAGTTTTTTTTCGTTTTGATAACAATGAATGGAGTTATCCCTTACATTTTGTTGTACATATATCTATTACAGTGCCATCTGGACTCCACTTGTGACACCCCAAATAATTTGATTATTAAATAATTAGAATTTTTTATTAATTAATTTAATTAGAAGTTTAATTATTAGTATTTTTGGATTATTGTAATTTATTAATTAAAATAAAAGTGGAAGTGTTGGTGGTGTGAAGCGTAAAGTGGGGGGGGGTGATGAGTAAAAGGCTCTACTCACACTATTCATTTTATTTTTATTATTTTAGAATAATAAAAGGAATAAAAGAAGGAAAAGGGAAAAGAGAGGAATTGGGAGGTTTTCATCATACGTGCAATTGAGAAGAGAAAAAGGAAGGAGGAAAAGCCAAAGGTGTCAGAATCCGACGAATTCTCACAAGATAAGGGGTGATTTTGTCTGATTGTTATGCCTTATGAGTTTTGATAACCAATAGAGTTGATTAACATGTTAGAAATCCCAATTTAGGATTCTCTAGGTTTGTAAGATTTGATCCAAATTTACCCAATTGCATGAAATTAGAACGAATGGATGTTATAGGATTGTTGGATGTGGTTAAATGATGTTAAACCTCACTATTATACTGTTGTTGGGTTGGATGTGTTGATTCGTAGAGGAATGATGGGGTTTGAGTTGGGAAGAAGAATGCTGTCAAATTGAGTATTTTCTGCTACAAAACGCGCAGGAACCGGTTCCCAGTATGGAGGAACCGGGTTCCCTTTGTAAAACTCACTAAAATTTTCATTTTTGAACGCAGGAACCGGTTACTCCTGGGGAGGAACCGGGTTCCTAGTGCAAATTTTACACATGAAAATGACATTTTTTGCAGGAACCGGTTCCCCATATGGAGGAACCCGTTCCCACTGTTACTTTTTGAAAAATACTAAACTTTAAAAAATTCATAACTTTCAAACAGTAAGTCCGTTTTAGTCGCCGTTTTGGACGTTGTTTCTCAAATTAAATACTATATTTTATAAAATGGAGAAAATTATAATTAATGGATTTTATTTTGAAAAGAGCCGTTTTTCCGATTTGTGACCAATGAGAGTTATGGGAATGGTGGATGAATGAGTATAGGATTGTTCTGACAGGTTGAACGTGGAATGAGGCTTGTATGCTATTTTCCTGTTGTTTATTCATGATTGTATTGATATCATGTGTTGTTGTCGATGTTGTATATTCATGATGGTGGTTGTTATCTTATGTTGTTGTTGATGTTGTATATACCTGGTAGTTGTTGATCTTAGTTGTTGTTGTTGTATATACTGGTGATAGTCTTACTAATTGAAGGATAAGCGTTTGACATATTTATGCTTTGTGATGATTTATTTCATGATAGGTGATGATATCATGTTGTGGTTGATGATGGTTTATGATGTCTGATGTGGTAATAACCTGTGTTGAATGTTGCATGCTTTATGATGTGCATGCATATGCATTCTGGTGGAGTTAATTCCCATTGTGTGGAATTGGATTTGCAGAGCCAATACCCATACCCAGTGGTTTAGTGGTGGTGAGACTGGATTCGTGTCTCAATGGTGTATGGGCGAATAGATGATTAACGTTGTGTCCGAGGTGGAAACAGAGCAGTGTGTGAATTTAGTTCACTGTTGGTACCACATGCATAGAGTCTTGCATTGCATATGGATTATAACATGATAGGATGATTTCCAGTGTTATAATCTTGTTATTGTTATCATTGTGCCTAATGTACTGCATAACTTGTATTTGTGTATTGAATCTGATTATACTGAATAGGGTGGACTGATGTCTTATGATATTTTATTGTTTTTGATGAACTTATAATGCATTTTAATTATGATAAAATCTCACCCTTACTTTGATGATTTCAGATTGAAGTCTTAGCTTCTTAGGAGTTGGTGAGGATGGATCTTGAGCTATGCATTTAATACAATTATGAGAATGAAAGCGGAAGCGTACCTGAATTTGACATTGAGAATCAACGAAGATTTGCGGGTATGTGATCTTCTAATTTATAGAGTTCTCTATGGCTCCTTGATTCTCCTCTAACGGGGATGAAGAGAGAATTCCTAATAAGCCATTATTTTTTGTTGTCTACAAATGGGGACCATAAACCCTATAAATAACCTTAGGGTTATTTCTTAGTATTCAATATTCTAATTTGGCCCCTCATCAAATTAGATATTGACTTATAGTATCTACACAATAACCTGACCTTTCATGACATTTATGCTTTTAGCCATAAACTTAATATTATATTAATTAGACCCCTTTAATTCTTGACTAATTAAAATAATGGCACTAACACCTTAAATATTACATTTGTGACCCAAAATTCTAACAATCTCCCATTGGTCACATATGTAATCATATACATGTGTTAAACTTTATGAGCTCAAAATTTGCCATTATATTCCTTAAGCATATCCAAATTATCTCGTCCATTAATCATGTCACTATTCAGAACCAAAGTGATTTTTATTATAGTAATCATAACTAAACCCATCAATGGTCACCAATAGTGACACAACTAAATGACATAAATCCATCATGAAATGTGTAGCATGAAAATCACATGAATCAATTAGAACTAAAATTATCTCCTTCTGAATGATAAAGTGATTTTGATGATATCTTGATTAAGACTATCCAGAATTCTAATATCTGCACACTCAATGAAACAATTAGAACTAAAATTGTTCTTCCTAAAATATATGCATTGTTATCATTAAAACATAAAGATTTAAACACATATCCAAATCTTGTTCTGACATATACAAAATAATCTCTTTGTGAATTTTACAATTCTACCCTTTCCAGAATTACAAAAGTATCCTTACTCACAAAAGAACTTAAGCTAAAATCTTAGTGAGAGAAAGTTAAAAATGAAACTTTAGATAGAGATAGATAGATAGATGGATAAAGAGGGAGAGAGAGTGTGTGAGTTGTGTCTAAACATGGATCTGGAATATATGAAATGAGAAAAAGAAACATTTGTTTATAGATTTGAGGTTGGCTCAAAAAGGAATTTAAAAATCTTGTACTTAAAGACAACCTAATTGATTACGCTACATTCTTAATAGATTAGATAAATGAAATAATCGCTTTTAAGTTCTCAAAAGTAAGGTTAAGATATCTAGTTGTTGCCCAAAATTAAGGTGTTTTCAAAACAGTTTGGTCCTACAATTTTCTCATTTCTAACCAATTATACAAAAGTTCTAATGGATTAAAAAAGTAAGAAACTTGCTCGTGGCTATTTTGATTGATCCTAATCCATCTAGCACAACTTCCAGATGGTTTTCAAGATATTTTCTTTTGACAAAGTATTTTTTAAAAAGCTTTAGTGTGTGTGTGCACGCGCGCACGCTTTAGCCTTACACTTTTACGATAAAGCCCTTTTATTTAAAAATTGTTCACTCACTTATTAAATTTAGGATTGATCTAAGTAATTATAGTCTTTGTAATATGTTTTCTATTTCGGGGACACTTGCTTGAGCAGGTTAAGATGAGGATTTAATTATTTTCCTTGTTTGCCATCATAAGATAGCCAACTCCATCAAACCTTTAACAATCAGGTTTGTTCTTTATCTGTTTATTCGTATATGCTTGACTTATCATAAGATCAACATTTAAGCAGTCAACGAGAGGCCGCAAAGTTCCAGGTGAATTGCCCCTTGAGGTTTCTCTATGAGGTGATGAATTTTGGGGCGAGGCTCTTGTACCAGGCCATAACACCCTTCCTCAGGGTAGTAGGGAACAACCTACACTTGATGATGCCCCTAACGACACAGTATTCAAGCATCGCCTCGATGTTTTCGATGTGGTCGTTGGGACATGGGGTGTCATCGTACATGTTCAGTGGTGGTGGATTCTCTATCTCGACGGGAAGTGGGGCCCTCATGATCTCGCGAGAAAGTGGACCGCGAGGGTCATCATCGTCGCTTCGGACTGGTGAGAAAGATTGCAAAGACTAAAATTGGGGACCCTTGTTGCAACGTGGAGAGCCCTTTGACCGACTCTTGCGCTTGCTGGAATGCTCGACGTCTCTATTCTTCTTGGGTGAGGGACGCTCCCTTCGGGGATGGATGCGCCCCCGTTTCTTGGTTGCCACAGGCTGCTCTCTCGAGCTGAGGTCGTTGACCCGTTGGTTGGGGTTAAAGGCTCTAGGAGTCCTCTCGTTTGTGTCTACACGGGAGAGACAATGAAAATATTATAAGACCATTTCTAACGCTTATCAATTGCAATTTCATATATTGAATGAGTCTTTTAGAATTATATCATTGAAGTAAAAAATTAAATGAGTTGTTTCAAACTTATGTGGTTTAATAAGTTCCATAAAAAACTAAAAAATAAAAAATGAATAGTACTGTTGGGATGTTTTAAGTGATTGGATGTTGATCGAAGGGTTTAAAAAAACCACATTTATTTTTATTTTATAGTTTCAAAATGATTACTTTTAAATCATAACCGTCTGATTTCAATCATATAAATTTCTTAACTTGAATGCGTAAATGAAGTCTCCTTTGACGTAGTGAATCACCCTCCATAAAAATGAGCATCCGCGTCTTGAAATTGGGTATCCCGACAAAAGGTAAGGGATATATTTTTGGATATATAATAGTAAAAGGACAAGATTTAACACATGATAAAATTTATACCAGATGTACGAAGGGTAAGCTATCACGCCAGCATTTATTTTACAAAATCCACTCCTACTTTTTCTGTTTTTTTCTGTAAATTAAAAAAAAAAAAGAAAAAGAAAAAGAAAAAAGAAAATAGTATTAAATTGTAAAAATTTGTCACCCCACATGGTCTCCACCTCATTGCCGTCTGAAACTCTTATATTCACCACCACGCACTCATTCTCATCTCTCTATCTATCTCTTCTTTCTCTCACTATTTCTATTCCTTCCCTGAGTCACTCACTCCGAGTCACTTTATCTTCTAGCATCATCGCTCCTTCCTACCATGTCTTCCGCCTCCCCCGCCGCCGTTTCCGGCGAATTCATGCTCTTCGGAGTTAGAGTCGTCGTTGATTCCATGAGGAAGAGTGTTAGCATGAACAATCTCTCCCAGTACGAACAACCTCACGACAACAATATCAAGGATGATAATAACAAAGACGCTATCGCCGCCGGTTACGCCTCCGCTGACGACGCCGTTCCGAATAACTCCGTTAGAAACCGCGACCGCGAGCGTAAACGAGGTCCGATCATCTATCTCCGATCGTTAACCGTTTTCTGTTTTTATAGTAGGTTCTCTTATCATTTTATTGAATCCAATGATAATCGATGTTGATTTCTTTGTGAATTTTGGAATGGATCAGGAATTCCATGGACGGAGGAAGAGCACAAGCTGTTCTTGGTTGGATTGCAGAAAGTAGGGAAAGGTGATTGGAGAGGAATCTCAAGGAACTATGTGAAAACAAGAACGCCCACGCAGGTTGCTAGTCATGCTCAGAAATATTTTCTCCGCCGAAGTAATCTCAATCGCCGCCGCCGTAGATCTAGTCTCTTTGATATCACCACCGACTCGGTAATTCCATCATCATCATATTCTATTCAAACTGCTTGATTATCTTTCTTTTTTTAAATTAAAATTAAATTGATTTTTCAGCAATCTCTATATAGATATAGTGAAAAACTTTTGGTATGAACTTGGGTTCAATAAGTTATATTCCTAATCAATAGAGTATAAATAATTATGGCATTCGATTTTCTCTCTTATTTATTACTACTCTTCTAACTTTGATTCAATAGTCAAACTCAACACTGTTACTTTTACCATGTTAAGAATTTGAAAGAGAAAAAAAATGGTAATCAAATTTGGGCTTTTTTCTTTTTGTTCATGTGAAAATCCTTTGGTAGTCTTAGAGAAATTTAAACAGATTCTAAGACTTATGCTTGTTCCCGTCATGAATTAGTATTATACAGAAATAGCAGGCAACAACGAGAAAGAAATAAAATTTTCATGATCTGATCAATTTTTTTTGTATGTGTCAGGTGTCTGCGATTCCAATGGAGGAAGATCAGGTGAAAAATCAAGACAGTGTTTCACAAGTACAGCCCATATGTCCTGCAGCCCCAGAAACTAGAAAAAGCAATGGCTTTCCTTTTATGTCCGTATATAATTTGGGTGTTGACGAGAGCCCAATGGAAGAACTGACTCTAGGACAAGGAAACGCGAAACAAAATTTCACAACCAATCTATTCCATCCAATTCCTTTTGTTGTTTCAGATCCTAAAGCTTCCACTGTGTCTGATATCACGTCCAGTTCAAGTTCATCTATTGAACCTCCAACACTCTCACTTGGGCTGTCTTTCTCATCTGATCAAAGGAAGACATCATCAACACACTCAGCTTTACATGCAATGCCATGTTTCAACAACAGAGATAACATCATAAGCGTTGCTTAAAAAATGGCTTATAATGATGTTATAGTCCATCATATCTTAAGCATCTTGGATTCAAAGATTACAGATATATTTATGATCTATAGTCTCCTAACTACCGTCTTTTTGATGGGAGAAGAGAAAGGGCGATGGATTCATAGAAAGCAAGCTTAGGAGACTAAATTTGATGCTTGTGTTCCTTGTACAGTAGCTATGTTATTGTTTTGTTTATGTTAAAATGTCATGACTTTAGATTCTTGTTTATTTTGGTCGTTTATGTTTGTAGTGGTTGATGTAACCAAAAATAACAAAGTAATCTATGTTCGTTCATTGCTGATAACGTTGGATGTGGACTACACAGATGAATGGTTGGTTTTGTGGCTACTTTGGGGGATAAAATATCAAATTGGATTCGAACATTGTTGTTTAAATCGGACTGTACTGCTTTGTCTGCTTCTTTCGACGGGTTGAATTAGGAATAATGTAGCTTCTTTTCATTTAACTTTAAAACTAACATCTCAATTCACATTAAATTTTATCCATCGTTAAAACTATAGTCACATAATTCGCTGG
Organism: Vicia sativa; assembly: GCA_021764765.1. Lineage (NCBI taxonomy): Eukaryota > Viridiplantae > Streptophyta > Magnoliopsida > Fabales > Fabaceae > Vicia > Vicia sativa. The sequence continues at coordinate 201,994,400 of CM038796.1, forward strand.
TATTTAAATGACAAAAGTTTCACGCATATCAATTCTCGGTATTTAAATGACATAATATTTATTAAATAAATTAGAAATTATAAAAACAAAATTATCAAATAAATTAGAAATTATTAAAACAAAATTATGATGAGGTCTCATATTATTGACCGCATTAATTTAATATTACAAATAATGTACCGATTATTATATTTGAACGTATTGCGAACTCAAATAATATTATTGATTATGTATATCTCTCGTGACTCAAATAGCATTATTGATTATGTATATCCCTCGTGTATTTAATTATTTTAGAGTTGCAAACCGTCCGTTTCATACCATATGCAAACCGTGTGATTATGGATGAACTCATTTATAATTCTATATTAGTGAATTAATTTACACCACCAAATTAAATTTTTAAGACGTTGAGTTTAAGACGGTGTGGTAATTAATACTGATTCGATCACGTAATTGAACTCATGATTTAGACATTTAAGACATTGAGTTCAATTTAAAGTTTAAAAAGGTTGTTAACCTGTCATTCCTGTTTGGTGTTAGTAGATAGGCACGTTTTTTTTTTCTTTGGTAATGAATGGGACATATTTACGGCAAATTATCACAAACAGTGGGGGTTGGGTAGCTGTATTAGCATCATAATAACTGTGTCTTGCTTCATGTTTTGGGCCATACATTATCCGGTTTCTCCAACACCATCTTGTTGGCTTCTATAGTTCTTTGAGAACAATGTTTCCAGTTAGGATTTTTCACGTTTCTTATCATAATAATTAAGGGACCACCTTGAATTTGTTCTGTCAACTACGTATGGGTGTTTAATAGTTTCATTAACGGGGTGATAACGGAAGAATTATAGTGGTTTTTTTTTAAGTTAAATAAACAAATTTATAAATCAAGAACAAAAAATTCTTGATATTTTTGAAGTTATTACTGCCGGGAATTTTTTTCATATTAAAAAAAATTCACTATTCATCTAAATTTATAGAATATATTTACAAAATTATTTGAATGAGATAAGAAGGAGAAACACTTATTATGGTTTTGTCAGTCGAGTTGAGAAAGTTATTAAAGAGATATGTTTCCACTCTTAAGCAATGGCGCTCTACTAGGTGTGGGTAGTTTAGTTTGGGCCCACCGCTCATTGGGACAATTGTGGGGGCGTAATATAGAAAAACTTTACTCATACCCATGCTATATTTATCCTTTCATTGCTAAAAATTTTAAAATATTTTAATTAATGCTTTTGATCTTAAATAATTTATTGTTCGGTTTTTATTATTTTATTTAACTATTTTTAAATTATTGACCTGCATATCTACTTGAATTACTTTGTTTGAAGTGTTTTGATACTAGATAATTGTTGTGTAAAAGTGTGACTCATTAGTTCTATATTATTTAGAATAAGTTAAATAATTTATAAGTGAGAAGATTCATATATCTATCAATTTAAAACTTTGACCCAATATAAATGCTGATGATATAATTTTTATTGGATAATTTAATTATAGATTTCTCGATTAATTTCATATTCATCGACGGAATAATTTTTTATTGTTTCATAGATATAGAGACTCCTGTGCAATTATGCAATTAAAACCACATGTAGATTCATTTATATTCTTTTAAAATCTTTTTTGTGGGTTGTGATAGCAAATCAAAAAATAATAATCTATAAATTAAAAATAATATTAGTAATACATAATTCTTAAAATAATAATACATGTGTAATGTTCGAAATAAATGTGTAAATTTAGGATCATCCTCATTAGCACGTATTTGTTGGATAACATGATGAAGCAAATTTATAATTGTGATAGCCTCATATTTGACTGTCCTACATCATAGACAGGAATATGTATTGTTCTTTGCGTATCTTATGGGATGATATCAACCGAGAATGTGAAATTCTATAACACTACTTCATGTATTCAACATCAACATCAACATCATGTGAATTGTTAGTTGTTAGTGCTTGACCAACTACCTCATGCACGCTGAAATGGTAACCAATCCACTCAACATTAATATTAGGTGTGTTATAATTAGGAGGTGGAGGTAATATATACTGTCTAAATTCAAACTGGAATATACACTTGTTAGACAAGTATGGAACAACTAGACCACACCATTGAAGACAACCCCCTATACAGACATATCATCAAATGGTCGCTCATGACTATGAGTCTCGAATTGGGAGTCATATGACATTAACAAGTGTCAGCTCATCCAACTCACTCCTTGCCTCATCAACAATAAAGGTTCCTTGCTTATATGCCCATCTCATAGCTGAAGAAGTCCACTACTGTTAGTTGCAATCTGACTCTCTTCTCTCCACCATCTATTAAAAAAATACTAGTGACACCAATATTATTACAACATTAATATTATAAATAATAAATGAACTAATACAAAATAAATAAAATAAGCACCTTAGTAGAGAGGCGTATCTGACGACCTATTGACAAGTAAATATAGACCCATCTCCTGAAAATATGTACTTGGTCACAATGCAACTACAACCAACCTTCATTTATCACATGACGATAGATTTTAAAATAGTGGTAGATATTTTTCCTTTACAAGAGTAAAACTCTTGTCCTCAAAAATAGTGCAACATACCAACATTAACATATAAGCTCTAATAGTATAGTTAAATTGATCAAGATCTCAATGGAGCTCAAATAAAGTATTAAAACTACTCTAGCATATAATTTAGACCCCTGCAAGTATGGGTCTCTAGTGCGTCCTTCTTTATAGTCTCCCTTAATAACTCTATAGAAAGCGCAACATCACTTCTTCCTTGATACCCAATAGGCATCTTAGAAGTCACTCATAATCGGAAGATGAAGTAGGCAAGTAACATTTGTCCAAAGTAATCGTTATTTTACCAAATAACTTATGAAAGGACGTTGTCTCTAAATGCCACCTCTCCATAAATGATGATATAATGTTGGCGTCAATCCTCTTAAAACCGGTTCGTTGATGAAGATAGACCAAAACCATTCAATCAGCTATGTATCTGTTAGCTGGAAAATTCGATGCTTAAAGTTTCATGAAGATATTAAAGTTTTTTTGAAGAAAAATCAAGAAGATTAAGAAAATGCTTTGAGAGCAGTTTAACATGGTCTTTTCAACTAGAATTCAACTTAAACAAGATGAATTCAAAATATCATATTTGAAGGATACTTAAGGCGAGTTCGACGAAGAGATTTGAAATAAGACTAAAACATTCAAATTTTGACACTTATTCCTTTTGAAAAAAGACGCGTGGAGGCCTTTGAAGGATCGAACGCTTGCAAGCGAGATTGTGTCATCTTCTGATCAGAAGATCGTTTGTTTAGAATTAGTATAAATGTGAGTCTCTAGTTTAGATTTTATGTGTTCAATTGATGTACAAATTACTCTATAAACTCAAAGTATCAAAGTCAATCGAGAAACGAGTTTTGAGCAATGTACATATGAAACACCATATTAACTTTTAGTATTTATCTAATTTTTTTCAAATCATTTACATTCTTTTTAAGATTCAATCAAAACTCTTTAATAATCCTGTTATTTTCATAAATCGTTTCGTTATTTCCTTTCAAATTACTTTTACTTTCGAAGAGAATATTGTCTAAAAAACTTAGAGAAAACAAAATATACATTGTCGTCCTATGATCAATCTAGTTGATCCTATAAGTAACCAGAATTATTAGAATTCAGAAGACTAGCGGTTGTTTACTAACTTTCACGGTAAACAAATTGGCATGCTCACTGGGACCAAGTGTCTATTTTGTTAGAAATTTTCACTATTTTCGTACACTTTTTATCTTTACCATTGTTGCATAAGATTAAGAAGTGGTAGAATAGTCAAAACTAGCGAAACATTATCCAATAGGAAACATGTTAGGAAAATGGTTAATCCACCAAACAACAATGGATAACAACCCCCTCATTCGACGGGGGAAAATACGACTGCAATGTCTGTAGCTGAACTAATACATATTCAAGTAAGTACGACGTGCTAGATTTTATTCATAAACCTTATAAATTCTATCAATATAGAATTCAAGAACAGAAAACCCTTAAACTCATATCTTAATACAATTATGAGAATGAAAGTGGAAGCGTACCTGAATTTGCCATTGAGAATCAACGAAGATTTGCGGGTATGTGATCTTCTAATTTGTAGAGTTCCCTATAGCTCCTTGATTCTCCTCTAACGGGGATGAAGAGAGAATTCCTAATAAGCCGTTATTTTTTATTGTCTACAAATGGGGACCATAAACCCTATAAATAACCTTAGGGTTATTTCTTAGTATTCAATATTCTAATTTGGCCCCTTATCAAATTAGATATTGACTTATGGTATCTACACAATAACCTCACCTTTCATGACATTTATGCTTTTAGCCATAAACTTAATATTATATTAATTAGACCCCTTTAATTCTTGACTAATTAAAATAATGGCACTAACACCTTAAATATTACATTTGTGACCCAAAACTCTAACAATCTCCCATTAATCACATATGTAATCATATACACGTGTTAAACTTTATGAGCTCAAAATTTGCCATTATATTCCTTAAGCATATCCAAATTATCTCGTCCATTAATCATGTTACTATTCAGAACCAAAGTGATTTTTATTATAGTAATCATAACTAAACCCATCAATGGTCACCAATAGTGACACAACTAAATGACATAAATCCATCATGAAATGCGTAGCATGAAAATCACATGAAGTTGGTCTGTATATGTCGATTTTCAACTGGCCCTACTTTACTTTAGTGAGATCACTCAATAACTTTATTGTACAAAATGTAAAATGCTGAATACCAAACCTTGTTAATTTGGAAAATATCCAAAATCATAGTATGCATACATAATACCAAAACACAGAACATAGAATTCATAATCTACTTACTCCCACTAAACCAAAGACTCCTCTAATGGTATAACATACATGCGAGCAGTGTGCTCATGAAAGACCTTGGTTGGAAGACCTTTTGTAAGAGAGTTTGCTATTATGGAGTATATCCCCAAGTGTTCTACAGGAATCTGTCCATTTTGTACCCTTTATTTAAAAACTAGGAACTTGATTTCAATATATTTTGACTTAGTCGAGCTCCTATTATTCTTACATGATCATTGATTTATTGTCATAGTATAACTTAAGTGGTCTTTCAATTCTTTCCATATTTTGCAGCCCAGTGACAATATTCCTTATTCGTATCCCATGATTGGATGCCTCATAACTTGCTATAAACTATGTTGCCATGGTGGGTGAAGCCGTAAGAGTTTTCTTGGCACTGCGCCAAGAAACTGCACTACCAACCAACATGTATATATAGCCTGAATTGAATCTTTTATTGTTTTGGCATCCAACAAAATCTGAGCCAGATTATCCAGTGATCTCTAACTGGTATAACCTCCTATATGTGAGCATAGTCTTTTGTTCTCTTTAAATATCTTATAACCTTTTGGCTGTTTTCCAATGATCCATTTCTGGATTGCTCAAATATCTGCTTAACATCCTTTGATGAATGTCGTAATTAAATCCATTCGATGGATTTCCAAATCATAATGTGCAACAAGAGCCATGGTTGTCCCAACATAGTCTTTTAATAAAACCAGAGAGAAAGTCTCTTTAAAGTCATTTCATTCCTTTTGAGTATAATCCTTAACCACAAGAAAAACTTTATGCATCTCCACATTACCGTTAGAATCCCGTTTGGTCTTAAAATTCCATTTGTAACCAATGAGTTTCACACCTTCTGGTAATGGGACAAGTTCTCAAACTTTATTGTCTTGCATGAACTTTATGCTCCTACTTCATCACTTCAATCCACTTACCATTAATTTCCTCATATTTTTGAAGAAATAATATGTAATAATCTAGAATAACATTTCTCCTTTCTTTAATGGATCTCGGCAGAGATAATGGTTCTTGTAACACATTTTCTTGAGGATTTTGAGTTTGTTCTTCATGAATTACCAAATCATATTGAGTAGGAGGAAGATTAGCAATGTCTTGTGGAGGTTCCATACTCGCTTGACCAAAAGCAACTGTATGAATCGATTCTTGAATTGTTATCGATTCTTCCTCTAAAACAAAGTCTCTAACCTTATTCTTCCCCCCAAACTCAATATCCTCAAAAAATGTGGTGTTTCCGTCTCAAAAATTGAATTTAATTTAGGATCATAAAATTTGTAGCCCCTAGACCTTTAAGAATAACCAATAGATTAGTTGCTCACTGTTCTAGAGTCCAATTTATTTTCATTGGATTATTAGGCTTTGCCTCAACTTTCAAGAATTTGCCATGGAAAGCTATTCTCTCAAGCAAATATAGATTATCATGACCCATAAGAGAACCAGTTCCAACAATATATGAATTGAAAGACAACTTGAATATATTGTTTCCAAATGAATAAGAATAACCTGATTTATCCATATAAGGAACCGAAATTAAATTCAGTATAAATGACGGAACCACATAAGTGTCTTTCAAATCCAAATAAAATTTGATACACAATAATAATCTAAAATTCCATATATCTCCCATCTCCACCGACTAGCCATCTCCCACATAGATGTATCTTTCAATATAATTTGGCTTTCGCTAGTTTAGGAAACCCTTTATTGAAACACGTAGTTGCACCACAATCTAACCACCAACTATTTCTAGGTAATGGATCTAAATTGATCTCGGAACAAGCCAAAATATGACTTATGCGATTGGAGGCAGCGATCCAACTTCTCATAATATTTCCTCTATTCAGAGAAACCAAATTCCGAAGGAGAAGGTGGTTGTTTCATCCTTAATACAAGGTCAAAATGGAATGTTCTCATTCCATTCCTTAAAAGTTGTCCCATTAAAGACCCGAATCTTACTCTTATTTCCAAATATTGAAACAGTTGTAGCTGAAAACCAAGAACAAACTTAAATATCTTAAATATACTCACAAAAAAAATTGAATTAAGAATTTGTTCAAATAAAAATTGAATTATGAATTTGTTCAATTGAAAAATGAGTTTTGAGCAATGTATGTATGAAACACCACATTAATTTTTAATGTTTATCTACTTTTATTCGAATCATTTATTTTTTTTTATTTTTTATTATTATTATTATTATTATTATTATTATTATTATTATTATTATTATTATTATTATTATTATTATTATTATTATTATTATTATTATTATTATTATTATTATTATTATTATTATTATTATTATTATTATTATTATTATTATTATTATTATTATTATTATTATTATTATTATTATTATTATTATTATTATTATTATTATTATTATTATTTATTATTATTATTATTATTATTATTATTATTATTATTATTATTATTATTATTATTATTATTATTATTATTATTATTATTATTATTATTATTATTATTATTATTATTATTATTATTATTATTATTATTATTATTATTATTATTATTATTATTATTATTATTATTATTATTATTATTATTATTATTATTATTATTATTATTATTATTATTATTATTATTATTATTATTATTATTATTATTATTATTATTATTATTATTATTATTATTATTATTATTATTATTATTATTATTATTATTATTATTATTATTATTATTATTATTATTATTATTATTATTATTATTATTATTATTATTATTATTATTATTATTATTATTATTATTATTATTATTATTATTATTATTATTATTATTATTATTATTATTATTATTATTATTATTATTATTATTATTATTATTATTATTATTATTATTATTATTATTATTATTATTATTATTATTATTATTATTATTATTATTATTATTATTATTATTATTATTATTATTATTATTATTATTATTATTATTATTATTATTATTATTATTATTATTATTATTATTATTATTATTATTATTATTATTATTATTATTATTATTATTATTATTATTATTATTATTATTATTATTATTATTATTATTATTATTATTATTATAATATGGTCATCTTTAAACTTCATTAATTTTAATAAATAGTTATAGGAACATTGCACTACTATACTTTTTCATAATTTATTTTTCCCTTTAACTTTAACTTTTGTTTTCTTTCACGTTAGCCCTTTATCTGTATCAACATTTACAATATTGAATTGAACATCATTTTTTCAATTTGATTTCTTAACCATTAAGCTTCAACATACCTTTGTTCATATTTTGAGTGAGAACTGTGGAAGAATGGATTGATAGCTCACAAAGTACTAAAATTTGATTCACGTTTAATTAACAACAGCATGTTTTTTTCAAAGACATAAATTCCGTAGAAAAAAAATCTAGAGAACCCAACATTATTTTTTTGAAGATAACCAGAGGCACGAGCTACACATTGGAATGCAATTAATTATGTCACTAATGAGTTGTACAATATTTTGTTGTTACCATCTACCCTTAGTTTGAATGGAAGAGTCAAGGGGTGTCAACGGAAAGGAAAGGATGCAGCGGGAGATACATTCTCATTTTAATTTCTGCTTATGAATTTATTTTTTATTTCCGTTTCGGATCCTCATTATAGAGGAATTTGTTTCTCATCCCCGTATTCACGGATTTCGACGAGTCCCCACGAATTTCCTCATTTTTTGTGGATATTTTTAAACAAAAATATTTATTTATTATTTTTAACTAATTTAATAGAAAAATTTAAAAAACTATCAACAATAATCTAATCATCTATCATAAATATATTATTTTAACAATATTTAATTTTGAGATTCATGAACACAAAATTTTCAAACTTTAAAAAATTAAAATTGTCATTTAGATCTCTCTTTTTTACTAATAAATTATTTGAAATGACAAATAAACCAACATAAAAATGTTAAATTATATATTAGTTAACGATATTACGAAATTCTAGTGCGAGACGGAGAATCTCCAGAATGAGGAACATGTTCGTCATCCTCATTCCCAAAACATTTGGGAGAATTTTATTTCACATCCCCGAACGTAGAGAATGTTTACGACAACATTTTATCTGAAAAAATCAAATTGTACACGCTTGTATGTTCAATTTATCATGTAGTACTACTGCAACTTCTCCTTTCACATGAAATAATTGAAAGCTATACATATCAAGAAAGAAATCCCTTTATTCTTCACTCTGACTCAAGAAGTTCTTCACAGTCAAAATAATACAACATTCTATTACAAAAATGTCTTACAAATACTCCATTTTTTCAGCAATATTGACCTATTTTATTAACCACGGCAAAGTTGATTGTGATTAACCACATATTCAATTAAATTAATCATATTATTAAATATAATTAATTAATTAATTGATTTGAGTTTATTTTTCGATCTTCATTAGATAAGAAAAAACAAAGAACACTTTGTTTATAGAAAATTCCTAGACTCTAAACCCAACATAAGGATAGGTTAGGAACAAAAATATACAATACATTTTAGTTTGTACCATATTTAACGCTTCGTAATTTTGATTGAGGTTAGACCAACGTCAAATGAAGATAACAAAAGATTTAGAGGCTCTTTGAATCTCTTGTAAAAACAGCTTTTTTTTTTGTTTTTACAAATTAAAAACTTAAAAATCTATTTAGGAAGCTAGTTTCTAAAAACTATTTTCTTAAAAATTCTATTTTAATTTTTGAAAATTAAAAATTAAAAATTTGTTTAATGTGGTTTTAAAAATTCTTTTCTATTTTTTAATTTTTAAAAACAAAAAATTAAAATAACTAAATTATATTTTAATTTTTAAAAATTAAAAACAAAAACTATTTTAAATAAGTCGTAAAACAACACTAATATGCTTTGCTTTTCACTTTACAAGTCGTAGGATTGAAATCACACAAAAAAATATATTATTTTCTATAATTTTTATTAATGACAGTTTTAATAATTATAAATATAATTTTTATAATTTTTATAATAAATTTTTTCTTCATACTTTTTCAGAGACACGTATAAAACAAGGGAAGATATTACTTTCTAAAAAAAGTTATTATACTAAATATTGATAAAATAATTGTATTTTTTAAATTTTTTTATTAGCTTTCTCTTTTTAGTGAAATATTTATTTAAGATTAATTATTATATACTGTTAGTGTAAAACTTTGTACACGGTCGGTACATCATAATCATCCACTAATATTATTTAGAGTTTAATTGTTATGCACTGTCAATATAAAACCTTTTACACGGTTAGTGCATCACAATCATTCACTAATACTATTTAATAAATAATTAAAATAAAAATAAATTATAACTTACAATCTAACAGTCATGATTCACTGGCAGTGTAAAACTTCTTTACACTGTTAGTGTATTACAATTAAATTTTATTATTTAATAAATAATTAAAATAAAAATAAAATATAATTTATAATTTAACATCTATGATTCTGAAACTTCATTACACTGCTCGTGTATTTCAATTAAATTTTATTTATAATATATAAATATTATTAATAATTTATTTTATAAATGATTTAAAAAATGTGCAAAATAAAATTTTAATCCCAATTTATTTTTTAATAAAAGTTCTTTCTTTTAATTGTAAGGAGAATTCTGACAAGCAGTATAATGACTTTTAAAAAAAAAAAAATTGTTTATTTTTCCATTTCAAAAGTTATTAATATTTTACTACTAATCACTCTATAACGCACTTTTTTACTAACCCTCTAACTGGAGTAAATAATAAACATCAATATTTAAAAGTAAAATACTTCTAATTAAAAAATACTTTTAGAATACTTTTTTAGCAAAATATTAATTTTAATAATACTTAAATAATAAAACTATCTTAATAAGAAAAGTTAGTAAGAGTTAAAATTTTCAATAATATTCATGCTGGATCGATCAAATTCCTCCCAGATTGAATATTTTGAGATATTTATTAGCCAATTATTTAATTAAGTTTTTGTAATCTCGAATATATTCAATAGTCCTATGCATTCCACGACCGAAAGATAATGAGATAATTATTTTTCTTAGATCAGCTTATTGACATATATACTTAAATTTTATGTTATAAAAATAGTGATTGATTTGTAGTATATATATATATATATATATATATATATATATATATATATATATATATATATATATATATATATATAAATTGATTTTTTAATTTGTAATATTTAATACAATAAAATAAATTTTATAAATTAGATGATATTTTTATTTTCTTCTTAAAAATAATATTGAAAAATTATACTATCACATTTTTTCGTTTTCACATTTCTAAAACAGTTTTTAAAAACTAGTTTATCAAAAAAATTTTTTTTTTTTAATTTTCTTCTTAATTGAAAAACAAATTTTAAGAACTAAAATTTAAAAAGTGTTTCAAACAAGTCCAAAATCTAGTCATTATTGATTCAAGATTATCAGATTTTTATCTGTTGTTAAATGAGATGCTCCTTGGATATGTTGAGTCACTGATCTTAATCATCTACACTCTTTGCTTGTTTTGTAGAAGACAATTACTTCAGCATGATTTGAAGAAGTTGCTACAAGTGTTTTCTTTTGAGATCTCCATGATATTGCAGTGCCGCCATATGTGAACACATATCCAGTCTGTGATTTTGCATTATGTGGCTCTGACAAATATCTTGCATCTGCATAATCAAGCAAAACTGGTTTTGTATTGTTAGAATAAAATAAACCAAGATCAAATGTACCTTTGAGATATCGAAATATCTGTTTTATTCTTTTCCAATGTCTCTTTGTAAAACATGTACTGAATCTTGCTAGTAAATTCACTGCAAAATATATATATATATCAAATCTTGTATAGTTGGCAAGGTACATTAGTGCTCCAATGACACTGAGGTATGGCACTTCTGGGCCAAGATCCTCTTCATTATTTTCCTTAGGCCTAAAAGGATCCTTTTTCAATATTAAGTGTTCTACCCATCACTGGACTACTCAAAGGATTTGCGTTGTCCATGTTGAACCTTTTTAATACCCTTTATGTATAATTTGATTGATGTACCAATATACCATTTTTAGTATATTTCAAATTCTTTCTTTAAATAATTTCTCGCTTCTTTGATTTCTTTATTAGTCCCAATGATATTTAAGTCATCAACATAAACAACAATTATTACAAACCCGAAAATTGTTTTTCTTATAAAAACACAAGGGCAAATAGGATTATTATCATAGCCTTCTTTAAGAAAATATTCACTTAGTCTATTATACCACATGCGTCCGGATTGTTTTAGTCCATGTAATAATCTTTGCAACTTAATTGCATACATTTCTCCTAGCTTTGATGTCCCAGGCTTCTTAAACCCTTCTAGGATTTTCATGTATATATCCCTATCAAGTGATCCATACAAATAAGTAGTAACAACATCCATAAGGTACATATCAAGATTATTAAATACTGATAAACCAATTAAATAACGAAAAGTAATGACATCCATAATAGGAGAATATGTTACCTCATAATCAATCTCTGGTCTTTGGTAAAAACCTTGTGCAACAAGATGAATTTTGTATTTGACAATCTCGTTTTTCTCATTTCGCTTTCTCACAAAAATCCACTTATACCCAATAGGTTTTGCACCCTTAGGTATAGCCACAATAGGGCCAAATACTTTTCGGTTATTAAGAGAATTTAACTCAGTATTTATAACATCGCTTCAATTTTTCCAATCATGTCTATTTTGACATTCATTGATAGTTCGGGGTTCGGGATCATCATTTTTATTCATAATTTTGCATGAAACTGAGAATGAAAGTATCTCATCAATATTCATACCTTTTTGGTTCAACAAATTTCCTGTATTAACATAATTAATTAAAATCTCGAGATCATTCTTGTTTTCAGTTTCATCATCAATGATATTATTATCATCATTTTGTGCTTCTCCAAGAGCATGTTTTTTAATCATGGATTTATTATCATCTAGTGTCTTTTCAAGATCACTTTCAATTGATTTCACTTTTTCTATTGCCTTTCATTTTCGGGGATTTTTGTCTTGGGATCCCATAGGTCGGCCACGCTTCAAGTGTGCCTTAGATGTACTTGCTACATTATTTAGTTTTTAAATCTCAATTCGAGCTGGTACATTTACAACTGATACATGTGACTTTGTAACTCTTTTCAAATCAGTAAATGAATCTGGCAGTTGATTTGCTAAATTCTGTAAGTGCATAATTTTCTTTACATTTTCTTCCCATGATTTATTATATGGGTCCAAATATAATAAATGTGGTACATACCATGATATTTCATTTTCTGATTGTTTGTTTTCTCCCCCTAATGTTGGAAATTTTGTTTCATCAAAATGACAATCAACAAATGCCATTTTGCTGAAGCGTATAAAGCGGTACAACTTCACGCACTATACGCTCATCATCACAATAATCCCTAAACTCATTCGAGGTATATTCACCTCCACCATCCGGTTTGAGAATTTTCAACTTGTAACCACATTGTCGCACCGCGATGGACTTAAAAAGTTTGAACACGTCAAACACCTCATCCTTCCTCTTGATTAGATAAATCCACAGCTTCCTACTAAAATCGTCAATAAAAGTGACAAAATACCTATTTCCCCATATGAATCGACTTGCATTGGACCAAACACATCAGAATACACCACCTCAAGATGATGTTTGATCCTATGACTCACATCTTTGCTGAAAATATTCTTGTGTTGCTTCCCTTGAACGCACTCTTCACAAATCACAGCTAGAATATTAATCTTGGGCAGTCCAGTCACCATACTATTCCTTTGCAACTGGTTGAGGTCTCTAAAATTGAGATGTCTAATACGGTAGTACCACAACCACACATAATGGCTTACCTCTATAGCAAGACACTTGTGTTCCATCACCTTTAACTCTATCTTGAAGGTACGATATGCAACCATGGGTGATCTAAGAATTAAGATTCCGTTTCGGTCTAAAATGCACAAAATCTTGTTTTCCATGCGAATTGTGTAATTATTCTCAAGTAATTGGCCAATGCTCAAGAGATAGTACTCAATTCCAAGAATGTATAACACATCTTTGATCAAGGAATGACTCTCATCCTTCTTCATGATCAAAACATCACCCACACCGTTGATCGCTAAAGTGGTGTCATCCGCGAATTTAACTCTATTCTTCGTGGCTTGATTGATTTTAACAAACAAATCCTTTATACCCCTCATATGAGTTAAACAACCAGAATCCAAGTACCACTCATCACTGCCTTGGACTCCATCTTGAACGGTTACCATCGTGTTTCACTCCAAATGCATTTCTACTGAATTTTCTGCACTGCTGCCCAGCTTTTGTAGCTGCTACTACTGTTGTCCAGAAGCTTTCCCATGCCATAATTCTCCTTTGTGATCATGACCAGAAGCGTATTATCATCATCCATCTCTTATCTTGCAACATTGGCTTCAACACTTTGATTTTCCTTCGATTTCGCAAAATTCCAAAGGTGGTGGTCGATGCAACGACACCAAGAGATTTGAGAAGAGTGGTTCAAAGTGCTACAATTGTCATAAACTTGGTCATTTCGCATTACAATCTCTTGCAAAATGACCATATTTATGATAATTGTAGCACTTTGAATCACTCTTGTCAAATTTCTTGGTGTTGTTGCCTTGACCACCACCTTTGGAGTTACTTTCACCTCTTTGTGCCATAGAATCCTTTGAATTTTGTGAAACTTTTGCACCCAAATTCTGGAAATTTGTCTTACCCTTTGAAGACCATTTTCCTTTCGATCTCTTGTTCTTCTTATTGAATCGTGCTTGCAACGTAATCTCCGCTTTGTCCTTGTCATTTCCTCATTTATCCACCCTTTGTTCATGAGCCTCTAATGAGATTTGAAGCTCCTCCTTGCTCATAGTAAGAAGATCTTTTGATTCTTCAATTGCAACCACTATGTTGTAAAATTTTGACGTTAAAGAACGCAAGATTTAAGCCACCACATTCTGCATCAAAACGGTTTCACCGCAAGACTTCATTTGATTCACCAAACGCGTTATACGCGTAATGTAATCATTGATCGATTCCTTTTCTTCCATTTGCACCAGCTCGAACCGCCTCTTGTGAGTTTGTAACATCACAACCTTCGCTATATCAACCCCTTCATAGGCTTTCTTTAAAATCTCCCAAGCTTGTTTTGCCAACGTACAATCACCAACTTTCTCAAAGTTGTCATTATCGACGCAAGAGTATATCAAGAAGAGTGATTTATAGTCTTTCTTCTTCTCTTCCTTGAATGTAGCTTGTTGGGCTATTGTAGCTTCTGCCACAAGTGGTGTAACGCCATCATTCACCATTTCGAGAACTTCTTGATACCCAAACAAAAATTTCATTTGTTTGCACCACTTTTCATAGTTCTTGGAATCAAGAAGTGGAAGGTTGGTAGGGATTCGATCATTGGAAATGGTTGACATGTTTGCAATGGATTAATGAATCAGGACCAATGCTCTTGATGCCAAACGTTGAAACATACACAAAACTAACTTGGTGAATCAATGGTGAAAATTGGTTAATTGGAGGACATGATGTTTTGAGAAAGTATTGGAGAGAGAGAGAGAGAGAGAGAGAGAGAGAGAGAGAGAGATTGTTATTGGCATTAATTTCAAACAATATTATAATAGGGTATTTATATGTTACAACTAAAACACACAACAACTAAAAATGTCTCACAGAACACCTGAAAAACATAAAAATCCCACTAGAAACTGATTTCTCAAAACCTGAAAATCGATTTCTCCAACTAACTGACAAATCTCATAACTGAAACATGTGACAGAAACCAATTTCAAACTGAAAAACCGGTTTCCTTTTCGAAACTTTCAAATTTCAAATTTCTAGAAGTGCTTTTCCAGATAGGTTGTTTGCTCGAAATGATTACAAAAGCCATTATAATACATTTTGATTTATTCTAAAAATCCAATACGTTTTTTCTATGTGGAATTTATTTTAGGTTCCCTCGTTGTATTTCACATCAAACCTTCAATTGCTCCATAGTAGACTTGCCTTCTTCTCTAGAAAATATAGAAAAGGCTGGTGTTTTACAACCTACGGGAAAAAGGCACCAATTTATAACCACATTTAAGATATTGTTTCCTTTACACATGTACTATATCCATAGGATTGAGTTGTATCACAAGCTACCTCTTAATTGTATAGACTAATGTCTAAGAGGTTTAGCCTCATCTATAATTGGTTACTGCCACTATTGTTTGGGAGTTTTGGTACCATATTGAAACTGAACCTTAGGCGGGGAATTACTCCATTACATGTTGAGTGTTCTTTCTACTTTGAGATATATGACGCCTCATGTTAGATTTCTTGTCCACTTTTTTAGTTCACACACTCTAGATGCTGCCTCCAAACTATACCTAAATACTAATTATTCCAGTGACATTAATTTTCATCTGCATAATGATATCTGACTCTCTCTTTCTTATCTACTTGAAATATTAAAATATAGTTAAAACATTTAGATACCTCAATTAATGTTGGGAACTTGGGGCACCTTTTGATCAAGATGCTTAAAAACCATATTCTTGAACCACTTGTTCACGATTTCTTGCACTTTATCCATATATGTATTTTGGACCACAATTATAATTGCAAATTTGCAACACTCAAAAACATTGGTATAACTGTTTTTATCATATACCATCCATGTTTTCTTCATTTCTTTCCAAAGGAACAATATTCTTTTTTTGTCGTTAGGCTAAAGAGCCAATGACTTAGGAAACAGTTTCTATAGAACATTAGTTTGTATAACTCGTACAAATCCATGTGTTAAAAAAAATAATACTTGTCTATTTAGCAAGGAATATAAAATAAAGCATAAAGGAAAAAAAAAGGTTAAATTAAGTCTCATACGAAACAACCACATTAAGTATATATCACATTTTTTTCTAGAAAGTGAACTAACTCATCAGCTGTGCTTATTGAAGCTAGTTCATCAAAACCATAACAACTAGATGGCTCATGTAAGGAGCATTTCACATATATAGCACATAAAAGTTATAAGGAGAAATAATGACTTATAAATATCGCGCGCATGCATCTTATTAAAAATAGATAGACAGATAGAGAAATAGACCGGACAATGCTTCTATGACACTTATATACTGTGTCCGAGCTTGTTACGTATCTTACTAATATAATCAGAAGCCAATCCGTCAACACAAAGCTCTTTCTTTGATTTAACATCATGAAGTCTTCTCTCTTTATGGATCATATATTCGGTTGATTCATTATTTTCAACTGACTTGATAACATATGTAGGGTTTGCGCGGCTCTGCGGCTGTTGTGACCTTCTGGTACTTGCTGGGAATTGTTGATTGGAAACCAATTTTTCCTTCTTAGTATCATTATCAGAATGATCTGAATCTGAAATATCTTTACCCTTCCCTGATTTTCTAGTAGCAGTAGAAACTCCAAGGGTTGTTTGTGCAATGGAGAAAGAGGATAACCTTATGAGATTTACTACAACCTCCATTGATTGCTCACAAAGAGATTTCTCACTCTTGGATTTTACTCTATGATCCATGCTGTTGTTGGTTATTGGTTGCAATGTATTTTTATAAAAAGGATACAAGGTATATTTATAGGATAAGATATATATGTATAGATAGGGGAATTAATTGTTGAGTTTCTTTAGTGGAGGGATCCCTTGCTCATTGAGCTAAATGAAGATTCTTTTGCAATGAACAGAGCCCACATAATTAAAAAAGAGAATCTTATAATAGTTGTTTTGTGTTCAATTTGATATGTGGAAGCACTTGGGATTAAACCGAAATTCTATTTACACATGAGTTAATGGTAACGTGTGAAAATTAAATTAAAGAACAATGACATGTGTAGAAACTTAAGATGATGGATTGAGAATATATAGATGCTTATATGGTTGGTTAGGGTCTTAGAAGTGATTAGGAGTGGTAATGTTTTGGATTTGGATAGTACTTGAGTTTTAGTTCTGAGTTTGATTGTTGTCAGCCTGGTCCCAAAAGTGTATTAGCTAACTGCTTAGAACTTTTCTATTATTTCTAATTTCATACAAATTTAATAATCAAACCAAATATTTTAATTTGTATTTTAACTCTTTTTAAAAAATAATATGAATTAAGATTTTTTCAGTCTTTCATTTTATTTTTAACTAATTATTGTAAAAAAATATTTCCCCAGCGCTTATACTAATGACATTTTTTTGCCACAAAAAATATATTTTGCTACAACTTTGTGTTTTTCTCAACAACATTTGTCGTTGCAAAAAGTCATTTTTCTTGTAGTGATGTAGAAAGCTCTCGTGCGATTTCTCTAACCCTGTCCTTTTTTATTTATGAAATTTTCTATTAGTAATTTATTTATGCTACAAACAACTCAACCAAAATTACTAATATGATCGTCATCGAGAAAGGTATAAAATTAATCATAAATTTTAAATACATAATTAACCCCCTATTATACTTGAAGTCACTTATCCAACAAGTAGCATCAGAGCCTAACTCATTTAAGGACTAATCATCCTAAGAGAAAAAATGACTTTAAGTTATTCACTAAACAAATCCTCATTCCATCTCATTCTTTAATGGAGAAGGCTATAGTTTATGGAAAGAGAAAATGAAGTTTTTCATATAAGAGATGTATCGTGGTATTTGAAAGACTGTGAATAAAGGTTCATCTTTTCCTACACACAAAGTTAATGATGTTGTAGAAAACAAACCCCAAAAGAATTAGAACAAAAATGATAAAGAAAATGTGTAGTGCAGTTTGAAGGCAAAAGTTGTCTTCACTACTGCTCTTGGTCTTGATGCTTTTTTTGCTTATTTCTATTTACCGTGAAATTTATTAAACAACAGCTAGTCTTCCAAATTCTAATAATTCTGATTACTTGCATTATTTACTAAATTGATCCTAGGACGATAGTGTATGTTTTGTGTTCTCTAAGTTTTCTAGACAGTGTTCTCTTTGAAAGTAAAAGTAAATCGAAAGAAAAAGGCAAAATAGTTTACGAAAAAATAGTAATATAAAAGAGTTTGGACTTAATCTTAAAAGGAATATAAATGATACGAATAAAAGTAGATAAATACTGAAAATTATTGTGGTGTTTCATACTTACCTTTCTCAAAACTCGTTTCTCGATTAACTTTGATACTTTTAGTGTATAGAGTAATTTGTACAACAATTTAACACACATAACTATAAACTAGAGACTCTTATTTATACTAATTCTAAATGAACGGTCTTATTATCAGAAGAAGATACATTCTCGCTTGCATACGTTCGATTCTCCTAAGGCTTTCACACGTCTCTTTTCAAAAAGAACAAGTAAGCGCCAAAATTTGAATGTTTCAACCTTATTTCAAATCTCTTCGTCGAACCCGCATTAAGTATCCTTCGAATATTAGATTTCGAATTCACCTTGTTTTGGTGAAGTTTTGGTCGAAAAGACCATTTTATGCTACTGTCTAAGCATTTTTCTAACATCTTGATTCTTCTATCGGAAAAAAATAATATCTTAATCATCGAATTTCCCAGCTAATAGTTTTTAACTACAAAACTACAAGAAGTGTTGGAAATCCTCCAAATTACCCATGAAGACACTACTAAGGTAAAAGGGGGCAAGGCTGAGCATACTATTTCATGAGTATAAACTATTCAAACTAAAACCTGCAAAGAGCATAAATCTAATGCAAACATAATTAACCCATATCGTGAGTCATATGAGAACTCTGGGAAATACATTTAGATGCCTAAACTGTGGTTGGCAATCCAAAGTCACTATAATTTCTAAATATAAGAATTTACCAACTATGGACTCTCTCTCTCTCTCTCTCTCTCTGGAAAATTGCAGGAACACTAGATGTGATTAAAAAGACTTCTAGATGACGAAGAAGATGACAAGAAAAATAAGAAAAGTATGACACTAAAAGCTACAAGTATTGAAAATATAGATTTAGAAGATAAAGAGTGTCAGAAATAAAAGTAATGAGTTCATGGAATTCATGTTTCTTAAATTCAAAGAATACCTAAAGCATGAAAAAAATCTCAATGCTCCATAAAAAAAGTGAAGAAAGTTCCTCGTCCATTCCTACATGTCACCAATGTAGAGAGAAGGGCACATAAGACCATACTTTCCTCAAAACCCGAGAAAAAACCATAGTCAAAAACTAGTCTAAGGCCTAGGAGACTAAAAATAGGTTGTCCAAAACATTCAAAAGGGGAAACAATTATCTCTTAGAGAAATCTGAGCAAGAAAGAAGTCGATAACAAAATTCCTTCTCGATTTAGAATGCTTTAAAGACTTTTGAGTTATTTTAGAAAGAATCAAAAGGAAGATACTCTCCTAAGCTTACTTGCCGATTGATTTTAAATTTGAATGCTACTTTCCATTTGGAGAAATAAGATCTTATTTTTTTATGCCTTACTCTAAACTGCTCATATCCAACTCTATAAGGTAACATATTCCTTTTACAGTAGATCTATGTGAATTGATTATCTTTTACCTTTTTTGAGTATGACAAAGGTGGAGTGGAGTATACTCTCTGCTTAATTGAGGGGATGTTTAATCACTTCAAATATATTTGTTTATTTCTTTTACCACCTCCATTGAGAGATGCATTGTCATCATCATAAAGGGTGATAATGTGAATCTATGGGCTTGTAGGTCTAAAGTTGACAGTCCCACAAAAGATTCTCTATGATGTTTTGATGATGACAATGGTAATTAAAGTCGGTGGCAATAAGTTTTAACATCAATGATTATATCTTAATAAAAGAATGCATCCTATGACTCATCAACAAAAGAACCCAGGATAAAAGTGGTTGTATAATAAAAAACTATCTTACAAAAGTCTTGAAGCTTTTAGAGAAAGGTGTGAAAGCTCGCCAGGTCTTGTCTGTCGGTCTGTTTGAGTGAACCGAATATTGTAAAAGTAAGGAAGTAGCTTAAGAGTACTAAGAAAAATCACACACACACACACACACACACACACACACACACTTTAAACGTCTTTTAAAATGCTTATATCCTGAAAATGATTTTGTAAGCCAGACCCAAGTAATTAAAAAGATGTTCAAAACCTTTTCAAACTATTTTTTAGCTATCTAATCGATTGGTAAGATGTGTCAATCAATTGGAAAAAATTTCTAACCATCCAAATCGATTGGAACATTGTACCAATCAATTAGATGAGTGTAGCTTAGTTGACACTTGCTAGCTAGGTTAAGGGGCTGTTGGTCTAGAGTTTGAATCCTGACATCAGCATTTGCTTGTATATCTATCAAAAATGTAAACAATTTGTTGATATTTATAAATCAACAATTTTTTAAAAAAATCAATTAGATGAGTGTAAATTGATTAAACAAACAAAAAGGATAACACATTAATGACTTGCGACGACTCTTTATCCAAACATTCTTATTTGGGCTTGTTGATTGATTAAAAATGAGTTGTTTAATTGATTGGAGGTTTTTGCCAATTGATTAGATCATTAAATTGGCCCATATATTATTTCCATTTTTTCCAACTACTATACAAGTTAGACACGCTATCACTTCAAATCACGCCACTTTTACAACATTTTCATATTTGTTTGAAATTTATCTCCCTCCCCTTCTCTAGAAAATATTTCCTTTCACTTCATATTGCCATAGTGCTAGTAAGTGAAGCTTTACTTGTGAGGACATAATTTTCTTAATTGTTCGTGCTAAGGGTGTGATACTCTTAAAAGATTGATTTTAGTTCTTGAGATAAACCTGTCATAAAATCTATGTACTTGGTTTCTTAACCTTTGCAGGAAAAAGCTTTATTTTGATTATTTAGAAAAGCCATAAATCTCTAAATGGTTCGCTAGCTTAGTTTGAGATAAAAGTTGTCATTCGGTTTGGGATAAGCCTGTAACTATATCAGGATTATATTGTATTAAAGTTCATGGGCATGGAAAAGTTTATATTCAAACTCTCAAGAAGACTTCTTGGAGATAGGAATAGACCAACGTTCATCCGAACTTGTATAAATCTCAGGTGCAATTTCTTTAACTTTGTCCTTTTAATTTCTGCAGTTTACTATTAGTACTTTATTTTCACTGCAAATCACTCAACCAAAATTATTAATACAATATTAATTAAGAAATGTATAAAAATAATCACGAATTTTAAATACCAAAATTCACCCCCCCCCCTTTGTGCTTGAAGTCACTTGTCCAACTATACAGACATGTACTTTCTGACCAGTAAATACCTAAAGATCATATATTAGACACTATAAGACAAACTACATGTAACAAATAAATGATAGGATGAATCAATCTAATCCCCACATAAGATACATGAGATCCTCTTCGGGTCAATAATGACCTTCTGCTTGAACAAATTTTCCATAGACATGAACTTGTCTCACATAAGCTTCCAATAAAAGACCACCATCTTAGAAGGATCCCAATTGTTCCAAATCATCAATGGAGTTGGAATCAAACTAACTAAATGGTCCTCAGAGATAAGCCCAAGTTCTGATTGGACTTGATAAGAAGACACCATATAGAAAAACGATAAACGGCGTGTCTTAAAGCCCACATATCACTTTTAGCACTAATATGAACCTCTTTGAGAGCCAAGAAGAACTCACCGACCATAGGTTATTTATGAATAAAGAATGGTATCCTCATATAAAGACCCAAGAAATCCTCCCTTGATCACACCTCTATATCTAACCCATAGTCTCATCTTGAATTTGGTAAATATAAAAGAATCTTTAGAATCCAATATTGTGGTGTATACTTCCTATCAAAGGGTCTCTCCGAAAGGAAGTCAAAATTACCATACCCTACCTTCTTCACTAACCCTAACTCAAACCAATTCAAAGAATCATCTTTTTTGGATCTAAGAAGAGACACTTATTTTTGCAACATGGAAATGGAGTGGAACCTCAAGGACCTCCCCCCACACCAGGAGAAGACAATGGAGACACCATATCGGGCGGAAAGAATATCAAATTGAAGTCTAGAAGCACATGTCACGAGCTTCCCTATCAATTTGGCTAGAAGATATAGAATAACTAGTCTGTGATCTTAAGTACCTAGGTCCTCATGCTTCATAAGCTAACAAATATCTGACCATCTAACCCATG
The DNA here is from genome assembly GCA_021764765.1 of Vicia sativa. NCBI lineage: Eukaryota > Viridiplantae > Streptophyta > Magnoliopsida > Fabales > Fabaceae > Vicia > Vicia sativa. The sequence continues at coordinate 202,017,535 of CM038796.1, forward strand.
AAATTTTTGAAACCCCTTTCTCCCCTCCCTGTAGGAACCTGCTCTAGATCCTTACTAACTTCTTTCATACTTTCACATGCATCTTAAAAAAGGAGAGAAAGAAAACAAGAGTATCATTGAGCACAAAATTAAGAAGAATAATCTTGCCCTTATGCTAACATACCTATGAGACCAAGAATGACACATCTTCCACACTATGTTTAACAAAGGTTTCCAAATAGATTCTAATTGTGGGTTGGTTCTAACTAGAAACCCTAGATACTGAAATAAGAGAGACTTAAGCTTAGAATGCAGAAATTCCTAAGATAGTTGAAGAAAGGGGGTCCAAACTTATTATAATCAAACAAATCTTATGAAAGTTAACCCCAAGGCCCGAGGCAAGCTCACACCCCCTCAGGATAGCTTTGATAGTCCATAAATTCTCAATCGTAGGATCAGTCAAGATAAAGGTATAACCATCATATTTAAGAGTAAGACCTCCAAATTGGAGGGGCCAAATTTAAAACCTGAAAAATTTCTAAGCTTAGAAGCCTGGTGCATCAACCCACTTAAGCCTTCTACCACAAGGAGAAAGAGAAAAAGAACTACAGGTTCTTCCTGGTCCATTTCGCCTATTCAATCACGTCATTGACGACCACAATGTCAACGATCGATATTATCCTTTTTAAGAATGTCAGCTAGTTTTGACTAATCAACTTATCCATCACCGCTTCCAACCTCTTATCTAGAACTTTAGCTTCCAAACTTATAAAGGGATCCAACCAAAAAGATAGGCCAAAAATATTCTAAAAAAGAAGGAGTTAGAAATAAGTGTGATGCCAAAAGTAAAGACAACCACGGTCAAATTGATAAGCTCAAAAACAAATTATAATTGATAAGGTCAAAAACAAATTATAGCTTACAAGTAAAACGGATTTTATTACATGCCATCTGTTGCACCCTAAATTTTACCCTGCTATTTTTCTACTTGCATTGTATTTATATTTAAAAAAACAGTCATTCACTCACTGCATATGCAACATTTCGTCGTATTTAAACTGATCAAAAGTCAGTCTAAATCGATATTCACATCATTTTTAGTTATAAAATACATGTTATCTTACTTCATTCATTTTTACCTCTTTTCCTGTTTATTGCATTGTTTTAAAATTATTTATATGTCGATGATATCGATATTTCGGTTTTATAAACAGACCGTTAAAAGCGATTCGACACTGTGCGAAAATCAGCGGGGAAAATATTTCAAGTTTTCATCTTTTACTCACTGTTTTATAAATTTAGGTATCGCGTAAATCATAAAAATGTGTTCTCCCTAATTTTTCGGTACATTTCGAAGACTCGTTTTTAATTGTAAGTATTTTACAACCGGGTATTCTTTATTATCATTTTATTTCGATTTTAACCATTTCAATAATTTTTCTTTAATTTACAAGACCCGTAGTTTATTTTAATGTGCTCATTTTATTTTTTGGATAATTTATTGTTCGAACTTTTACCATTTTTGACAATTTTAGGTGTCCAATTTTTATCTCAAAAATCAAAACAAAAATACTATTGGACTTATTATTTTTTTACCCGACCCATTTTTGTGGCCCATTTCATGAAAAGGGCATTGTTGGCATTTAAAAAAAAAATGAAAAAACCTAGTTTTATAGTATATATATGAATGTTATGTTACTGTTGAAAACGGGGAACAAAAGCCAAACGGAAACAAAGAAACGACACAAGAGAGGCTACAAAAAAGATAGAAATATTTATAAACACAAAAAAAGGCAAAATTCTTCTTCTTCATTGTGTCTCACTCTCCCTTCACCCAAACCCCCATCGTAACACACTCCGCCGTTGCTACATCCGTCTCAGCATACGCCCTTCTATTTTGATCCTACTCCTTTTGTTCACCCCTCAATCCGCCGCGACACCGTTCCTCTGTTTCTTCCACACCCTTTTCACCGTAACTCATCCACTCCTCCGTCCACCTCATCACCCTCATCCGTAGCTCACAGAAGCCATTGCTTCCGCGTCGTCTCTCCTCCAGTCTGTGTTCTCAATTCACAGCAACCTCCGTCGCTGACCTTCACCAACCCCAAACTTCGTACCCCCTCTGCTGCTATCTTCAACAACGCCGCCAACTCCTTATCGTCTCTCCCAGCCGCTCCACAGTACATACCCCCTTCTGTCTTCCACCGCGACTCCCTGCTTCCGCTCTGCCCAGCGACCTCTCTGTCTCACAACCATATTCCAACCATATTCCCTGTTTTGTTCTCGCCTCCTTCACCGCCATGACAAGTCCACCGACAACATCACTGTCAGCTCCCTCTCGCCTCTCCGTCGTTTCAATCCGCAAGCAGCATCATCCACCTCCGCCTCGCACCAGCTCAGATTCGGTTCACTCATCATCATCACGTTTTCAGCTTCTTCGGTAAGATTTCGAGTCATTTCGTGCCCTTATACATATCTGATATGCTGTGAAATATTGTTGTTGATTCTGTGAATTTAATCTTGCTGCCATAAGTTAACCCTTTGATAACAGCATGATAATTATTGATTTGGTTAAGTTGTTTGTAAAGAACAGGGTGCTGATCATTTTTATTATTATTATCAAAGTATTGTTACTTTGAAATTGGTGCTAATTGATAATGGTTGATATGTTGTGTTTACGAGTTATAACCGTTACGCCGCTTAAATTTGTAATAAAATTGGTTTTTACTTGCTCTGTTTGTGTCGAGTCCGCGTGATTATCATGTTAATTGCTTTCATAAATTCGATTTTTGTTTAGTAACAAGGTGTTGTGCTATTTCGATTGAAGTTGAGAAGTGATATCTATGTTTGGTTTCGATGATGGTTTAATGATTAGGTCGCGTTACTCGCGTGTAATTCTAATCGAGAAACCATTTAGGCACCGTGTATCATGTTATTCTCATTTATCTTTAATTTCGATTGGATTTGATAACAGGATTCTATACCGGTTTCGATGAAGGTTTGATATCGATGTCACATTTATTCGCGTACGATTTAACCGAGAAACCATTAGGATATTATCTTGTTTTCATTTTGATTTCGATTATAGTTTGTGTTTGAATAATATTCAAAATTAGTTTCAATGACGGTTTAATGATAATACCACGTTACTCGCGGGTAAATCTAATCGAGAAACATGTTGGGACACCGCAAGTTATGTTATTATCATTTTAGTTTCAATTGAAGTATAATTCGTTAGATATTCGGATTTAGTTCTAATGAAGGTTTAATGATGATACCGCGTTTTTTCGCGTGTACATCTAACCGAGGAACTTTGAGGGCAATATATCGTTTATTTTGAGCGAATTTGTGTAAGAAAATCATTTTATTTCAAGAATAGTTGATAGCATAGTTGCTGTCCAGATTTGTTCAGCTTAATTTTAGTTTGTTTCGATTTTAAATTGAATAATAATGTAAATTTCTTTGGTTTTGGTTCCTTTGTGAATCGAATTACTCGCATATTTAATTGTTTTAGTCCTTCCGTTCATGTACATACATACTAGTTTCATTTTACTTTTATTACTTTGTAAATATTAACTTGTTCATTACTTCTTTGGTTTCAATTATGATCCATTAATTGTTTCTTCACTTGTTCATGAACTTTAATTCCATTCCATTTCGACTTTTATACCTTGTTTACTAACCATTTTTCGATTTATTGCAATTTTATTTCTTTTATCCCACATATGCTACTAATGTATATGTTACTTGTGAAGATATCAGAGGGTGGTTCAAGCATACATTTTCTATTAGTGCATCTATATACATTTTTATTTATATACTGTTATCTATAGTTATGTTAGTGTTTTGATTCAATATTTAGTAATATATGTATAGATATACTTAGTATTTTTATATTTTATTTTTATACTGTAAATTTAATTATACATAATTCTTTTATTATACTATTTAATATGGTAAATATAATTATACATATTATTTTTATTTATTATACTTAGTATTGTAAATATATACTATATACATATTACTTTTATTATTATACTTTATCTATTCATTCGTAAATAAATTCGAATTATATTACATTAATTTTCTTCGGATAGCATTTTCTTAGAATTAATTTCTACAATCTATTTTAATCTAATAAAATACAAATGGCCAATAATCGTTATCAAGTTTCTCCGTATTAATTTTAGTTTGTATTCTCTTAAGATATAATTAATTTATCATTTTTTCTTTAATTTAATTTATCCCCATTCAGAATAATGTATCCCAATCCCCTTGTTGCGTTGTAAATAATTTACCGCTTTTCTATTTTATTTTACCGTTTAATCCCCATTTATAATTAATGTACCCCTCTTCCAAAAAAACAAATCTTGTAATAATTATATAGTTCACATTTATTTTATTTCAATTTAACTGCCACTTACACAAAATAAAAAAATATCATTTTTAAATTAATATTTGTAAATCATTTTTAACCCGTAAGTCGACAAAGCTTAGAAGCGTCGCGATGACCACACATGCACACATGTACGCTTGATCCTGGGCCTTCTTACAGTGAGCCTATTTCGATTAATTGTTTCAATTAGTCGTTATAGTAGACTAGCCCACTTTGCTAGTACACATATAATTTAATTGTTTTATACTTAGGTTGGCCACCTTGTATGGGCTTTGTCGAATTTATTTTTTATTTACAATTATTCGTTTCTCCTCTATCTCTCGCGCCTTGGTCCACATACCAAATTCTTCTCATCTCCATAAGGGTTCCATAGTAGGGAATAGGTTTGGCCATTCTCTCGAGATTGATCAAGTCTTTTGGCTTGATTGATCATAACCTGATTCTTTCTCCATTCGCCAAGCATTTAAAACACTTTCAATAAAACTCGATTCAACGTCGAGTCTTCTTCTCAAACCTCGATCCAACTTCGAGTTGTTTTTTTAAAAATGTTTTCACAAATAAACTTGGATGATTTTTGTTTAAATCGTTACATGGTAGCCTAATGGTTTAAACAAATTTGAAGTCTTTAGATTGTTGGATGATAGCCCAATAAGATAAAACTTCTATCCATGTCAAAATACTATAGCGGTATTCGATTAAATTGTTGGATGATAGCCCGACGATTTAATTGAATTGGAAGTCTTTAGGTTGTTGGATGATAGCCCAATAGACTAAATACTTCTATCCGCATTAAAATAATGGAGTGATATTCGTTTAAATTGTTGGATGATAGCCCGACGATTTAATCGAGTTTAAAGTCTTTAGATTGTTGGTTGATAGCCCAATAATTTAAATATTTTATCTTACTCGAAACACTTATTTCATAATAAATTTTTTGGGATGAGAGATGATTGGTTGAGATCACTCGCCAATTTCTAGTATTCGAATCATTAGATGATAGCCTAATGTTTCGATACTTGTCATCCCCAACTTAAAATCAATCTTAACTCATTCAAACTTCTTTTGTGCGTCCAAGCACCTTTACCTTTTAAATCCTTTTCAAGATTAGACATGATTCATTTATAATTGAGATGTTCTTTCCTCTATTCCCAAGGTTTTCGACTTCTCCACTTGAGTACTAGAGGTGTTCTCAAACCCTCCCTCATGTTGGTGCGTAGTCCTTTATTCTTTATCACACCTTGTGGGCGTTAGATGAGTCTTCTCCTTTAAAAATGTTGACTTGTCTTTTCATTTAAAATCAATCAACAAACAATCATTTTCTAGCCGAACTACTCTAACTTTCCCATTGCACGAGGGAGTACGTAGGCACTAAGTCTTACGACCAAAGGCGAGCGAATATAATAAAAACATTTCTTCTCTCTTTCTTTCTCCTTTCAAAACTTAGAAGATCGTAAAATTTTTACACTAACACGCGAACACACTTTGAACTAAATGGGTACCATCGAGTACGATGGATGTGAGGGGTGCTAATACCTTTCCCTTGCATAACCGACTCCCGAACCTACATCTCTTAAATTTCGTAGATCGTCTTATTCTTTATTCGTGGGTTTTATTCGATATTTCCCCTTTCCTTCTTGGAATAAATAAATCTCGATGGCAACTTCATTCTCATTCATTTTCATTTTTTTGTGTCGATATAATTATCAGAATCTTTTTTCCGATAGTCCAGGTCGACAGTTTAGCGACTTCATTGGGGATTTTCCTCAAGCGAGTCAACCCTAGTTTAGTTCATTGTGTGGTTGTGTGTTTATTTTACTTTCTTCTTTGTACTTTATATTATGTTTATATTTCAGTTATTTATTTTTTCTATGGTTTATTTATTATCATGTGTATATATCCATTGTGTGGGAATTCTTGATGGGATTATTGATTCATAGATAAGCCCACTACCCAGGCTTCTAGGTAACCTTTTTAGGATAGAGGAGTTGCGTAGCCTAGGTCCCCCTGACTCCAATGTCTTGTGGACTGAAGCAAAAACTCTGGCTTAGAGTTGTTTGTTTTAAGGAGGTTGTTGACCCACATGATAGTGCAGGACATCAATTTCTAGACAAATAACCTATAACTCTAAGTTTTTTTATGATATCCAAACCTTGACCAACCGCTCAAAATATTTTTTTGAGTATCCCGTTAAGAGCCATTTCTTGGGGTATACTTTTCCAAATACTATTACCATGTAGGCCTCTCGCGTGATGATAGTGTTTGTTAAAAGGGGATCTGAGACTCCGAGAAACACTTAGCAAAAACCTTAGAACCGTCCCATGGGGAATTATTGGGTAGAAAACTCAGAGCCATCCTATCGTAGGAGCCCACCTAAATAAGTTGTTCTGATTACCTGTATCATCCCTGTTTCACGTCTCTGTGAACCTGTTACTATCATTATGTTGCATTCCATTCGTATATGTTACATTGCATTTCATCACATCTTTTTCATTGATGACATTACATTTCATTGCATCCATCGGCATATTTCATGCATACATTCAAGTTGTCAAGCACTCATTCCGTCTGTCTCCATCTTTCAGTTGATTTGTCGTCAAACTGATTCCTCAACACTTTTGGATTTGAAGCATGGTTCAGAAAACTATGGAAGAACTTCAACGAGACCGAGAGCTATTAAGAGATAAAATCAACCAGCTGATGGGTCAGAATATTTCAAATGACTTCTTAAAGCCACTGTTTCAGACATGACAACTCATCCTTGTAACTGATTAGTCACTAGGCCATGTTTCTTTCTGTTTTCATTTCCCCTAGTTTATGTTAAACTATTGCTTTCAAATCTTGTTTGTAATTTCATGTTAATTTTAATGAAATGAGCATTGCACTGTTTTGATTTAAATCATCTATATTTAGCACTTTCAAAAATATATATCTTCCCTGTTTAATTTCTTTACCGAACTTTTGTTTCTGCAAAGATTGGAGGGAGGATGATAAAAAGAAGATACCCATAATTGATGTTGGCATGCTGTCGAATAGAACTTTGCTGATGATATACAGGAATTATTTCAATTCCTAAACACTGGAGAAATAAGGAAGTTAAACCTTTGTCAACCCCTTTTGAGCCTAGAAGTTGGAGTTCCTTTCTATACGAAAAATCCACAATTTTAACCTGGGGCAGGGTAGTTCTCAGTTAATTCGGATGTGCATTCATTCAAGACGCCTTTCAATAGAGGTGGTATTCAATCAAGTTTCCTTTGCACACATCAAAGAATTGTCAAAGAAGTCCTGCAAGTCAAAAAGAGACGATGATGGTTCTCCGTAATCATGAAACTCAAGCCGTCACTGTCTTTCCAAAAAACATATATCAAAAGAACAAGCCGCTAAGTTAAAATTAAAAGGCAACTTAGGCAACAAAAAAAAATTTGGGGCATCCCGCTGACCTTAATCTCAAACAGAACGGTGCAGTAAAAAGTTAGGGATGACAAATTCAAACAAGAGTTGACAAAAGTCCTCAAACAGCAAAATGTTGCACAAAAAAAAGAAGTGACTGTTATCTCAAGAATCTATCAACTTCTGAGCCATCATCACTATTAGCGTACAATCCAAAATCTATTGGAACTTAAATGCACAATCTAATTTAACTGAGCATAGGGCTGAAGAACATCACGAAGATTGGGTTGGATACAAATAAATTTTGAGCCTTTATCCTTTGTTTCTTAAACCGTGAACCAGACCACGCTACAACCCTCAAAAGACCTAATTGAAGCAAGGTTTCTCTTGAAAGCATACTACAACAAGGTTGCGTAATATGACTCCTAAGATCTTTTGCAACTCAATTGTCTTAGTATATCCATACCGTTGTTTTCTCTTTCACTTTTAAATTTTTAAACTGCTGTGGTTTAACTAGCGATTCATTTCTTTATACACCAATTACATCATCTCAAAATAATTTTTATTTCAAAACTTGTGCATGAACTTTGCATTAAATTTACCATGTTTGAATAAACAATTTTTGCTTGCAAACAAGCTTTGCTCATCAAGGAAGTCCAAACTGTTAGGAAACTTGGTCAATGATCTTAATCAGAGGCAAGCATTTTTCGGATCCTGTTATGAATCAGTTCAAGATTCGTTGCATCTCAGTGCAAGCCATTATCAGAATTGTTTTAATCAAAAGATATTTTTCAAGACATATACTGGGGAACTTCTTTCCCCTCAGTCATTTCAAGAATTGAAGCCATGATCGGTTTATCCTCAACAATCAGCTAATCAGGGGTAATCCCCAAGCAACGCTTCAATTCCTTCCTCCAAGGATCATCATTTCGATACAGTTCACAAGTGTGTTAGAAATGTTTTCTCAAGATATTTTCTCTCTAAGAAAAGTTGGCAGTGTTCTCCGTGTTGAGGAATCAGAGTTTCCATCTTACCTCCACAAAAGAGTCAATCTCCGTGTCATGAACGTCTGCATTACATATTACATGCATAGATCATTCATATATCATGTAGCACAAAATTCTTATATCATGCATAGCAAGAGTGTTTTATCCTCATTTGCATTTCCCGAGGTCTTGTTGTAGTCAATGTCTTACCTTGCACTCAAAATCCAACTTACTTGGTACCTACTAAAACAGATGTTCGTCAGTCTGTATCTCTTTTCGTCCAATACTATTTCTTCGTTAGTTTAAAACCTTAATTTTATTCAACACCGTTGGATGTCACATTCCCCAATTCATCATTTATCATCACTCCAGTGCCATTCTTGGATGTCTGTCTATTTTCACTACAGTGCCATTCCTGGATGCCTTGTTTCACCCTTCATCTAAAGCTATTATTGGATGTCGTGGTCTCTTTCTGTCCAGTGTCATTCCTGAATGACTCTAATGTAGCTTCAAATTTTGATGTATCTGATTGTCTTCTCCAGAGAGTTTCTCACTTTATTCAAAGTCATTATTGGATATTGTGATCTTTCTCCATCTAAATCCATTATTAGATGTCGAGTCCTTTTTCATCCAAATCCATTATTGGGTGTTATGTCTTTCTCACTTTATTCAAAGCCATTATGGGATATTGTGATCTTTCTCCATCTAAAGCCATTATTAGATGTCGAGTCCCTCCATCTAAAGCCATTATTAGATGTCGAGTCTTTTTTCATCCAAAGCCATTATTGGGTGTTATGCCTTTCTCACTTTATTCAAAGCCATTATTGGATATTGTGATCTTTCTCCATCTAAATCCATTATTAGATGTCGAGTCCCTCCATCTAAAGCCATTATTAAATGTCGAGCCTTTTTTCATCTAAAGCCATTATTAGATGTCGAATCCCTCCATCTAAAGCCATTATTAGATGTCGAGTCCTTTTTTATCCAAAGTCATTATTAGGTGTTAAGCCTTTCTCACTTTATTCAAAGCCATTATTGGATATTGTGACCTTTCTCCATCTAAAGCCATTATTAAATGTCGAGTCCCTCCATCTAAAGCCATTATTAGATGTCGAGTCTTTTTTTCATCCAAAGCCATTATTGGGTGTAAAGCCTTTCTCACTTTATTCAAAACCATTATTGGATATTGTGATCTTTCTCCATCTAAAGCCATTATTAGATGTCGAGTCCCTCCATCTAAAGCCATTATTAGATGTCGAGTCTTTTTTTTTAATCCAAAGCCATTATTGGGTGTTATGTCTTTCTCACTTTATTCAAAGCCATTATTGGATATTATGATCTTTCTCCATCTAAAGCCATTATTAGATGTCGATTCCCTCCATCTAAAGCCATTATTAGATGCCGAGCCTTTTTTTTATCTAAAGCCATTATTTGATGTCGAATACCTCCATCTAAAGCCATTATTAGATGTCGAGTCCTTTTTCATCCAAAGCCATTATTGGGTGTTAAGCCTTTCTCACTTTATTCAAAGCCATTATTGGATATTGTGATCTTTCTCCATCTAAAGCCATTATTAGATGTCGAGTATTTTTTTTCATCCAAATCCATTATTGGGTGTTTTGTCTTTCTCTCTTTATCCAAAGTCATTTTTATATGTCAATTCCTTTTCCATCTGATTCATTCTTGGATGTCACTGCTGGACTTCTCAGGTTTTACCTCTTTTTTCAAGTATTACTGGTTATTCTTTGTCGCTTTGACAGATGTCTAGAAATATCTTGTTCTTCCAGCTTGTCTTCCATGTTGTATCAGTTAATCTACCATAAATTTCTAGTTTCAAAGTCTTCCAATAATTACCACATATTACCATAGAGTTTGTCTCATATCATACATCATTCAAAGTATGTCTATATATATATATATATATATATATATATATATATATATATATATATATATATATATATATATATAAAACATTGCATTTAGCGTTTTCTCATTATATTTTATTCACAGCATACCCATTGATATTTAACTATCTCCTACTGCGATTATATGAAGCTTGATCATCTTCATATCATCTGGTTGAAGATATTTAAATAGGGGCAACTGTTGCACCCCAACTTTTACTCTGCTATTTTTATACTTGCATTGTATTTATATTTTAAAAAATAGTCATTCACTCACTGCATATGCAACATTTTGTCGTATTAAAACTGATCAAAAGTCTGTCTAAATCGATATTCGCATCATTTTTACTTATAAAATACATGTTATCTTACTTCATTCATTTTTACCTCTTTTCCTGCTTATTGCATTGTTTTAAAATTATTTATATGTCGATGATATTGATATTTCGGTTTTATAAACAGACCGTTAAAAGTGATTCGACACTGTGCGAAAATCAGCGGGGAAAATATTTCAAGTTTTCATCTTTTACTCACTGTTTTATAAATTTACGTATCGCGTAAATCATAAAAATGTGTTTTGTCTAATTTTTCAGTACATTTCGAAGACTCGTTTTTAATTGTAAGTATTTTACAACCGGGTATTCTTTATTATCATTTTATTTCGATTTTAACCATTTCAATAATTTTTCTTTAATTTACAAGACCCGTAGTTTATTTTAATGTGCTCATTTTATTTTTCAGATAATTTATTGTCCGGACTTTTACCATTTTTGAAAATTTTAGGTGTCCAATTTTTATCTCAAAAATCAAAATAAAAATACTATTGGACTTGTTATTTTTTTACGCGACCCACTTTTGTGGCCCATTTCATGAAAAGGGCAATGTTGGCATTTAAAAAAAACAAAAAAACCTAGTTTTATAGTATATATATGAATGTTATGTTACTGTTGAAAAGGGGGAACAAAAGCCAAACGGAAACAAAGAAACGGAACAAGAGAGGCTACAAAAAAGATAGAAAAATTTCTTCTTCTTCTTCATCGTGTCTCACTCTCCCTTCACCCAAACCTCCATCGTAACACACTCCGCCGCTGCTACATCCGTCTCAGCATACGCCCTTCTGTTCCGATCCAACTCCTTCTGTTCACCCCTCAATCCACCGCGACACCGTCCCTCTGTTTCTGCCACACCCTTTTCACCATAACTCATCCACTCCTTCGTCCACCTCATCACCCTCATTTGCTTCGTCGTCTCTCCTTTAGTCTGTGTTCTCAATTCACTCCGTCGTGACCTCACCCCCTTCACCCTCTGCGCTATCTTCAACAACGCCGCCAACTCCTTCTCGTCTCTTTACATAAGCATATCTTGCGCGCCTGCTTCTCCGTCACAACCATATTCCATGTTTTTTCGCCCGTCACGACAAGTCCACCGACATCGGTCCTCCTCTCTCCGTCGTTTCAATTGCGCATCATCCACCTTCGCCTCGGATTCGTTCACTCATCATCATCAGTCTTCGGTAAGATTTTACATATTTATATGTGAATATGATTTTCTGTGAAATATTGTTGTTGATTCGTAATTTAATCTTTAAGTTAACCCTTTGATATGACATGATAATTATTGATTTGGTTAAGTTGTTTGTGTGGTGATCATTTTATTATTATTATCAAAGTATTGTTACGTTGAAATTGGTGCTAATAATGGTTGATATGTTGTGTTGTGTTATAACAATTCGCCGCTTAAATTTGTAATAAAATTGGTTTTTACTTGCTCTGTTTGTGTCGAGTCTGCGTGATTATCATGTTAATTGCTTTCATAAATTCGATTTTTGTTTAGTAACAAGGTCTTGTGCTATTTCGATTGAAGTTGGGAAGTGATATCTATGTTTGGTTTCGATGATGGTTTAATGATTAGGCCGCGTTACTCGCGTGTAATTCTAACCGAGAAACCATTTAGGCACCGTGTATCATGTTATTTTCATTTGTCTTTAATTTTGATTGGATTTGATAAGAGGATTCCATACCGGTTTTGATGAAGGTTTGATATCGATGTCGCATTTATTCGCGTACGATTTAACCGAGAAACCATTAGGATATTATCTTGTTTTCATTTTAATTTCGATTATAGTTTGTGTTTGAATAATATTCAAAATTAGTTTCAATGACGGTTTAATGATAATACCGTGTTACTCGCGTGTAAATCTAATCGAGAAACATGTTGGGACATCGCAAGTTATGTTATTATCATTTTAATTTCAATTGAAGTATAAATTGTTTGATATTCGGATTTAGTTCTAATGAAGGTTTAATGATGATACCGCGTTTTTTTGCGTGTACATCTAACCGAGGAACTTTGAGGGCAATAAATCGTTTATTTTGAGCGAATTTGTGTAAGAAAGTAATTTTATTTCAAGAATAGTTGATAGCATAGTTGCTGCCCGGATTTGTTCAGCTTAATTTTACTCGCATATTTAATTGTTTTAGTCCTTCCGCTCATGTACATACATACATACTAGTTTCATTTTAATTGTATTACTTTGTAAATATTAACTTGTTCATTACTTCTTTGGTTTCAATTATGATCCATTAATTGTTTCTTCACTTTTTCATGAACTTTAATTCCATTCTGTTATACCCCTAAATTTTCCCTCTTACTTCTCAAGATATTTCACATATCCATACTCAAGGATTTCACAAGGGTTGACGAGACAAACCCTCTCCTAAGCAATTAACCCAAACTAGGGTTTGGCCATTCTCAAGTCAAGGTGAGCCTCCAACACTTCAAGTGGTCATCATGCTTCATCATATGCTTCAAAGAATCTCCATGTCAAGTTTCAAGTCTTACAAGTCAAGTTTTCTCAAACAATTGCTCAGATGGTTGAAAATCAGTTGTATTGGACAAAAAGTCAACTGTAGTCAACATACAGTCAAACTTCATATTTTTTGGTTAACATCAATATTTTGAAGTGATATTCATCATTTGATCAAGGGTTGATCATGATTCCTCAAGAAAAGTCAAGATTTGATCAAAAGTCAAAGTTTCTAAATTGGGCTTTCTTAGACAAAAGTCAACAGAACTTTGACCAGGCATAACTTTCACATACTTTATCAGAAATGTTTCCACCACAGCTCATTTTGAAGAGAATTCAATTCTCTACAACTTCATGTCTCACAAGCTTGGGCAGAAAATGCTTTATTTGGAAGTTATGGATCAAAACATTACAGGTCCTTTTAAAAGTCAACAAAAAGTCAACTTTTTGTAAAGAAGTGTTCATGAGCATGGAAACTCCAATGAAGATGAAACAAAAGAGGCTATTTAGAGGACATCATGAGCTTTCTAAAAGTCCAAGAACACCCAAAAATGTTAAAAATTGAGCAAGATACACCTTGCACAAGTTGAGCATTTTTGAGGAGGTGCACAAAGAGAAATACTTGACAAAATCAAAAATTTTGCAAATGGGCCTAACTTTTCTTTATTCAAACATGTTCCTTAGCTGAATTGGAACCTCCAAGCCCAAGGCCACAAATTTATCTTTTATTTTCTATTTATTTTGAATTTTTAATCATTTAAAAGCCAATTTAATTAAAATAAAAGATAGAAAATCAAAATTAATTGCAAGGTGGATTTTTCTCTCATTCTTGAGATCCAAGCAAGCCATACAAGCTGTCAATTTCGAAATTGCATTGATTGGCAAAGGAATTGAATGAGATTTGATCAAAAAAAGGCAATATTTGGTTTCATTTCAAATCAAATATTTTCTCATTGATTGGCATATAATTTCTTCATGATTCTTGACCTAATTCACTCTACTATAAGTACATGATACATCCACAAGCACAAAGGACGAAATTCTTGCCTCAAAGAACCCTACCAAGCATCAAACAATCTGTGTGTAGCAAGCAACTAGCAGCCAGGTTTTCTGTCCAATTCAAGGGATTTCAAGCATTCCAACACATTCCTGGAGATTCCCTGATCAATTCTAGATACTCACAAGCAAGCAAAATGTGCAGAAACACGATATCCAAATCACGGTTTGCATCCCTTTATGTCAAAATCGATTTCTGCTATTTATGCATCATAAACATAATTTGATTATATATTCTTGATCGTGATGATGTTTGCAAGCTTTTTGGTTCGTATAATTTGATTTTAGACGCAGGCACAAGCTTATGCCATTGTTAGGGTTTCTGAACCTCAAATTAGGATTCCTCAAAATAGGCAAAATTAGACGAAACTAAGGGTACCTTCGTGTTCAGGGGGTCGATTCTAATCGAACCATGTCCTTCTCATAAATTTATATTGCATATTGTGAATTTTGCAAAGTTGCAGGTGTTATAGCGACGGACAAACCGTTGGTAAAGGCTTTAGCTACGAACAAAAACCGTAGCTAAAGGTTTGAAAATTCAAATGAGGAAGATGAAGTTCTTGGCGCGTGATCTGGCATTCAGGAATTAACTTCCTTTATTTTGTTTTTGTTTCATTCCACTAACACCAAAGCATGCTAGCTCAGTTAGTAAGGGAGGCGCGTGTTCATCTTGGGAGTCCTTGGTTCGATCCCTCGCTCCAGCAACCTTGTTTTACACTTTTGAAAACTAACATATTTTCTTATTTTCTTCATATTTTCCTTTTAATTTAATTTCTTTTCAAAAAAATTTCTAACATATCAAAAAATCACAAAAAAATATTTTCTTTTTGCATTTAGGTTAGAAAAATACTTATTTAATTTTTGACATAAAAATTAATATTTTTGCATGCATGTTTTAATTAATTGTTAATTAACTATAAAATTGACTTTTAATTGCTTTTCCTTATTAAAATCAACCCAGAAAATGCCCAATTAATTGTCTTGTCATTTAATTAGGATTACTAACCTAAAAAAAATTTCCTAACTCAAAAATCTTTTCTTTACTAACACATTTTCTCTTATGCAAATTTCTTTTCTTTTCCGATTATTATGTATCTGCTTCCAGGTTGTAATAGTTAGAATTAATTTTCTCACTTTTTTCTAATATTATGTAACTGCTCATGGGATGTAATAGTTTAATTATTATTTACTTTCTGCATTCCTATATTATGTAACTGCCCCAAAGTCATGTAATAGCGTAGGATTTACTTTTACACTTTACTTTACTTTACTTTACTTTACGTACCATATAAATAGCAACTAGGCGTGTATGGCAAGATAAAAGCGTAGATCACTTCTAATTGCAAGATAACATAAGAATTTAACACACTCTCTTCACACATGCACCCCTAGAGTATTTCTCTCGTTGCCTTTCGAATAAATGGGTCAAGTGAGGTATCCTAGCACCGTTGCCTAAAAACATATCATCATAGTCCCTCGACGTGGCCTACGAATACATGATCTCGTCCCTAGATTGTTGCCTACGAAAAGTGATGATCGTCCCTTCGAATGTGCTAGGATACTCCTACAAGTTGCCTTCTATGACCATCCAATGTCCCTTCGAATGTCCCTTTACATCCAACGAATAGGGTTACCTACCAACTAATGGTACGAATAGCACTATTCTAAAGGAAAGTAAAATAACACGGAAACGACCGTTCTGAGTAAGTGATAAGACTTTTAGTTGCTTGCTCCATCAAAACATATTTTCATACCTCACACTTTTGTCAAAGTTAAAACACTTTTCAAAAACGAAACATTTCCAAACATTGTGAATCATTACGTGTCGAAGCGAAATGCCTTTTCAAAACATTTTTCAAACACACACGAAAGCAAAATTTTAAAGATGAGCTAAAGCAACTAAGAGTAGATAACTATGGAAAAGGGGTGCTAATACCTTCCTTTTCATTACCTTCTCCTTACTAGAATCTAACGAAGGTCTTTTTACATTCTTTTCACCTTGGATAAAAGAAAAGTGGTGGCGACTCTTGCTATCCATAACATTTGCGATCAAAAGCAAAATAATTTTCTATTTTACATTCCATTTCGATCTTTTACTAACCCTTTTCGATTTATTGCAATTTTATTTCTTTTATCCCACATATGCTACTAATGTATACATTACTTGTGAAGATATCCGGTTCAAGTATTAGTGCATACATTTTTTATTAGTGTTATCTATAGTTATAGTTTTATTCAATATTTGTCAATATGTATGTATAGATATACTTAGTATTTTTATGTTTTATTTTTATACTGTAAATTTAATTATACATAATGCTTTTATTATTATATTTAGTATTGTAAATATAATTATATATATTATTTTTATTTATTATACTTAGTATTGTAAATATATACTATATACATATTACTTTTATTATTATATTTTATCTATTCATTCGTAAATAAGTTCGAATTATATTACATTAATTTTCTTCGCATAGCATTTTCTTAGAATTAATTTCTATAATCTATTTTAATCTAATAAAATACAAATGGCCAATAATCGTTATCAAGTTTCTCCGTATTAAGTTTAGTTTGTATTCTCTTAAGATATAATTAATTTATCGTTTTTTCTTTAATTTAATTTATCCCAATTCGGAATAATGTATCCCAATCCCCTTGTTGCGTTGTAAATAATTTACCGCTTTTCTATTTTATTTTACCGTTTAATCCCCATTTATAATTAATGTACCCCTCTCCCAAAAAGCAAATCTTGTAATAATTATATAGTTCGCATTTATTTTATTTCAATTTAACTGCCACTTACACAAAACCAAAAAATATCATTTTTAAACTAATAATTGTAAATCATTTTTAACCCGTAAGTCGACAAAGCTTAGAAGCGTCGCGATGACCACACATGCACACATGTACGCTTGATCCTGGGCCTTCTTACAGTGAGCCTATTTCGATTAATTGTTCCAATTAGTCGTTATAGTAGACTAGCCCACTTTGCTAGTACACATGTAATTTAATTGTTTTATACTTAGGTTGGCCACCTTGTATGGGCTTTGTCGATTTTATTTGTTATTTACAATTATTCGTTTCTCCTCTATCTCTCGCGCCTTGGTCCACATACCAAATTCTTCTCATCTCCATAAGGGTTCCATAGTAGGGAATAGGCTTGGCTATTCTCTCGAGATTGATCAAGTCTTTTGGCTTGATTGATCATAACCCGATTCTTTCTCCATCCACCAAGCATTTAAAACACTTTCAATAAAACTCGATCCAACGTCGAGTCTTCTTCTCAAACCTCGATCCAACGTCGAGTTGTTTTTTTAAAAATGTTTTCACAAATAAACTTGGATGATTTTTGTTTAAATCGTTAGATGGTAGCCTAATGGTTTAAACAAATTTGAAGCCTTTAGATTGTTGGATGATAGCCCAATAAGATAAAACTTCTATCCATGTCAAAATACTAGAGCGGTATTCGATTAAATTGTTGGATGATAGCCCGACGATTTAATTGAATTGGAAGTCTTTAGGTTGTTGGATGATATCCCAATAGACTAAATACTTCTATCCGCATTAAAATAATGAAGTGACATTCGTTTAAATTGTTGGATGATAGCCCAACGATTTAATCGAGTTTAAAGTCTTTAGATTGTTGGATGATAACCCAATAATTTAAATATTTTATCTCACTCGAAACACTTATTTCATAATAAATTTTTTGGGATGAGAGATGATTGGTTGAGCTCACTCGCCAATTTCTAGTATTTGAATCATTAGATGATAGCCTAATGTTTCGATACTTGTCATCCCCAACTTAAAATCAATCTTAACTCATTCAAACTTCTTTTGTGCGTCCAAGCACCTTTACCTTTTAAATCCTTTTCAAGATTAGACATGATTCATTTATAATTGAGATGTTTTCCTCTATTCCCAAAGTTTTCGACTTCTCCACTTGAGTACTAGAGGTGTTCTCAAACCCTCCCTCATGTTGGTGCGTAGTCCTTTATTCTTTATCACACCTTGTGGACGGTAGATGAGTCTTCTCCTTTAAAAATGTTGACTTGTCTTTTCATTTAAAATCAATCAACAAACAATCATTTTCTAGCCGAACTTACGACCAAAGGCAAGCAAAAATAATAAAAACATTTCTTCTCTCTTTCTTTCTCCTTTCAAAACTTAGAAGATCGTAAAATTTTTACACTAACACGCGAACACACTTTGAACTAAATGGGTACCATCGAGTACGATGGATGTCAGGGGTGCTAATACCTTCTCCTTGCATAACCGACTCCCGAACCTGCATCTCTTAAATTCGTAGACCGTCTTATTCTTTATTCGTGGATTTTATTCGATATTTCCTCTTTTCTTCTTGGAATAAATAAATCTCGGTGGTGACTTCATTCTCATTCATTTTTATTTTTTTGTGTCGATATAATTATCGGAATCTTTTTTCGATAGTCCAGGTCGACACCATCGGTGTTTTCTTCATTTCTTTCCAAAAAGAACAATATTCTTTTTTTGTCGTGAGGTTATAGAGCCAATGGCTAAGGAAACCAGTATTTCTATAGAACATTATTTGTATAACTCATCCAAACCCACGTGTTGAAAAAATAATACTAGTCTATTAAGGAAGGAATATTAAATAAAGCATAAAGGAAAAATACTAAATTAGGTCTCATAAGAAACAACTGCATTAACTATCACATTTTTTTACAAAAAGTGAACTAACTCATCAACTGTGATTATTGCTGCTAGTTCATCTTCAAAACCAAAACAACGAGATACTTAAGTATTTCGCATACATAGCACATAAGTTTAGAAAAATATTGTACTGATAGGAGAAAAAATAGCAGAAAACTTTTCTTAAAATAGACAGATAGAAAAATAGATCGGACGTGCTTCTATGATGCTTATAAACTGCGGCCGAGCTTGTTACGTATCTTACTAATATAATCAGAAGCCAATCCATCAACACAAAGCTCTTTCTTTGATTTAACATCATGAAGTCTTCTGTCTTTATGAATCATATATTCAGTTGATCCATTGCTTCCAACTGACTTGATAACATATGTAGGGTTTGCGCGGCTCTGCGGCTGTTGTGACCTTCTGGTACTTGCAGGGAATTGTTGATTGGAAACCAATTTTTCCTTCTTAGTTTCGTTATCAGAATAATCTGACTCTGAAAAAGTATCTTTATTCTTCCCTGATTTTCTAGTAGTAGTAGAAACTCCAAGGGTTCTTTGAGCAATAGAGAAAGAGGATAGCCTTATGATATTTACTACAACCTGCATTGATTGCTCACAAAGAGATTTCTCACTCTTGGATTTTACTCTATGATCCATGCTGTTGTTGGTTATTGGTTGCAATGTATTTTTATAAAAAGTGTACAAGGTGTATTTATAGGATAAGATATATATGTATAGATAGGGGAATTAATTGTTGAGTTTCTTTAGTGGAGGGATCCCTTGCTCATTGAGCTAAATGAAGATTCTTTTGCAAAAGAATAGAGCCCCCATAAATAAAACAGAGAATCTTATAATAACCGTTTTTGTGATCAATTTGATATGTGAAAGCATTTAGGCATGCCGACGTATACTTGTGTTATTTTATAAAATATAAATTCTATTTATACCTATGAGTGTATGATATCGTGTGAAAATTAAATTACAAAACAAATGACATGTGTAGAAACTCCTTATCAATTGAGAATATATAGATGCTTATACGGTTGGTTAGGGACAAAATGATAATGAATAAGCCTTTTGACGTTTTTGTCAAAAGAAAAAATATGGATAAGTATGGCCCTATATTAAGTAAAAGAGGAACACAAAATGTAAAAATTTCAAATCGGTTTTAGACTCAATTATAGTGGGTGAGTGATATTTGGTTTAGAATCTTTTCCTACGTAGAGAAATATCTAAATATAATTAGGTTATCTCGTTTAATTAAGTGGAGGGGTCAATTTAAGGTTGAGCGAGATAGAGAGAAAATAATTTTTTAAAAGAGAGAAACGAGAAAAGAAATTTATTCTCGTTTTTTTGCAATCAGAGCACTAAATCGGTGATTTTGGATTCGAGAACCGTTGGATCGAGTTCAAATTTGGAGAAAAGGTTCTAACACCTGGATCTAACTTTTGACCGCTAGGATCTTTAAAACAAAGTTTGGGCTAAGAGATTATTGTTTCGCCCTGAAGCTACATATTTGAGTAATTTTTCAGCTTTTTGATTCTTATTTGTAAACTAGTTTGCGATGTGATTTTTTTAGAACTAGTTTTTGAATCACTTTAAAAACGCTCTTGTACCCTTGTTTGATTATAGTAGAGTTATTTCTTTGGTTTGGACAACTCATAGTTTTTACTCTCGTATTGAGGGATTTTCCACATTAACATATTGGTGTTCTTTTGTGTCTTTATTTGTTCGATTTGATGTCATATATTTGTTGTTGATCCTAATAGGTTCTTACAAGTTTCGGGAATTTTATTTATGTTGCGCATTGATATGTTATTATGTCTTAATTTCCCATAAGAGTGGCATCAGAGCTCTTGGTTAAGAGTTACTTGTTTGAATAATAAAGTTAAATACAAATATGAAGATGGTGTTATTTAATGGTTCTAATTACCATTTGTGGAAGGGCAATATAAAATATTTATTATTTGTGACGAAAGTGCATTTACCGATTTTTTGTTTCACAAAGTCTGATTATGTGTTTGATGAAGAATGGGAGTTTGAACATCAACAACTATGTGGTTATATTCGACAATATGTAAAGGATAATGTTTATAATCATATTGTTAATGATACACTTGCAAAAACTTTGTGGGAGAAGATAGAATCCTTGTATGCCTCTAATTTAGGGAAAATAAATTGTTCTTATTGAATAGCTTCATAAGTTTGAAGTATAAGGATGGGACTTATATTTCATATTATTATCTTTATCAGAGTCTTGGGAGACATTTCAAGTTTCTATCACAAGTTCTGCTCCTAGAGGTGTTGTTTATTTTGGAAATGGTTAAGGGTGGAATTCTTAATGATGAGATGAAAAGGAAGGAACGGGGTTTTCACCTCAATCCAAGATATTTCTCACTGAAAATATGGGGGAAAAGTCAAAAGAAAGAATCGAAAGGTGGTAGAGAGAATAACATAAGCAACCCCAAGTCGCAATACAAGAATCTAGAGTGTAACTATTGTCACAAAATAGGACATGTACATAAGTATTGTTATCAATGGAAAAAGGGTAACAAAGGCAAGAAGGGTAAGTCTAAACATGGATATCATGACGATGATCGTGTTACTACTCTTAGTAGTAATGATCTTATTATTCTACGTGATCATGAGTCTGTTAATCTTGTATCAGATGGAAGCATGTGGATAGTTGATAGTGGTGCTACATTGCATGTTACACCAAGGAATGATTTCTTCAAGCATTATACTTTTGGAGACTAGGGAGTGTTGAAGATGAGTAATGATGATGCATATAAGGTAATTAGTGTTTGTGATGTTTACTTGCACACCAACATTGGAATGCAATTGTTACTTAGAGGTGTCAAACATGCTCCAGATGTTTGTGTTTATTTCATCTTTGTGCATATGCTTAATGATTGTGGTTATAACAATCACTATGATTATGGAAAATGGAAACTCAGCAAAAGTAACTTAGTTAAGGCTAGAGGGGAGACGATTTCTAAACTGTAATTGACAAAAGCTTTGGTTGCTAGAGACAGTGTGAATGTTATCAATAAAAAATCATCTTTGTTGCACTGAAAACTTAGTCATATTAGTGAAAATGTGTTGAATGTTTTGGCCAAAAAGTATGTTCTTCCAGGTTTATAGAATGCAAATTTGAAAAAGTGTTCTCATTGCATGTTTGATAAATAGACTAGAGTATCCTTCAAGAGACATCCTCCCTTAAGGAAGTCAAAGTTGCTTTAATCAGTACATTCTAATGTTTTTGGTCCATTAAAGGTAAAATATTTTAGTGGAGCATTTTATTTTGTTACCTTTAATGATGATTGTTCCAGGAAATTATGGGTTTATGCCTTGAAGATAAAAGACCAAGTGTTGGAGAAGTTCAAACAATTCCATGCTTTGGTTGAGATATAGACAAGCGAGAAACTGAAATGTGTTTGTTCTGACAATAGTGGCTAATATTGTGGACCATTTGATGCCTATTGTAAGCAGCACGTTATTGCATATGAAAAGACTCATCCTACAACTCCTCAATTGAATGGTTTAGCAGAGAGGATGAATCGAACGTTGATTCATAGAGATAGGTGTATTCTCTTTGAATTTGAGTTGCCAAATCATTATTGGGCCGAGGCCCTTTACAAGGTAGTGTCACTCCTACTATTTCTTTGAACAGTGAAGTTCCAGATAAAATTTAATTTGGAAAAAATATCAAGTATGATCATTTGAGAGTCTTTGGTTGTAATAATTTTGTGCATATTCCAAAGGATGAAATATCCAAGTTGAATTCAAATTCAAAACAATATATCTTCAATGGTTATGGGAAAGATGATTTTGGTTACAAGTTGTATGATCTTGTAGGAAAGAAGCTTATCTGAAGTTACGATGTGGTGTTCATGGAATACCAAACTATTGAATATATTGATAAGGTAGAAAAGAGAAAATCCAAGAAAGATATCAGTTTGTCTAATTTTGATCGAGTTCGATTATTTGGTCATAATTTGGATGCTATATGTGGTGACATCAGAATGGTGAGCCATATGATTATGTTGATGAGAAACAACTTTAAGATGAGGTAAATATTCCAACTAGTGATGATGAACTGGAGAACGATATGTCATAGGATGAGAATATTGGTGAAGCTCAAAACTATCTCAAGCTCTACTTAGGAGTTCTAGCACGAAGAGACGACCTTCTACAAGATATAATTTTGATGAGTACGGGACCTTGACTGGTGAAGGTGAACTTGTGTGTTTTCAAGAGGCCATGGGAAGTGATGAAAATAAAAAGTGGTTGGATGCAATGCATGATAAGATAAAATCATTACATGATAATCACACTTATGATTAAGTGAAGTTTCCTAAAGGAAAAAAGGATTTGGAACACAGGTGGATTTATAGAGTTAAACATGATTGCAACTCTACGTCTCCAAGGTTTAAAGTCATATTAATGGTGAAAGGTGTCCATCAAAGAAAGGGTATTGATTTTAATGATATATTCACACTTATTATAAATATGTCATCAATCAGAACCCAATTGATTTTAGTTGTTACTCTTAATTTAGAGGTTGAACAAATGGATGTGAAAACTGAAATTTTCTGGTACATGCAACACATGATAATAATGATATCCCAACATCAGAACAATGTCAAGCCAGATGTTACAACATCTGATTTGACATCGTGAACAAATTTATCAAGATGCAAGTGATACTGAAATTTAAATTGCAGAATTATAAATAACACATGAAGTTGTTAACCTAGTTCAGTGCAACTCACTTACTATAGAGGCTACCAAACTAGGAAGGAAATAATTATCAGTAGTATTAATTCAAAGCCTAAACAGTCCCAGTTTACAATTTCTTGCTTAATCTCTACTCAGTGCAACTTCTACATAGGAACCTCCTAGATATGAGAAATCTCCATATCACTCCTTAAATCACGTCAATGGTATCTAACAGTCTCAATCCCAGTGACTGTATCAAAAATAACTCAATAAGAAGATTTCACTTCCAATATACAATTCAACTCTTTTTCTTTAAAGCTTTAAGAGTGAGAACAATAATTAATTCATTACCTAAAGGCTTATGAGCGTGAACATTACGTCTACCACAATTATCAAAAGATACAAGGGTAACTTACAACTACACAAGGGACTCTCAAAACTTAAGACTCTAAACTCCCCCTAATTTTACAATTGTTGAAAGATTCAATTACATTAGGTTAGTCAAAACTTCAAATCTTCAAAGTCTTCATATCTTCCTCTTCAGATTCTTTAGCACTTGGTTTTGAAGAACCTTGTATCATATCATAAGGTTGAAAGAACTTCAAGTCTTCAGAACCATGTCTTCAGAGTCTTCAACACTTGCTCTTATAACCTTGTATTGTAACTAAGTTTAAAATAACTTCAAGTCTTTAAATTCTTTAGAGCCATGTCTTCAGAGTCTTTAAGCACTTGGTCTTCAGAGCCTTTTGTCTTCTAAAACTTGAGTCTTTAGCATCTTGGACTATGTTCACTAAGAACTTCTGTCTTGAGATCTTCAGAGTGGTTTCTTCATACTGACGTATCAGATTAACTTCGCTTCAGAGCCTTCTGAAGCTTTTCTCGCTACTTGTTCATCAGAACCATTATAGCTTAAAAGCGGAGCATTTTCTCTTCTAATGTCTTGGCCATGCCATTCATCAGAAGTAGTGCCTATTTTTTTATTCTTAAAAATACAACAAACATTAGAGTAACAAAATTGTTCACTCAAACATACTCTTTGTTATCATCAAAACTCAGAGACATAATTGCATAACCAAATCTTGTTCTAACAATTGTATATTCTTCAAATATTCTTCTTGACCTTTAATTTTGTTCCACATAGGATTGCATAATATTCCCATAATACTTTGCATCAGTTAAATCATAACAGAATTAACAAATCCACTTCATCTCAGGCGCAATGTCATATGCTCCTTCATAGGACATCTTATTCGACATGTTGTTCTAAATGTTGAAACTTCTTCAACTCAACATGTCCCAACATAAGATATGACTTTTTACTCAACATGTTCCTTTTAGTAAGTTATATACATCATATATAACGTATTGATGTCTTATTTGTTTTATTAAAATTAATGTCAATCCTAAAAATAGAGAACTTACACTCTGAATGAAGAGAAATGAATCAGACATAGAAATTTGATAAATGCTAGTTGAAAATTAATCTCTAAATTTAGCAAGTTGAAACTTGTTAGAAACATGCTTAATTTGAAATATAAGTTTGATTCCCTTTGCGAAGCTTATTAAAATGGGAAAAGGATAAAAATTATTTTAAACCCAAAAACATTATTTCAACATCTAGTCCTCTCAAACTTATTCACATTGACTTGTTTTGACCATTTGGTATTGCTTCAATAAGTGGGAAAAATTATAATTAGTCATACTTGATGAATTTTATAGATGAACATGGTTAAAAACCCTTAGAAGCGAGGATGGGTTATATTTTGTATTGTTTGTTTTCTACCAATAAATTCAAAATGAAATGGAAATCATAATTTTAAAAATCAGAACTGACCATGGTGGAGAATGTTAAAATGACCCCTTTAAAAATTTGTGAACAAAGTGGTATTATCCATAATTTTTCCTTGTTCCTTAAAATATATATATATATATATATATATATATATATATATATATATATATATATATATATATATATATATATATATATATATATATATATATATATATATATATATATAGATGACTATAACCATGTTCAAAATAGAATCTATATTAGACTCGTTTTAAATAAGTCTACTTGCAAACTTACGAAAGGAAGAACACCTAACATTTCTTATATTCACTAGTTCGGATGTACATTATACATCTTAAACACGAGTGTTATCTAAAGAACTTTGATGTCAAAGAACAAAAACATATCGTCCTAGAACACTCTAAAGTATCTATGGAATACATATTGTAAAACAAGAAAATCTTAAGGGTTAAGGAATCAACCCATGTAAGGTTCAATGACAATGATAAGTCACATCTGAATGAAGATTGTTGGTTTTGCAGCAATAATTAATTATTTCCTCCTTTCTATTTAAAATATTTTATTAGTTCAAGGGATGAAACAAAACCTACTAAACATAAATCAATTAAGAGATGGTGGTCATGAAATAGCCTTTAATCAAAAGTCTTGTTTTACATGCACAAAAGATGAAATTCCTTTTGTTTATGAATATAGAGAAATGAATTTGGCAATTGGCACCGAAAGTTCGGGTAAGCTAATTGAAGATTAATATTTAAACTTGACAATTTGAAAATTGTCAGAGGTCTTCCTGATTTAAAATATAAATTTGATTTTCTTTGTGAAGCTTTTCAAAATGAGAAAAAGGGTAAAACTTCTTTTAAACCCAGAAGAAATGTTTTAGCCTCTAAACCCCTTGAACTTCTTCATATTGATTTGTTGGTATTGTTTCAGTCAATGGAAAAACTATGGATTAACAATAGTTGATTAGTTTAGTAGATCGACATGGATAAAATTCCTTAGAAGTAAGAATGAGTCATATTTTTTATCTTTTATTTTCTACCAACAAATTCAAAATGAAATGGAAACAACAATTTTGAAAATCGGAAGTGATTATGGTGGCAAACTTGAATATAAATCCTTTGAAAAAAATTGTTAACAAAGTGGTATTCTCCATGATTTTTCTCATTCTAGAACTCCACAACGAAATGGGGTCTTAGAAAGTAAAAAATAAATCTCTTTAAGAGATGGCTATATCCATGTTCAAAGAAGCAAAAGTTGAAAACATTTATGAATAGAAGTAGTAAATCAAACATTGCTATGTTAAAAATAGAATCTATAATATACAAGTTTTAAACAGGTTTTTTTATGAACTTTGTATAGGAAAAACACTCAACATTTCTTATATTCACCAGTTTGGATGTATACGTTACATCTTAAATACTAAATGAGTGTGATAATGACAAGTCAGATCTAGTTGAAGCTTTTGCAAATATGGATATTATAGAGAAACCTCCAACACTTTCACCTTTGTTGAACATTGAAACACGCTTTGATGTTACAAATGATAAGACACCAAATGATGTTGAAGCACCATTGAACCAACCTTCAATTATAGGTCGCCACATTCTGAAAAGTAAATAATTGGGAACACATGTGATCCTTTAAGGCCAGGTATTCATTAAAGAACTAAGCCTCATTTGTTTGATCTCTTTTAAAGGTTGAACCAACCTCCATGAATGAAGCTCTTATAGGTTATGATTGGATATTGGAAATGCAAAAAAGAACTCAATCAATTCTAAAGGAATAAAGGTTAGGATCTTGCGTCATAACCACAAATAAACACATGTGGAAGTAGATCGATAACCTAATTTAAGATGTTGAGACAAAATTAGGCATGTTAAGCATTTAAGATGTCTATGCACCAACTTGAGGTGAATGTTGGCATGACTTGTCCATTACAAAATTATAGGAGTAATTTTAAGAGATATGTTTATTACTAATTATTAATTATCTTGATTTTATTATAATTAGAAATATGATTTTACATGTATATATAGCTCATCCCTTGTAAAATAAACTTTACAAGAAAAATAAATTAGGGGAAACTCTTCCTAAAATGATCAACACTATTGGAGTGTTAAAAGTAGGGGAGGCAAAATGGATCGTGGTCAGTCGAGTCGGTCCGCACATCCGTCAAAATCTGCCACATGTTAAAATTTGTTGCGTCTATTCGTTCAACTTGTCACACCTTAAGCCTGTTATTTTTAGTTAATTCTAATAGGTCTAACTCTTGATGATTTTATTTTATACATTTATTTGTGAACATATGTAATATCTTTTTAAGTAAACTTTTTTTAAGAAAATACTTTATAAAAAATTACTCTAAAAAATAAGTGAAAATCTGATTGAAATGAAAAACAAATTAATATATTAAAAAATGAATAAATAAATAAATAATAAGTAAGCAGACAAGCGTGCAGACATCCAACCCCCTGCTTTGGTGAAACGAGTTAAAATTTTATGCTTATTTTTATTTGGAGGATTTGTCCGCCCCATACATTTTTTAGCGAGTTTAAGGAAGGGTGGAGAGAGATGTAACAACTCATTTCTACCCAACAAATTATATAAAATCAGAGTTACAAAATTCCAACATCAAACAATGGAGTGTCACACATTCAACGTAAAACAACAATCAATCAATCACCGGTAACTCAGATACATAGCACATAGTTTCGGTAAAACAATAACAACATGTTTAGTCTTCAAAAATAAATAACTTTTATTTCTACGCAGCGAATTCATAAAATTCAACGAATATATCCTGGCATCACGGCCAATTCAAAACAACTTATAGATAGCGAGTTTCTAACGTCAAATAATCATAGCATCTCTCTTCAATAATAAAAATAACCAAAAAGGTTCCATCAACATAATAAAATCCAACAGTAAATAAAACAAGCATTTATCCCCCCGAGTGTTATGTATCAGAGTGACAACACCGACTCAAACTACTGAAGGTAGACAACCTTCACTCTGGATTACCTACACGTTATCCACGTAGAGGCAACATCACAACAGAAGGGGTGAGATATCTAACAATCTAATAAATCGTATGATAAATTATATATGTTAGAATATGATAATGTAAATCACCACTTCGCAAATTATTCACACAACAAACAATTCCACAACTCATTCAAGATTCACAACGACTCAGAATGCAACATGAAATGCAATAACTTATTCAAATGCACATGCATGTGGTACCAATGGAGCAGAACTCCCAACGTAAAAATATGTCAATATCTGAGGCATAAGCCTTCATCATCATCGTGTTGTCAATCCAGACCATCGTAAACAAAGCAAAGCTCCTAGCGTAATATTTTTGTCAATCCAGGCCAACGTAATTATGCAATGTATGCGACAACATAATGCAACTCAACAACAACAACGAAAATATCAAATCAACATCAACTTCATCATAATTTCAACACTGGCTATAACCCTTCAACGTAATAATAAGTCAACAACATCATTCAACATTGGCACAAGGCCTACAACATGGTTCAACACATCAACACAAGGTAATACAATCAATTTCATCACAACCTACAACTTCGCAATTTATTAACAACATCATTACAAGCAAACAACAACAACAATTACTACACAAATTAACTTTGACGATTCTACACCAAAAATAATTTATGTACCACTACTACTATTTAATTATCAAGCATTTCCTACTAAATCAATTAATTAACTCAACTACTTAATTCTCTGTTAAAATATTCCTACTGTGTCATTTTGTTCCACTAAATTACCTTCAATATAATACCTATATATATATATATATATATATATATATATATATATATATATATATATATATATATATATATTATCATGTAATTATCATGTAATGTACTGTAGTAACATAATGCATAATAAATAAAATAAATAACAATGCTACAGGAAGGCAACAAGAAACGTGACAATTTCCTTTCCAAAAAGGTGTGATGTTCATCACATGTAAGACAAAAATACATGCCCTTCATCACATGTCGTGCCATTCATCACCAAGTATGTGCCCTTCATCGCAAATAAGACAAAATACATTCCGTTCATCACAACAAGGGGTGTCGTTCGGCACACCCACCCTTGCCTAGTATGCCTGACGTTCAGCAGGCCCTTCCATCATGCGTGTCGTTCGGTATTGTCTTCTTCCTGCATACATTTTTAGTTTCTGTAATTTTTTTTTGTATCCAATCCATACTACCGCCGGTTAATTAATAAACAGAATTTCATCATACATGACATCAATCGACCACTACTAAATCATACACTTTCAATGCCAATATCAACTATGAAACCAATTCATGAGTAGTTTCAATACCATAACATCAAACAATTTCTCACCAAACAGAACAACTACAAATACATGATAATTTTTCCTACTATCCTAATTCCCATATACTACTCATCATACACTCCATTAGAAAGTCAGAACTCCACCCTTACCTTGGATTGAAGATCGCCCTACAGAGTTCTGGTCGAATTTTCGCTTTGGCTTTTGTTCTGCAATTTTCTCCCGGCGGCTAGCTCTTCAAACCCTTGTTCCTCTTCTTTCTTTCTTTTCCTCGCATACTGATACTTTTCTTTTTCCTTGTTTTCTAATAACTTTTCCCAACTAACCTTATTTCTTATTATTTATAATTCTTACTAATAATTATATTTCTCTTGGACTTAATTCCTACACCCCTACTTTACTTCATACTATCACTACAACAAGCCCAATAACAATTATTATATTATTACTATTATTATTAATAATCAACTAATACCGTTATTAATATTAATCTATCGTTTATTCAACAATTAAACAACTAAATCAACTAACAACTCGACAACTTAAATCGAAAAATAATTCAAAAATAGTTAATTAACTAATTAATTAATCGGGCGTTACACGAGACAGCCCATTTTACTACTCCTACTTAAAATAGATTGGGAATGGGAATTTCTTCCCCCGCCTAGTGGGGTTCTTCTTCACCCCTAGTGAAAAATCAAAAATACCCCCTAGTTTCGTAAGTTAACTTGTGAGTTCCTCAAATAAGGTAAATTCGTAAGCTAACTTACGAAATAATCCACGATTTTAAAAAAATAGGTGAATTCGCGTGTTAACTTGCGAATTCACCTTATTTGGGGAATTCGCAAGTTAACTTGCGAAGTCTGCGTATTATTTTAGAAAACACACAGACACACCTCCAATACAATTCATTCTAAAATACACCAACTAAACCTCTCTACTCCCAATCTTTGCATTTTCTACCAAATCTTTACAATTTCTACGACTTCAAAGACACGCAATCCAAGTTCAACTCATCATTTCAACTCATTCCAACTCCTTCAACATCAACTACAACCTCCATTTTGTGTAAGTTTTCTTAATCAATTTCTATTCAAATTTCTGGATTTTTATTACATTATTAGGTTAAGGTTGTAGATTTTTAATAGTATATGATGTTATAGTAGGATAATGTAGTAGGAAAAATAGGATTTTGGTAGTTATGGGACTGAAATTCTGGGTTTTGGAATTTCTGAAAGAAGGGGGTTTTGCAAGTTAACTTGCAAAGTGTACCAGAAGAGACTTCGCAAGCTAACTTGTGAATTTTTATCTGAATGGGTAAATTTGCAAGTTAACTTGCGAATTTTTGTCTGACTTGTTTTTGAATTAGTATGCTAATTGTTGTAATGATTAATTTCAAGAAAATGGTCGATCATGACAACTAGATGACACGTTTGAGACAGGGCATGCAAAGCCAGACAGCGTCGGCTCGTCGAGAGCGCGAGCAAAGGGCAAGGGCACAAAGGGAACAAATGAGACAACTTGATATAACATCACCTTCCGCACTGCGACGGAGGAGTCGTCTCCATGAGGCGTCTTCCTATCGTGCACATGAGGAGAAGGTACTAGAGATGGAGGTACCGGAGATCGAGTCGCCGGCGGAGGAGGCCCGGGACGTCGAAAATGTTGAGGTCCCCGACGACGATGTTGAGGAACCTGCAGTGGCGGAGGATGCTGGCTATCCAGGAGGGCCATATGACAGATCCCTCATGATTTATTATGGGGACCGTACTACCCGCTATGTATGGGGTGAATAGGTATTATAATTTTTATCGTTATATTTCGTATTATTTATTTTCGTTTATTGTCCGTTCTTTTTTATTTATTTTCGTATACTTCCCGTTCGTATTATTTATTTTCGTTTGATTCTTATGTTTCAGGAAAGAAAGGCCTTGAAACATGTGAGCCACTCCCGCAAAATCTTTGAATTATATGCTCCAAAGACTCAGTGGTTCCAGACGGGTATCCTCGCATCCGGTCTTGCCGGATTATACAGTACTGGTTACGATAACATTAGAATTGGCATGTAGGGTGCTTTTGTTGATAGATGGCATAGGGAGACATCGTCTTTCCACTTTCCAGTTGGGGAGTTGACGATCACCCTCGACGATGTTGCCTGCTTGCTCCGACTACCTATCAGAGGTAGATTACTCAATCATTCCAAGATAACCAAAGATGAAGCGGTTGATTTGATGGTTGATCATATGATATCTAATCCATATAGAGTTGTTGAGGACTGCGACTCCACAAATGGGGCGCACATGAAATTCAACTATCTAAAGGAGTTATATGAGGAGCACCTCCGTCTAGAAGCTCTTGCAAAAAGAACTGCACAGGCAACTAGGGAGCCTGTGGAGGCGGATGTTTTTGTTCAGTTTCATTAGGGTTGTGTCATCTGGCATTTTTTGATGTACTTGGTAGGCACGTCCGTCTTTGTGGACACGAGTGGCCGCTACACCAACGTGACCTACCTGAGATGTTTTACAGACCTTTCTACAGTTCGGGACTGGATTTGGGGTGTCGTTGTTCTTACCTACCTCTACCAGAAGTTGAATGAAGCTTCCAGATGGAGAGATAGGGCACTTACCGGCTCGTGCACACTCCTCTCGGTACATTTTTTATTTTAACGATAAATTTTAATTAGTTTTAATTGATTTGTACTTACACATTATATTTTTGTTGATGCAGAGCTGGATTTTATCGTACTTTCACCGCATCCATGGATCCCGACTATGAGGACTTCATGCCCGGGGCTGCCAAGTTTATTCTCAACAGGGGCAACGATAATGTGGTTTCTTACCGGGTGTTCCTTGATCGCACCAACCACGATGACATCAACTGGACCTCGTTTGAGGACTACATGGAGGTTGTCCCCTTCGATACCATTTCGTTATACTCTGGGTGGCTAGCCTATGAGGATAACATGATGGTCCGGTATTTGTCTGAGCGGTGTATGCTCCAGTTTGGCTATGTGCAGACCATACCTCAATCTCCTTTCCAGACTGCTCCCGACACCATGACACGGAGGGCTCTAGGTGATGTCTTCCAAGATTGAGAGAATCATGTCGTGTTAGATGAGTTTCGGTTGTTGCGGGCATCCCGTATGTGGCACTCTGCGGAGGGGTACGCGACATGATTCTTTACAGTGTCACACTCTTACATGACATCGGAGGCTGAAGGACGTCTGTCGAGGCCAGCACATGAGGAGCTCTTGGAAAATGAGTAGGCCGAGGATGATCAGGCCATTGATCTACTGCCTATCTGTCAGAGTATTCGCCAGATTGGACAGGAGGCGTTGGATGACGGGATTATCGATGGGAGCGGACCCGATGTGGTTGTCGTGGTAGAGGATGGTGCGAGGCGTTGCCCAAGCGAGGAGGCGGGGGTCGGGATTAGGCATATACAGCCTTTATGTTTTTTTAGTTGATTTTGTATGATCGCATTTTTTTCAGAACAATTTATGTAATATGATATTTCTGACATTTTTTCTCTTTAATATTTATAACATATTATTATTTACATGGTTTTCGTATATAGATATTGTGTATATTAATATTTTTTGACAATTTTTCTCTTTAATTGAATTTCTGAAAACGAAAACATAATCCGAGTAAATGTGGAAAAACATAGTAGTTTTAAACATGTTTTTACACATTCAAGAAAGGTTTCGTAAGTTAACTTACAAATTCATCTTATTTGGGAAATTCGTAAGTTAAGTTACGAAACATTTCTGAATAAAAAAGGGTAAGTTAATTTGTGAATTCAAAATTTAAGTTAACTTACGAACTCATCTTATTGAGTAAATTCGTACTTAACTTACGAGGAGTATTTTTAATTTTTCAGAGATGTAGAAAAAACCCATTAAATGAGTGAAGAAATTTCATCAAAAAAATCTTTACCAATACAATCCCTAGTTGTATCTATCTATCTATACACTTGAAGTTGCAGGGGATAATGATTCAGTTTAATTCAACATATCTATCTATCTATACACTCGTAATGATTCAATTTAATTCAACATATCTATCTATCTATAGACTTCAAGTTGCACTCATAATGATTGAATCTAATTCAATGCATCCCAATTACTGTCCAATAATTTATTCCCCGAGTACACACATACCTTTTTACCAGAAAAAAATAATAATAAGTACACACATACCGTAACCAATTAAACGAAAAAATGGTGTCCATGTCCAACTGACCACATCTGTATTCTGCAATGGCCTCCAATCTCACCAACCTCACCATCCCTCCTTCTTCTTCCTCCTTCCCCCCAATCGATCCCTCCCCACAAGTCATCCACAGTAGGTCCCACTCCTTCGTCGGTCCCTCCCCTCGCCTCCCCCCTCCTCCCTCCGACAACAACAACCTCTTCTTCCTCGACGAACTCGCTTCCAACTCCGACTCCGACTCCGACTCCGACCTAATCCAACAACCCTTGCAACACAAATTCGGTCCCTCCGACTTCCAAATTCTCAAAGTCATAGGACAAGGTGCCTTCGGCAAGGTCTTCATGGTCAGAAGAAAAGGAGATTCAAACTCTTCCGACGCTGACAGTATCTTCGCAATGAAGGTTATGAGAAAAGATAACATCATTAAGAAAAATCACGTTGATTATATGAAAGCTGAGAGAGATATTCTCACTAAAGTTCTTCATCCTTTCATCGTTCCTCTTCGCTACTCTTTCCAAGTCTCTTTCTTTCTCTTGTTAATTACTTTATTCATCTACTTATTAAGTTACTTAATCACTATTTGTTTCTGTTAATTTGCAGACTAAATCTAAATTGTATTTAATTTTGGACTTTATCAATGGAGGACATCTTTTCTTTCAATTATGTAGACAAGGCATTTTTAGGTATGTTGCTATTGTTCTTTCTATTCATGAACCGTCTTAAGTTTTCAGAGACTCTTGTATAGATTAATCATAGTTTAAGTGTGACGGATTAAATAGAGGTACTATTTTGTCGTGATTCAACTTTGACAAATATTTTATGAGCATCCTTTTAGGCATTGTTTAAACACTTTTGCGGTAGCCCACTTTGCACGTCTGCTTCTGTGCGTAATTATGTAAGGTTGTAATTTTGATGTATGGATTTGGTTTTGTTGGTGTTTGTGTTTGTGTTTTGGCCAGTGAGGATGAGGCAAGGATTTACACTGCTGAAATTGTATCTGCTGTTTCGCATCTTCATAGCAAAGGAATTGTGCATCGGGATCTTAAACCAGAAAACATACTCATGGATTCTCATGGCCATGTAAACAACTCTTTGATTTATGTTGTCCTATTTTGATTGTGAAAGTTTTGTATCTTCCAATGTGTTCTCAGTAATCTTCTTTGTGAATGATCTTATGTATGTTTATTAAATTTGTAGGTGATGTTAACTGATTTTGGAATGTCGAAAGAGATTGAGGAATCTGAGAGATCTAACTCTATGTGTGGGACTACTGAATATATGGCTCCGGAAATCCTTCTGGGTAAAGGCCATAACAAGGACGCGGATTGGTGGAGTGTTGGTGTTCTCTTGTATGAAATGATAACTGGGAAGGTAATGAATGAATGTAAATCACGAATATCGTCTCTTGAATTGTATGTGGGAATACATTGATAAAATGAAATGCAGTTCCCCTGATTTTTATGTGTCATTTGGCAGGCACCATTTACACATAATAACAGAAAGAAGCTACAAGAGAAAATTATCAAAGAGAAAATCAAACTTCCACCATACCTTACCGGTGAAGCTCATTCTTTGCTCAAAGGAGTAAGTGGGCCATAGTATTCCTGGTTTAGTTTCGTTACATTATCTCGTTAAATTATACTTTACAAGCTTAATGTGTTTGTTTCCTACCAGTGCTTTTCTTTACTCCTAAAAGGGACCTAATATATGTTCTATTTGGATAGTTTAACTCATTTGAGACTGCAAACTGATTTCTGTTTACTTGCTACAGTTGCTGCAAAAGGACCCATCTACAAGGTTAGGCAGCGGGCCAAATGGAGATGAACACATCAAAAATCATAAGTGGTTCAGGACAATCAATTGGAACAAATTGGAGGCAAGAGAGCTGCAACCAAAATTTAAACCATCTGATGTGTCTGGAAAAGATTGCACGGCTAATTTTGATCGATGCTGGACAACAATGCCGCTTGAGGACTCTCCGGCATCAACTCCTACAGCAGGTGACCATTTTCAGGGCTATACTTATGTTGCACCAAATCCTTGGCTTTCTTCAAGATAAAACTGAAAGCACTCGAATCCAAATGAAAATGTTTATATGAGTTGATAAAAAAGAATAACCCGAAGAAGGCAAGCCGTACTGATTTTAAATTCTTTTTCTTGGTAAGTAACACAACACAAATCTTTTCTCACTAAGATGGTACGCTCTCTATTTTAAAAGTTGTTTCTATTCTAAATGAGCATTGTAATGGTTTATCGTACGGATGAAAATATAGAGAAATAGAGTTTTCAGTGGCTCTGATGTAGCTTTAATATTTGTGAAGGTTGGTTTAGTTCTTGGTTTGTACTAATGTCTAATACTATGTAAAAATCTTTGTTCATATCAGCATTAACATATTTGACTAGCTATTGCTCGGTAGGGTTGTATATCCGACTTCTTGCTAGTCAAAAGCATTCAAATTGCTGCCAGTGTC
The DNA here is from genome assembly GCA_021764765.1 of Vicia sativa. Lineage (NCBI taxonomy): Eukaryota > Viridiplantae > Streptophyta > Magnoliopsida > Fabales > Fabaceae > Vicia > Vicia sativa. The sequence continues at coordinate 202,054,311 of CM038796.1, forward strand.
CTGTTTTTTGACAGCTAAAACTTACTTCTTGTGTTTTTTAGCTATGAACTATTGAAGATACTATTCCTTCTTGTGGTTAAAATCTATAATACCACTATTGTCTTCGGTTTTGTTTACCTGCCTCTAAATCTCAGCAGTTTTTTTTTTCATTCAGTAGAAATTGAACTATATGAGGCCATACAAACAAATATGATATAGCAGCTATAATGACACTATCGCACCGTAGTCTAGAAGAATTTGAACAAACTGTTTTTTCTCTTTGCAATTCGAAAACCCTGGTTTATTTTTTGACAAGGACTTTATATAAAATTGTTATACATAATGCCAAATCCTTGTAACACCTAGCATTGGTTATTGATGAAGCATTGGCTAAATTCTTTGATATATCTTCCCAATTTCTAGCCATATATCATTAAATTGAATCAGTAATTCTTTTCCAGATTATTTTAATTTGAAGGATGCAAGTTTTTTGTCCAATCAAAACTGCATCTGGGAATTTCACCTATGTCCAATCAAAAATAGCATGGGTTTGGGTTTGAATGCTGCTAATAAAGAAGGCCATAAATTTCTTAAGGGACTAATCAAGCTTCCTTGGATTTTGTAATGTAAACAAGGACGTATTTAAAAAAAATAAAAACAATTTTTCGTCCTTCCCTTATACATTCTCCTAGGCTCTACGCAAAATTCTCAAAATATCTCCTGTTTGCAGAGATACATATCCACACACATTAAAAACTATGTTTTTCACAATAAAATTCGAAGATGTACAACCGAAATTATTTTAAAGGTGTGTTTGTAGATGTATCTCTGAATATACCTTTTTTCAATTCGAAAAACTAGTTCGGAGATGCATCTCTAAACTAGGTAAGCATATTTAATTACTCGCGTTAGACCCTCCCTCTTCTCCTTCATTTTTAGAAAAACAATTTTCTCTCTACCTCATTCTACCTATTTTAAATTTCCACTCAAGATCAAATTTTGAAGTTACATTTGCTTATTGATTACCATTTTCAACTCCTTCTACCTGCTATATCAACATCATAACACTTTAATCCCTCGCCAACACATTTTTGAATAAGTTTCTTATTTAGCTTATTCTGGTTTTTTTATTCATGGATTAGCACAATAACGTTAGTTTTAATGTGTTAGATAACCCAAATAGGTTAGTGTTTTAGTTTGGAGAGTCTATTTATATGATTTGGATGTGTTTGGATTATAGGACAATTGTAGAAGCACTTCTGCCATTAAAGCATAACGAAGCTTTTTTCGGATATGCATGTCCGAACTGAGTGAGCATGGTGTTCGGAGATGCATATCTGAACTCTACCATTCCTCATAATTTGTTATCAAGATATGATTGAAACCAAGGAAGCCAAGGAAAGATGTGACTCAGGCGATCCATCATAACTACCTTTGCTCGTCGAGATAGGGCTCGTCATCACGAATAGGCTAGAGTCGTGTCCCCTCTGCCTCGCGATAGGATTTATCGGCCTCTAGGAGTCTACTTTCACGGGGATCGAGATCCCAAAATCGTGTTACCCATGATGAGGACGACCCAGTTGTATCCTGGGTCCAAGTTACTAAGGATTCCCTCCTTATAGACCTGTTTTCAGGATGACCCACAGACACGTCTTTACTCATATACTTTGGAGAGCATGTGTCAGGGTCATCCCCGAGATTTTGAATGCCTTGTCGAAATTATGAATTTTGTGCCATTTTTCTTAATTCATATTTTTTTTACCAGAATTATACATCATATGTATCAAATAAATAGTCAACTTTATATGTATATATAATAATTAAAAAAATCGGTGCCCCTAAAAAACGGGTGCCCTGTGCCACCGCTCCTCCTGAACACCCTCTAGAACCCCCTGGCATGTGTCCTGCATGTTTGGGAAGGAGATGTATATTTTTGAACTTCCTCTATTTTTTATTTTGTATCCAAATTCTACTCAATTTATCATGTTATATTTTATTTTCAACAAGGGTATGACTGTCTGAAATGTGTGAATCATGCAAGAAAGATTCACAGTCTTTATCAACCCGTAGAAGCCTGATTCCAAAATATACTACAAGGCTCTGGGCTTGTAGGTCTTTGTGCTTCCGGGTACACCATCATCTATGGCACACAGGCTGCATTTGCTAAGAGAGGGCGTAGTGAGACATCATATTTCCACCTCTTCATTGACTAGATGGTGTAGCATTGCCTCATACACCTTCCCATCATATGAAGGTCGCTTGGTTATTCTAAGATCTGCAGGACTAATGTCATTGATATGATGGTGACGTATTTGGGAGTTGAATATGATGAAGCCTTTGAGCAATGTAGAAGCATCAGAGGTGCACATGCCAAATTTGATTGGTTGGCAAAATTGTATGGAAAAAATGTTGGACACATCCGAACAACCGGACACCGATGATTTATAGGTTACCTACCATAGTGAGTGTCCCATGAGGTGTTTCTTCCTATTCTTAGTTGGCACATCTATGTTTGTGGGCAAAAGTTCAAAGTACGTGGATATAGCCTACCTCCAATATTTCATCGACTTAGAATCCATTCGCGAGTGAAATTAGAGGGAAGTGTGCTTGATTTACCTGTACTTCAACCTGAATCAAAGTTGGAAATGGACGACAAAGCATATGACAGGCTCATGTCACATGCTTACGTTAATTTCCAAATCTCACTACTAAGTTACAAACTATTTCTTTTTAGGGATGGATCCTTCTTCATTATCATCACATCCATTGGTTTAAACTTTACTCGTTCTAGACTCACGATTGGCCATATTCTTTTCGGTTTGTCCCTAGCAGATAGAATGATCATATTTTATTGTACCATGTATATATTGATCAGACTCAACATGATGACGCAAAATGGAGGCCATATGGTACTCACTGGAAGAGAGTTTTATTCAACCACATTTCCTTATACTCTGGATGGTTGTTTGCATGTATCTTCTCGAGCGGTGCATGCGATAATTTGGATATGTGCATATCATTATGAGAAACCTCTTCCAGATTGCTCTTATCACTATTGTCCAAAAGATTTAGGTGACACGCTGAAAGATTTTGAGAGTCGTCCGGTACCGATGAAGTATCAGACTCAAAAGGCCACATCTCAGTGGATTTATGTTGATGGTTACATGACATTGTTCTATAACATATCACACGCTTACATGACACAAGACTCTCCCGAACATCCACCTAGGCCTGCTCATGAGGAGATCTTGGAGAATGAGCCGGTCAGAGACAACAATGTCGTTGATATGTACCACGTTGTGAGACTATTATGCAGCTTACACCTGTAGGCATCGAGTTCAGAGTGTTTGCAAGAGGTGGAGATGAAGTGGTCGCCTAACAAAGTTCATTCTTTCTAAGGCACATAAATCGTATGCATAGGAGGAATCATGGTGTTTGGATTAGACTTACACAGTAGAGTATGCATTTGATTGTATTTTATTTATTTTTCATCGATTTGAAGAACAATTGTTATACTATTATATTCGATAGAATTTGATTTTGTTAAAGCATTACATGGTTCTATAATATTCATTTTTATTAATAGTTGAAATAAATAATGACAATTTTAATCAAATTAAAATTAATTTTGATTGAAAACACCACAATCTTATAAAATTGATTTTGGAAAAATCACACAAGCAATAATTTGGAGACGCATCTCCAAATTATCTCCAAACATGATTCGAATACGCATCTCAATACCAATTAAAAATGAGGGTTGTTTGATTTTTTAAAGACAAAATGTGACTGCGATATATATATGCAAATTTACTCTTGAGGTGTATTTGAAGATGCTTATCTGAACTAAAATAGTGGGGGGAAAAAGAATTTCTTAACCCACCTCATGTCCTTATGTAACGCCCCAAATTTAATTAATTAGTTAATTAAATTATTGAAGGATTTAATTATTGGATTTGGACGAAGTTGAGAATTATTAGATTTTGTCGATACTATTTTAATAAGCGTATTTGGATTATTAAGTTTAAGCCGGATTATGTGGAGGATTTAATCAGAAGGGTAATATTAAGAAAAATATTATTTATTCATTGGAATAAATAGGAATTATTTTATAGGGTTAAGTTGTGTAAGTTGTAGTATTAAAGGAGGTGTAGTATTGAGCCCAAAATAATATTGAAAATAATAGTATTATTATTAATATTGAGTATTATTATAAATTAAGTGGGATAAGAAAAATTAGGTTTTGTTGAGAAGAAGAGTGTTGTACGTGAGGAAAAGAGGAAGGAGTGCAAGGTTGGGAATTAGCCGTCGGGAAGAAATTTGCAGACCGGAAAGGCAAGCCGGAATTCGACCGGAAATTAGAAAGACCGTCAATCCAAGGTAAGGGGTGTGGTTCGACTTATATAATCGATTGTATGACGATTTTTATGTGGGATTTAGGATTATATAATTTTGATGTTAATTCCTTGTTTTGTGATGAAATTTATCAATCTGTGTTGAAACTATTATGTCTGCCATGGATGTTGTTGCACTGTGTTGTTATATTATTCATATGTGAATTTATGCTGGTGAATATAAGTTGTGTTTTTGGAGGGAAAAAAAGTTGATTCTGGGTTGAATTGTAAGAACACGTAGTGCTGGAAAAATAAGGAAAACGATGAAGGAAATGAAGTTGTAAGGGGACGGCATGGTTTAGGTAGTTGTTTTGACATTACTTATAGGAACTTCTTAAGTATGATGAATACATGTGCTAGTAGTATAATTAGGATCACATAATAATTATGATAGTAAATTTAACATGTAGTCTGGAGAAAACAAATAGCCATAGCAGAATAAAATAGCAGAACGAGTAATATTAGTAGCAGACTAGTTTTGTTGAGAGTAATTCCTATTCAGAACTTCTAAGGATGGTCAGAAGTAGAAGCGATGGTCATAAGTTCTAATGGTCAGAAGTAGAAGCGATCAGTCAGAAATTTGATGGTCAAGTAGAAGCAATCAGTCAGAAGTTCTGATAGTCAGTAGAAGTGATGGTCAGAAGTTCTGATGGTCAGAAGTAGAAGCGATGGTTAGAAGTTCTGATGGTCAGAAGCAAAAACTTCTAATGTTGCCTCTAGAAGGATTCAGTATAATAGAATAACTTTAATAATGCAGGAAATTACTTGTATTAGTTGAATATAAATTGCCAGAATTAATTTAGTTAAGTGTAATAATGCAGTAAGCAGAAAACAGTCCCAATTTAGTCGGTTAGCCAAAATTAAACGGTAAAATTAGTTGTTTGGAATTACTCGAAAGTGGTCGAGGTAGTTCATATATGTTTGTAGGTAATTGGGATTGGTTTGTTTTTGTGAATTATGTTGAGTACGTTGTCTTGTGATTTTTCTTTGGAAATTATTATCGATGTGTATGTTCCATTTATTATTGTTGTTGTTTTATGCGAAGTTTTAGGATGTTTCAGTGATGATGTTTACCTCTATTTGTTGGTAAAGAATTTGGTGATATAGATTTATGTCTGGCGACGTGAATGTGTTGTTTATGTTGTGTGACGTGCATTATTGATTTACATACATTGCATATTTTAGCGACGGTCTGGATTGACAAAATTAGCGACGAAGGCTTATGCCTTGTTTGATGTCTCTATTAATTGGCAGTTGGCGACGGGGGCTGAAGCTCTGTTGGTACCACATGCATGTACATTTTTTAGAGTCGCATTATTCGTTGTTGGTGATGTTGTTATGATAATGTTGATGATCGTGTCGTGACGGTGATTTTGTTGCAATATGTTGTTGGTGACTTAATGTGAGTTTATGCTAACGTTGTGTTGTGACAAGTATTGTTGGGAAGCTGCGAAAATAGTAATTATAACTGTTATTATAATTAATGTTATTTACTATGTTGTTTTGTTGATTGTTATGTTGTAGTTGGTTGAAGCGGTGAATATTGTATGATTCTAGATCTATTATATTAGTTATCATACTTTTGCTTATATTTTTCGATATCTCACCCTTTCTATTTGTTCGTCGTTGCCTTTATACTGGTAATGTGCAGGTATCCAAGTGTGAAGAGTTAGTTGCGGTTAATTCAAGTCAGTGTCAATTGCTCTGATACGTAACACTCGGGGGATGAATGTTGTTTGCTTAATTTGTTGTAGTTGCTTAAATTGTTGAAGTTTATGAATAATGTGAATACTTGATCATGTTGATTCTCGAAGTTGGTTTAGTTGAATAATTATGCTAAGTGAAGTTAAATAATGTTAATAATATTGTGAAATGTTTTGAGGTTGAATAAAAGATGTATTATTGTTATTATTGAAGAATTATGATTCAGTGGTTTAGATTTATTAACTGAATTAATTGAAAAGTGTTGTTATAAGTTCATCCATGATCTAAGTGTTATGTATTTGTATAGTTGTGACTATATGCATGTTGTTTTGCTAAGAAATTGTGACATCCATTGTATGATTATCTTTTCCGCACTCTGATTTGAATAATATTCTATGGGTAGATTTGGAGTGTTACACCTTACGCATCACGTGAAATTCATAAATGCCCCTCAAAACCGAAAGTATACTTCTGGTGCGCACTTAAATCTGATAAAGTATACATAGAAACCAAAAATGTACTTCTGGTATAAATCGAAAATGCATTTCTGATTCCTACATAAGCACTTGATTAAGTTGTTTTTTTGAACAGATTCAAAACATATGCAATTAATTTTTAACTTCATCATCCTTTGCTACAGGCATGGAATCCACGAGAAAATAAAGAGGGAATTGCTAGCTTTCTTCCTGTTGCCCATATCCATGCACGCAGCTTTACTTCCTGAATTGATATCTGGTCTTGACAAATCTATCCAACAATACATTTTGAAAGCAAAATCCAACTGCGGTATATATTCCATGCATTAGTTAGCATTTGAAAGCATTTTCGAAATTGCATATGTTTTGGATATCTTTGAACTGGAAATGCATTTTTAATTTATACCAAAAGTACATTTTTGGAATAAATTTTATCATTATTCACGATGGAGGTACGAACTAAAAGTATATTTTCAATTTGATGAGACATTTTCAAAATTGCATAATGAATTTTTCATCCCTATGGATTGAAATAAGAAATTCCCAAAAAAAAATGATATTTGGTGCATTCATATATACTTCTCTAAATTCACCCAAATGCATTTTTTTAATGTCCCCCATATAATAATTGAGGAGCACATACTTAACAGTAGACTTTTTGTTTACCTAAGAATATGCCGATTCTTAGAGATTTCCACATGCAATGAAGTTCGGGAAATTATCAGTTTACACCGTTTGTTATCAAAATTCCATGCTCTCGGTTTAGGGACATCTCGTAATAGATATCAAATTTAGGAAAACACTAATTCCTAATATAAAGAGCTTCCCATACACCCCCTAATTTGATCCTTGTGAAAAAGAAATCCACCTCAAAAGATGAGAAAAGTGGCCTTAAAAAACATACTAGCAATTCAATTCCTACAATATGGTAATTGACATCATATCATATACACTGCACAAGAGGGATGGTTAAGATATTTCTCAAGTGCTTGAGAGCATAATTTCACAAAATCAATCACAAACCAGTAAAAATGGAACCCAGACACATCAATTCAATCATATTATGGTCCAAAGAGACTACTTAGGTGAACAGAACACAGTGACATATTCTCAAATCGGATTCATTTCAAACTAAACTGCGGCAAATTTATGATTGTACTCTACTTTACCCTCACTGTTTCCGTTGTCATTAAATTACAATTTTATACCATGTAACCCTCGCCCATAAAAATGAAAACCAGGACAACGACACCACTCCAAACCCACATCTCAAGAATAAAAGATACAACACCCTCGCTAAAATTTTCCTGGCCAATACAACATGCAGGGGCAAATTCTCCCAAAAAATGGAGAATGGTAGATAAAAAAAACAAACATAACAAATAATGCACAGCCAACTAGCCTAACCGATAGACAGGACCTAAGCAAAATGGCCCTCCCAATCATAGGCGTTTCCTGATCCTCTATGATACACCCACCAAATTCAACTCAAGCGGTCTCAAAGCTTCTTGAACTATTTCCTGAACTGCTCTATTGCGTCGGCAAACATCAGAGAGCTCTTCAATAGGAACAGTTAGCCCATTGGTATCACCTCCAGACGCCACATCTGAAAGTGCTTTTAAGAATCTTGATCGTTCCACGTCTGTGGCAGCTGTTGATGGAATTAACATAATACTCTTTTTTGCCCACTCCAATGCTCGCATCCCATATGATCGGGTTAATGCCAGTAGGGTGTAAGATACCTGAGAGATGTGCAGATGCATAGAAATCAAGATGGTTAAACTTCCTCCTATTTTGTATTATATATGAAAAGGAGACAGTCAACATTGATTTGATAAACTACCACGTCTACTCGAGATTTTGGAAGTGCTCCAGTTAATGAAGCAACCAAAATTCTGGTAATGCTGGCACCTCTAGGAATAATTACACTATCTCTGATTGGTATAAATTGCTCTCCCATTGTGGAGTTTGCCAAATCAAAAATATCAGAGCAGAAATGCAATATGGAATTGGAAGCCTCCCTGCATGAGAGAAGGCAGTTACAGCAAAAGGGTAAACAAGCATGTCACACAGTACTGAAAAGTTAAGGAGAGAAATTCATTCAACTCTCATAACATAGTTTTGTCTAGTGTTGGAAGTACACACAATTACAGAACATGCAGCAACCATACTAAAACAAGAAACAGATAGGTTTGAAGGTAGAACAAAGAATTTCAATCTGCATTAGTAACATAAAATAAGTAATAACTGCTATTTAAGGAGGGAATTAATTTGTGTGTAGATTTCAATTAGCACCTATCATCTGGAAGTAATTCTATGTTTTGTAAGGTATAAGAAATTTCATATATGCCTTCTTTCCATGCAGATGATGCCTTAACTTAAAAGACTGCAAAATATAGGCAAAATGCAGACACTTATGCAGGAAAGAAAGTCGGACATGGAGCAGCATGAAAATTCATTATGGGATTCCTAATATCTCATGAATAAATAAGAACAAAAAAGTGAGAATAAACACAATACCATCATAGAACAAAGGAGGATGCTTTCAAGGTTGTGTGAGTGTGTGTGGTGGGGGTTTGGGAGTGCGAGACCATATACCTATGCTGTACGGTGATCCCAATCATAGAGCAATCAACTAACGAAGGAAAAACTGGTGAAGGGATAAACAACTGAGGACAGTAGCGAATACATCTTGAAGCCAACAAAAAACAATCATCTGCTATATCAGGCCGTGCTGTGAATTCCTGGAGCAAAAAGTATGATAACACACATTCAAATACTATCCATAGATACGGAAGTGCGTGCTAAAGCAAAGTTACTTCAATTACACCTGAATATTTGTGAGAAGGAGTGTTGTGTGCTGGAAAAGAGACTCGATCAAATTCTTCAGGTAGTCAGCACAAGATGGGTCAGATCCAAATATCTGAAAAGTAAGAATTTTGGACATTCATATAGTCAATAACGGGATAATAAGTGCATAATCTATCAAAATTTCATAAATACAATTAAAAAAAATTATTAGGAAAAGCAATTAGACGAGAAAAACATGTAAGTTTAATAAAAGGGAAAGACGGGCCAATTAAGTTAAAGCTTGTATCTACTGATATGTAATTATAATGCATAAAATTATAATGTTTGCAGAAAGGGCTGTCTGAAACCAGCACAAGGTGAGGAGGGGAGGTTGTCTGGAGGAGAAGAAATGACCAGAGGACCCTATTTTGTTGTCATACAGAATTTTAAGGGGTGATCATAAAAGTCAAGACAGCATGTTACAAGGAACATCTTAGTCAAGCCCATATATACTCTTAACAACCTAATGCTGACTCTTATAACACCAGCAGCAACTCATCCCACCATGAAACAATTGCACTAGCGTAAGGTATTGGAATAAAAATGCAATGACGACCTAACAATCATGTGAAACGCCACTCAAAACATTTACTTTTCACTCATTCTTCGAAAATGTTTTATAGGATAAAAGAAGATAATTCATTAAAGAGACAGTTTAAGACTTTAAGTGGCAGAGAGATAACAGTATAAGTTCAATGGCATAACACTATTTAAGTCTTCTGCATGTCTCACAAGGATCCCATAACAGATCAAGAGGTAGTACATACTTTGGAAAACATAAACTGGCCAAAATATAATAAGGCAGAGAATATTCCTGAATAATCATTAATAGATATCAAAAAAGCTTTGAAGTTAAGATCTCAAATTCATCCAAGGTAAAAAAGGGGGGAAATCCTTCAAAGTCAAACGGTGTATTTAACCACACTTTAGTATGCATACAAAACAATTACTTACATGATCAATAAAGGTTTAAGATATGAATACCTTTATAACTTCACTAGAGAGATAAAGAAAGCATGGTTGGTGGTGCTGCCTATACAAACTCTGAATCTCTTCCAGCATGGCACCAATTGTAAGTCCCATGAACCTTCCAGAAGTTCTCACCTAGAAACATGTGATCAAATAATTGAATTGAATAATACAAACTAATATTTTTTAACATAGAATCTCTATTTATGGCTTATCTCTAACCAATATGGCAAGTGAACATTTGTAAATACCCATCTTTGCGCCCAGAGCTATTAGGGCTGGTGCGTGGAGACTAGGGGTGGGCTCATTAAAAGATCTGATAGGCTTTGATATCATATTATGTTTTGGCTATAACTCAACCCAACAAAACAAGCTAGTAAGGTCAGGATTTTCTAGGCTTTAAAAGCTCTATTTAGGCCTTATCTCTAGCCAATATAGGAGTTGAAATTCTCCCAACACTCAAATATCAAACACCGTGTTATTACTATTCACTTGCTTCAAAATGTGAAAAAGTAACAGAAACAATGGTCCAGCTTACTCACTGCATATTTACATGCTCGGCAAAGAGATTCCATTGTTCTCATGTCCCAAGCACGGCTGGCATCAACAATGATTAAAAGAAAAGTATCAGATAAACAAGCTTCAAAAAATAATAGAACATAACAAAGCAAAGAAAACCATAGAAATGTTAGACATGAGAAGTAATTAGAGACTGCTTACACATCAAAAATAGCTTTAAAAATTGGCCATAGCCGTTGGATAGCATCTGCCACAACTTGAGGATGTTTTACATATCTAGAAACAGTTGCATGTTCAGTGTTGTGGTAAAAATAATTTTAATTTTTAAAAAAGAACAAGGGTTAGGGTGTGCAGAAATAAAAGTAAACATCATTGAACACACCTAAAAATGTATGCAAATCGATCGATATGAACCGTTAACTGACGAGAAGGTATTTTACTTAAGATTTCAGGACCTTGATTGATAGCTTCCTAGAGATACAAAAATGTATGAAAAAATAATCATCAAAAGAATAAGTAGAATGAATCTCAGCACATAGACACTAACCTGTAAAGGAGATATAACCGGTATGCATAATGCCTCAAGAGCTCTCTTAGCATCATCCAAAGGAAGTTCGGTTACAACCATGCTACATTGAAATTTAAGATGACCAAATCAACTTCATTTAAAATAGAACCAGTAGCATACAATGATTTCCCAAATATTTCACGGAACCAAATTACCTTAAGGCTTCAACCAGATGCAACGAGTCTTCAGCAGGAACTTTGAAACTATCTTCCCCACTAACTGTCCGATTGTAGATATGGAACAAACCATCTAAGCATCCACAAAGCTTTTTCCGGCAGTCTGAAATCAGAAATAAGTAACACGTCAAATACATGAAACATTGTCAACTTTCAGCTTTCCCCCCTCATGCAAGAACCCTTTGGGTTTGAAACGTGAACAGTGCACAAACACAACTACCTATTGCTGAAATTCAATTTTAGTTAGAGATAAGATGACCGCATTGACCACTTGGTCATAGAGGCTTTAATATCAAGTCAACTACCAACCATCCCAAAATATGTATGGTGTTGAGTTAGGCTCATTAATTACGTTATAGCACCAAACTTATATAAAATATTATGCCGAATCAGGCCAGTAAAAAATGTAACAAATAATTTAAAGCAACATATTCCCCATTCTCTTCATCCAACGTTTTCTTTCTTAATTCATCTTCTGAAAAATAACGAAAGAATCATTACAGATGTTATTTGTAAATCATTTGATAGAAAACTAAAATTAGCTCCAGCTACTTTTTTTTTTTTTTTTTTATTTCTAGTTTATATTTACATTCCTGCAATACTTTTTTGAAGAACTTACTTAAACAAGTTGCATCCTCACATAAAAGCACGAGATTTTTAGCCGTTGTTAATGAAAATGACCAAACCAAATTCTTCTGCTAAAACTTTATTGCAAAGCCTCAATCAGAACCACAGTTCAGAAAATTGATTTGTAATCATTGAATGTAGTCAGTCACTCATCTTCACCTTGTATGCACTGAATACTATTGTAGCTCACCTAGGCAACTTGTCAACATTCTAGGGGGTAAACACTGAACATAAAGTTCACAAATACACTCAAATACTAGTTCACAATATATACCATCACAGATGTGTCTAAACGCCAAAGCAGCAACAGCTGCACAATCTTCAGATGTACCCATTCCATTCATTAGGATGTCTAGAACTGAAGGAAGTATAGTCACTCCACATGATGCCGAATCAAGCCATTTTGAATAAGCTCCAATAGTTAGGCAGACTGAAAATATGGCAACAATACAAAGCAAGCATTACGATGAGTGGTACCAAACAAATTGGAAAAGAAAAAGCTACAAACCTAATTAGGTAAAAAATTACTATGAGATTGAGAGAATATTTAAGTCTGTAAGTCGAGTGGGATGGGGATTACATAATTTTTCATTACATTACCTGTCTGAAGTAACTCGGGCTGATGAGGAAGTTTTGGAAGCAATGCCATGAGCTGTATGAGACAAACATCAAAAATCCAAAATATAAAACGATAGTGGTCTATTTGCAAAAAGACACGTTCAGATAGGAATGTTGCACAATTACAAAAGGTATACACATAATTCTCCCACAAGTGAAATATCAGGGAGAGTGGGAGACCCTGAGTCATGTAAAACAAATAAATGTACAAACCACTGAAAAAATGTAATATAGCTTCAAGTGCACAATAAATAATTCTCTCTCAAAATTTAAAATTTGTTGAAAATCAACGGACAAATTATTGATGTGTGAAAATACTAAAAAGGGAGGTTAGAATATATTCCTTCGGGCATGGCCAAATATCAAGAACTACCCTCCGAATAATTCAATATAAAAATCGACCGAGTACTACCATATTAAAAAACTCCTCCATTGATGCCATCAATGCAATCACTGTGCCACGTCTACAACATCCTACAGGGTGTGTTTTAATGAAAGGAATGTTTTTTCATATTTTTAGTTAAAGCATTTAGATTTAGAGAGAATTTAAAGGAGATACTTTAGAGATGTTTAATTAAGTTTTACAACAATGCAATCACTGTGCCACGTCTACAACATCCTACAGGGTGTGTTTTAATGAAAGGAATGTTTTTTCATATTTTTAGTAAAAGCATTTAGATTTAGAGAGAATTTAAAGGAGATACTTTAGAGATGTTCAATAAAGTTTTACTACATTAAAGGTGTACCCTTACCTGAGGCATTACTTCTGCTTCAACGACTGACACGTAGTTTGATATAGCCCGAATACAAAACAAAGAAGCTTCTGCTGGACGCCATTCTTTTTGTTCATTACCATTTCCAGATACAGCCTAAAAGGGGGAAAGATGGTTTAGAAAGAAAGAAAAAAAAACAAAGAGGTTAAGGAAATAACATTCACATTGTTTTTATAGGCTGTAGCAACATTCGTGTTATTCAGGCAAAAGTACATACAAGAAGAAAAAATACATCTACATACTTATATTAAAAAACTTAATGAAAAGGAAGTTGAAACAATAAAGGTGGAATGAAATTGAAGATGGGCACTCCTTTTGTCCCCTCAATGCAAGAGTCTCATCTTAATAAGGAAAGCATATTTAAATTAACCACATCCAGATGTAATACACACCTCAAGAAGTTTCATGTACAGAATTTTAAGTGTGGCATCACCACCTAGAACTGATGCTGCATCTGTTAATGCATCCGCAACAGCTGAAACAAGAAATGACCCGTTGACCAATTAGAATAGAAATACCATCTAATTCTGATTCAAAAAATTGATAAAGAGATTTTGCAATATGCTCGAAATATTAGCTACATGAAAATGATAAAAGAACTAGGACATAGAAATTCAAGGATGAGACGCCAGAATACCCTGGCCGATTCTTACACAAATAAGATCATTTGTATTTCAAATATTTTAACCGTTAAACTCCAAAGCTCAATGGTAAATTTCTTAACAGAATGTGAAAAAAAAATATGCAGTTAGTGAACCTCTGCTACGTAGCTTCCATGCCAAAGAAAAACACCAAATTCACATTCCTTTCAAGGTAAAACCTATTTCCTAACTTCCTGTGAAATCATCTCAAAGCTAATTTCTTGTTTCAGACTTTAGTTATTCAACTAATTTCTTTTATCAGCATGGGTGCACAAATTTTTCAGTGGATGAGAAAGCATGTGTCACAGACACATGTCTGACACATGACAATCATACTTCAAGATAGCTCTACTCTATGAAGCCCAGACTCGGACACCGCTAATGGAAAAATATAAGAACGGACACAGCTATATATATATATATATATATATATCTTATATGTTAATAAAATAATGCAATTTTATGTGCACAATCTATGAAAAGTCTAAAATGAGAACTAAAATTTATATTTATTTAAACTTAGTACTTTCAATCAACCATAAAAGACGTAAATTGAGCAATTTTAATTAAGAAAAATTATGTAAAACAAAACGATACAAATTATATCATAGTCACTCCACATTGAGAAAACAGGTCTCTAAGTCTGACTCATCCAAAGACAAGTTATATGTAATTAACGTATAATATGAGTGAAACAAAGACAAATAACATATAACATATATAATCAACATATAACATTTTTGTAATAAACATGAAACAAAAACAGAGACAATTTACAAATAATAACACGAGTTAAGCGTTGTCGCCGACGTATGTAATTAACAACAGAAAACAGAAACAAAGACAAAATAATAAAGAAAAGGAAGGAGTATTGGAAGAGAAAGAGTTGAATACCGGCGGTGGCGACAATGGAATACCGGCGTGCGACAAAAATGAAAACAACCAAAGAAGATGAAAAAACAAGGAATACGAGTTGTTTTTATAGTGGGAATATGGAACATGAAAGGTAAAAAAACGTAATTTTTTTTAATTCTAAGGATTTGAGAGGTTGGCGTGTCCGTTAATTGAAATAGTGTGTCGTATTTGTGTCCGTTGTGTTTCAATTTATTTTTTTCGTTGGACACTTCAAAAACATGTCTGATATGTGTCGTACGTGTCATGCGCATGGCGGTGTCCGATATGTGTCTCGTGCGGGGACACACCTTCTAATTGGCGTGTCGGAGCTTCATAGGTTCTACTTCTATCTACCAGTGCCACCTAATATTCCAAAACTCTTCTGTTTTTTGGGAAATTGGTCAATAGTGGGATATAAGATGTACTACCAATTTCCCAGCTATTGCATGCCTTGTTAGTTTTAATAGTACATCTTATATTTGTACTTCATTTTCTTCAATAAGTATCTTATATTTGTCCTTTTTTCTCTTTAATAATAAGTACAGAAAGAAGTACAGATATAAGATGTACTACCAAAACTTAAAATAAGACATGCAAAAAGCCAGCAAATTGGTCATCCAACAACACACAAGGATATCAAGTTGGCCCACCAAAGATTTTGGACATCAATCTGGCCATTCATAATGTACCATAACTATCAGCATAGAGACCAAGTTGAAGTCCGGGGATAGTTTGTGGAGTAAATTGATGCTTATTTAACTTTGTTGGACCAACTTATATCTAAAATCTGAGGGATCAACTTGATGTGTCCTATACTTTGGAGGATCAGTTTCAGGGTTTAGGGGGGAGCAATATCACAATACCTATGCAAAGCTCGCTGATTTCTTAGCATATCAAGCAGAAAATTCCTTCTAGATTAACAAAATTTGTGGAGAGCCATACCAGAGCTAACACTAACACCAAATATATGTCGGGCATCAGTTCCTAAACTTCATATTAAACATCAAGATTGCTATAGTATTACTCCATAATGATTAGAAAACCCGTTATCAAGTTTCAACTCAACACCAAGGTAAAGTTATGTTTAAACAGTAGTAATTTAGAAAGCCCCGGGAACTGCTACAAAAAATGTCATATCTGAAGTTAAAATATTTGGAGCAAAACCAAAAGTTGTGAGCCAGAGCTTACAAGAACCACATGGTCCAGAAAGTGAAATTTAAGATTTCTGGTCTCTGACTCAATCTCCAAGAACAAGCAGGTCCATAACTTATCTCTCAAGAGCATTGAATATATAAAAATAATAATAATAATAATAATAATAATAATAATAATAATAATAATAATAACAATAATAATAATATAATAACAATAATAATAATATAATAACAATAATAATAATATAATAACAATAATAATAATATAATAATATAATATTAATAATAATATTAAGAGTCTTGTGAACATGCGCCCTGAGGGGACATGTTAAGAAATTCAAAAGTAGAAGTTGTATATTAAGAAAACAATTTATTAACTTTTAAAAAATTGAATTCATAATTTTGAAGACTATTTTTATTGAGTTTCTTAACATGTGCTCTAACATGTTAGCATTTCCCTAAAAATAATGATATAGTAATATTTGTATAATAATCTATGAAGCACGGAAACCTCGAATTCAGCCTCGACACTGACACGCCGACACCGATAATAATTTGAAAAAATGAATATTTTGAACGTAATTACAAGTGTCGTGCAGGTGTCCAACACCGAAACGGACACGGACACGCCTGTTTTCAGAGGCGTCGGTGCTACATAGATAATAATAATAATAATAATAATAATAATAATAATAATAATAATAATAATAATAATAAAATAATGTGTATAATACTAGTACCCGTGTAGAATCAATCAGTGTACAACAGTGAGAGAAAAAGAAATGTATCACAACAAGAGCAAACCCATTTACCATATTTAGTTTGCTTAAATTCCCTAAGGTCTTCATACGAAAGATCCTGATAATCTTCAGGATACTGAACTCGATAGCTAACCTGTAAAACAATAATGACAAGATCTAACAGCATAAATTTAACAAGTAACAACTACACAATTCAGTCATATCTGGAAAAAAAAGTAAAGAGCAATGTGTGATGCTTGAAACCATTAACTACTGAATGTGTTCAAAGGTTGCAGGGGAGAATTTTAATACCAACTTCCAGTCTCCAACCAGGAAGACTCACCAGTGATACAAGTGATTCATAAGCAAGACGAAAAACTTGTAGCCTCTTATTTCTCTCAGCTTCAATGCATGCTTCATTACCATGTGATATATAGGACTCCCTGTCAGTTTACGTAATAATTATATTTACAATCTGGTATATGTGGTATCCAGCAAAAACCATACTTTCAAGAGTAAATAATTACCTTCTAGTCAAGGTCAACTGAAGACTATGCCAAAAATTAAATGTCATAGAAGCAATATCATATTCTGGATGTGAAGCAACTTCCAACAATGCATGCACTATTAACATTGATTCATCAGAACCTGGAATATTAATTTATCACGATTTAGATTCAATTAGTTTAACACCAGAGAGACCATAAGCAACATCTGAGGGCTTCAAAATTATTCAGTCAGACTATCTGCAACAAAGAATACAGTAATGTAAACATACCAGTTGCGATTAGTTCCACGTATGAATCGCCCATGTCCGCAAATAACCTAGCAATTGCCTTCACATCTTCCTCATCCTAAAGGGAGATAAAAGGATCATGACCACCGTAGGCCTTTGAATAAAAAGCAGAGCATGCAAATGTGTATAAAGTAACTAAGAATGAGAATATCATATATATTAAAGGATACACATATTGGGGTAGAAATACTTACTTTCTGCCAATGGCCTTCACACACAAATTAGAACTAAATTCCTCAAGAATTTTTCATAAAAAGTCGGTTTAATGTTGATATGACGATATTTTCCTCAAAAGATCACAAAATTGAGTGACTGGAACACCTAAACAACGCTACTGATTTTATAATGAAGTTTATATCAGAATAAAAATAGAGTTCAACCCCTCATTCTTAAAAGAATTGATGCCCAAGAATGTTTTCTTCTCCCAATCCAACTATACACCAAAACACATCAATGGCAAGTTTCCAGTAATGCCCCTTAACCTCAGTGTAACTCAGGTCTGCCTTCTTTTTTTACTTTTGGCTGCAAATTCTATGTCCGCAAGGCTAGGGCTGGGGGAGATGAGAAGGATCCAATGACCCAGTTATTTTCCAACCAAGCCTGCTATGTAAAGAATGTCCCATTCTCAGGTCTTCAAATATTTATGCACTTAATCCTCAGATTTATTCGAATTTTGGTTGAGCCCAATTCAACCTTACAAAACCAGCTCGTAAGATTAGAATTACAAAACCGTCGGGATTGATATCATATTTAGCACCTAATTACAATTGGAATTCACATCAATTTGATGTGAAAAATGTCTTCCTTCATGGAGAACTCGAAGAGATCTACATGGATGTACCTCTTGGATATTGTGAACTTGTGAACTAACTACCGCCAACACCGTGTGAAAATTATTATTAAAAAAAAAACTTTAAATGGACTAAAGCAATGACCACGAGCATTACGAGCATGGTTTGGAAGACTCGCCAAAGTTATGGAAGATTTGACTTCAAACAAAGTCAAGGAGATCATACTCTACTTATCTAACATTTTGAGACTGGCAGAATAACATGGGGATGACAATACAGTAACATGAGATGATGAGAAGGAGCAGCAATTGTTTGGATAACACTAAGCCAAGGAGTTTGAGATTAAGACCTTGGGAAAATTGAAGTGCTTTTTGAGAGTTGAAGCTACCCACTCTATAAAAGGAATCTTAAAATCTCAATAGAAATACATTACTGATCTTCTACAAGAGACGGGTAAAACAACATGCAAGCCTGCAAATACACCAATTGATCCAAGTGTAAAGTTGGGGAACGCGTATGAAAATACTTTGATTGATAAGAAAATGTATCAAAGATTAGTCGAAAAACTTATATACCTATCACATATTAGACTTAATGTTCCTTTTGCTGAAAGCTTAGTCGGCCAATTCATGCACCAACCAAAGGAGATTCAGTTACAAGTTGCGCTCTAAATTGTGCAATATCTAAAAGGAAATCCAATTAGAGGATTTTTGTTTGAATGAAATGGAAGTGTAGATCTTGAAGCATATACGGATGTTGACTATGTAGGGTCAATTGTGGAAAGTAGATCAACTTACAAGATATTGTACTTTCCTGGGTGAGAATCTTGTGACTTGGAAGGAACTGCACAAGGGATATGCAAACTACTATGGCTGAAAATGATCTTAGACTTGAAGATAAAGAGTGGTGAACCAACGAGACTTTATTGGGATAATAACTCTACTATTAACATAGCCCATAGTCTGATGCAACATGATAGAACCAAACATGTTGAAAGTTGACAGACACTTCAACAAAGAAAAATTATATAGTAGTCGTATTTGCACTCCATATGTTTCTCCTCAAAACAAAGTTGCATGCCTTCTAACTAAAGGGTTGAACAACAATAACTCTGAAAATATTTCCAAGCTTGGAATGATATATATTCATTCACCAGCTTGAAGGGAAGAGTTGTAAATAATTTACTTTCTATAACTAATTTTACTATTGGTAGTAGTAATTTATATTTGAACTTTTAGAACATTAGTTAGACCTGTTAGTTTAGAATAGTCTATATAGAGATTAGTGCTTGTACGTTGAAATATATTATTCAGTTTTCAGAGTAATTATTTTCTTTTGAACCTTAGTATATAGTATTATGTAGTATAATACTATAAATTATGTGCATTCTATGTATTTTTTTGTATCAGAATTTACAGTAGTCCCAGTAGTCCTACTATCTGCTATCCATCCACGGCATTTATGGGGTCTTCCACTCTGCATTGCTATTCAGGATTGCCAAATACAAGAGAACAGCCAAACATTTGATGAGCCGTTTTATTGGTTGTCAACGAAATTATCCAAGACTTGATATTCATTCCCTAGATATTAGGTATTCACATTGGGGCCAAAAACTATAGCTAGTAAATCAAACCAACACCATCAAAAGGTAAACCAAGTGCTATAAATCAAATCAACACTCACAAAAAAATCGTATTACAAATTCCACGCTATGAAATAAATTCCAACAGTGAATTAAATCAGCACTATCATAATAGACAACCCCTCAAGCCTCAGAGAATTTAGACTGGGAAGTTTGTTTACCTTTGTAGAATCACTAAGCTGTGATTTAAGACTCATAACATGAGGAACAATGACTTGAATTAAGGGCACATTTGTGGAAACACCATCAATGCTCCCTGATGCAGTGTAGTGTATCAACTCAGAAATCACTGCAAGGAGGGTGCAAAAGACAAAAGGAATACCGCATTGTCATATTAAGTACATGGGAAAAGCAACACCGTGATTAAATCCAAAAGTGATATAGAAGTACCAACACTCTAACATTAACAAATACCAACACTGAAAGCAGTAATTGTCAATAGAAATTAGAAATATCAACATACTCGCCAAAAGTAAAAGAAACACAGCTACTGCTACTGAAGAAGTGGAACGCGTGGAACCTTAGGTAGGATGTCAGCCAAAGTGTTTTATCATATAAACAAGTCTATATATAAAGAGGAAAAAAACTTCAAGGCAAAATTGTGCAGGTCCATTTGCATATTCCTTTTCATCTCAATTAATAAAAAAAATATTCTAACTTTATATTTCTAAAAATGATTTTCATGTGAACATAATCAACATTAGTAGAAGCTATTTCAGACTCATTTGTTATAAATTGAAAGAGTAACTTTAACATTAAGTAACTTGGATATTCATTTTTAGAGATTTAAACATAATAAAAATCACATTTTTTCGAAAAGATACCTCTTAAAAATGACTTTTATGAGAAACTACTCGGACCAATTTCTCATTTAAATCTTTTAAATTTTTTGACAAAAATATGTAATACTATAAAAATCCTTTTTTTTAATTGTAATAAACAGGGCCCTTGGAGGCATGGCTCAATACTGCAACAATAAACTGATCCATTACAATTTTAGATTATATTACTGTAGAGTGCAGCACTCACAACCCTATGTGTTGATTAACCTGAATAATATGTGCTATTGAAAAATCATGGTTCAAACTCAATGAAACATCCTAAACTAACAGGGTTTTAGGATCCACAACTCCAATGATCAATGATCAATCAACCCTTAAAGTTCAAGAAAACACCTAGATTTTTTATTCTAATGAAGCCTCTACTTGTGTATCCCGCTCAAATTACCAGTTGACTAGCATTCTTCTCATCCTATAACACCAAATTGCTCTTTCTTTTCAAGTTGTCTTCACGTATGCTTGCATTATTTCTTGAGCAATGAAAGATTAAGAGTGGAATGAAACAACACTGCTCAAAAGTGGGTAAGATATCATAATCTTCCTAAGAGTAGTGATAGCAACACTCACTCCAACACTCTCACAGCAACACCTTTCTTATTGGGTGAAATTCATGTAGGTCTCACTATTTTGGAATGTGCCACATAAAGTGGAAGGACCTACATAGTATTAAAGGGAATGTTGCTAGCACCTTTCATCCTCCTAACCGTTAAATAAGTTGATAAATGCCGTAACGAAAACAGAAAATGTAAAACTAAGGACCATATTAATCTTAAAAAATACTACTGCAAACCTTTCCTTCATTGAGTTTTGCTGGCTACAATGTTAATAACGCGTAAATTGATAGTAGTGGGTGAATAAATTACTAAGAGTTCCACTCTCGAGAAAATGATGGAAATGTGAATAATATATGAAATATTTTAAGCCAAGTGCTAGAACAATACAACTAGACACTAGTACAAGCATTGTCCAATAAGATCAATAAGGCTGCATTTGCCATATCATACATGGGAGATCTAATGGAACACGTCAACACTATCAAGCCTTAAAAGGAGTTTCATACACCTACCAAAAATTAAAATTCAATGGAGCCCAGCTTTTTATCGCATTATAATTTATAACTATACAACATTGGCGTAATTAGTGATTAATATCCTGAAGTAATATCCAGTTCAATTCCAACAGCATATATTTGAAAGAAGAAAACGAAAAAATTTCCCAGCTTTCATACCATTTACAGATGCCTCTGAAAGTAGCTCGGAATTCAAGCTCGACAGTGCTGTGAGAACTAATGGATGAGAACTGAGAACAGATCCTGGAATCCTGAAAAGATAAAAAATTCATTAAAACATAAGTTAGGACAAAATGAATTTTCCTCTTCTTTTCCCTTTAAGATAGAGATAATAGAAATCCTCAATATCAAATTCACAAGAAACAATACTTAACTTGACAATTCATCTAAATGTCATTAAATTGAGATTAAAATATACATAATACCAATTCCTCTTCATATGATTATACAGATGCCACACTGAAACCAATCACCCTGCATATTTAGATATATCGCGTGCTCTTTCTACCACTTCTAGTTAACAAAAATTCTACATAGTAAAACTCATACCAACTCACTATTTTTACAATTTTTAAGTGAAAATCAACAATAAATGTTCATAACAAAAATCTAATAATGAGAGAGTACCTAGCTAAGATATATCAATTAATTGTTCATACAAATAAATAAAAAATATGAAGCTTCAGTTTGTGACAACAGGTACAGATGTGGCTTTAATAAAATGTTTCTCCCAAACATAACACAATTACAGATGCCAGACCACTTATCAAAAAATAACATGAAGAATAATCTAATAATCTATCACCATTATCAGTAATGCACAGTTCTGTAACAAAATTTAGTTACATGCAAAGAACAAAGAAAATATGTACCCATGCTTTAGGCGAAGCCATGAAGCAAATGCCTCAAGAACCTGAAACAAGAGTTAACATTACAGCACCACCATAAGACCATCAAAACAGACTAACATTCAAAACAATTGACAACGACAACATAATGGACAGCAAATAGAAAATCAATTGACCGGTTACCTGCTCCTTTAGCTCAGAAATACTCAAACAAGCTGTCAGTATATTAAGAGCAACCTCCATTTGAGAAGTCAGCTCTTTTTCAAATTGACGGCGCCTTTCAGGACGAGCTGCTATCTTATAGTTCAACACTTCCTGCTTATAACGACAAAATAAGTATAAGACATTATATGTAACGACAAAACGCATTCAAACAAATAGCTAATAAACTTACTTCAATTAAAATATTTTGTTTGCGATCACTTATAGAAGGATATGGGAATTTCATGATGGTAGGTGCTACATAACACACTATCCGACAATGCAGCAATTTTGTAACGAATAAATACTTGATTTTTAGTGGCTTAAAATTCAGACATTTGTGTCATTAATAAAGATCAAAAGACGGTTCAAGTTCCTGAAACATCAGCGTACATACCTCCGGTAAAACTGTAAGTAACTCCAAGAATCCTGGTATATATTCTGGTTTGGAATCCATCTCATCCCTGAGCCATTTCACTATTCCACCGTCTCCCCAGTCTTCCGCAGGCACGTGCACGGCCAATGCAGCCACTGCAATGCTAATCTACAAGTATGGACAATTTGAACCATGCATCTCAGTAAATTAAACTTAGATACAAACTGCAAAGAAGACAGAAGGTCACAAGGAGCTTCTTTACGATACCTGAGTTCTGACTTTTGGATGACCCTTGTGGAACTTTTTCAGTAAGTTCTGCATTCAAAACAAACACGAGCCGATGAAAGTAAAGCCTATTCACAAACATAAGAAGAATCGTATCTTCTTAAACATTTGAATATACATGGTCGTACTAGTCCATGAACTTAAATTATTTATTAGAGAGCTAGATGTAATGACAGTTATATATCAGTAATCCTTTCTGAGAAGGAAAAGAAATGCATGTCCCAAAGTTAAATGCTCAAACACTTTCAGAATTAGGGGTGTTCATGGTTGGTTATTTTTAAAAACCAAACCATAACCATTTTCAAACCATTTAAATGGTTTGGATTTATAACCAAAACCACATTTTAATCAAAACTGGTTATAAATTTGGTTATGGTTATATAACCGGATTTTTTTAAAAAAAATCCAGTATTGTAAGAATAATTTAAGAAAATTATTATTTTTTTAATTTTGAAAATGGAAAAATTTGAATTTTGGATAATAACCAGATTATAACCGAATCCAAAAATATTTAACCGGTTAATAGCCATTCAATTATATCCGAATTATATGAATAGATAACCAAAACCATTAAACACTAAACTGGTTAATAACCATTCAATTATATTTGGATATTTAAAATGGATTTGGATTTGGACATGGATTTGGACCTCACAACCGGATATTTTGCACACCCCTACTCAGAATAGCTCCACAAAATAATCACTCACAAAGGAAACGAAATGCATGTCCCAAAGTTAAATGAACAAACATTCTCAGAAGAGCTACACAGAATAGTCACTCACATTTAATGAGTCACGCAGCGGCCGGAATGCTGTGGAAGGGAGCTCCTCAAAATCTCTTTGAACCTAGATCATAACCAGGCACTCAATAATTAAGAAGAAAGCACTTCTGGCAAGATATTTTCAGTCAGAAACCAGCATGCATTTAACATTCTTAAACATGCATGCGCACTAACTACATTAATATGAAGGATAAAAACTAACAAGAAAGCACTTCATTTTCAGTCAGAAACCAGCATGCATGTAACATTCTTAAACATGCATAAGCACTAACTACATTAATACGAAGTATAAAAACAAAGAAGAAAGCACTTCTGGCAAGAGATTTTCATTCAGAAACCAGCATGCATTTAACATTCTTAAACATGCATAAGCACTAACTACATTAATATGAAGTATAAAAACAAAGAAGAAAGCACTTCTGGCAAGAGATTTTCAGTCAGAAACCTGCATGCATTTAACATACTTAAACATGCATAAGCACTAACTACATTAATACAAAGTATAAAAACAAAGAAGAAAGCACTTCTGGCAAGAGATTTTCAGTCAGAAACCTGCATGCATTTAACATTCTTAAACATGCATAAGCACTAACTACATTAATACGAAGTATAAAAACAAAGAAGAAAGCACTTCTGGCAAGAGATTTTCATTCAGAAACCAGCATGCATGTAACATTCTTAAACATGCATAAGCACTAACTACATTAATACGAAGTATAAAAACAAAGAAGAAAGCACTTCTGGCAAGAGATTTTCATTCAGAAACCAGCATGCATTTAACATTCTTAAACATGCATAAGCACTAACTACATTAATATGAAGTATAAAAACAAAGAAGAAAGCACTTCTGGCAAGAGATTTTCAGTCAGAAACCTGCATGCATTTAACATTCTTAAACATGCATAAGCACTAACTACATTAATACGAAGTATAAAAACAAAGAAGAAAGCACTTCTGGCAAGAGATTTTCATTCAGAAACCAGCATGCATGTAACATTCTTAAACATGCATAAGCACTAACTACATTAATACGAAGTATAAAAACAAAGAAGAAAGCACTTCTGGCAAGAGATTTTCAGTCAGAAACCAGCATGCATGTAACATTCTTAAACATGCATAAGCACTAACTACATTAATACGAAGTATAAAAACAAAGAAGAAAGCACTTCTGGCAAGAGATTTTCAGTCAGAAACCTGCATGCATTTAACATACTTAAACATGCATAAGCACTAACTACATTAATATAAAGTATAAAAACTAAGAAAGCACTTCTGGCAAGAGATTTTTCGGTCAGAAACAAGCATGCATCCAACATTCTTAGACATGCATAAGCACTAACTACATTAATATGAAGAATAAAAACTAAGAAGAAAGCACTTCTGGAAATAGATTCAGTCAGAAACAGGCATGCATTTAACATTCTTAAACATGCATAAGCACTAACTACATTAATATGAAGGATAAAAAAAACAATGAATCACCTTGCTTCTCAAGGTCTGAGAACAAAATATCAAAGTCTCTAGATTACTACTGGGATCATGAAGCAAATTATCAGCCACCTGCAGTGATTAACAACAAAAACAAAACAATTAACATATATACAGAAGAACTAGCATGTTCATACATCTGCATGTTCATACACTGAATTTCCGAGTTCGCAATCCTTGAAATTCAAAAATCACAGAAATAGAAACGCTCCTTAAAACACCACTACATAGATTAACATGCAGCTAAGTTCACAGCTCAAGAATCAGCAACAATAATCAAAATCAGATAAACAGAAAATCAGGCATCTCGAAACGGAAGAGAGAAAAAAAAGCTGGAAACCAAAATTCAGCGAAAATTGAAATCAGGAAGAATCGAGAAAGCGGAGAAAGGATTGAAAAGAGAACCTGCCACGCATCCAAAGTCCGCTGAAAATCCTGAAGGTAGCGATCGGCTTGCAAGCGAACAGTATCATCAGGATGATGGTAGAGTGCATTTAGGGCTTCCTTGACAGTATTCTGAAGGTCCATAGCGAAATCGAATCGAATCGATTCGAAGCAGATTCACGAAAACGAAGCTTATGCGAGTCGCGTTTAGATTAACACTGTTGCGTTTGAAATAAGTGCGAAGAAAAGGGGGTTTTGGCGCCCGGTGAGTTGAGGAATGGGTTGGAACTTGGAGGGGTTTGTTTGATAAAGCGAGATGGTGATGAGAGAGAGAGAGAGAGATTCGCAGCCGTTGGATTGATTGACGCTTGTGTCAATTTGGATTGCACTTTTTAGCGAAACACCAACTTGTATACAGACGGTGAAGTGAAAGCAATGCAATGCGTTTCTTCTGGTACACGTGGCGGGTTTTTTTTGTTTGACAGGTTGGAGAAATGGACCCCACTTTTAGACCTTTGTTGGATCAAGACTGCACTTGTTTTTCCTTTGGTTCTTCTGTTTAATGTTTTTTGGGATATCATTCAATTTTTTTTAGAAATTTTTTAGATTTTCTTTTCAAAATGACTCTCATTTTAGTAAATAAATTTTGTTTTAAAATTATTATTATTTTTATTTTTTAATATAATAATAATTATTATTTTTTCAGTTGTGATATTTATTTTTTATTCTCTATATTATTTTTAATAAATTAATAAGATTAATTTTATAAAAATATAATATTTTATAACAAAATCATTATATTTCTTAATTTGTGTGCAAAAATCTTAAACGACAATCATTTTAAAATGGAAGATTTATACATTTAAATAAAACTTATCAATTATTATTTGTGTTAATTATTATTTTATTAAAAATATTTTAAATTATATTTTTTAAGTTAAACAAATAATACTTGAATCACATTAACAAATTAAATATTCATTCAATCAGAATAAAGAATCACAATTCTCTGCATTCACCAATCAAAATAATGCACTATAAACAAAACAGATTCTAAATCACAAGTATAAGGAATCTGAATTCTCTGCAATCACCAATAAAATACTGATGGACAAAAATAAGAGATCTGACATATGAAATCTAAATTCTCTGCATTCACCAATAAAATACTGATGGATAAAAATAAGAGATCTGACATATGAAATCTAAATTCTCTGCGCTCAGGAATGAGATATTGATGGACAGGGGTAATAACACCAAAATATTTGGAAAAAAATAAAATTGAAAGATGTAATGACAAAAATAACCTTTAAATACAGTGAATATAGTGTGAAATTCAAATTCCAAAATAGATCATTATAATTTATGAATTAGTAATAAATTGTGGGCCAATATATATATATATATATGGTACATTAATTTATAAATTATAAGATATAAGTTCCAAAATATGTCTTACCAAATACACTCTAAATCATATACATAAGAAATCTGAATTCTCTGCCATCACCAATAAAATATACATAAGAAATCTGAATTCTCTGCCATCACCAATAAGATACTCATGCATGCAGTCACCCATCAAAACATAGATATTAACCATACAAAATCTGAATTCTCTGCCATCACCAATAAGATACTCATGCAGTCACCCATCAAAACATAGATATTAACCATACAAAATATGAATTCTCTGTCGTCATCAATGAAATACTGATGTTGACATCAATCAAAACAATGCACTACAACCCAAACAGATATTAATCATAGAGAATTTGAATTCTACAGTCACCAATAAAATACTGATGGACAAAAATAAGAGATCTGACATATGAAATCTAAATTCTCTACACTCAGGAATGAGATATTGATGGACAGGGCTAATAACACCAAAATATTTGAAAAAAATAAAATTGAAAGACCCAATGACAAAAATAACCTTAAATACAGTGAATATAGTGTGAAATTCAAATTCCAAAATAGACCAATATAATTTATGAATTAGTAATAAATTATGGGCTAATATTAATTTATGAATATATATATATATATATATATATATATATATATATATATATATATATATATATATATATATATAATTATTTTTTAAAAGCAAAAGTATATATCAATTTCTATCTTTTGTGAGATTTAATTTTAAAAAATATGTATTAATTTTTTTAATTTTTATTTGTGTAATTTTTTCAATTTTATTATCAACAACATTATTTAATTTCATTAAAATTTAAAATTAATTCAAAAATATATAATTATAAATATCGAGTAGGTAAAATTTAAAGTGAATTGAGATGTTAGTTTTTAAGTTAAATAAAAAAGTTATTTCGAATCCATTCGATAAGCAAAGAAAGGTGTGCAATCCAATTTAAACCACAACTAATATATTTAGACCCGTGCGAGGCACGGGTTAAAAAAAAATTAAAATAAAAAACTATATTTTAGAACTATTTATAATTTACAAATAAAGTTATAATATAGTGATGTAATATAAAAATAATATCAAATTTATATTTTCATAAGAAACTTATGTATTCGTCCATCATAATTGTCTCATGATTTTTGATAAAAACAAATATTTGTATCAATTATTTTAATACAAGTGTTAACATTTTATCATATAAAAAAATAGTTTTTCAAGTCAATTTTATTTTTTCTTGGATCATGTCATAATATCATATATTCTCCCGTTCCAAAATAAGTATAATTCTATTAAGTGTATAATTTTTTTTTATCTAAGAGAAATCATACTTAATATATTAGATTAATTATTATAGAAGTGGGAAAATAATATACATTCTAATTCAAAAACAAATTTTAAAATCCAAAATAAAATTGAATGAATTCATTAAAGTTTTAGATGTATAGCATAAAAAATGATTTAACCTATAATCACGTTTTCAAAAATTCATTTTTAATTAACTTATAATAAACATTTATTTAAGTGTTTAATAATATATTTCTATTTATAAACCATTTATTTGTACTAAATTTTAAATTTAGTAGAATTTTTCAATTATAATTTAAATTGGAATTACAAATTTTATTGTAACTTTTTCTTCTTAATGTCTAATTTCATTCCTTTAATAAATCTAAAACGTTATTTTCATTTTATCACAATATTAATTTTTATTAATGCATATTAATCCTACAAAAATTTTATATCAAAAAATCACTTTTATATCAAAAAAATCAAAGCAAAAAAAATATAAGTAGAACCAATATTATATATTTTATAAAAATATAATAAAGAACACCTTATTATATTTAGATTTTTTTATGTAATGATCAACAAAAAAAATCAAGTTATATAATACTATAAGTATTTTTTTAAATAATGCTAATATGTGACCTTGGGACACATGTTAACACTTAAATAAAGAAAAATAGAAAATAGGTTTCTTAACATGTACCGCACATGTCAGCATTACCATTATTTTTTAAATATAGTATTATAGTTATTTCTTTAAATATATATTTTAAATATAGTACTATAGTTATTTCCTTAAAATATGCATTAAAAAAAAAACCCACTTGTATAAATATTCAAAAAGTTAATGCATGTAATTAATATATTAAAACAATAATTAAAAATTAAAATCTTTTGTGAGATAATTTATAATTTATAATTAATAAGTTTGTTATTTTAAAATATAACAAATATAGAAATATTCTAGGATCAATAAACTAATTTGATTTATTAATATCATTAAAGTAAATATTATTTGATTTATTAATATCATTAAAGTAAATATTAGGCTAAATTTTTTATTCCCTGTGTTTTCACGATTTTCTCCCCTATTTTATTTTTAAACATTTTTTGTCTCCTATCCCTTCGTTGACTAAAAAAACACTTTTGGTTCTCTATCCCTACTTTGACTAAAAAACGCTTATATGTCACTTTTTAAAAAAAACATTTATATGTCACTTTTTAAAATATGTGACATATAATAAAAAAAAATATTTATTTTAAAGTGAAACATAGTCGTTTTTTTAGCCAAAATGGGAACGGGATCAAAAGTGCTTAAAAATAAAATAGGAGGAATAAAATCGTGAAAATACTAAAATAGGGGACCAAAAATGTAATTTAGCCTAAATATTATGATTTAGAGTTCCTAACTATTGAAATCGTCGGTTTTATTTTCTTATTATATAATACAATAAATGTATAGAAACAATCTAAGATCGATAATACAATTTGATTTATTATTATCATTAAAATGAATGTTATGATTTAAAGTTTTATTATTAAAATATATTATTGAAATAAATCAAAATCTAATTTATACCATTTGAATGAATTAATTACGTGAAAGAAGTGACAAAGCCAAATGCTAAACACATAAACCACACTCATACTATTAAAATATTTAGGTATACAAATATTTAAACATCACTGCTACATAATATTTTCTGGTTTAGGCAAAATCAAAAATCAAATTGGCTTCTTGTATCTCATTTTCATTCGCACAATAGTTTTCATTCACACAATCGTAACAGCCAGACCAAATTATTCTCTTCTTATATCTCATTATAGTTTTCATTCACACAATCGTTTGGGATTAACAGCCAGACCAAATTATTCTCTTCTTATATCTCATTTCGTATTACTAAGTTTTCATGACATCGTAATCAAACAGGGAAAAAGGTATAAAACCAACTTGTGTTAACAGAGAATTCAATTAGTTGGCTTTGAGGGGAGGATAATCTATGAAATTCCTGGCAGTAGATACGTGATGTCACGACACGATGTCGACACTATGTTAACAATTCACAGAAGCGAAAGAACACAATAAATTGTTCACCCGTTCGGTTCAACAAACCTACATCCGGGGCTACCAAGGGAGGAAATTCACTATTAGTAGAATTAATTGAATAAACCACCGCTTATCTCCTTCACTTAAAACCTACCCAATGCAACTTCAACCTAAGTCCTACTTAGATCTGAGTACCCACTCACTCCCCCTCAATCACAGCAGTGATATCAACCTATTGACTAATTGAATTGTGAAGACACACTTCAATAAAATATCTTGATCTTGCTTCAAAGCTTTAATCAAGATACAAACACTCGTGCTTTAAAGCTTTGAGTGATAAACTACCCTTACAGCAAATCCTAGTCCAATGCACTTATCAATTGATAGTTGCTTGGCTCACAAGAGAAACTAGAATTACACAATATCAACTGTTACTAATCCTAACAGTACACAAAACACAAGTTGTTATCTCTTCAATACATTCAAAGGGCGCAGCACAGTTGTAAGGGTTGAATTCCTTTTATAAGAAACTTCGGTTTGGGCTTCCATAAAGATAGCTAGGGTTCACTTAATTTAATCCTAAAACATGGTCTTTTCAACAACCAATTTAGGTTTAATTAAGATTAACCTAGCAGCCACGTGAGCATGCTCTAATAATGTAAAAACAATATTTAGCTCAACAAACTTCCGAAAATCTCAGAACAAACAAATTGCAGAGAATGTCACATCGAATGTCATAACATCCATGACATCGATCGTCAGAATTTCCAACACAGCTTTAGCTTCTAGTTCTGAGCTGTCCATTTAACATCCTTAGCAGGTAGGATTTATCTTCAATCTCTGAATGTCATGACATCTATCATGACATTGCTAAAGCCTAGTTTTACCAAAATTAATGTCAACCTAAAAACACTAACAAACTCCCCCTTTGGCACATTTTTGGCTAAAACTACTTAACCTATCAGAGTACATATGCAGCAGAAGACAAACTAGTTCTAAGCTTAAATAAACTAGAACCTAGAGATAAGATAAATTCTACCCATACAAAAATCCCACAATTCCCACAATTGCCCACATACAAAATTTTTAGCCATACATTAAAGTCCCATACTATCACACAACTTCTTTTAGCCATAAAGGGCCAAAGGAAACAATACAATTGCCCCAAGCATTTCAAGCAAATAATTAAGGAGGTACCAACAATTGTCAAGAGTACAATAATAATCATCCAAACAAAATTGGGAAAAGGAAACAACACAAGAACAAGAAAAAAATAACAAGAAAAATTGAAAAAGAAGAATAGGGAGGAGCAACATCTCAAGTGCTTTCTTAGAACGTGGAAGAAGCATCTTCTTCATCACCATCCGAATATCATCATCTTCAAAGACAAAGATCACTATCAACCTCCATATGAGTAGCGTAGTATCACCATCAAGCCTTTCTTCCTCAACCTCGTGTCTTTTTCTTTTCAAGAGTAGATCGAGCTTCAAGGGTCGCTTCCTTGTTTCAAGTTCCCTGGTCTCCTTTAGCACACTATGACATTTGCCTTCCGAGAATTGGCTTTGACATTTGATGTCTCACCGATGTCATGACAATGTCGAACATGCTTCCCTTGAAATAGCTTGTAGTGGAAGCCAAGGGCATGATCTCTTTTACATACTGAGTCTCTATTAACCAGAATGTCAGGGTATTGGTCAATTATAATACCACACAAGAGGGATGGAAAGGCTATTGGTCCCTTAATTGCATAACTCTCAGCGTGTTTAAGGGTTTGCTCGAAGATATAAGTGCCATAGTCAAACTTTGTTTTAGTGCCAACAAAGATAGATAACCGCCTGCACCAATGGAGATGGTGGACTTGTGATTTGTGGGAACCCAGTTGGCTGCACCTATCTTGTGCAGAATAGCGAATTTGACACTTAATTTGCTAGCAATAAGCTTTCCCTTCACATGCCAATGTTTTACTTGCTTGGCAGTAATTGTTTGGCACACTTGATTATCAGTTTCTTCAAGCTCAGGTTGAGCATCATCTGATCTTCCCAAATAATTGTTGATTATACTTGGGGAAAACTTTACTTTTCTTCCTCTCACATACACAGTCTTGAAGTCTTCTGATCTTCCATCAGCACAACCACTTGTCAGGTTCACAATGAACTCTTTTACTAACCCATCATAACAATTAGAAAACTTGACCACAGTTTTCATCAGCCCAACTTCCTTGATCAGTTCCATAACATCCTTGCATTCAAGGGCACTTCAATTCCCTTTCTAGAGCAATTCTTTTAGACACATACTTCCACTGCTAGCACTCTGGTGGTGGAAGGAAATGTTGTCAATTGCCACTGGACAATGGGCACTTTCCCAAGAACCGCCTCTTTCTTGAGTGAATGTCGAGACATTCTTTGTAACATCAAGATCGAATCATCCCGATCCGAGGACTGTGTTTTTTTCCTTACAATTGAGGTGCTCTTTGTCTTAGAGGTACCATTGCACTCTTCATCTTACTCTTCCCTTTGGAAGTTTTAGCCTTCTTTACAGATTCTTCAATGCCTTGTTCACAGCCTTAGGAGACCTATGAGAAGCTTTAGTAACCTTCTCCTGAACAGGACTTGGAATAACATTTTGCTTCCCTTTCCTATTCATTACCCTCCTAGCAATGTTGGGATTCACTTTTGCTATGAGGTCATTATCAGAAAACTCTTCATCTAGATTGATGATGTGAGAATCAACATTCTGATTAGTGTTTTTCTCAGAAGACTCTTCTAGGTTGCCATCAGCTTGTTTTTCTGGAATTTCTTCATGAATGCTATCAGAGATGTTACCAGTAGAGATGACAGGAGAGGTACACTGATCTGGGGACTTCTCAAGAATTTTATCAGAGATCCCATTCTCACTAGCAGCAGGAGATTCAACTACATTATCATCTTGACCTCCTTCAGGAACTGTAGCAGAAGGATTTTCATCATCTTTAACA
Organism: Vicia sativa; assembly: GCA_021764765.1. NCBI lineage: Eukaryota > Viridiplantae > Streptophyta > Magnoliopsida > Fabales > Fabaceae > Vicia > Vicia sativa. The sequence goes on from CM038796.1 coordinate 202,088,642, forward strand.
GGGGAATCAACATCATCACCAGATGTCTTGACATTCTCATTGACATCTGGATCAATTGCTAAGTTATGGCTAGCAGACTTATGATTCAGGGGAACTGAAATCCCAGGTACAGACTTATTCTCATTTAGGATATCAGACACTATCCTAGCTATGGCCTCATGCACTGACCTAGATCCTTCTCTATTTACTAGTTCTGGGGGAACAGAGGATGATGGTACTGAGGTCTTACCAGAAGGAGATATTTGTGCCCTTCTTGCATTTCTTGTGCGTAACTTCTTGACCTTTTCTGGGTTAGTGGCCATTGTACGCAGTGGTGTCACTCTCAAAGCTTCAGCTTGCATGGCTCGATGTTTGCTCTAACTTCACCATGGGAGAGATGGAGATCCTGATTCTTGAGATGATGAGGATGATGAAGACATTTTTCGCTGATGGTTGTTGAGAAGATGAAAGCGAAAATAGCAAAGGGTTTCAAAGTTTCTTTTGAGAGAAGCAAGGATGGTACTACTTTCAAAAGAAGAAACTGTTATATGGGGATGTCTCTTCCTATTCTTGGACTTTTTAAAATAAGGAAGGAAATACCTAAATAACCCTCTAAAATAAAGTTGAAATAAACACTCCCTTTCATCTCTTGTTGTAGGCTCGTTAATTGCTACAACTCCACATATTGACAAGTACCCAATGACATTTCAAACCGACTAGCCTCAAGAGCTTTAGTAATATACAAGTCATGACATGTGGTTTTCATGACGATTCTCAACAATAGGAACACAATTGGACAATTTTGCTTGATCCAAGAAGCAAGATTGAGAAACATCCATCAAGAGAGCCTTTACACAAGCTTTGACCAAACCTTGTTTTCTTGGACAACTTCAAATGTGTAGGAGCAGAGTCGCTCATTCTTCATTCCAAATTTCTTGACACAATTCCTTGCAAACTTGCTCTCGATTCAACTTGCATTTGTTGTTGTAATCTCCAAATATTATGTCATTAACATAAATGTGAGTCACCATGATATTTTCTCCTTTGACAAAGAGAGTTTTCTCTCCTGTTTGAAGATACTTGGTTATTCTTTCATGCGGATCCTAGTACTTTGCTTTAGTACTTTAGGAGTACTCGGTGTAGACATTGAGTGTGACATTCGATGTTTATGCTTGATCATTCCTTTGACTATGAGAGATCTTGGTATCCTTCTCTATGGAACCGATCCTTTTCATTCCTCCGAGGTGTGGATGATTCAGCTGCCACAACTTTACTTCCTCTTCATCTTTGATTGTAGAACACACGTAAGAGAGTGGTGTTCTCGATTCCCACATGTAGCAGTTGTCCTTTGATCTGACTCCTTTCATAATCACTACCTGTTCATCATTGATTACAAGACATTCAACCTTAGTAAAGTTGACTGTGAATCCCATATCACATAGCTGACTTATGCTAATGAGATTTGCATTCAGACCTTTTACTAGTAGCACTCCATTTAGGTTTGGAACTCCAGCCCAATTTGAGTTTCCAACACCTTTGATTTCTCCTTTAGCTCCATCTCCAAAAGTAGCAAAGTTGGTAGAATGATGCTTAACATCATTGAGAAGATTCCTGTCTCCAGTCATGTGCTTGGAACACCCACTATCAAAGTACCAATCTTTCTTGGTAGACACACTAAGAGAAGTGTTAGCTACCAGAGCAACAGTCTTCTTCTTCCACTGTTGAGAGTATGATACCCTATTGGTTTTAGGCTTCACATAAGACCCTTGATTAGGATATCTATGTAGTCTGTAGCAGAAAGATTTTATGTGACCAAACCTTCCACAATAATGACATCTCCATCTTTGAAACTTTTTGATCATGTTTCTATGATTTTGATGTTGCACCCAATGTTGTGACATCTGTTTTGACATTGGTCTATTAGGTTTGTTCTTCCTTTTGTTATTGACAAACTTCTTAGTCTCCACATACCCTGAGACAGACCTATTCCCTGACTTGTGGTATGACATCTTCTTTGTCATTGACTTCCAAGGTTTGTTCCATTCCTGCTTATTTGCAAATCTCTTTGCATTCACATGCCCGAGACACATTTCTGGTTTGGGCTTTGACATTGTTTTCCTATGTCTCTTCTTTTTAATGTCACCAACAGTTGCTTTTCACCACATATCCTAGACCATGCTTATTTGCATTTTGTTCAAGTCAAGAATTTCTTCCAACTTATCGACAGGATGTCAACATTTTGATGATTTAGACATCCGATCAAGTTTCATTATACTAATATCACTATTGAGGTGATTTATAGTAGTGTTTTCTTTCTCGACCTCTAACTTCACATTCTCGCCTTTCAACTTCTCAATTTTTTCCTCATTTTGTCGACATGCTTCTCCATTTTTATACATCGTAGTTTTCAAAGAAGCTCTTCAAATGTCACTTCCTCATCACTAGAATCCATATCGAGTTGAACACCCGGAGAGAGTGACAAGTTTGGCACCTTCTTCCTCGATTCACTTCATCACCCACACCATTCCTTTTTTTTCTTTAGAAAGGTGGGACATTATAATATGTCCAAATCCTTCACATTCATGACATTGGATTTTACTACCTTGACTTCCTTTTTCTTATGACTTGGATCTTCTGAGTCATAAGATCCGCTAATGTCGATGGAATGTCCTTGACATTTGACCTTGACTTTGGATCAATTTCTCGATGTTGAACTGCCTTCCAAGCATGGCTATAGCTTCGATATCTTCTTCATCTTCCACCTTGCATCCTCTTTCAAGATTACAAGTGCTATGCTCTTGTTTTTCCGTCAACAGTTCACCGATTCCCATCTCAAAAGTCATAAGAGATCCAATAAGTTCTTCAACCTTCAAGGTGTGATGTCTCTGAGTTTTTTTGCAAATCTCTTAGGCAAGGATCCGAGAATCTTTCTCACCGCTTTCTTTTGACATCTTTTCACCAAGTGAGGCATTTTTCCAAAATATTCATGTGAAATTCATGAATAGTCTCATCTTCCTTCATCTTCAAATTCTCAAATTTGGTAGTGAGCATCCAAGTCTTGACATCTTCACCTTGGATGTCCCTCATGAGTAGTTGAGTGTCCCAAACATCACATTGATGAACCAATGATGTCAATACCATTGGTGCATTCAATGCTTTAGAGCTAGCTAGCTCTTCCTCTTTGCTCCAGGGTTTCAAGTAGTCCCATCTTTCTCAAGCTTGGTGGGATGTTTTCCATCCATCCAAGCTTTAATGTCCATGATCTTAAGAAGGCAACCATACGAGGCTTCCAAGAATCATAATTAGACCCATCCGAATAGGTGGTCTTCCTCCAAATCCTCCTTCTTTATCCATTACGCTAAACTATTATCCCTAGATCTGAAATAACAAGGTGGTGCCAATTGATTCGGCATCGTGATGTCATAGAGAATGTTATGACACAAGATCGACACTATGTTAACAATTCACAAGAATACGAGCGAAAGAACACAATAAATTGTTCACTTCGGTTCAACAAACCTACATCCGGGGCAAGCGGGAGGAAATTCACTATTAGTAGAATTAATTCAGAATAAACCACCGGTTTATCTCCTTCACTTAAAACCTACCCAATGCAACTTCAACCTAAGTCCTACTTAGATCCGAGTACCCACTCACTCCCCTCAATCACAACAAAGGATATCAACCTATTGACTAATTGAATTGTGAAGACACACTTCAATAAAATATCTTGATCTTGCTTCAAAGCTTTAATCAAGAGACAAACACTGTGCTTTAAAGCTTTGAGTGATAAACTACCCTTACAAAGAAATCCTAGTCCAATGCACTTATCAATTGATAGTTGCTTGGCTCACAAGAGAAACTAGAATTACACAATATCAATTACTAATCCTAATAAAGATAAAACACAAGTCGCTATCTCTTCAATACATTGAAAGGGCGATCACAAGTTGAATTCCTTTTATAGAAGCGTCCGAAACTTCGTTTGGGCTTCCATAAAGATAGCTAGGTTCACTTAATTTAATCCTAAAAACATGGTCTTTTCAACAACCAATTTAGGTTTAATTAAGATTAACCTAGCAGCCACGTGAGCATGCTCTCTAATAATGAAAAACAATATTTAGCACTCAACAAACTTCCCGAAAAATCTCAGAACAAAGATTCTCGCAGAATGTCACACTGAATGTCATAACATCTGTTATGACATTAGACTGTTTTCTGCAGAATTTCCAACACAGCTTTAGCTTCCAGTTCTGAGCTGTCCATTTAACATCCTTAGCAGGTAGGATTTATCTTCAATCTCTGAATGTCATGACATCTATCATGACATTGCTAAAGCCTAGTTTTACCAAAATTAATGCCAACCTAAAAACACTAACAATCTATATTCTGGCTTGCAACTCCCATTGGCTTAAATTTTAATGTGAAGAGGAAGTGAGGAAGACAAAAGGGCTTAAATTTTTTCGCAGGGTTTAAATTTTTCCGCTTCTCCCAACTCACCTGTTTGGGTTCCCAATTGATATCAATGACTCTACATTTTCAAACAAACTATTGAGTTGCTCAAACATACATCATTTAACGAAAAAGATAATGGATGAGAGATTGACACCAGGGGCGGATCTAGAGGGGTATAGGGTATTCCTTGGAATACTCTAAAAATAGAGAAGTTTGTTCCGATGGTATTAGCTTTGGACTCTTATACAAGAGGTCATAAGATCAAAACCCGTAGTAGGCAGAATGATATTATATTTCTAATTACTCTAAGTGATATTATATTACAACAATGGACTTATATAAAACTATGATATTATCACTTAGAGTAATTGGTTGGGCTGGAGTATTGTCATTTTTATCTTGTTGATGGTGAAGTTATGTTGTCTGAGTTCCCTAACCAATCCCCTTATATGTCTTTAAACTTGGACATTTGTTGGTTTTTTGATTTTTGAATTATCCTTTTCTATAGGTCATGAGTAATGCAATGAAATTGCAACCAATACCGGTTATTGATAACTTTAACATGCAATTTTTATTAGATACCTTGACTGATAAAACCAACTGATATATTATACTTTAAACGGGAAAGATCTATTTTGATTACAACAATGGTAGCACTTCAAAGATTTGTCTATCTTCCAATGCCATAAGACCCTATTCCTCTTAAATTAAAAGATGTTGTCCTCTCTAATCCTCCTATCTATGGATAAGCAACATGTCTTATTTGGCCTAACTAACTTTCAACAAAACTACTAACTATCCATTAACTAACTAACTAACCAATACTTACCTAACAAGTAAAAACTTCTTAACTAGCAATAGTAGACCTATCATTGACTTTCCAATTTGTTAAGCTAATTCTTGTATATTATCAGCATCAAGATATGTGCCAAATTAAGCACTAACTCTTTCATTTTAAAAATTCATATAAAAGAAGATTATTGGTCTTGCTTTAGTGGTGATAGAAAGAATTTTGGTAGTTCATTAAAAATTATATGGATTCAGACAGTTAAAAACTAAATATATAATGATTTCTTGGTAGAATAGTATTATTGTATCTTTATCAATAACATGCATCTTTTGTACAAAGAAGTGTCATATGAATATAAAGACTAATGAAGATGTTGAATTCCTTGATTTCATATAAAATTACACATCATTGTAATGCATGTGTTATGTGAATATACTAAAGGAGAGAGATTTTTCGAGGGCTTTGACGATTAGACTAGAATGTTTTTTATTTTTGAGTTGTAATTGAAATACTAGTATATTTTTATTAAGTAATATTATCATATTTTTTGTCATTAATTTTTTGTATATTTTTTATATATTTTACTTTCACTACGGGAATACCCTGGATTTTGATTCTGGCTCCGCCCCTGATTGACACTCGGCAAACTTGCCAAAGATCTTATCTTTATTTTTTCTATGGTATGATATCAAATCTAACTTAATATTTATAAAAAAGAAATCTTGAAATCATGTCCCATACTCACCCACCTAGCTCGTCCCTGTTTGGACATATGATCTATAATCTTTTTGTGTTATTTGTATGTAAATTTTATGTCAACTTAAAAGTTGTGTTTTGCAATCATAAAATAGTAGTGGGAGATTTGTTTTTTCATGTTGGGTTTTTCTCTTGTTCATGTATTGAATTTGCGTAATTGGTATAGTTTATGTCTATTATATTAATTGGTTTGCATTTGTTAAATAATAAAATAAGAATTTAATTGGAATACATTGATAGTGTAAAGAAGTTTTACACCATCAGTAAATGATAATCGTTGGATTTTAAATTGCGTTTATTTTTTATTTTAATTATTAATAAAATAATATTTATGAGTAGTTGTGATACATTGATGTTGTAAAACCTTTTACATTGATAATGCATGCCAATTAATCTCATAAAATAATTGTTTCACGGACTATTATAATTCAGTTTGTTGGAATGATTCAATACAATTATAATTATAATTAAACAAATATTAGAAAATAGAACATATAAGAGCAAATGTGTATGATTAAAAACATGGAAAGAAAAAAAATAGAGTCCCTACTGATAACAACTGTTAGTGAATAATGAACATAAATCAACAAATAAATATTAATAACTTTTCAATGCATCTTTTTAGAGTTTTTTGACCAAATTTTCGTAACATCGTTTTATTTTGAATATGTATATTAGAATTTACCATATTATAATTTAGCAAAATCATTTCCAATATCTATTAAGTTATTTAATTATAACAAGTCAGTCTTTTATATTATTTTTGTTATATGTGAGTCTTTTATGTTAACTAACGTTTACATCATTGACATTTATGTTGTTTTATTTTGTTATATTAATTTTATTTTAACTTCTAAAATTTATATTAAATTTGTTTTGTGTTTAAAAATTATGAAAAATATTCCTAAACATATTTCTTCTCGTTTACACTTCGTGTAATTTTTTGAGAATTTTATTTTCTGTTTTACTATTTTTCTTTAATTTTTATCCTTTTCGTACATTTTAATTAGTTTAAAAATATTTTTATGCACTAAAAAATTTTAAAAAAATTATTATACGGTCCAACGATGATCTCTGGCCTATGTTAAGTGACATATTTGTACATTAGTGTCACTTCAACTTTTTTGGAAAGGAGTTTGGGAAAAATATCAACGATGCAAACGTTAGTTAACATAAAAAACCCACATGTAGTGAAAACAACATAAAAGATCAATTTGTTACAATTAAACAACTTAAAGACCATGGGGGGTAATTTAGCCTTATAATTTTTATTGAATAAATTCGGAGATGCATATCCGAAGTCACCAAATGATAACTTTCAGACACACATATCTAAAATAAACTATGACTCTCTGACAGAATCAAAAACTTAAAACTAAAGCAACTTAACATGGATTTAATATAGCTAGTCGAAATCACATAGATAGTGGAACAGGAATTTAACATTACATATTGTTATAAACAAATAGTTGAGGACGTCACAACATTTTGATAACAACTTCTCTCGATCTTTGAAGCTTTGCATTCATTTCAATCGTACCCTTAGTAGAGTATCGGTGAAAAATGCTCCACATAATCTTTAAATAGCCATTCGTCTTCAGTACAAATTGGGTGAACTTTATCTTTTCCTTCAGTGTCAAGTGAGGGTGAACGATACTCAAGATTTACCAACTTTCAATTTTCTGGATATTGCATGAGAGAATTCAGTTTGGTAATCAGTTCGACAAGAGGCGTGTCTTTGGAGAAAAATTGAATTGGTGACTTTGTGGTGTATGATGTTGAAGAAATGTTTTAGACACCTTACTTATAGATGATTTTGAGTAATTTGGACAAAGAATTTGTATCCTACCACAAGGGCATGTTTCATATATTAATCTTTGAATTCACATTCTTTTTTACAAAAAATAAGGGTTTTGGGAGATGCATATCCGAAATAACCCCTGTTTTTTTTAATGAATGTTATTTCAGATATGCATATTTGAATTATGCAGGATCAAAAACAGATTTTGTTTTAGTACCATAGAAATAAGGAAAAAATTAAATCGGTAAATGTATACAACGGTAAAATATTGAATAAATATGTTATATATGTATTAAACCGTATAAAATTTATATTTTGCACGACAATACATTCAAAAAATAGTCCAATTACATTTTAAAAAGCACCGAACGAATTGTCACTGCTTAAATCTAAAATTGGTTCTTTCTTCGACTTCTCCCTATTTGATTCTCTCTCAAGCTCCAACAATTTGGTGAACGTTGTCGTCCTTTCTAAAAAGTGATTCGGCCAAGTTTTTGCCTTTTTTGTGAAATGTCGTCCACTCCGCTAATATAGTCGAAATAAGACACCCAAAATTCAAATAAACCTGAACAAAATGGAGCACTCTAAGATACCCAATACAAATGATGCGGTCAAATGGGTCTTGAGGTGGGCGAATCTGAAGTGGCGAAAATGTCTCTGAAAAATCATATATCTTCATATGCATATTTGATAAGTGCTTGATTCATGGTAAAATATCACATTATAACATAACATTTATCTTACTTGAATAACAAGATTCTATCATAAAAACCTCAACGCATGAATAAAAATAGTTTTGTGCAAGTTTACTTGGTTTTGTTATCTTTTGTGCAGGTTAGGGCCCTTAATCAAAAAATAAGAAACAAACACTTCGCTAAGCAAAAATTGCAGCGAAAAGTTCGCTTAGCGAGCATCCTGTGATTGAAGTCAGTAACTTTTCAGCTAGTTTTGCCAACAGCGAGGAGCAATGAAGTCAGTTCGCTTAGCAATTCAAGACTTTGCTTAGCGAACTTTGGTGGTCTCTGGAGATTTTTCGAAAGAACTTAAGGCTGAAGAAAGGAATTTCGCTAAGTGGACCACACTTCGCTTAGCAAACTTTGGTGGTTTCCTGAAGACAATTTGATTTGAAAACTTAGTATAAAAGCAACAGACACTTTGCTTAGCAAAGTATAGTTTGCTTAGCGAACTCAGGCGACCATAACTGTTATAAAAGGGAAAAATGCAACACAATTAAGGACAATCAGTTTTTATCGTTGTATTATCATAGAATACATTTTGTAATATCATTAGAATAGGAATATAAGAGATTGTAAGGAGAATGAGTTGGATACGCATCAAGAGTCGGAAAATCGTCATTGATGTTGGTTCAACTCAATTCTTCTATTGTGCATCAAGCTACCATGAGTAGCTAAATCTCTCCCTTGTTAGAATTGACCGTAGTTCACTGAAACATTATGTATTTTCATTAATCATGGTGTTATACGCAATTTATGTATGAATTATTTTTTTTATGTAATATTGGTTTTACTGTTTATTTCATGGATTGAATTGATATTGATAAATATGATTCTAATCTCTGCCTAAGATAATATCTATTAAACTCTAAATGCTAAACATAAATTTAGGTTTAATATTAGTATTAAATCTTAACACTATTGTATTGTTTAATAGGCCGAGAAACCATCTATTAAACCATAAGGTAAAAATCTCATCAAGATTTAGACATAAACCTTGTTTGTGAGCGATACATAATAATATCGAAACATGATTAAAATATGTGTAACTGATTCACGGCGTGCATATTGAATCGATGAATGAACACCAATTCCTAACAAATCTATTCCTCTGAAACTTTATTTATTGTCTGTGTTTACTTTTCGTAACTTATAAAATTAAACATCTTGAAACTTCAGCTTAGAATCATAGAAAATATTAAACGATTTTGATATCGCTCTAATCCTTGTGGATACGATAAAACACAATACTTACATTTGATTTTACTCAACATCAATATTTGAAATATAGTAGGTGGATTTCAGATATGCATATCCAAAATGACATTATTTTTTCATCTCAAAATCATCATCAATGCAAGAAAATGAGAGATTAGGTGAGGAAAGTTTGCCTTAAATTACAACTTTATATGCTCTCTTTGATATGATAAAACACTTGTAACTTGGTTTAGAGATGAAAAATTGATTGAGGATAGTTCAAATTTTGTGGTAGGTTTTGGTTATGAGGGAAACGAAAAGAATTAAATAGTGGTAGGGGTGATCTTGCACTAAGCTGGTATAACAACAATTTTTTCAAATATGCATATCCGAAAATACCACTAAATATTTAAATACAACGTTCAGATAATAATAACGTGTAAAGATATGTGTTTTCGAAGATGCATTTTCGAAACAAATCTATTCCTCTGAAACTTATCTTTATTTATTGTCTGTGTTTACTTTTCGTAACTTATAAAATTAAACATCTTGAAACTTCAGCTTAGAATCATAAAAAATATTAAACTGTTTTGATATTGCTCTAATCCTTGTGGATACGATAAAACACAATACTTACATTTGATTTTACTCAACACCAATATCTGAAATATAGTAGGTGGATTTCAGATATGCATATCCAAAATGACGTTATGTTTTCATCTCAAAATCATCATCAATGCAAGGAAATGAGAGATTAGGTGAGGAAAGTTTTCCTTAAATTACAACTTTATATGCTCTATTTGATATGATAAAACACTTGTAACTTGGTTTAGAGATGAAAAATTGATTGAGAATAGTTCAATTTTTGTGGTAGGTTTTGGTTATGAGGGAAATGAAAAGAATTAAATAGTAGTAGGGGTGATCTTGCACTAAGTTGGTATAACAATAATTTTTTCGGATACGAAAATATCACTGAATATTTAAATACAACGTTCAAATAATAATAACGTGTAAAGATATGTGTTTTCGAAGATGCATTTCCGAAACACCTTGAAAATTTATTTAGGATGTTTTTGGAGATGCATTTCTGAAACACCTTGAAAATTGATTTAAGGTGCGTTCGAAGATACATCTCGGAAGAAAATTTTGGGGTTTTCAAAGATTTACTTCACTCGTATAAAAGTGTATTAAGAGATTCTCTAAATTTACACTATTGTTGAACATCAATCAACAAATAAATCTTATTTTATTTTTATTAAAATCTATTTATTAGAATTTATATTGTATTAAACTCAATGAAAAATCTTGAATTTGTATGCCATACAAAATTTGCAAGTGTCAATTTTTTATTAGTTTAAACATAATCACAGTTTAAAATAGTGATATTTAAATTTTATTTGCTTTTTTTAGTGAACTCAAATAAAGTTCTCAAAGCAAAGTCTTATATAAATAGTACCACGAAGATATCTTAAAATTCATTTTACAACATTTCAATTCTCTCTACCTTGATTTGACAAAATCTACCATATGTACCAACAACATGTGCTTGATCTGGTCTTGTGTATACCATTGCCTACATCAAAGTGACCACATAAGAAGCATAAGGAACATGTTTCATATCAAACACTTCATCTTCACTTGGAGGACTTTGATCAGAACTCAACTTGAAATGAGTAGCAAGAGGGGTGCTTACCGTCTTAGAGCTTTCCATTTTGAAACTTTGCAACAGTTTTTCGATATAATGTTCTTGTGACATCCGAAGTTTCTTCTCTTTATTGTATCATGTGATTCCAATACAAAGAATTTGTTTAACAACTCCCATGTATTTCATGGCAAATGACTATCCCAATTGCTTCTTTAACTTGTTAATGTTAGAAATAATTTTCCCTACAATAAGAATATCATCAACATATAAAAATAAGACAATAAAGTCATCATTAGAAAATTTTATAATAAAGGCGCAATGATCTGAAGTAGTCTTCCGATATCCTTGATCACACATAACAGACTCAGAATTCTTGTACCATTGCCTTAAAGCCTGCTTCAACCCGTATAAACTTTTTCTCAATCTATAAACATGATATATTTGCCTTTAACTTGAAAACTATCGGGTTGTTTTATGTAGATTTCTTTCTCCGAATCACCATGAAAGAAAGTCGTTTTCACATCCATTTGCTCATCCTCTAAATCAAGAGTAGAAACTAAACTCAACATGATCATATTTGAATCTCAAATGATCATACTTGATATTCTTTCCAAACCAAATCTTGTTGGAACTTCATTGTTCAAAAAAACAGTAGGAGTAAAATTAAGAAGATAGACCACCTGTAAAGTGCCTCACCTCAATAATGATTTGGAAACTTAGCTTCAGAGAGCATATACCTTACTCTATCAATTAGTGTTCGATTCATCCTATCTACTAAATCATTCAATTGAGGAGTTTTAGGAGGAGTTTTTTCATGTGAAATATTACGTTACTTGCAATAGGAATCAAATGGTCCACAATACTTACCATCATTATTAGAACAAACACATTTCATCTTCTCGCATGTCTGCCTCTCTACCGAAGCTTGAAATTCTTTGAACTTCTCCAACACTTGGTATTTTGTCTTCAAGGCATAAACTCATAGTTTCCTGGAACAATCATCAATAAATATAAAAAATAAATAGAACCACTAAAGTATTTTACCTTTAATAGACCATAAACATCAAAATGTACCAATTTAAGCAGCTTTAACTTCATTGAGGGATGGTGTTTCTTAAATGATACTCTAGTCTATTTACCAGTCATGCAATGAGAATACTTCTCCAAATATGCATTCTTTAAACCAGGAAGAACATCATTTTTGGCTAAAATATTCACTTTTTCACTAATATGACTAAGCCTTCGGTGTCACGAAGATGCTTCCATATTGATAGCATTCACATTGTCCCTAGCAACCAAAGATTTTGTCAAATACAATTTAGAAATATTTTTCCCTCTAGCCATAACCAAGTTACCTTTGTTGAGTTTCCACTTTCTAGAACCAAAATGATTGTCGTAAAAAAAATATCAAGCATATGCACAAAGATCAAATTAAAGTGGACACCGGGAGCATGTTTAACACCTCTAAGAAACAATTGCATTCTCATGTTGGTTTGCAAGCAAACATCACCAACACTAATTACTTTAGATACACCATAATTACCCATCTTCAACATTCTTGCTTCATACCATTAACATAGACAATATTGTCATAGTTCCATGATACTGCTTTCTCACTTTCATATGGTATATGAGATGGTCCTAGGGATGTCAATTTACACCCATTAGTGGAGATTCCCCGTTTGGGGCCCTAAATATGGAGAATTTTTATCCGCGGGGATGAGGATGTGGAATAAAGTTCCCCCGAAGGCACTTTGAGGATAGGGGTAGCGAACATATCCCCTGCCCCGTAGAATTCCCGCCCAGCACTAGAATACCATAATATCATTAACTAATATATAATTTCACATTTCTATGTACGTTTATTAAATATGATGTTCATGAATCTCAAGATTAAATATTATTAAAACAATATATTTAGGGTAAAATATACAACACCCCATGTAATGTTAGCGAGTTTTGTTTTTAAAATCGGATAGTTTTTTTTATTTATAAAATTCCCCTCGCAATTTCCAAATTCCATCAGAAATCCCCCTATCTACCATATTTCACTAAAGAGTCCTTCTAACTGCCTACGTGGCAGTCTATGTGGTATTTAATTTATATTTTAATTTTAATTTAATTTAACTTTCTTTATATTATTTTTTTATTACTACTTTTTTAGATTTTCTTATATTATTTTTATTAATATTTATTATGAATTATTTTTTAAAATTATAAAAATAAAATGTTGGGCCTTAATCATTTAGATTTCATTAGCAGCCCACTCACCCTCACATTCTTTTCAATTCAATAGTTCAAATGTTTGATTGATATATAAACAATAATTATGTTTTAATACCATCCGATGTGGGCTAAAAGTGTATCATTTCTTGCTATTACTTTTTTTTGATAAGCAACTTGGATTAATAAAGGAGTACTAGGGGTACTCCAACCCAAAAAGATACAGAAAGTTTTGAAATTTCAGAAACTGAAATTTCTTATAAACATAATTATGGTTTTTTAAACCATTCATAAAAGTTACATTGGATTCTTTCTTTCGCATCAATTACTAGCCACCACCAAGAAAACCATAGAATATTGTAGTACAGTTCATCGAGATCACTTACTGCGTTATTGAAAACTATTTTGTTCCTTTGTTTCCAAATGCACCAGCAGCATGTCAACCAAATACTCCCTGCGTTCTTTCTTGGTACTTTTCCATTTAATGCGTCTACAAACTTTAACAGTTGGTCACTGCAGTCATCTTGTTGAACAAATTCCAATTCCCACCAATGATATATCTTCCTCCAAAGCGAATTCAAACTTGGGCAATGCACAAAAATATGTTTTTTTATCTTCCTGTTGTTGTTGGCAAAAAATGCAGGCTGCTTCTTCTTGTTGCATTATGATGCCACGAGAACTCAACTATTTCTTGGAGGGGAGCCTATCTTGCACTATTCTCCAGCTAAATATCTTTAGTTTCGAAGGAACTCTTGCCTCCTATACTATGTCCAACACCTGTTTTCTTCTGTCATCTACTGGTTGTGTATTCAGAACCTGCATAAGAATGTCATATCCAGAACTTATAGAATATTGCTTTGATTTATTATAAGGCCATATGATTTGATCTTGTTGATCTACAGCGGGGGCAATGCCTTCCAGAATTTCCCCTAGCTCCAAAATCTGATTTGTTGCTGCCTCACCCCAAATTTCACCTCCTTTGAATAGATTCCACTTCCACACCCCTCCCTCCCAACTGCCTTTGCTGCTCAGGAACTCCTCTTTGGACCAGCATTCGTGGTATCAATGCTGGAAACAGTTCTGCCAAGGTTTGTGTTCCCAGCCAACTATTCTTCCAAAAGAGTGCCAAATGTCCATTCCCTAGTTTTATTGTGGTTTTCTTAGAAACCCCTTGAGCATCCTCACACAACAGTAGTATATCCTTCCACCAGAGAGATACATTTTGGTTAGAGCTCTTTTCTTCTTCTCTCCACTGAATCTTCATTAGGTCTCTGTATCTTTCTTGCATTATGCCTCTCGATATTGTTTCTTTATCTACCATAAGTCTTTAAATCCATTTCGAAAGTAACGCTTTATTGAATTGTGTTGTGTCCTTAATCCTGAGTCTACCTTCCTCTCTTGTCTTACAAATGTTTTTCCAGCTGACCCAAGCCACTCCCTTCTTGTCCTCTGCTCCTTGCCACAAAAAATTTCTTTGGATAGTTGTGATTTGACGAACGATCTTAACCAGTACTCTATAAAAAGCTAACTGGTATATAGGAAGATTTGACAATACTGATTTCAATAGAGTTACTCTTCCTATTGATAGAATTCTACTTCTCCAGGATGATAGTTTGGATTTGAAATTGTTGAGAACCGGTTTCCAAAAACTAAGCCGCCTATGGTTACCTCCAACATATAATCCTAGGAATTTAAATGGAAATTGACCAACTCTGCACGCTAGAAACTGAGATGCTGCCACCATTAAATTTGATTTTGTGCCCATCCCATATAAGTTGCTTTTGCTCATATGTATCTTCAATCCGGAAACCATCTCGAAGCCTCTCAGAACAACCTTAATAGTCCAGAAGTTTGACCAAGATCCTTCGCTAATCAGAATTGTGTCATCTGCAAATTGTAAGAGACTATATTCGACTTCATTATTCACTTTAAATCCTTCGTATAAGCCTCGCTAAAGACTCGACTATTGCTTCGCTACAATGGTGAACAAAAATGGTGAAAGGGGATCTCCCTGTCTTAATCCTCTACTAGCTTGAAATTCTTCTGTTGGACTTCCATTGACCAGAACAGACATTAAACTTGTAAACACTACAGCTTCCACCCAGCGCCTCCATCGCTCTCCAAACCCCATAATTTTCATCATGCCTCTTAAGTAATTCCAGTCCATACAATCATATGCTTGTGCAAAGTCTACTTTGCATAATAAGAAATTCCTCTTATTTCTTTTTGCGAAGTCAATGACTTCGTTAGTCACCAGAACCCTATCCAGTATTTGTTTCCTCGGGATGAACGCAGTTTGATTGTTAGATACAAGTTTACCAATACACTTCCTCTGCCTGACTGCTAAAACTTTCGATAGAATTTTGAGAAGCTCAGAAATTAAGCAAATAGGTCTGTATTGTTCAAGGCTTAACGAGTTTTCACATTTCGGTATCAACGCCAAGAAGGAAGAAGTAGCAGCTTTCGGTAGTTTTCCCAGATTGTGAAATTCTTGGATAAACCCCACCACACCGCTTCCCACAATACTCAAGCATTTTTTCATAAATTTCAAATTGAAGCCATCCGGTCCTGGGCTTTTGTCTCCGTCACCTTCAAACACTGCATTTTTTATTTCTTCCTCAATAAACTCTGCTTCCATACTTTCCATTTCTTGAGGTGATAAACTGTTAAAACAGATGTTCTTAAGAGTTGGACGCATGGAAGTCGCATTTTGGAATCTGGATTCGAAATGTTTCTTTATTGCCTCCTTAACTTCCTTTATCGATTTTACCATTCCTTCTTCTGAATTTTCTGCCACAATAGCGTTGTGCCTGTTTCGAACCGACATAGTAGTGTGAAAGAATTTTGAATTGTTATCTCCCTCCCTAATCCACTTATACCTTGACTTTTGTTTGAGAAGACTTTCTTTATAGTGAATGTTTTTCCACATATTCTCTTGATGTTTCTTTCTTTTTGAGTTTTTGGCTTCAAGTTCTTGTACATTTGGGGCTTGCATATTTGACTCTTGGTCTCTTTAAGTTGCTTGACATCTTCTTGTATCCTCAAGTCTATCCACCAAAATACATTTGCATTCCACCAACGCAATCTATTTCTGAGAGACTTCAATTTTTCTTTAAGTACGAAGGCCTTCTTGCCTTTTGTGTGATTCTCCTTCCATTCCCTTTCTACAAAAGTCAGAAAATCCTTATGATCTTACCAACAATTGTTTACTTTGAATGCCTTTGGACCCCAATCTAGGGAGTTTGATTTCAGCCACACTGGCTTATGGTCTGAGATGTCTCTGTCTCCCACTACTACTTTATGAACCAATTCTTCTGATAATAAGATTATGTCCAATCTGCTGCTAGCCTTTCCATTCGGTTTCATCCATGTGTATATATTCCCCATAACTTGTACATCTACCACTTCCAACGCCTCAATAGAACTACTGAACTCTTCCATTTCCAGTCTTCTAATGTTTCCACACTGACCCCTCCTCTCCTCCTCGTTTCTTATTGAATTGAAGTCACCTCCAACAATCCACTTCCCCTTCTCTAATTTCTGCTTCCAACCCAGAATTTCCAACCATAACTTCCTTTTGTCCACCAACAGACATGGGGAATAGATGTTGATAAAGTAGTGAATTTTTTCTCTTAACCTAGCCATTATTCCTAAGAAGCCTCTACCTGAGAAACTAAATTCAGGTATCACCACATTCTTCTTCCAGACAGTTAGGACTCCACCGGACCTTCCAACCGCTTCTCTAGCTCACCACTCAGAGTCCCTAGATCCCCATAAAGAAAAGACAATTTTATCTTCCATCTTAACCATCTTCGTTTCTTGGATAAACATGACATCTACATTGGCTTTCTTAATGACTTGACAAATTCTGCTCCTCTTCACAGAATTCCCACTCCCCCTGGGCAACACAATAGTTAGATGTCCGCTTCATCCATCATTGTCGAACCTTAAACCTCAAATATTACTACAATGGATACTAATACCAGTGGTGATCTTCTAAGTGTTTTTCACTGTTTTTAAGCTTATTATCTTTATTAATTTTCTTGTGAGTATATCGTTGTAGTGTTTCTTATCCCTTTCACCACCGTTTTGCAGTCGTGCCGGACTTATCTCCTGCTCACCGCCTTCCTCTTCATTCAAAAGGGCAAGAGGTGAATGAATTTCAAGTTAGCTACTTATCCTTATTTATTGGTGGCAGAAAGTTTAAATAATAATAAAAGATAATTTAAAAATAAGAACCATACATTACAATTTTGTTGACGTCATTCATTCTTCTTTACTTGTTTCTATATTGTCTTTGGAGGCAACCTGTGTAAATAGATTTTCGGTGATGCATATCTTGTGGAAGGAGGATAATTCAGAGGTGTACTGAGTGATAAAGTTGTGTAGAAGGATGTTTCTTTTTTCCATGATGCTTTCAACATTAAAGTTTGTCATAAATTAGTTTCATTTAAGGTTGAGATGTGAACTTGTAAACCTTATGGTTAGGATGAATCCACCTATGTCAACGTATAAATAATTTAAACAATAAGAATTAATTTGAAAAGACTAACATGCAGTGTTTGGGTCATGCATTGGCAGAAAAATATATTTGTGATAGTAGTTTCTTACTACAGTTTGAGTATAGGAGAGAGTGAGTGAGAGAAAATCTAGAGAGACAGAGAGAGGTGCCCAGTGAAAAGCAATAATAAAAAACTCCACTAGAGCATGCATGCATGCATGTTGAGTGTTTGAAAGTAGGATGAAAGAGCAACAATAAAAAACCAAACAAATACTCTAATCTTTCTACTACCAATAGAGGTGAGTGGTAGAAACAAAAGCTAATCTTTTCTATTTCTTTATCATGTTTTCTTTCACCTTTTAGGGGTCACGTGATAATTTCTCTAGTTTTAGCTGCCTAATTAATATCAACTATATGCATTTTTTTTGTCAAGAACTACTAGTATATATTACTCTTTATACCAACCCCATAATGTAATTTTGTTTTTGTTGAACCTAAAATCATATTCCAATCATACTATCACCATGCATGCACAATATTATGCAATGAGACACTTTTTCTTCATATTCTGCATTGTCACTTTTTCTCTTTTATAAATTCGAACAAAAAGAAAACTACATCTAGCTTGCGAGCAGTAACTCCAACCATTTGTATCTCAACCTCGACCCCATTAGTGGCAGTTATTGTCTTTGTCTGTAATTATAAACCAATCAATATAAAAGTGTTTTATAGTGGTATAGCTGAAATGTCCATTCAAAAATAAATAAATGGCCATTTGAAATAATTTAGGAAAAAACTAATAACATGTTTGAATTAAAATGGTTGATTGTATTGTCTTATATATTTAGAACATAAACATCATCTTCCTCTTCTCAAAGTTACAGGGTTGTTGTTTGTGCAGGTGGAATGAGTTGAGTTTTTCTGGTGGTTAATGGTCTTGAATGCAACTCTAGTTATTTTGCAGAACATGCTTAATTAAAAAATTGCAGCCAATAGAGAGAGAAAGGTGGCTGAGAAGTGAAGAGTGAAAATGAGAAAGAAATAGAAACTGTTGTAGAACAAAACACGAAGGTTTCAAGAATTGTTGGCAAATAAGAAATAAATAGTAACAACTATTAGTCCCACATCGAAATTGCTTCACCATTTGAAATCAGGGACGAAGCCATGTTGCCTTAAGTGTAGGCATGTGCCCCCACTTAATGTTTATGTCTATGTAGTAATCCTATGTATTTCAAATGCTATATATGAGTGTAATGTAACAATGCTTAAGTAAAAAAAAAAAAAACAATGTAACAATGCAAAATTATAATGTACGTGCCCATTAAATTCATATGTATATCTCCAACTCCATAAACTTATCATTAATAACAAATCTAATTTTCTATTTTCTTTTTCTTTTTCATAATTTATTTTTTAAAGCAAACAAGTAAAATTTTTAGCACTTAATTTTGCATATTTATTCTATTTTCTTAATTTAAAAAATTTATAAAATTATAAATTTATATGTAATATTGTCCCCACAACTCAAATTTTCTAACTTCGTTCCTGTCTGAAACTGTTTATAATTCTCTCTTACACTAAATCTTAAAACTTTAATCAAAAGGCTTCCTGAAAAGTTAATGAGGTTAAGCCACTACAAGAAAATTGACTTGTAGTGATGGACAAAATTTGTCATTATATGTTATTTAACCGTAGCTATAAGTTTAATTGTAAAGCACCAACGACCATGCTGGCCGTGCACTTTAGGATGCGTCTAGCATCGGAGTTTTGCGTGTCGCTTAATATTATACCCATAAACTAATACCTTTACCTACGGTTTTATTTGTCTGTCACTATTTCTCTCAAGAAATTTATATTTTAGCTACAACAGATGGCCGTAAGTAAAAGTGGTATCATGAAAAAAAAATGCATTTTTTTCTACAACTTTTTAATTTAATATTAACAATCATATCCAAATTATAAACTAAGATTTAAACAACAAATTTTGTCGTTTATGACATTAATCTTGAGTACCAAAACATATATCATAAATGTATTAGCTTAATATTCCACACAACTTCTCTAAGCAAGCATTTTACATAAACAAAATTGAAGCTAGCCTATTAATTTTTCCAACACTAGTACATATAAATAAATAAATAAACAAAAAAGAGATTAAGCTAAAACACCAAACTCCAAATTCTAGTTCCAAAATAAGCTAAAACATGCTAAGGTACCGGATTGAAACTTGTTTTCAAGAGTTTTGAAACTTGTTTCAGTACACTGATAGATCCCGTAAAAAAAATATGTAGAATGGGATGAAAATATTATGAAATACACGATTAAGATCACATAACTAAAAAAACTCAATACAAATTAAAGGGAAAAGGAAGTTGAATAGTAAGATGTACCTAATGGAAGCTCCTACTCCAATCCAATACCATTATGTGTAAATCAGCTTGCATTTAAAAAAAATTTCAATCCCATTGTTACCTTGAAATTTCTTAAAAAATTCAAAGATACATATTAAATGCAGATGTCCTTGTGAGCTAAGGGTTGATCCTTAAAGATAAGAGTTCTTTAGAAGATTGAAATTTATGACCAAGAAAAATGCTAAGACAAGGGCGTCGAAAAAGAGGTACGTCGACCAAAGGGATAAAACGTAGAAGTTGGTCGACTCGACCAAATGTTGAACAACGAAGGAAATAGTCGAAGCTGAGCCCAGTCGATTATGGAGGATTCTGGACTTAGAGAAATTTCATTATTTTGCTCTCGTTGAAGGAAAGCGTCGAAGTTGGGAGCGGTTTACTCTTAGAAGCCAGAAGCAGAAAAAAATTCAAAGTTCAAGATCGTGGGCAATTATCAAAAGCTTCGTGTTGTTTAAGCGCCAAACAGGTGGCGAAGTCCTGTGAAGCGGTTTCTTCAAGTTTTGAATATCGGCCGTAGATTGTTTTTAGGCAGTTACTTTGTGAACATTATAAATAAGTCATCTCAATGTAAAATTAGTGTGTTCACTTGTATACTCAAAGTACTTGCAAAAACTCTACCCAATTCCGAGCGTCAGGAAGAAAGAGTTCGAAAGTATTTGATGTACGTGAATCACCACCTTTATTTCAATGCAAAACCTTTATATTTCAGTTGTTTTCTTTGAAACTTTTACTTGCATTCTATTTACTTTTCAACAATCACTTTGTGTTTTCGTGTATGTTGATGCTCTCTTTGTTACAAGTTTCGAATTGACAAAAGAGTCTTTCGACCCTTATTTTGTTTAGAACAGACCTGAATTCACAACCTTCTGTCAGTCACGAGTCACCATAGTAGGTCAAAATATAGTGAATATTCAGATTTGTCAAGTTATTTAGATTTTTGCCTCTGTCGGTCACGAGTTACCTGTCGGTCGAACCTGAACTATTGTGTGGAAAACCGTTGTACTTATTTCCTTAGTCTTAGGAAACCGTTTCTTAGACAAAGATTTCGACAAAATCAGTACCATTTCACAAATTTTAGCACATGTCTTAAGATCAACTGGTCAATCTTGCGACTGACCTTAGTTTTAGGACTTTGGAAGGACCAGCAGTTGTTTACCATTTTTCACAGTAGACACCCATAATCATTATATGCATCTCTCCCTGAAAACTCCAATTAACCAGCAATGGAAAACTAGAAATTAATGAATTATGATTGTCAAATATAGTTGCTGAAACAAGAGGAATCTTGCATGTGCTTACTTTTAGGTATTTACCGAGTCTTTTTGAATTTTGGAGGAACTAAGAGCAGTGTCATTATGGACAAGCCAAAGCAAAATATAATAATAACTATAAGTAAATCATCTAATACAATATCTACCCAAAACAGTAAGCAACAAATATAATAAAAAAACACACATAAAATTATAAAATCATAACCAGAATCCAATTTTATGTGATGAGCATTGAAGTATTTAATATTGTAGATGGAACTAAAGTGTTTTCAAAGTATCTGACATAAACTTGAATGTCCTGGGAGTCAACATCAACCAGTGCCACAGTGGCAAATTTGGACACCTCTCTTTCGGATTTTGAAAGTTGTATCAACACCAAAAATGCAAATTAAAATGAAATTCTAAAGAAAAAGTTGTGAGTTTAAAGACAATTAATATCATAGTCTGCAAACATATTACTTCGGTAGAAGCTTCAAGGATTTTGTTCACAATAAGAGACTTTCTAATGATTTATGTGTCACGTCCAGCAGGGTCATGCATCCAAAGCAGATCAGCAGTCTGAGAAACCAAAAAACTGCAAGGCAAACAATATAATAAAACAATATTGAGTTATTAATGAAGGACCAGTTCCACATTTTAAGGAACACCATTATGAATAAATGTTGTACTATATTAGGTAGAAACATTACCAGTATTTAAGGGTGAGATGATGAAGATGAACAACAACCTCAAGCTTAGTAAAGATTATTTTTCCATTTATAGATTCTTTTGTTGGCAAATCTCTATTACGACTTTGTTAAAGGAGTTTTAGCAACGGTTTTAAACTGTGGCTAAAAGTAGCAAAATAGTTTCTTTTTAAAAATTATCATATCGGAACACTTCCTTTAAGTGTTCCGGAAAGCATGAGTAATGGTGCAAAAATTTTAATTTTTTAATTACTAATAAAAAATAAAATAGTTATAATTAAAGGGTAAAATTGACATTTTTTTAAAATCGTAGGGGTACAAGTCAAATTTTAGGGGTACAAAGTAAATTTTCCAGGGGTAGTAAAGTAGGGATGCATATAGAACGGGCCTTAGACCCAGATTGAAGTATGAGCGACCCAAACTTAATCTAGGTGCGCTTGGATCTGGTGCGAGCGAATGTATGTATTACGGTGGGGACGCGCGATTGTGATTGCCTAATGACGGTCAAAGGGACAAGTGATGAGGGTGTATGGTGAGGGTACACGAGATCATGTGACAAGATATTGGCCGAGTGCATCTGAATTATCTGAATTGAAGAAGCAGTTAGAAGAATTACTTGAGAAGAAGTTTATTCGTCCGAGTGTTTCGCCGTGGGGTGCTCCTGTGTTGCTGGTTAAGAAGAAAGAGGGTTCAATGAGACTGTGTGTTGATTACAGGCAGTTGAGCAAAGTTACAATCAAGAATCGATATTCATTACCGAGGATTGATGATTTGATGGATCAACTAGTTGGGGCTTGCGTATTCAGTAAGATTGATTTGAGGTATGGATATCATCAAATTCGTGTGAAGACAGAAGATATTCAAAAAACTGCATTCAGAACGAGGTATGGAGATTATGAGTATTCTGTTATGCGAAAGAAAAGAAGCTTTATGCGAAGTTGTCCAAGTGTGAATTCTGGTTGAGTGAAGTAAGCTTTCTTGGCCATGTGGTTTCCAAGAAGGGCATTGTTGTTGATCCTACGAAGGTAGAAGCGGTATCTCAGTGGAAAGCACCGAAGAATGCTTCTGAAATCCGTAGTTTTCTTGGTCTTGCAGGTTCCTACAGAAAGTTCATTGAAGGATTTTCGAAGTTAGCTTTGCCGTTGACTAAGTTGACAAGAAAGGGTCAAATGTTTGTTTGGGATTCTGAGTGTGAGAAAGGTTTCCAAGAGCTGAAGAGGAGGTTGACTAGTGTTCTAATTTTGATTTTGCCAAATCCGGCGGAATCTTTTGTTGTGTACTGTGATGCTTCATTGATGGGTTTAGGTCGTGTTTTGGTGCAGGATAAACAGATAATGGCTTATGCTTCGAGACAGTTGAAGATTCATGAAAGGAATTATCCGACTCATGATTTAGCACTGGCAGCTGTGGTATTTGTTTTGAAATTGTGGAGGCATTATTTGTATGGATCTCGATTTGAGGTATTCAGCGACCATAAGAGTCTGAAGTATCTCTTCAATCAGAAAGAGCTCAATATGAGACAAAGAAGGTGGTTGGAATTTCTGAAAGATTATGATTTTGGTTTGAATTACCATCCTGGTAAGGCAAACGTAGTTGCAGATGCATTGAGTAGAATGTCGTTGCATATATCTATGTTGATGGTGCGTGAATTGGATTAGTTGAGCAATTCAGAGACTTGAGTTTGGTATGTGAGACTACTTCTGATAGTGTTAAGTTAGGTATGTTGAAGTTGACTAGTGGTATTCTGGAGGAGATTCGAATTGGGCAGAAATTTGATGTTGGTTTAGTTGATAAATTGACATTGATCAACCAAGGTCAAGGAGGTGAATTCCGAATTGACGAGAATGGTGTTATGCGATTTGGTGATAGGGTTTGTGTTCCGGATATGTAGAGATCAGGAAGAGTATTTTGGAAGAAGGACATCGTAGTGGATTGAGTATTCATCCCAGTGCTATTAAGATGTATCATAACTTGAAAAAGTTGTTTTGGTGGCCTGGAATGAAAAAGGAAATTGCTGAGTTTGTTTATGCTTGTCTGATTTGTCAGAAGTCGAAGATTGAACATCAGAAACCGTCGGGATTGATGGAACCGTTGTTTATTCCGGATTGGAAATGGGATGACATTTCTATGGATTTTGTGTTTGGTCTGCCGAGGACAGCGAAGAATTGTGATTCTATTTGGGTTATTGTTGACCAGTTAACGAAGTCTGCTCATTTTATACCGATAAGAATGGATTACCCGATGGAGAAGTTGGCTCAGTTGTATGTTGAGAAGATCGTGAGTTTGCACGGTATTCCTTCTAGTATTTTGTCGGATAATGATCTGAGGTTTACGTCTAAGTTCTGGACAGGATTGCAAGAAGCTTTGGGTACTAAGTTGTGGTTAAGTTTTCCTTATCATCCGCAGACAGATGGTCAGACGGAGAGAACGATTCAGTCGTTAGAGGATTTGTTGCGAGCTTGTGTGTTGGAGAAAGGTGGAGCTTGGGATAGTTACTTACCATTGATTGAGTTTACCTACAACAATAATTTTCACTCGAGTATTAACATGGCTCTGTTTGAGGCATTGTATTGTAGGAGGTTCCGCCAATGTGTTGGTACGAACCTGGAGAAAGTCCTGTGATTGGACCAAAAATTATCCAACAGACTTCAGAAAAGATCAAGATGACTCAAGAGAAGATGAGAGCTTTTCAGATTCGTCAGAAGAGTTATCATGATAAGAGGAAGAAGGATCTCGAGTTTAGTGAAGGAGATCATGTGTTTATGTGAGTTACTCCGATGACTGGTATTGGTCGAACTTTGAAGTCAAAGAAGTTAACTCCGCGTTTTATTGGTCCGTTTCAGATTACGAAGAAAGTTGGAAATGTTGCTTATCAGATTGCTTTACCGCAGTCGCTTGCGAATTTGCATGATGTATTCCATGTATCTCAGCTGAGGAAATACATTGCTGATTCGTCTCATGAGATTCAGGTAGATGATATACAGGTACGAGATAATTTGACTGTTGAAGCGTTGCCTACGAGAATTGAGGATCTGAAGTTGAAGCAGTTGTGAGGTAAAGAGATAGCTCTGGTGAAAGTGGCTTGGGGAGGACCAGTAGGTGGAAATGTTACTTGGGAGTTGGAGATCCAGATGAAGGACTCTTATCCCAAACTTTTCGTCTAAGGTATGTTTTCGAGGACGAAAACTCTATTAGCGGGGGAGAGTTGTGACACCCCAATATTTCAATTATTAGATAATTTGAATTTTTAATTAATTATTTAATTAGAAATTTAATTATTGCATTTTTGGGATTTTTGGAATAAAATAGAAGTGAAGTGTTGGTGGTGTGAGGTGTGAAGTGGAGGGTGTGAGGAGTAAAAGATTCTACTCATACTAATTATTTTATTATTATTATTTTAGAATAATAAGAGGAATAAGATAGAGGAAAAAGGGAAAAAAGAGAAGTATTGAAGGTTTCCATTCCACGTAGAATTGAGAAGAAGAGAAAGAAAGAGAAAAAGCCAAAGCGTCAGAGTCCGAAGAATTCTCACGAGGTAAGGAGTGATTTTATCCAATTATGATGCCTTATGGGTTTTGGGATTCGATTGAATAGTTGAGTATGTTAGAAAACTTGAATTAGAAAATCTAGGTTTGTAGGATTATCCCTAAATGTGTAGAATTGTGTGAAATTGAACCGTTAGTATGTTATGGGATTATTGGGAATGATGAAATTATGCTATGTGTTATTGCATTAGTGTTTGTTGGTTGAATTTTGGTGTTTTTGGGGCTATGATTCGTATGGGAATTGGCAAGGAAAAGATTGGAATCATACTACTGTCAAAACTGTAGTTTTTGGTTCTGCAGGTCGCATGAACCGGTTCCCATGTGGGAGGAACCGGGTTCCTAGTATAAAAACCAGAGAGGAGTAATTATGGGTTAGTGGAAACCGGTTACTCCTAGGGAGGAACCGGGTTCCCAGTTGAAAATTTACACAGAAAATCCACATTTTTAGTGGGAACCGGTTCCCAGTATGGAGGAACCGAGTTCCCCATAGTAAAACAGAGAGCGTGCATTTCAAACTTGTGGGAACCGGGTTCTCCCTGGGAGGAACCGGTTACCACTGTGTTAATTTCAAAAATACTTAAAACTTTAAAAACTCATATTTTCTAAACCGTAACTCCGATTCGAGTGTTGTTTTGGGCAGTATTCTTTAAATTAAAAATACTATTTTATAAAATGAAGGAAATACTATTTTATGGAATTTATTTTAAAAAGTGTTGATTCTTCCGATTTGGTAAATTAAGGTAATTCTAGAAATGGCGGTGAATTGTTTAGGATTGTTCTGACGGGTGTTGTAGGATTTCCGGCGAACAAGTATTTTTAATTCTCGATTCCACAGGGATTGGTGTATATTGTAGTCTTTCAATAGAAAGTGTATTTTAAGATTTAGGTAACCAAAGAGTTTGTTTCCTAAGCTACTAGTAACATGAATTTCCAAACAAGTAACTAAATTAATCTTTTCAAAAGAGAGTTATGGTTTGGATTCAAGAGAGTTGGAGATTGTTTTCAATTGATGGAAGCATATCAAGATTAGTTTCATTGACCTAATTTCATATGCATTCAATTAATCAAGTGATGAACATAGTAGATGATTTCTATAAATACATATCCTCTCAATCTTATAGATTTCCCACCAAGATTGTGAATGTTATCATGTTAATCTTTGTATGATCCCTCACTACAACTATTGACATGATAATCATTAAGTTCAATATTTGTAAACACTAACACACAAATCTATCCCTAGCATTTGTTCATTAGTGGATGAATATCTTAGGTCTACTTTGAAGTATTCTTTTCCAAGCAAGACTCAAAGCATATAAATGAAGAACAAAGATATTCAACTATATTAATCATCAACCATGTTCAAACACAAATGGATTAAGAGAAATACATACTAGTTAGATCAACTACCTCTAATCTTGACACAAAAAGAACTTAGCCACTCATTTCCATGGTTGCTTTGCTCTCAAGATTGTTGGTAGAGATGATGAACATGAAGAATCAATATGAAAAACTATGGTTTTTCTTACAAATTCAATGCCCTAATTTTTACAAATGAAAGATGATTATGATGAAGTGATGCTCCCTTGCCTAACACACCAAAAGTCAACTGAAATGATGGAGTTGGTGGCCCAAAAAGGTGAAAGCATGGGTCTATCCTTTTCTTTTTTCAGACCGCTAAACCCTTGCTATTGAGCCCATGGCAATCTGAGCGCGACCAAGCATGCTTCTTCATCCAAAATTTCTTCAAAAAGAATCATCCCAAAAGCTCTTCAAGTGTCCTTGAATCCAAGCTTGGGAGAATTAATCAATAAAAACCTACAATTAAAAGTAAACTAAGTTAAATAATATATTATAAACAAAAACTAAATAAAAACATAATTAAACCAAAATACTAGAATAAATACTACTAATTAATTAAAAAGGCATTGTTAAGGACCACAAAATCATGTACAAAATAACTACAATTTGGTCCTTAACAACTCTCCCAACTTACTTCTTTGTTTGTCCCCAAACAAAAGTCAATAATCTCACAAAGCAAGAAGAAACAAAATGTAAGCATGCAACTCACACAAGAGTGATGGTTCAAACTCGACATACCCGGCAAAAGCACACATCGATCGCTTCTTCGAAACACAACATGGATATGAATTAAGTTCTAAACACAATATATCAACACATGTAACAAAATAAAAGATATGTTCACACTTGAATCGCCTAATCATTTTTTCAAAATTCATGAAGAACAAAATGCATATTTACAAAGGACTAAACACTCTCACTAATAGTCATGCACATCCAGAATAATTCATGCATTCATCGAAACAAGTTAAATGACAAAATGGAAACAAAGATCACTAAGGACTTTCAAGGTTGTAACTTGGCTTAGGTTAGAAACAAGGGATATTTAAGTACAAGCCATTGAAACAAATTGGGTCAAAGGATATGAAGAGCATTTCACAAACTAATTCCCACTTCCTTCTTATTATTCACAACCTCTTTTCTTTTTCACACAATGATCCTCTTTTTTCTTTTCTTTTTGTTTTCTTTTCATATACAAATTTTTCTTCTTTTGTATTTTTCTATTCTTTTTCTTTCTTTAGGATCATTGTGTCATCAATTCTAGGTTCTTTTTGATCCACCTCCCCAACTTCATTTATATCAATCCTTTTTTATTCAAGAACATGCTCTTCAAGGGTTAATCAACAAAAAGGGTTGGTATTCACAAACAAGAAAAATTTATAGAATGAATTATCATTGAATTTTCAAAGATTATCAACAACTATTAAGTGACCTACTTAACAATTAGTTGATTTGATAAATTCATCCTACAAATACTATTTAAGCTCAAAAGGGTTCACAAGGATTCACTCACTCACGGTTAGTTGAAGCCCTGTTGGAATTGATGATTTTTCTCATAATGCACAAAAATTGCCTTGATCATCTCTAAGTTTCCAAATTATCACAAACAAATAAAGATTAAGCATGAATCACACAAGTTAACAAAACTATTAGACACTCTATATTTGGTAAAAAGTGGAAAGCTTCTCACCTATGTGGTTTGAGTCCTAATGATTCGAATGTGGACACAAATTTTTTTGTACATGCCAAGATATTTTGCATAAAGCACAAATTTCATAGACATGTTATTATTCTACAAAACGATTAAATATGTACCTTATTTGTGGAATGAGTCGAGAATTTTATCATCACCATCACTTTGGTGAAACACACTTACTTGCTTTGGAGTACCGTTGAAAAATCGGACAAACCAAAAGAAGTACAATTCAAAATAAATAACCTATAATCTAAAAATAAAAATAAAATAGACAAAATAAAATAAAACAAACTAAAACAAAATAAAATAAAATAAAAGACACCCCAAAATGGTGTTTAAAACTAAAAAGAAAGTATTTAGGCTCCATGCCTACAAAATATCAATTGGAATTACAAGCCTATCCTAAAAATGGATGGCAACCAACAAAATCCAAAAGTTTAAACTAAAAGCAAAAATAAAAACTAAAAACTAGAAAGTGCTGAAAGTAATATAAAAACAAGAAAAGATAAAAGATCATCATCAATCTGAAGCCTCGAGGATAGAATCTCCAGGAGTCTCAGAACCAGAATCCGAACTGCCCTCTCCATCATCCTCACTCTGATCATCACCATCAGCATCGCCCACCTCCTCCTCTACATTTGGCCCGACCCCGGGCCAACCAGCATAAGCACTAAGCTGCTCGCTCGTGCGAGTGAAGTGGTTCACCCCCGGCTCTCTGATCAGCAAAGCAAGGTGCTCCATGCTCTCGTGCATATACATAAATGCTCTCTGACGAGCAAGATGCATTTGCCGGTTCCATTCTTCAGAGGGACTGGCCTGAGGAAGTGCAGCAGCTACGGGAACAACCTGGACAACAGAGTTATCATCCAGGGCCCTGCAATATCGATCACAGTAGTGATCATCAATAATCCCATCAATAGTAAGATGCCCCACAGCAGGAAAGACAACCTTTGCCCTTTTCAGAAGGCCCATTATCAACCCAGGATAAGTTAGAGCACATTTTATACGCTCTCCCCTAGAGGTATAACTCAATGTGACCCTCTTCAGCTCATTTGCAATAAGCCGACCAAAATTAATAGCTGCTTCATCAAGCATATAAGCAATTAGGCCGGCAGTCTCCATGGGAATAGAAGATGTGTGGCTTCGAGGTCTCAAATTATACAGAGCCACACACATCAGCACTCGGGCACTAGTCTTCAGGCTGGACCGGTTGAATTTCAAAGGTTGCCCAGCTCTGTTCAGTTCATATGAGTGTCCGGACAAACAAAGTTTCCTCCTCAGCATGTCGAAGTCCCAATTACCACGAGCCAGGTGCTCATGGTAAATATCTAACTGATCCTCCGGGGCTGTCCAATTTAAGCCCAGGTAGCTGTTGATATCAGTACGAGAAAAAGATACCAACTTGCCTCGCACAACAGAAGCAAATCTAAATTCACTCCCCTCAGCAGGAATGACGTTGGCATAGAACTCCCTTACCAACTCAACATTAACTTTGGTCTGGGGCTCACAAAGAACGCCCAAACCATAGTTATCCAGGATAACATCAGGGGTGTGGTGGTGACCCTGCTCTCGGAGGCGGATAATGCGCTCAGTCCATATATTGCGCTCCTCAAGCTCTTTGTATCTAGCCTCCTGAGCAGGCTCCCGGAAGCGATCTTCATCAAAAGGAAGTGATCGAGAGGATCCAGCCCCGGCGGAAGAAACTCTTTGTCATTTTGGAGCCATCTGAAAACAACACCAAAAATCAACAAAAATCGACACCGAAATGCCCGTTAGTGAAAATTCATGCAAACAGCAGTAGAAACCATCAAACCAAAGCATCTAGACACAACGGACGATTCAAAAATACAGCAGAAGAATTTTTCAGAATTCTGCAGACCGCGCTAAACGCGCTGAGCGCGCTCTGCGATTTCCAGAAAAATTCTTCTGTAAAAACATAAATTTCTCCACACAAACAGACCTAATAGCAACGAAAATCCTAATCTAAGTCTTCTCTACAATCTAAACAACCTAATCCTAAGAGAAAAATAAAAAATTCCTAAACCTAGGTTTTCAAAATCTAACCTAAACATGAAAATTTGACGAAATTGAAAGGAGAAAAACATAGAGACACTTACTTAGATGCTTGGGAGGATGATTAGACAAGGAAATTCGCAAGAACTTGTTGATTTTCGGTTGGGGATTTTGGGATTTCTTGAAAGAGTGAAAAATGGAGAGGGGAGAGTGAAAAAGGGTTGAAAATTAACCCTAACCTATTTAAAACAACCCAGGCCAGAAGTTGGGCCTCAAAAATCCGGTTTTTGAAAAAAATATTTTTTAAAAAAAATCTCCCAGACCGCGTTGAGCGCGAAAGTTTCTGCCAGATGGGTCAAAATGCGTGCTAAGCGCGACCTGCAGAATTTTGAATTTTTCTGTAAAACAGCAGCAAATTATCATCATGGACAAGTCAAAATGAGTGCAATAAAGAATACTTACAATGTTGGGGTGCCTCCCAACAAGCGTTTTGTTTAACGTCGGTAGAGCTCGACGGTTCAGAATGATCAAGGATCATTGAAGAAGGATTCGGCTATGTCGCGACTCACCTCTCCGCTAACATACCGTTTCAACCGCTGTCCATTCACAGTCCACTCTTTCGTCCCTACTAGATCTTGCAAGACAACAACACCATAATCTTTCACTTCTTTGATTAGGAACGGACCGGACCACTTTGTTTTAAGTTTTCCCGGAAAAAGTCTCATCCGGGAATTAAACAAGAGAACACTTTGCCCCGGTCGAAATTCCTTGTGCTTTATCTTTTTATCATGAGAAACTTTGACTTTTGCCTTATACTTCCGGTTGGAATGGTATGCTCCCTCTCGCATTTCATCCAATTGAACGAGTTGTATTTTTCTCTTTTCACCCGCCAAAGATGGATCGAAATTCAAGAATCGGAGGGCCCATAATGCTTTGTGCTCCATCTCCACAGGGAGGTGACAAGTTTTGCCATAAACAACCTGAAACGGGGTTAGTCCGATAGGAGCTTTATAGGTGGTTCGATACGCCCATAAAGCTTCATCCTATTTTTGTGACCAATCTTTTCGAGAACCCGAAACGGTTTTTTCCAAAATCTTTTTAATTTCCCTGTTTGACACTTCGGCTTGACCATTCGCTTGCGGGTGATAGGGAGTTGTCACCTTATGCTTTACACTGTATTGTTTCAAAAGTTTTTGTAACAATGTATTGCAAAAGTGCGACCGGCCATCACTAATTAGCACCCTAGGCACACCAAACCGAGAAAAAATGTTTTTCTTTAAAAATTTGATAACGGTTTTGGCGTCGGCCTTAGGTGAAGCAATGACCTCCACCCACTTAGACACGTAATCAACAGCCACAAGAATATATTCATTTGCAAACGACGATGGAAATGGACCGACAAAATCAATCCCCCAACAATCAAATACCTCGACTTCCAACATGTTGTTCAAAGGCATTTCATCTCTTTTCCTATACCGCCGCTTCTTTGGCATTTATCACAAGACTTAGCGTGAGCATAAGCATCTTTAAATAGCGAAGGCCAATAAAATCCCGATTGTAGGACTTTGGTGGCCGTTCGCAATCCATTATAGTGTTCCCTACAAGGGGAATTGTGACAATGCCAAAGAATGTTTTTGGCTTCCGCATTACACACACACACACCTTCTTAGCAACCCATCGCTACTCAACCTAAAAATGTAAGGTTCGTCCCACACATAATACTTAGCATCGACTAAGAATTTCCGCTTCTCATTCCATGTCAAATCCTCCGGCATTAATCCCGCGGCCTTGTAATTTGCCATGTCAGCAAACCACGGCCGCTCTTGGATTGCAAATAACTTCTCATCCGGGAACTCCTCCTTCACTTCCTTTTCTTTGTCCGTAATTTTCACGTTCACTAGGCGAGATAAATGATCTGCTACCAAATTCTCCGAACCCTTTTTATCTCGGACCTCTAAATCAAATTCTTGTAAAAGAAGAATCCATCGGATTAAACTTTGTTTAGAGTCCGGTTTGGTAAGCAGATATTTTATCGCAGAATGATCCGTGAAAAC
This sequence comes from Vicia sativa, assembly GCA_021764765.1. NCBI lineage: Eukaryota > Viridiplantae > Streptophyta > Magnoliopsida > Fabales > Fabaceae > Vicia > Vicia sativa. Next base: position 202,121,758 of record CM038796.1, read on the forward strand.
CACAACTTTTGAACCAATAAGGTAAGGACGAAACTTTTCCAATGCATATACAATTGCGAGCAACTCTTTTTCGGTTGTTGCATAATTAATTTGAGCATCGTTCAAAACATTGCTCGCATAATGAATAACATGGAAAATTTTGTTTTTTTCGGCTCCACCGCATAATCACTTGTGTCACACATCAATTCGAAATCAAGTTTCCAATTAGGCGCGGTGATTATGGGTGCATTTATCAAATTTTCTTTCAATGTTTCAAAAGCCAATAAACAATCTTTATCAAACAAGAAGGACTTATCTTTGTTGAGCAAGTTGCTCAAAGGCTTGGCTATCTTTGAGAAGTCTTTGATGAATCTTGATAGAATCCGCATGTCCTAGAAAGCTCGAATGCCTTTGACATTGGTAGGTGGGGGTCTCGATCACATCAATTTTGCTTTATCGACCTTGATTCCTCTTGAAGATATCTTGTGGCCAAGGACAATTCCCTCACCATGAAATTGCATTTTCCCAATTCAAGACCAAATTGGTACACACCTCTTGAGGTGTTCAAATTTTCAAGCACAAATCAAATGACGCTCCAAAGACGGAAAAGTCATCCATAAAAACTTCAATTGTTTTCTCAATCAAATCGGCAAATATGGCTTGCATGCATCTTTGAAATGTTGCGCATTGCATAAGGAAGGCATACACCATCGCGAATATTCCAAAAGGACATGTGAAAGCCGTTTTCGTGATTTTCGATATTTGATTGTACCATAAGCAATAGTATTGTTGCTTCATGAGCATTTCAACATTTGGTCCATGAGAAGAGGAAAGTGATCCTTCCTCGTTGTTAAGTGTCGATGCACATTCTCCATCCGTCACTTTTCTTGTTGACACTAATTCATTGTTCGACACAACCGTCAAACCTCCTTTTTGAACCACATGCACCGGGCTCACCCAAGTACTATTCAAATCGGATAAATCATTCCGCTTCTAACATCTTCACCACTTCTTTTCGAACTACTTCCTTCATCACGGATTCAAACGCCGAGGTTGGGCTTGTACTCTTCCTCCATCATGATGTTATGCATACAATAGGCGGGCTTATGCCTTTCAAATCGGCTAAACCCAACCAATCGCATTTTTGTTAGATTTCAAAACTTGAATTAAGCTTCCCTCCTCCTTCTCCGACAATGTATTACTAATGATTACGGGTTTCTTACCTCCCTCCTCAAGAAACACATACTTCAAGTGAGATGGTAGATCTTTCAACTCAAGTTTTGGCTCTTCATCTTTTGGATCATTTTCAAAATTTCCACTTCTTCCCCATGGGTGCATTTCCTTGAAATCTCCATTCCTTCTAAACACTCCTCAAGATCTCGACTATCATCATCATCATTCACTTGGGTTGCTTCCTCAATAACATCAATTTTGAAGCAATCTTTCTTATCAATTGGATGCTTCATTACTTCAAAAAGATTAAAGCAAATCTCTTCATCTTGAACTCTCACCTTCATTAAGCCATCATCAATGTCAATCATCATTCTAGCCGTCTTCATGAATGGACGGCCTAGAATTAGAGGTGCATCCACGTCTTCCTCCATATCTATCACAACAAAGTCAACCGGGAAAAAGAATTTGTCCACTTTTACCAACAAGTCTAAAGCTACACCGTGCGGGCGAGTAATAAACTTGTCCGCCAATTGCAACGTCATTTTTGTAGACTTTAATTCGATCTCCCCCATCCTCTTTACAATGTATAATGGAATAAAATTGATGCTTGATCCCAAATCAATTAATCCTTTGCCGACATAGATATGGTACGGGCAAGGTTACATGCCGGATCACTTTCTTTTTGGAATAGTGTTGAATTATCGTGCATCAACCATTATAGTTTCTTGATCCGTGTACCGCTTATTTTTTGTCAATATATCCTTCATGAATTTTGCATATTTCGGCATTTGCTCTAATGCTTCGGTGAATGGAATATTAATTTGCAATTGCTTAAAAATATCCATAAACCGAGCATAGTGCGTTGCATCATCCTTTTTAGAAGGAAGGTGAGGATATGGTAAGTTTCTTAATGGAAAAGTGACTTCCTTCTCCTTTCCCTTTTTCATTTTCTTCTTCTTTTCCTCCAATTTCTCTTTTTCAACTACACCATTCTCATTTTCATTTTCGACTACAACTTCATTTTCAACTAAATCCTCCTCCACATCAACATCATCATTTTTTTCAACTACAACCTCATCATCTTTTTCAACTACATCTTCCTCCACTACTACTTCTTCATCCTTCTCCACTACTTTCTTTTTCCTTTCAACAACTTTCCTTTTCTCATCACAAACTTTACCACTTCTAGTTGTAATAGCTTTGCAATGCTCCTTAGGATTTGCTTGAGTAGTTGGGGAAAATGAGGTCGAAGCACTTTGTTCGGAAAATTGCTTAGCTAGTTGCCCCATTTGAGTTTCCAAATTCTTGATAGATGCCTCCGTGCTCTTTTGATTTACCATAGAAGCTTGCATAAATTGAGCTAGAGTGTCTTGAATGTTGGAAGATCTCACTTAGTTTTGAGGTTGATTTTGAGGTTGAGCTTGATTTTGATTTTGAGTTTGATATGGATTTTGCCTAGCTTGATTGTTGTTGTCTTGTCTCCACCCGCCTTGATAACCTTGGTTACCCCTTTGTTGGTAACCTTGGTCTTGATTTTGATAAGGGTAAGGAGCTCGTTGTTGGTATCCTTGCCCTTGGTTGGCCATATAATTTGCTTCTTCATTTTGGAGGACAAAATTTTATGCTCCCTTTACACAATTCACAACAAGCTATTTGGTGAGCTTGCTTGCTTGATGTTCCTTGCAACTCTATGATTTGTTGCGGAAGCCTTGCCATTTGTTTTGTCAATTCTTCAACTTGTTTAAACAATTTGTTTTTTAGTGCTTCGTGACTCGAGCCAATTTCAAGAACTTTTACTTGTACCTCCTTGATCATGTTGAGTTTGGTGATCATTCCTCCCATCTTCTCAATTATTTGAATTGCTTCATATGGTGTTTTGCCATCAAAGAACCTCTCGTAGCATCCAACAACAATTTGTGTTGAGGTTGGAGACCATTTCGGAAAATATGAATTTGGGTGAGCTCATCAAAACCATGGCTAGGACACTTCCTAAGCATAGACTTATACCTCTCCCAAGCCCTATTCAAAGGCTCGTTTACTCCTTGTGAAAATATAAATTGCGGTCTTTGCCTCCATGAAACGTGATTGAGGGAAAAAATTTTCAAGGAATTTTTCCTCCAACACATTCCAATTTGTCATTGTCTCTTGCAATTGGTCAAGATACCAATATTTTGCCTTCCCACTAGAGAATGAGGGAAAAGCCTTTGAAAGTATTGCTCTTCTTGGTCTTCCGGAGCCCCGGCCGCTCCCGCGATCTCATAGAACTTAGTAAGGTGGGTGTAAGGATCCTCATGGTCATGGCCATGAAAATGACTTGCATAAAGAAGTTGAAGCAAGCTCGTCTTCATCTCCTCGACCCTTGCATTTGCTTGGCGAGCAAATTGAGCGGTGTGACGGGGCACAAGGCCCCGTGGTGGTGGTGGTGGTGGTGGTTGATTCTCCTCCATAGTGATGACTTCTCCTAACACGGGTGGTGTAGAAGAAGTAGATGTTTCTCCTCTTCTTCTCTTGCCTTTGCCTAGCTTGTCTTTTCCTTCTTTTAGCACTACTATTTAGTCTTCTAGCCGTCCTTTCAATTTCGGGATCGAAAAGGAGTTGATCGGCCGAAATACTTCCTCGCATAAACTAGTTCCTGAAAAAGTCTAGCCACACAAAAGAAACAAAGAGAGATTAGTAGAAAAATGTCTTAAAACACACAACTATTGCGATACTAGCAATATCAACGTAAGAACGCGCCATTTTGTTGTAGGATTTCCCGCGAACAAGTATTTTTAATTATCAATTCCACAGGGATTGATGTATATTGTAGTCTTTCAATAGAAAAGTGTATTTTAAGATTTAGGTAACCAAAGGGTTTGTTTCCTAAGCTACTAGTAACATGAATTTCCAAACAAGTAACTAAATTAATCTTTTCAAAAGAGAGTTATGGTTTGGATTCAAGAGAGTTGGAGATTGTTTTCAATTGATGGAAGCATGTCAAGATTAGTTTCATTGACCTAATTTCATATGCATTCAATTAATCAAGTGATGAACATAGTAGATAATTTCTATAAATACATATCCTCTCAATCTTGTAGATTTCCCACCAAGATTGTGAATGTTATCATGTTAATCTTTGTATGATCCCTCACTACAACTATTGACGTGATAATCATTAAGTTCAATATTTGTAAACACTAACACACAAATCTATCCCTATCATTTGTTCATTAGTGGATGAATATTCTAGGTCTACTTTGAAGTATTCTTTTCCAAGCAAGACTCAAAGCATAAAAATGAAGAACAAAGATATTCAACTATATTAATCATCAACCATGTTCATACACACATGGATTAAGAGAAATACATACTAGTTAGATCAACTACCTCTAATCTTGACACAAAAAGAACTTAGCCACTCATTTCCATGGTTGCTTTGCTCTCAAGATTGTTGGTAGAGATGATGAACATGAAGAATCAATATGAAAAACTATGGTTTTTCTTACAAATTCAATGCCCTAATTTTTACAAATGAAAGATGATTATGATGAAGTGATGCTCCCGTGCCTAACACACCAAAAGTCAACTGAAATGATGGAGTTGGTGGCCCAAAAAGGTGAAAGCATGGGTCTCTCCTTTTTCTATTTTTCGCAGACCGCTAAGCTTATGCTGTGCTCATGTCAACTGAGCGCGACCTGAAGCATGCTTCTTCATCCAAAAATTTCTTCAAAAAGAATCATCCCAAAAGCTCTTCAAGTGTCCTTGAATCCAAGCTTGGGAGAATTAATCAATAAAAACCTACAATTAAAAGTAAACTAAGTTAAATAATATATTATAAACAAAAACTAAATAAAAACATAATTAAACCAAAATACTAGAATAAATACTACTAATTAATTAAAAAGGCATTGTTAAGGACCACAAAATCATGTACAAAATAACTACAATTTGGTCCTTAACAACGGGTGGAATGAGGATTACATGCTTATGTGTTGTTCCTGTTGTTTATTCATGATTGTACTGTTATCACGTGATGTTTGTTGGTGTTGACTATGTATGGAATGATGTTGTGATATCATATTCCGTTATTTGAATGTTGCATGCTTTTGATGTGCATGCATATGCATTATGGTGTGGTTAATTCCCATTGTGTGGAATTGAACTTGCAGAGCCAATACCCGTACCCAGTGGTTAGTGGTGGTGAGGCTGGATTCGTGTCCCAGTGGTGTATGGGCGAATCGATGATTAACGTTGTGTCCGAGGTGGAAACGGAACAGTGTGTGAATTTAGTTCACGTTTGGTACCACATGCATTGAGTCTTGCATTGCATATGGATTATAACATGATAGGATGGTTTCCAGTGTTATAATCTTGTTGTTATTACTGTGCATAATGAACTGTATGAATTGCGTTTGTATACTGAAATCTGATTATGCTAATGAGGGTGAAATAATATACTGAATTGTTCTGTTGTTTCTAGAAACGTATAATGCATTTTAATTGTTGATGATGATTTCATATTAAAGTTAGCGGCTTAGGAGTTGGTGATGATGACTTTTGAGTTGTGCTATTTAGTTTTTCCGCGTGTCAGTGTCATGCTCTGGTAGTTGTAACACTGGAGAATGATTGTTTAGAGTTATAGTATTAAACTCTGTTTTCTTTTGGTTTATGTTGGAATAATTATGAATTGAATTTTATTCCGGTTTTGTTGGTATTTTTCCGCTGTGTAGAACATGTTATTGATTTTGATTATTTAATAAAGTTCTTCAGTGAAGCATGACATTTGAATGAGATTTTCTATTTAATTGAATTGTAATGCCCTTTATCGCATGTTACTCTGATTTAATTATAATATTTGCGTGGTATTTTAGAAGGGTGTTACAACTAACGACGCGTAGGAGCGGCGACGCAACGATTGGGATTAGGATTTCAACCCTAATTTGTTTTGACTAAGTCAAAGTTTTTGAAAAAAATAATAATAATAAAAAATAAATAATAATAATTATGATATATGATGATATTTTTTAATAAAAAACTATAATAATAATAATAATAATAATAATAATAATAATAATAATAATAATAATAATAATAATTGAATAAGAATAATCATATAACCAAAATGTCAAAAATTGACTTTTGGTCGACAAATCTAAAAACAATAATAAAATTAGAATTAAAATTATTTTGGTAATAATAAAAAATAATAAAAATGATGATGTTAATAATAATGTTAATAATAACACTAATTATATCAATAATAATTATAATAATACTAATAATAATAAAACAAAATTTTAATAAATAAAAATGGTTGACTCGGTCAACCCAAAAAAGCTTTCAACAAAAAGGCAACATGATATGGGCTTTTAAAACAACTTAATGCGCCATCAGATTTTGATGGTTCATTTTGAATCAGTATACCCCCTTACTTGAATTTAAACCTCCATTTAAATAATATTAAAAATAGGCAAATTTAAATAACATGGAAGACTAAAGTCTAGAAAAATATTAAAATATATAAACGGTTGAATTGTTCAAATTGTTTAACTTTGATTTTAATATCTTTTAAAGTAATAAAATTGACTTATTGAGTGGTCATGATGTTTTGATAGTGTAAATTTTTTTTTTACACTTACGGTGCATAAAAATTACACTCTTTTTAAAATGAGGATCAAAAATAAAAATTAGAGATTAAAACTTAATTTATAAATTCCATTTTTTTTTCAAATCCATATTTACTTGTTACTAACTCTACAATCCTTAATTCATTATGTAGTCATTCCTAGTTTATTACCGATAGAGTAGTGATTTTTCAATAATAGAATAATCTTAGCACATTTAACCAGTCAGGTACATGATCAATAATAGATAGATACACGTAAGTTATTATATCATTATAATTGGATATAGGTTTGTAGGATTCCATGCAATATATGACAGATTATGAAACAAATTAAGTTGATAGACAAACCTTTATTTTAGGATAATCAATGTGTTTGGTTTTTCAAAACAACAACAATAACGAACAACTGTTTCTTCTAATTATAACCGAATGAGTTCCACCACCCAAAACATTCTCATTCTTATCCTTTGCAAATGCATGCAGATGAAGCCAGAAAACACACATAGAAGTTAAGGTTGTGATCTCTCTCCTCATCCAGACAAGGTCATGATCTTTCCTTCCATATTATATTGCCAACTTATCAAATAATTGCACCAGCTAGCCTTATCTTCAATCTTCTTCACCAACACAATAGATTCCAAAAAGTTTGACTTTATCCTTATCTTTTGCATTCTGCTTGTTGGTTCTTGAAAGAAAAAAAAAAATCAGAAAATGGCGTTTCGGTTGTTTACTTTTTTCGGTGGGCGGTTTCTAGGGAAAATTTCACACTTTATGTTGCGCATGGTGCTTGAATGGGTGTTGATGATTTCACTCTTCATTGATGGGTTTCTAGCATTTTTCACCACTGAGTTTTCAAGATTCTTTGGTTTGGAAATTCCGTGCTGGCTCTGCGCGAAGATGAACCATGTTTTTGTGCACAATACGTCTAATTATTATTACAACAATTCCATTTGCTTGGCTCACAAGAAAGACCTTTCGTCTATGGCGTTTTGTCACAATCACAAGAAGCTTTCTGATATAAGACAGATGTGTGAAGGGTGTTTACTTTCATTCGCGACGCAGAAGGAATCAAATTGTGATACCTATAAGTCTCTTGTAGGAGTTTTGCATAAGAATCTTGATTGCTTTGTTGAAGATGGACAAAATATTCAATTGAGCTTGAAGGACGGTGATGTCTTGCAGGACGAGAAAAGAAGTGCTCAGAGATGTGAATGCTGTGGAGCACAGTTGAAACCCAAATCTTCCATCTCAAGAAGGAGTTCAGGCTCATTTTCCCAGGCTTCCGCGGCTTTGCCACCAGTTTATCCAATCACGACGCCAAAATCTGAGGAATCTCGTAGTGTAGATTCTCCTCAAATCCTGTCTGCGAAAAAAGATTCAGAGCTTCCACAGAATGAGAATGACAGCAACCTTAAAAACCAGAATACTAAATGTGAGTGCATATAAAAACATGAATTGAGTTTTTGATTAGGTATAAGCCATAAGATAACTACATTGAAACATTGACAATGAACATATCAATTTTTTATATGCAGTAAAGGAAGTACCAAAAGAAGCGGCGGCATTGCCTCTATTGACAGGAACCGATGATATAAACGTAGAGTCCCCGAAAACCCCTTCTTTACCATGGGGCAGCAGGTTTTTTGGAATTCCACCTACAGATTCTCCAAAGAACAGTCCAAGATGGTCTTCTGCGCCGACCAATAAATCCCCGCTAGAAAAGACAGAATTTGCGTCTGACTCTAGCGAGGTTAGTTCTCAAAATGAAGAAGAAGATCCTGTGGTAAACAGTTTGAAGAGGCAAGTTCGTCTGGATCGCAAGTCACTCATGGCATTGTACATGGAGCTGGATGAAGAGAGGAGTGCTTCGGCCGTTGCTGCCAACAATGCAATGGCTATGATCACGCGCTTACAGGAAGATAAAGCAGCTTTGCAGATGGATTCTTCACAGTATCAAAGAATGATGGAGGAGCAGATAGAGCACGATGAAGAAGTCCTGCAAGAGACTAATGAGCTGCTTCTGAAACTTGAGGATGAAGTTAAGACTTTAGATACAGAATTGGAGATTTACAGAGATAAATATGGATACTTGACAGAAGATGATGTTAAGGCTCATGGTGGAAACAACAGCATTGCAACCGGGTCTATCGAAGGTGAGGACGATATAGAAAAATACCTCGATCTTCAACAACCTGGCTCGTCAAAGGCATGTAACGGGGAAGGGAAAATCAAGGAGTCGCTAAAAGATTTTAGAACGGAGAGAACATATCTTCTTGGCAGGAAGAAAATGGAAACTGGAACTCTCTTGACAGAGAGTGGAATATAACACAATACTACTGTAATACCGTCCTTTATTTCTATTTTCTTTTTTTGAGTGTGTTTAAACCCAAATAGTTAGCTCGTGGCGAAGACACTAAGTTATTTAAACATTAGATGCTTCGCGAAAGGGCCACTCAAGTAACGGAAGCAGCGAGTAGAATTATTTGATCTCTCTGCTGTTTGATCTCTTATTCACATCCTCATTACTAGGCTTGTAGTAGTCTTTTCTAGGATAATTTGGATACTTGTGTGAATTTTTAATGTTTATATGACCATTTTCATGATTTCTTTATTGGTATATACTTCTGTCTTGCATACAAGCTGCTAGCTTGATGCTTCATTGATTTCAATAATTTTTATTGAACAATTAGATACAGAAATCTGATACATATTTATTGATAATCCGATTCTTACAATGGCTCAATTTTCCTAACAAGGCGTAACTTTCATACCCGAATACATATACTGCCAGTTACATATGAATACATATCACCAAAGCAAAATCCCATCAAAAGCAGATGTTTAAACCAATCTGCTGTGTCATTCTCGACCAATCGTCCATTTGTTACGATGTTTTATCTAAACCACCTGTTAGCTGCATATGTAGCCATCCTGGTTGTGATCCTTGAGCATAGCCCCTTCCTGCTTGTGGTCCAAATACTATTCCAGAAAGGTCAAATGGTTGAGCACCAACCTAAACCAACAGATCAGCCTATAAATTTAACTCAACTAGTACATACCATATAAGTTGAGTTATCCCAATCACCCCAGATTTGCTTTGACAGTAGATTAACGTTAAACTCAATTAGTTAAACTTACATCTTTTAAAGGGAAACCTTCCATAGAAGGTTGCATATTCAATCTTGAATTAACTGCTTCAAGCTTCATTGAGAGAAACTGAAAAAGAAAAGTTAGTTAATTTCCACATAAACAATAACTAAATTAGAGAAAATAATAAAAGAAAACATAAAAGAAATAAGCACCTCAACTTGATGTTGTAGTGATTGAATATAATTGATTATCTCATCAAGCACAAGTGCTTTACCAATTACCTAAACAATAATTCAATACAAAATTAAAATTTACAAAAACATTGTTATTATTATCATTTATAACTACCTTGTTACATCCTGGAACTAAATCCTGTAGAATTTTCATTCTCTCACTAATCTTTTCTCTTCTCGCCTGTCATAATAATAATAATAATAATTAAAAGATATTTATATATTTCCACGCTCTTGAAAATAAAACTAATAATGAAATTGTGATTACTCTTTCAGCAAGGCTGTGACTATCAGTGGCCTGGCCTCTTCTAGCTCTAACATGAATGTAATCTTGCTTTGATGGCTGTGCCGGTGGCTGTTCAGAAGAATTCTTCCCATTCTGTTGTTGTTTTTCTGCTGAAATTGTTTCTGGTTCTGGCAGTGCTAGTTTTATATGCTTAGTGGCAGAGTCATTGACGGAGAGGGAGTTGTTTCTCTTGTTGTTGTTTTGGGATGGAAAGTGAGGCCAAATTTCTGATAAAGAAGGGTTAGCAGAAGAGAAAGTGCAATCGTTGATGAGAGAATGATGCTCCATTATGTTGACAATAATAATAATAATGAAGAGTTAGTTGTGATTTTTATTTATTGAAGTAGTAGTAGTACTAGTATAGTACTAGCAATTATGAGATTGATGTTGATCAATGATCATAATTATTTTGGAGAATTATTCTATACAGTTGCGTGTAGAAGCGTAGAAGAAGGTAGCAGAGAAGGAGAATTATGGAGAAATGGTGAAGTAAGTTTGTGATTGCTTTCGGTCTGGAGTGGAGAGTGTTGAGTACTGAGGTTCTTATCTAATTATCGTTGTCACTTTTAGGTGGTGGGTTCTACTGTAAGGCTGGATTACTGTTATGAAATTACCCCAAAACTGTTGTTATCATTGAGTTTGTTTAACAAAAAATAGGAAAGCAATGTGGTGGATGCGTTTTTATTCGGTTTCTGTATATATAGTTTGGCCTATGTAAATAATGGTATTAAAATTAACATGGGTGAGATTTGTCAAGTTTAAATTTTTAACAATTTCCACCTATTTTCTTCATAAATCAATGCTTTATACTTTATACATTTAGGCTAATAGCTTTTTGTCTCTTCATTTATAGATGATTTTCCCTTGTATTATCTCTTATTTTAGATTGATCCACGATCCAATCCTTCTTGAAACAGATGACCTGGATCTCAATAGGTAAGGTCAGGGACTGGACATGTTTTAGAGATACTCGGTCTTTCTTTCAATATGTTAGGATAACAAAAAGGATAAAAGTCCATTATGGTATAATTAAATTCATGCTTCTCTTGATTGTAATATTTCGTGTGTAATGGGTTGAATACCCATTATACTCATTTTTATTGATACATCTATTTACTTATAAAAAAGAAACATATATCTTGAAAAAACAATTGTTTTAAAGAAGAGTTTAAAATCTCTAAACCTTAAATTATAAATGTAAATGTCTAAACCTTCGTACTAAAGTACACATTAGGATATATTAAAATTCTTACGTCTGAACATATTTTTATAAATGGAGATAATCTTCATCTAAAAAATCAATTTTATAAAGTCAAATTAGGTCAAAATGACACTAAGACTATGTACAATGGTTTCATTATTCAACTCCCTCCTTTTTTACTTTTTATACTACACATCATCTTCTCTTTCTTCTACCTAATAATTCAACACACATTCAACTTTTACTCACTACAATGGTTTTGTTTAATAAAATTTAATACTTTATCCTACCACTATTCACAACACACTAAAAATTTAAATATTCAAAACAACCAATAAAATTTTACAAAGTATTTTATGGACCCCACTCTTTCCTCATTAAACATGTTGAATGTTTTCAACACCAATTAATCCACATAACTTTCAACACCCTATTCAACACCCCAATTGCAAGCATTCAACTATTGATTTTTTTTCCAACACCCCCATTGTACATAGCCTAAGAGTCCAAAAGTACAAATCTTAAATTCTACGCTCCCAATGTCTAATGCCTTTTGATTGTAAGAGTGCTTGGAGTTTAATCACCTATACTGAAATTAACATACAACACCATCATCGTCAAATTCTAGATCTTTTCTAATCAACTAGTTTAAAAGGAATAATTGATAAGCTATCTAATGACTAAAACAAATAATATAATTTATTGAATTTGTAGAGTTTGATAGAATTAATGTCTGATGTAGTAAGGCTGGCCGCACGTATTGAAGAAGAAATCGTACGTCGGAACGCATTTTAATATTTAAGTAATTTTTAGTTTTATTTCTGTTCTGAATTAAAAGCACATTAAAGTCTCTTTAAGCCCATTAGGGTTTCTTTGTTTTCTTTATTTAAAGACCTTTGACGTGTCTATAAGAATTATTTTTTATTATAATAAAATGTTTTATTTATCGTGTGGATTCCAAAGTTTACCTGACTGGTTTTACGCTTGCAATAATGTGTTTTTATTCTAGGTTTAGCGTTTGCTATTCTCTAAGGCTTTTCAACTACGTCGGCTAACATCAGAGCACGTTTTCTCCTATTTTTCTGTAGCTTGACAACCATGGCGGATCAGCCGGTGACCATAGCATATCTTGAGGGAATTACCATGGCTTTTACAACATCTCTAATTTCTTTGATTGTATAGATGGATACTTTACCAAATTAGGTAAACAACATCAACAACACCGGGAATCGACAAAGAGTTAGGAGAGGGAATCGATTAGGACTCCACCGGGTGGAAATACCTGTGTTGAAGATTCAAGTTATGAAAAAGAAGAACCCTATGAGGAAGAGTTTGATTGTGGGAATTGACAAAACAACCATAACTATCAAGTGAAAGCTGATATTCCATTGTTCTACGGAACAATGAGAGTGGAAAAGTTTCTTGATTGGCAGATCGATGTCGATAAGTTCTATGACGTAATGGACATCCATGAAAATAAGCAACTTAAGATGGCGGCGATCAAGCTTAAAAGTACTTTTGTTGTCTGGTGAGATAAATTTGTTGTTCAAAGGCAAAGGCAAAGACAAAGAAACAAGCTACTCATAATTTGGCGAAGAATGTAGTAATTAATGCTGAAGCGATTTTTACTAGAGGATTATGAACATATTCTTGATAAGATGTACATCGAGTGTGTTCAGTGCAAGAGAACTGTGACTAAACACACAAAGAGGTTCATGCGTTAAACAGCGAGAATAAGAGAGTCAGAAAGTGATTCGATACATCAGTGGCCTAAAGGGTTCCTTGTAGGAGAAGATGAGTTGACAAATTGTATGGACTGTAGTTGAGGCATCTACTTTAGCTTTGAAGAAAGAATTGATGGACAAATCCCCTCAAAATTTCTCGTCTTTTAGAAGGTAATCACCTCAAAATGACTTTGAATCAACAAGTGACAAGGAAAATAGTGCAACACCCAGGGATTCCAACCCAGGAAATAAAGGTGCTAGCAACTCTAGTGGTGTGCAACAGGGTAAAACACCAGCCCCGAGGAAAAATAATTCATATGCAAAACTCACTAGAGACACATGTTTTCATTGTAACGAAAAGGCCACTAGTCGAATATTTGTCCAACAATGAGAGTCGTTGTTGTGGAAGAAAGGAAGGAAGATAAGGAAAGAGAAGATCCTGCATTTGAGAACGACGAATATGTTGATGTTGAGCTTGTAGAGAAAGAATCTCATGAAAGGGTAAAATTTGTGTTGCATAGAATATTACTAGCACCCAAAGAGGAAAATGGAGAACCAAATGTACATTAATCTGGAAAAAAATGTATATTCAACACTAATAAGTTACCATTCATAGGTTTTATTTTTGGTGAAGAAGGGATTCAGGTTGATGAAGATAAGGTGGGTGCTATAAGGAAGTGGCATGAACCTAGATCTTTGACTGAGGTTTATAGATTTCATGTTCTGGCCACCTTTTATAGGAGATTTATCAAATATTTTAATATTATCACTGCACATATTACTCAATATTTGAAGAAAGGGAAGTTCAATTATGGGTTTGAGCAATATCAGAGTATGGCACTAATTAAGAAAAAGCTATGTACCACACCCGTATTAGTACTTCCCAATTTTGACAAGGTGTTCCAATTTGAATTTGATGCTAGTGGAGTGGGAATATGACTTGTGTTATCTCAGGAGAAAAAACTTGTATCCTTTTCAGCGAAGAATTAAGCGATGCTCGCAATAAATGGAGAACTTATGATCATGAATTCAATACAACTTTTAGAGCTCTACTCCAGTGGGAATATTATTTGGTTCAGAAGGAGTAAATTCTATTCACTGACCGTCAAGCTTTGAAGTTTCTTCATAGCCAGAAGGTGATAAATAAGATGCATGCTCGATGGGTGAGTTTTATGCAAAAATTTCCTTTTATTATTCAACATAAGTCGTGGATCTTAACAAGGTAGAAGACGCATTAAGTAGGAGGACTTCCTTGATAATTACTTTAGCACATAATGTAGTAGGTTTTAAGTGCCTAAAAAGGGATGTATAAAAGTGATATAAAGTTCAACGATTTATGGGCCAAATTTAGTGGAAAACATCCATGTGCATGTTTTATATTCGAGATGGTTATCTTTTTAAAGGGGATCAACTATGCATTTGTTGATCCTCTTTAAGAGAGAAAATAATTTGAGGCCTGCATGGTGGTGGTCTTAAGGGTCATATGGATAGAGACAATATCATTTCTATCATGGAGAAGAGATATTATTGACCACACTTGAGGAAGGATGTTGGTACTATAGTCATGAGGTGTTATACTTGTCAAGTTTCTAAGGGCCAATCTCAAAGTACTGGTATTTATATGCTTTTATCTATTCCCGGTGATACTTGTCAAGACTTAGCCATGAATTTTGTGTTGGTCTTGCCTCATAAATACCGAGGTGTAAATTATGTGTTCGTTGTAATAGACAGACTCCAAGATGACCCACTTCATTGTTGTAAGAAGATTGCTGATGTGTTAGACATAGCCTAACTATTTTTCAGGGGGTTGTGCGTCTCCATGGAGTTCCTAAGTCAATTACTTAAGACAAGAACTCCAAATTTCTTAGTCATTTTTGGACTACTCTTTGGATATTATTTGGAACCATGTAGAACATTAGTTCTACAGCTCATCCTCAAACAAATGGACTGTTCTTGCTAAAAAACTATATTATTGATTTTAAGAGATTTAGAGGCTCAAGTGGGGTGACTTGGCCTCCAAGATATGAGTCTAGCTTATCCCGCAGTCGGGAGCCCCTAGATATGATGTATGGAGCCTCCCCATGCGTGTAGTAGAGAGAGGAATAATGATCGAGTTCGAGAGAGTTCTACCTATGCCTATAGATTTAGGATATATATATATATAGTACAACCATGATTTGTGATCATAATGGTTGTAACCGTCCATTAATATGGAACGTCTGTAACCGTGGTCCATTGAGTTATGTAACCAACCTGGCTTGGCACAACACGACAGTCGTAGCCCAACCTAACACAGCTAGGCGGATACATCCCAACCTATACATCTTGGCCAGGCACACCTAGGAAGTTACAGCCCGACCTGGCACTGCTAGGCCTGATGATCTGGGTATATGCCCCGCGGAGGTACCCTTGCTTTACTGGTTCTGGCTACTCGTATCTCTTTTATGTCTCCTAGCCCGGGCGGTAGATTTTATGCATGAACATGAACAAACCGAGATAATTAAAATAATTTTGGGAAATATGATTCGAAGTGTTTGTGGTGACAAGACAAAACAATTGGATTTAGTTTTTCCCCATCTCAAAGTGACCTGAAAGATAAATGATAATGCTTACGCGGTAGCTCTCTCGAATACCATGAATATATCTAACACCTTTAATATTGTTGACATTCATGAGTATCAAGTAGACGAGGTTCTCTATCAAGAAGAGAAATCGAATTTGATTTCTTCAGAGGTGGAAGAGACTGCTATATGAAGGTTGGTTGCACGTATCGAAGAAGAAATCGTGCGTCGAAAAACATTTTAATAATTAAGCAATTTTTAGTTTTATTTATGTTTTAGCCCATTAGGGGTTCTTTGTTTTTTTATATTTAAAGACCTATGGTGTGACCATACATATTATCTTTTATTATAATAAAATTCAAAAAAAAGTTATCTGGTGAATTTCAGAGTTTATATGGCAGATTTTACGCTTGCAATCATGTGTTCTCTCTTTCTAGATTTAGCACTTGATATTCGCTTGGATTTTCGACTGTGTTATAACTAATGTATCAATTTGAAATGATATAAAAATAAATTTAATTAATACTTAATTTCTTTCAATTTAGATCAAACTAAGATGTTATTTTGGTCTTTCATCTTGAATTTAGTATTCATATTGATCCCTAATTAAAAAAATATTTATATTGATCTTTTAGTTCTATTGAGTTGTTCCATATTGGTCATTTATAGTAATCCACGCCAGAATCTTAAGAAATGCTCATGTGACTGTTGTGTCAAAAAGTTTCTTCCAATTTTTGTGTCTTTGTTCCTTAATTCCACAAAATTAGGATCCCTACAATAATTCATCTTCTACCCTCTTCAAAATATTTTATACGAACCTTCCATGACTGATATAAATTCAAATAGTACATTAACTTTGTGATAATGAAGTTACTCTTTATTGAATTTTATTCTTAAATTCCGTAATATTGTGTGAAAATATGGATGTCAAATAAATTGACTCATTTTTACTAGTTATTGTTAACAATAGAGATAATGAAACACAAAAAGGTTGGGATTTCAATAATATCATTAGCATAACTTATAAAAATATCGGTAATAAAAAATATGAAATAAAACATAAAATAGACTATACTTCCCTTATTCCAATTATAACAAAAGATCTATTACACATTATTTAACATATTCTCTCGAACTCACAATACATTAACACAAATCATTGTGAGTTTGACAAACAAAAAATAAATTAAAACAAAATAAAACTATTTCAATTTGAACCAAATTAGTTTAAACCAAATCAACTAACCGAACAAAATTGAATCAAATCGAACTCAACTAAACATAACCAAACTAATCTAAACCAACAAAGAGAGGAATCAAACGAAATAAAACCACACAAAAACCAAACAAATTAGAAATCTAAATCACAACGGAGAGGAGGAAAATAAAAGATATACATAACAATACTAAAATTTGCACAGAGCGAATCAACCGAAGTCATATATGATCCAATATCAATCTTCAACCACACAAAATGGAAAATGATATGCCACAAAAATTTAGTAATTCAATGAAAGGGTATTTTTCTTCAATAGAACCAATTATAAAAAAAAGCAAACACATTCCCAAACTTTTGAGAACTCTATAGCATAAGTGACAAGTAATTCAAAGAAGATTGAAAAATATAATGTTAGCAATAAAGATGGCAAAGTAGAAAAGAAAAAAAACTAGAGCTTCAATAATACAAATAACATGATGAGTTAATACCGTTTTACCCTTGCCATATAGGCGACTTCTGGTTTTGTCCCCTATAATTTCTTTTTTTGAAAAATATCTTTGGCATTTCAAAATACTAATAATTTAGTTCTTAAAGTCAAAATCCGTAGGTAAATTCAAAAGAAAATCCGCAGGAAACCTGTGAATTTTGACTTTAGGGACTAAATTGTTAGTATTTTGAAATAGTAAGGGTGTTTTTCAAAAAAAAATTATAAGGGTCAAAACCAGAAGTCGCCTATATGGCAGAGGGTAAAATGGTAATAACCCTAACATGATTTATGAAAATAAGGGTTACAAGGATATTGCATAGTAGAAAATAAACAAGCTACACTATATTTAACTATAACAAAAGGCCGATTATATATTATCTAACAGTTATGTTCATTATTTCTTAATTAAAACAAATTAACTTATGGTTTTAGTAAATAATACTTCAATCTTGTTAATTTCATAAAACCATTGTTTCTTTTATTATTTTTATGCATATTTGATCCATCGCCTACATTCTAGACGACCTGGTGGACAAACATTGTGATGGTGAGGTAACCATTAGGAAAATTAAGAGTGTGTATATTTTACCAACCTTAACCTGGTATGAAGAATGATCTCATAGTTTGTTGAGTTATCATAATATTACATACAATTCCTTCCTAGAGGCAGTATAAAATTCCAAGGGCTAGTGAATTTCTTGGTCGAGTTAAGCTCCCCAACTGACAAAGTAGTCCCACGCATATATATCTTGTCAGTGGATGGTGCATCCAACATAAAAGGAAAGGGAGTTAGAATTGTATTACAAGGCCCAGAGAACATCCTCATAGAGAAATATTTGAGGTTCGAGTTCAAAGTTAGCCACTCTTAGTTGGTACCAATGCAATTTGCAGACGACTATCTCCAAAAGATCTAGAACTTGGTCAACCACTTTTAGTTTTTCAAAGTAATATATGTACCCAAAGAGGAAAACTATATAATTAATCTAATCTCCAAGCTCTCGACATTAATGGTGTATACTATTATGTTTTTTTGTACACCATTAATGTCCTAGAAGACAAGAGATGGATGCCTCCCCTTGTATAATACTTGGTGAATGAAGAAATACCCCTAGGTGAAGAAAAAGTAAAAAAATAAAATAAAGAAAATGGCTTCAAAATGTACTATTTTCACATGGAAGTTGTATATGATGAGAAAAGTCACCTCAATGATTAGATGCTTATGTGAAAGTGAAACTACCTTGATATTAATGGAGGCACATGAAGCTGTCTACGAGAGTCACATAGGAGGGAGAAGGGATGCTCACAAACTATTAAATGGTGACTATTACTAGATACACATGATGAAGGACAATGTTGACTATGTCAACAAGTGAGACAAATGCAAAGAAACTCGTACCTACATCATTCCCAACAAATATTCTTCATTTAATAAACTTTCCTTGACCATTCTACTAGTGTGGCATGTACATACTCGATCTTTTCTCTTTAGCACCAGGGAAACTATAATAATTGCTTGTGGGTATAGATTATTTCACCAAGTGGGTTGACATGGAGGTAGTATCTATATCACGACAAAATATGTAAGGTGTTTCTACTATAAGCAAGTAATTTGCAGGTTCAGGCTACCCAAGTGCATTGTACCGTCTCAAACAATAAATTCGTCAATTCTACCGTGTTTGAGTTTCTTCATCCATTAAAAAATCAAATGAATTTTGTATAAATCATACAATATCAAGCCAATGGTAAAATGTATTCAACAAACAAGTTCATCCTCCGTGGAATTAAAAAAAGCCCGACAAGGAAAAAGGTATGTGATCTGAATAGCTACCCAAGGTATTCTCTCTTTCTAAATTACAGTTATAAGTTTCATTGTTGAAAGCCATAGTTTTTATGGTCGTGTCATACAAAAACACACTCCTTCACTAAGGAAATACCGCTCAAGGTGGTATACGACACTGACACCATTATACTAGTGGAAGTTGATACACCCATATGGTGACGAGAATATTTTGCTGGAGAAAAAATGAAACAAGTCTCAAGTGCGTTGTTGATCTAATCGACGAGGCACACAAGATTATCCACATTCAATAATATGTAGCGAAACAAAGAGCTGCAGATATATACAACTCTTGAGTAGTTTCAATGAACATGAAGGAATGAGAGTTGGTGCTCAAACATATTGTAGCACCCAATAGAACTTGAAAAATACCCCCTAATTGGAAATGACGTTATAGAATACGAGAGAGATCGAAACATGGCATATATAAGTTAGCAGAATGATGATAACCCAATACCGAAGTCCTATAACTCAATTAATCTTAGGCATTATTACAACTAGTTTGTTTTTTATGTTACCAAGCTAATAAGGTGATGATTCATGTCGCCACCATTTGTAATTTTGACTTAATGTATTACTAAAAGGAATAAAGTGAAACCCTTTTACCCATTCAAGGGAAACTGTTTTTAATGAGGCGGCCTATTTACTAAGATTGCACTTTCTCAAGAAAATAAAGATTTATTGCGTCCCCCAAGATATCATTGAGCTTTTTGGAGTATCGCTACACCCTTCAGGGTATCATTGCACCCCCTGTAGTATCATTGTGTTCTTCAGGGTATCGTTACACCATCCAAGGTATTGTTGATCCCTTCAATTTATTGTTATTCTATTTGGGTTATCACTATTTTCCTCATGGTGTCATCATGCTCTCAGAAGCAACTTTTCGTTGAATGAAATACCTTTCCTTCCAAAGTAATATCTTGAGCATGAGCTTGCTCGAAATTGTGAAACTCTTAAATAAATCCAAATGAGACAAGAAAACTGGAAAAAATATGGACAAAATGCTAAATATAAATTTCCAAAATTGCAAAATTGGTTTAAGTAAAAAATCCTTAAAAAAGGTGTGGTTATATGAATAAAAAAGCCCAAAAATGGGCACCATTACATAACACCCACAAAATGGGTGCCAATATTGCATAAATATTTAAATTGAAAACAACCAAATCTAATTTTATGGCAAGGTTGGCTCACTCTCCTTACGAACAAGTTTGTTCTTTCATTAATAAGATGAGTAACGCCTTGTCCCGAAAAAATATGACCGTCTTTCTCACAAGGAGACATGTCTTTTTATTCAAACTCACATTCTTCCCCGACTAACTATCCACCCCAAATGACCTTAAAATTGGCCGATCTCGCTTAAATCAAGTTAGGATACATGAAATGTACGTGTTCTTTTACCTTTTCAAATGTGTGGTCAGTGGAAAGAACACTATTTGCACGAGAATTTTCCTAATCAATTTGTAACGAAGCCTTAGAGATAGCGTTAGCTGTAATGCCCCAGTCTGGCTTCAGGATTATTGACTGACCCCACCAACCAACACGAGTCTTTTCAGCATGCTTTGTCCTCACTCGCACGCTTTCTGAGAAACTTCCCAGAAGGTCACCCATCCCAATACTACTCCAAGCCAAGCACGCTTAACTGTGAAGTTCTTATGGAATAGGCTCTCGAAAAGAAGATGCATCTTGTTGGTATAGATAGTACCAATTAATCCTTATAAGCCTCCTTCAACCATGCAGTCCCATACCTGCATAGTCTCAGGATCCCTCTCATTTCGATGTGGCAACCACCCCTGCCTCATTTGGCCTCAGGTGTTACATGCGGTGTAACCACCCCCCGCCTTCTTTGGACTCGGGTGTTAAATTAACATTGATAGTCTCCTTAAGAATATGAATTTCCATTATCTCTTCCTCTATCTCTTTGTCCCGCTTCTCGCATTCCTCATCCTTTTCCTTTTTTGTATGCCTCCCAGTTTTCTAGAGAACATTGAGCCTCTTGATGATATTTGTCCAATGAGGTGAGCTTCATGTTGGATGAGTCCAACAAAGTCTTATTATTGTCAAAACATTCTCTTACCATCACCAACTCTTTCATAAGTGCATCCACTGACTACTCAGGTGTAGCGGCAAAAAACTCTGAGATTAAGTCATTGATTGACTCAACTCGTAAAAATAACAATGAAGTCGCCACCATACTTTTATTTTATCCAAAGGGCTAGGAAAAAGAGCGAATAATATACTAAAAGAAAATGAGATCAAGGTACGGGGTTTAGTTATGCAAAGGGAAGGTATTAGGCACCCTAAGCATCTACGGTACTCCGTAGGAACCTTTTTGAAAGTTTGTATATGTGCTATAAAAAGTATGTACAAATTATATGGTGGAGGTGAGAAAAGAAGTATATTTTACAATTTTTGATTTGATAGAACTTCCGATGAGTTCTAGGCCTACATACCAACAATGTGCAATGTTGAAATCAAAACCCATGTAGTTCGGATAAAAAGACTGAAATTGGTGTGTTGGTTAATTTTAATAAGAATAAACATCATCGTCATATCCAAGTGGTAAACATGCCTACTACCCACAATTATGAGAAATGAGCATTTCATCAACTCAAAGTAGAGAATTAAACTCAGATTTTCATCAACAAGCATCCTCAACACCAAGTGGAAAATGTCTCACTTCACTACATATTATAGAAGTATAGAGGTTCGTATCACTACAAAGAATTGATAAGAGTCTAATCTTTTGAGAAAATGGTTTTAAGGAAGAAAAGCCAAGAATCGCTCAAAAAGTTTGAATGAGGTTAGTTGACTTTTAGTCTTAAAAAATGTCAAATTGATTAAAAGTTTATTAAGAAAAAGAAGTTTGAAAATGCACGGACCTAAGTCCAAGTTTATTATGAAAGCGGTTCGAGTTTGAAAACAAGAATCCTTTGAAAAAGGGAGAAGATTTTGAAAATTTAAGAATATGGGAGAGATGAAGAGGCTAACCTATGTACAAAAACCATAGTAAAAAATACCATATTCCCATCCTTTAGATTATCAAACCAAGTAACCGGGAAAAAAATATCAAATCTTAGATGAATCAATGCCTCAGATGAAATCATGTCTTCAAAAAAACGGGCAGAGTAACAACTGTATTTCTAGGAAATCCACTCATATATGAGCACAAATAGAATAACCTGCATAAATAAAAAATAACCCAAGCACAAACATAATAACACCAGAATCACAGAATCTCTGAGCTGAGGTCAAAGTCCTAATCCTAGGTCCAGAGTCAAATTCCGAGCATAGGGATAGTAACCAAGTCCAAGAAAAAGAATTAAATTTTTTTAGTGTTTAAGTTGGATTATTAAGTATTTTTAAAAATAAAAATAAAGCTCAAGTGAGCAAATTCAAAATAACAAGGAAATAAAATGCTCAAGTGAGCAATGAAAAAATGACATGAAATGTAAATGCTAAAATAAAATGCATAAAGTAAAGAGCATAAAAGTAAATGTCATAAAACATAAAGGCCTAAAGTAAAAGTGAACTGTTAGTAAATTAGTAAGGTTAGCCGAATGATCATCTTGAAGCTTGCGCATGAAGACTTGCTAGAAGCTTGATAGAATCATAACGACTACACGGCAAGTTTCATTTTCTTTTTGTCAAGTATATATCATCCATTTTGGAACAATAAAAAATTACATTACTTGATCAAAGATGATTGAGAATTTCAATTGGAAAAGGTTAGTGAAAACTTATCAGAAGCTTGATAGAATCATAACGACTACACGACAAGTTTCACAAGTGTTGAACCAAAACCAAAACTAAAACAATCTTTTGGGGATTTGTTAAATATGAAGTTTATGCAACCAATTGATCATTTTCTGATTCGGGATAAAATGTAGAACTATGTTAAGCAATCACCAAGTAACCTATATAGAGGTCACCCTACAATGAGGCCGGTCAAGTATGATATATGTGTTGAAAATACCAACGAGAGGATTGATATGTAAATCATCCTTTAATGTTTAGCAACACATGTAAAAAAAGAAGAGAATGAGATAAGATGAAGAGGGAAGGGAAATGATAGATCAACTTAGATTATCTTCTCAAAATTATTTCATCTTTAAGTTCAACCACTCATCTTGGTGGATTAAGGAACTAAATATATTATTAACTCAAAGCACCAAGAATGAATTGAATAATTCATCCTTTGATAGATTTGAATTAACAATACATTTATCCAACCTCATCAACACCCAAAGTCCATTGAATTTTAAGAGAAATTTGACATTCAAGATTACAATCCAAGACAAACATCAAAAGAATGGAGTAGGAGAAGAGTAATTATCCAAAACAAGTCAAAAAGCATTATGACGTCAGTGCAAATAGATTGCACTCTAGTGAAAATCAATTTGCACAACATTATTTTTCAAAATCTGCGCATAAAATAGCCCGAGCAATCGATTGCACTCTAGTGCAAATCGATTGCTCACTGTTTAGACCAGAAAAATCACATATCAAAAGGCCAAAGTCTTGTTCAAACTTTTCCACAAACACCTTGTGATCTTTGATTCAACTGAGCACGAAAATTCCATCAAAGTTTTGAGAAATCAACATCAATGGAACTAAAAATAAGTTTGCTCGATGAATCAAATCACAAGAATTATCAAAAGATCACATTATGGAAGATGAAGATTTAAACTCACCACTTGTAGATCTTGAGAAAAATTGGCAAGAGTAACACCTCACAAATTCTTCAGTTCAGCCCCAAAAATCAGAATCACAAGCTTATATTTAGAGAATTGATGAATAAAAAGAGTATGGATGGAGGTTTAGCTCAAAGATTTAGCAAATTCCAATGAAGAATTTACTAAACTTTATGAAGAAGAAGAGTTTTGAGTGAATTGGGAGAATTCGTGAAATGAAGAGTATAGAATTTTTTTGGCAATGTGAGTTTGGCTATAAAAAACTTGAAATTTGAATGAGGGGAGACCTCTTTCTATAGGATTTAGGCTTGGGAATTAGTGATGGTTCGGAATTTGGTTTGGGTATGGAATTAGGCTTGGAAATTGGATTTGAAGGTAAATTTTAATCAATTGGTGATTATGTCATCAAAATGAGGGTGTATGATAGAGTTTAATGATGATGCAATAGTGGAATTTTGAGTGATCAAAGAATAAATTCGAAAATAAAAAGAAAATTGGAGTCAAAATCCACAAACTTGAAAATTGTCCAATTTTTCAGATTTTTCGCGCGTGCAAATCGATTGCATTGGTTTTTTTTATTTAAAATTTGCACTGAAATTAACACTGAGCAGCCGATTTCTCCTTAGTGCAAACCAATTGCATTGCAATTTTTTTTTAAATTAGTGCAAAACAAGTGTGTGTGTGGGGGGAGGGGGGACACCGGAAAAATTTACACTTATCAGATGCTTTGACTTGACGCCTACAAAATATAAAATACAGAAAGAAAAACAAATATTTTGGTATTTTAATTAGAGGTTAGTAGATGAAATAAATGCAAATCAAACACATACGCAATACACAATCAGGGTGCTTGGAAATCTCATGAGGACAAACTTAAGAATAGGACAACCATGAGCCCCAAACCTTGTTTGTGATCCTGATGCATTGTGATAATGAGGTGATGAGGGATCTTAGGGGCAAAAATTGGGGTACAACACCATGTTAATCGTATTTATCAAACATCATATGATCCAACACAACAACCCTTAGGTGGTATGGCTTCGCCATATTGAGAACCTGCTTTGCGCTTATATTATTAGCCATCTTAAGGTCATCGGGAAGGTTGAGATTATCATGTGATATGATCACAAAATTGAGATATTTATCCTAGAGAGAGTGAGATCACAATCTTAATTCTAAAAGGAGTTGATGAAGATGTTTCTTGTGAAGGCGCAATCACATCATTATCCCGAGGTGCCTCATGTTCCAAATCTATGAAGGAGTCCATCTCCAAGGCACACAATTTTCAAATATCAAAACACAAAACCTTCTTGTGCTCCAAACACAAGCAACATTCTTTTATTATATTGACCAAAAATATAAAACATCCCACCTCTATAAAGTCTTTTTATTTTCATCTATAATTAGGGGTGCATACGAGTTCGATTGGACAAATTTTGGTCTAACTTGTTGCTCAATCCGTTTAAACTTTAATGGATTGAGTTCATTGTCTAACCCACAACTTCACAGGAAATGTCCAACCAAATCAACCCGATCCTTTATGGGTTGGGTTCGCAGGTTGTGTTTCAAATAAAAATATATATACTGTTATTTTTTTCAATTATAAAAATATGGTACCACAATTCAATACAATTATACACATTTCTAACACTCAAACTAAATAAAACATATCATATAATATATAATAAAATTAATTCATATGCCATATCACTGAATAATAGTAGAAATTCTACAAAACACATTATTTTCATAAAATATTTTCATATAATATGTGAGTAAAAAATTATACAAAAATACCTCTTTATACTATCATATAGTCATTAAATAATTCATTTTTTTAAATAAATAAATATATATATATATATATATATATATATATATATATATATATATATAATTATTAGTGAAGCTTTATTGTTCCTATGACCGAATTCTCTAGATAGCGTACTTTTTCTTTTCTACATTATTTTTAGCACAAATAGAAATACCTACTATGTAATCCTTTGTCTCTTTTTAGACCCTATTATCATTCATTGAGTTGGAACAAAACCAGTTGTCAAACAAGGACTCAAGGGGATAGTAGTCCAAGGTTCCAAATTGTGTTTGATCAATTGATAGCAGAGAACAAACAACTTTCTAAATCTTAGTCGATTTACATATCAATCAAATGGATAACATTAAAGAATTGACCCTTGTGTTGATTCTTCTTGTTATATTCCCATTTTGAATGGTTAACGAATTGATATCTATTAAAGGGTAGATTAATGGTGGCAAAATTTAGCACTTAATAATCTCTCTTTAAATATGAAGCTTCATATACATTAGCAAAAAAATTGAATATTGAAACATTGTTTTAGTTTTTTATTAAACAACATATCTGAATTTGAGATATCCAAAATTTTAAATTTGTCACAGTTAAATTATCACTAAATAAAATTTATAATAAATTTGTCAGAATTTTTTTTTGAAACAAAAGTGCATTTTTTAAAAACAAAAGTAATATATTTATGAAAATATTTTTTCAATAATTTTGATTTTGAATTTAAGTCACTACATTTTTATCACGCTTCAGGTGTTTATTTTCCATTTAGTCAATAATAAAAATTCCTTAATCAACTATTATTCAAACATACGTTTTTTTTAATGTAAACTCTAAATACATTGTATGTTGGGAGGTAAATCAGGGCTGATCTATTGGAAATGTTCGTTTTACTTACACTATCTTTATGATAGATTAAGGTTTTAAATTTGCATCTTCTAATATGCCTGCTCGACTTTGTCTTATTTTTTACGAGCTTTTGCGAATGCAATCATTAATATAGTTTTTTTTTGTTGTAATTTTAGATTTTAAAAGTGCAATCTCTATAGTCCTGCCCACCCTGTCTCATATTTTAGCGGACTTTTTCAAAACAGATTTAAACGGTGCGGACATGCTATTTTTCATCCCTAAACTATAAGTAAAATATGTTGGAAATAATATAATATACTAGAGTTATTAATTACAAATAATGGAACAGAGCGGCTAACCCTAAAAATGAGATAGGAAAATAGCGAATAATAGAATAATTTTTTGGACAAATTATATGAATAATCTACCTATATATTTAATGTAGATTAAATTATTTTTTGAACTAAATATATGAATAATATGCATATATATAAATTCCAAAATTAATCTATTTTAAAAGAAAGAAAAAGAACTGACATGAAAGAAAAAACAACCAAAAAGCGAATAAGAAAACAATGAATAGAGAACAAAATAAAAAAAAGTAGAAAATAGAAGTAAAGAAGAAGAAAAATATAGAGAAGCTTGAAGCACTTGAGGCGGATGATGAATTAGGGCAAAAGAAGCAACAAGCGAAAAACACGAGAAGCGTGGAGAAAGGTGAAAACATGAATAAAAGAGGAGAAAACACGAACGACTATGATAAAATTTTCAATTTTAATTTTTTTTAAGGGTAATGTCTTTTCCCACTCAAAAAACTCTAAAAGCCGAAAACCACTATGTGTCGGGAATCCTTGTGCTCCTATAACCTACTATCCCAACTTTTCCGACCGTTATAGGTGGACAATCGGCCGGTTTCAGTCGATATCAGAACCAAAACATAAATCTAACGCAAACCACAGTTTTATTCTAAAGGTCCAATTTCAATCGATAAAATTTCAATTTTTGACAAATTTGGTTTAATCGATTTGGCGGATAAGGCAGGTGATTTTAATCAGCTTAATAATTATTGAGCTAAACTCATAAAATGGCTAAATTCTTTTATAAAATTCACACTTTTTTTTTTAATTTTTTAATAAAACTATCAAAATTTTATAATAGCTCTGAGAGAATTATTTTCTTTTATTATTATTGATGAAAACATTATTATTACAATAATATTTTCAAATATCATCGTTAGTAATTTATTCATTATCATACTTTAAATCATAAACTATATAACGCACAATTTCATATTAGATGTTTTGTATTTTTGTGAGTATAAATATTATCATTAAATTATAAAAATGATAATAATTTAAAAATATCCTGAATCTCACTTTTATAATGGATCACTATTATAATAATAAAAATAAATAAAATGAATATTAATTGAGTTCAGCCGAGTTTAGTTTTTGACGGGTTCAAATAATTATTTGAGTCCGACCGAAACAACTTTATAGTATTTGATTTAAACAATTTGATCAATTCGACATCTGATCCGATCTGATCTATTTGCACAAAAAAGATAATGAATCAATCGGTTTGCGTCAAACAGTTATCGACTGCTATACAAAACTAAAATGCGAGACACTCCTTCGTAGCAAAAATTTGCCACACTGAAAAAGAATTCTGGAACAACATTAGAGGAGTTGTTGTTAATAATTGTATAATAGACTATAATTTTTTTTATGAAACAATATATATTAAAAAAGAATTAAGAGCTCTCTAATTTGATTACCTAAGGAGGCGAGCCAACAATTCTACTAATAGACTATAGTTCTACTTTATAAAGATTTAAATTTTGTTCAATAAATATTTAAATTCATTGTTACATAAAAAATAAAATTATTAGTAGAAAAAAATATTTTTAATGATGAGGCCTTATTTTGAATATGATGTTAAAAATCGGACCCATAAAAATCGAATTATTCCTCTTGGATTTATCATTACGATTAATTATGCTGCATATAAGACGCAGTTCAAGTGGAAAACAATTTTAACAAAGTTTAATTCAATAATCATGTGACTTTATAAATGTCTAATGATACCATAAAACCTTACTAAATAAAA
Source organism: Vicia sativa (assembly GCA_021764765.1). Lineage (NCBI taxonomy): Eukaryota > Viridiplantae > Streptophyta > Magnoliopsida > Fabales > Fabaceae > Vicia > Vicia sativa. The sequence goes on from CM038796.1 coordinate 202,150,621, forward strand.
TATAAAAATTAACAATAATGTGTGCACCCTCTTTATGGTGCACAAATCAGCATCCATTAAAGAATTAGATTCTACGACAATATATCTTTCCCTTTCATATATCCAATATCTTTCCTTGTATTCCATTTTTGCAAATGATTTTGCAATCATTTAAGTAGTTAATTAAGCTTATCGAAAATTCAACAACTAAATTTAATTTGCTTTATCAAACTAATTAAGCTAATGTTCAAACTCCCCTTTTATTTCCATTTATTAATTTTCCACTTAAAAATAACTCGCTAAATCACTAGACGTATTTTCTTAAATCTTTTTCAAATTGTTTTTCTTTTAAGATAATCCATATTATAGTGATAGGTAGCGTGATAAAATGGATTACTACATGCGAGCAAGTCTCCGCATTCGCCAAAAAATAACGGGTTGAGTTGGAATTTTGGACTTGTCGCATACCAAAGTTTGTCCGTTAAAGACTGTCGCCCGTCTTGTTAAAATTTGCCGTGTTTATTCGTTCAACTTGTCCCACCTTAAATCCATTATTTTTTAGTTAGTTTTAATAGATTCAATTTTTTATGGTTTTATTTTATATATTTATTTGGGAATATATGCAATATTTTTAATGTAAAAAAAGTCTTTTAATATGTTAAAAAAAATAAGTAAGCGGGAAAGTCTGTCGTCTGCCAATCCGCTATCTGTTGGAGGAGTTTATCAAGGAGCATTGATAAATAGTGTAGGACTAAGCACTTTTGTAAGAGACACACCACTTATCCACCTAAAATCTTAAGGTGATAGGTGTGTGAGTTCTCTCACTTATATTTGTTCAAGTCTTCACATTCATATCCAATGTGAGACTAGTTTCCCACTTACTCACATTTGCATTATTATTCTAGCATCACATTGGCAGAGTGAACTAGATTTTTATGTCCATTTTTACTCGTCGGACTTGCCCGTCCTGTTCTTTTTTAAGCGGGTTTAAGACGAGGTGGGACGGAGCGAAGCGGCCCGTTTTGTCACCTCTAGTGATAGATAGTAGTAATTGGCCATCATCACAAACCGCTCTTTTTTCAATAAATATGACTTAGAATGTCATTATTTCTCTTTAATACGTACAATGCCAAAGACGAAATATTCAATGGTCAAATGAAGATACTGAAGTGCATAGAATAATATACCTCTATTTCTCTTTAAATAGGTAATTCTGCCTTTAGAAGTTTTGCTGACCGTATAAATTAACCTGATGACTACGATCCACACCTCACTCCAAGTTTTATGTTAATAATCGATTCTCCCTATTTAAGGGGGGAAACACGTCAATCTCAGATATTCAAATTCATTGTTACTCACATAATTTTTCATTATCTTACTTACTTGGGCGTTAGAATGTTAGCCTTGCATCAGAAGCTTAGATTTACCGCAGTAAGCTCTGCTTCATTGATCCTTTAATTCCACTGCAGAGCGTTAACGTCGTTTGGGGGAATCAAAATTAGATTCTCTTTCATTTCCATAATCACATATCCTCTATTATAAGTTAAGATCTGCTCTGTTAGAAATTCAAATCTCATCTATTTGAAAGTTCAGATTTCCATTTCTTGATCTCCTTTCTCGAATCTCAAATTTCTTTCCATAAAACTCATTCTCAGGATCATCAACTATGGTGGCCTTCAAATACACTCGCTCCACCATTTAATGGAAAACCACCGCCGTTGTCGTTGCTGAAGCTGCCAAAGTTCCATATCCTCTTCCTCAACCAAGAGTCAACAAAGGAGTGCTTCAAACTCTTTTGTTCTTCGGATCCATGCAACAATTTTAACAAGGAAAACCTTTACATAAATTCCACCACTTCCTATGATTCTTGGGAAAGAAGCAATTATCGGCCTACAACTATTACAAGCTAACCATGAAATGTAGCGAGCCATTGATCTGCTGAGAAACATCTATAATTTGGTATAAGGCTGACAATAAACTAAACTAACTCAAATATAGTTTGAAACTCGATTTGGCAGTTAAGTCATTGAACTAAGTTCATGAACCAAATGAGCTGAATATAAGAAAAAATTAAGTTCGTTAACTAAATGAGCTCAATTTGAACTATATAGTTTGACTCGTTGGGTTCATGAGTAAACTCAATCCTATATATAAGAGTAGATTTAAAGATTTACTCCAAATTTTAACCCTTTATTTTCTTTTAATATAACAATTTTAATTGATCTTTTAAATTCTCAAGTGTGCAAAATATTTACGAAAATAATTATACAAATAAAACCAACATCATATAAAAAAAATATTACATCCAGTGATTAAAAATTAAAATTCTTTATTTAATAAAATTCCTGTATCAATTAAAAATATTAAGGATTTTTGAAAAAATAAATAAATTCCAATCTTGTAACTTTTATTTTATTTAAATATTTTACTTTTACAAAGTATTAATTAAAAATATCAAATATAAAAAATAAACTTTAAAACATGGCTTTTATGTTCGTGGCGCAAGCGATCTGAACCTAACGAGATGAAACTAACGAGTTGAACTGAGTTGTTTATGAACTTAAAATGAGTCGAGCTTGAGCATTAAAAAGTTTGGATCGAACTCGAGTCAAATCTTAAGTTGAACAAATTCTTATCGAGTTGAGCCGAGCTGAGGCGAGTTCGACTCGAATCATTTCTATTCCTAATTTGGTACAAAATAAAAATTTGCAATTATTGGCTAAAAGGATGTTTAGGATTGAAGAGAACCTACATCATGTTAATCTAAAGAACATCAATGTACATAAAGCAATCTCTCAAATAAATCAAGTCTCTATTTCTAAGCTGACCTCCATCAATGAAGCCATACAACAAAAAGAATTTTAGAGGTTACCGAGTTTCTGCCACCACCGAAGATAACCGTATTGCTCTTGATTATGAAGGAAGAAGCCGTAACCACACTCCCTAGGAGGTCCATCATCCTTGGGGTAGGGGTATGTATGAAGAATATGCTTAGACCCTGTAGTAGAAAATAAATATCATGTATTCTCATATCTTCGATTGCAGTATGTCGAGTTTGTTAGAGAAACCTATAAAACTTCAAAGCCTACAGTCTTCTCACGTCCTACGATGGGACCAGGGACCTAGATGAACACACCGAGAACTAGAAAATTGATTGGATTTCTACCATGCCTATAGGGATGTAATGTGCAAACTCTTTACATTAATTCTGACTCGATCGAGAATGGCTTGGTATAAAAGCCTCCCGGATGAGAGCACAAATTCTTGAAGAAACCTCTTTAAAGCCTTTGTCATCCACTTCTTTACCTATAAGTGCCAGCCCATAAATATGGCCATCCTCAATGGGGTTACTCATGAGAAGAAGGAAATATTATGTGGGTATATTGACCAATTTACCAAAGTGGAAGTAGCTGTTGAGGGCATGGAAGACGAATTAAAGTGATGGATTTTAGAAAGAGGGTTAAGGTCAGGATGCATGTTCTAGAAGAAGTTAGGGCTCAAGGAAGCCCATAGTTTAAAATATTGACTTAGTAAGGCACATCTTTACATTAATTACGAAGAAAAAATCTTAGCCATGTGATTCAACCAAGAAATGGGGAACTCTAGACTAAATTGGGCATCACAGACATATGATGGCCAACATAAAGAAGAAGGAGAACATGCTCCCAGGCCAAATTTAATGCTTACACTCCCCTTAATACGTAAAGGGAGAAAAATCAGAAAGAGTGCACAAATACATAATTTAAGGAGGTCAAGATCATAAATTTGTATTCGATCAAGGAATCTTCTAAGATTGGCAAGTCTAAGTATTGTCGTTTGCATAAGAGTCACTACCATAATATGAATTACTGCATCCATCTAAAAGATGAAATCAAAGGAATAATCAAGAAAAGGCGAATGAATGAATACACCATAAGTAATAAGAATGGCCAAGGAAACAAGGAAGATACCAAGGGGAAGAATTCTAGATGGGAAGAAGAAGAAGAATAAAGCCATAAATGGAATAATCAGTATATTGCTTCCATCATGGATGAAGTCCCAAGAGCAAGGAATCCCTAAAAAAATGGGCGATAAAAATGAAGATTTCCAAGTACATGGCCAACAACAAGAAGAAGGGGAAACTTCGATCGAGGTACCATATAGGCCAATCCTCAAACTCTCTAGAAATGAGAAAGTAAGGGGTCTTAAACAAGATCATTTCTTGGGTGATAATAGCCAGAATCACTAACTTAGATGTTATCTAGATGCTTATTGATGGTGGAGATTCGTGCAACATTGTGTACTAGGATCTTTTAAAAAAAATGGGGCTGAAGAAAGAGAATTTGTGACCCTATGAAGTATTTAACCTGCAAGCCTTCAATGACATAGTGACCCGTCCTTCGGGGTACATTGAGTTGAAGTTCATTTGAGAGGGGAATGCTATATCAGGATAATTAACTCTCAAATTTTGATAGTATCTTGCAAAAGCGTTTATAATTTCATCTAAGGCAGACCCTTAGCGGTGAATTTAGATGTAGTGGCATCCCTAGTCAACCTTTAATTGAAATACCACAATTTTCATAATGAGTCGGTGAAAATAAGTGCTGACCAAATAAGGGAAAAGAGGATCTACAAAGAATTGTAGTAATACTAGAAGAAATAAGAAGGAAAAGGTATAAATACTAAAGTGGTTTCCTTGGTAAGACTATTGCGAGACATTTATATTCAACCCTCTATCGATAAGGCAGATCACCCAGTCCTAATCTGAGCACCTAGCCATTCAAAGTGAATTTAAATCCAGCCATGTCGTCCCCGGTGGTCAATACTTAGTGGCTATGCCAATTGGTTATTTTTAATCAAATCCTTTATGTAAAAGCATTAACAGATGTCCAAGTCCAATGACATTCCACCAAATTAATAAATAAATTTCATTAAACCATCTTTTTTCTTGTGATTATAAAAGGTAATGGTGAGTCTATGGTGTTTTCACAGATGCCAGTGGCATACAACGAAAGTGATAAAATCCCCATCACAAACTAATGAGTGATATGACATATGCCACAAGTGTGCTACTAAATTAATAAAATGCCAAAATCCAACCATACGCACACAAAGAAAACATGCCATAAAGTTGCAAGTACCGACTCACCCCCAACATGGTAGTTATCCACTCCAAATGCAATGGCTAGTTTTCCATACGTCGACCTCAAACTAGGTTTTCATTTGGAAGAAAGGAACAAGTATTGACCCTTGGATTGCCACGATCCTCAAATACGTTTAATAAATTGTGAGTACAATCTCAGAGGATGAGTTGTATCTTAGAGAAGCAGACTTGAGACCGACAACAACATCACAAAAATAGGTAAAACAATGGTAAGTTACAAACTTGAAATATACATTGCAGGACATAAATAACAAAGCTTACTTGATACAAAAATTTCGGGTGCAAGCACACCGTCCAAAAAATACAACTAATCCACTGGGGAAACCACTTTCTCGTCTTCAATTGATTGGTCAAGACACACTTGCTCTAAAGAGATCAGTCCAAAAGGATAAAAATGCCCCACCTTTTTTAGAGTACTCTTGAAAGAATCCTGAGCAATATAGTAACTCTCTTCCAATGAATTTGCTTACTCCTTGGATAAAGCAAGGTTCTAAAGATGTATCTTGTGAAATACGTCATCAACCTTCTTCCGACCTTCTTGAGACTCCTTGAAAGATGCCCCAAGCTCTTCTATACTTTTCCGAGCAAGATCCAAGGACCAATTTGCTTCGTCAAAAATAACCTTCACCCCAAATAATGATACCTTGGCAGAAGATAAGGCCTCATTATTCTATGTCACTTCCTAAGCAATCATCTTTATCTTATCAACTAGAGTGTAATATACCCAAAAGGTTCCATAATAGTATATATGCCCAAGAATGAGGAAAATGCTTCCCAGATCTATTCAAAACATTGATTTTTCTCGACAATTTGGGCATTTACCTGCCCCTTGAGCATCTCCTTCTCCCTCTGGAGATGGCCAATTAGGAAGGCTTCTTGTTGCTAGACAACTTCCAAAGGTAGAGATAGAAAATGCCTAACGGGTAAGATACTCCAATCCAACAACTCCCCTAGATGAAATTCCTCATATTTGTTTGAGAAATAAGAATGATCCTCGTTAGAGCTTGAAGAGTGGAACTCCCTGGCCGTCCATGGGCCAAAACGAGCTAGCATCACAAGAGACAACCTAGTTCTAGTCGACACATGGTTCAATCACCACCACATCAAAAGCTACAGTCTATTACAACAAATCTGCTTCATTGTTCTCCCATGGTGTCACCATATAATAATAAATAATATTATAATTGTATTTTGATTTCATCTTAAATAATACTCTCTTCGTCCCATTTTATTTGTCACAATTGATTATTTCACACATATTAAGAAACAATAATAAATGAAAGAGAGAGAATAGTAATTTTACCAAATTATCCTTATTAACTATTGACGTGTTCAAATTAACATTAATGTTAAGTGAGAAAACAATAATTTACAGAACATTTATAAGCAACAAAAACTTTTTAGGTTCATTGAATAAATGATGTATCTAGTCATTATCTTATATCAGATATATCACTTATTTAATGAATCTAAAATTTTTTATTGCTTATAAATGTATTTGGAAGATGTATATTTATTAGAAGTACAATTGAAAGATTAAATAAAAAGTTGTATTAATAATTTAAATTGACAAATATTTTGAATTTTTATTTAAAATGTGACACTTATTTTAATACAGAACACTTTTAAAATATGTTGAAAATATCCTATGAAAAACTTGGGGAGCAATAAGATCAAATACTAATTACTAATGTATAACTAAAATAATTTATTTGTCATAAAAAAGTTTGAAAGATATAAAGTTATTTATATAATTGTATGAAATACAACAAAAATAGTACATACAGTATTGCATCTAAATTTTGTCTCTGGTAAAATTCAAAACAAACGTTAACTAAATTTTGTCCCTAGGAAAATTCAAAACCATAATAACGTTAATTAAATTTTGTCCAACAACGTTTACGAAATTTTGTTGAATTTAATTAATATAAGTGATTGTCGTTTAATCTTTTTATTCACATTCAATTAAAATATGATATTGATATGCAAACTCAATTTTATAGAATTTTTTACTCAAATAACTCTTCTTTTTTTTTTTTTAAATTTCCAAAATACCTTACATTTCAAATAATTTTCTAATATATCCCATTGTTAAAATAAACGTGTCCATTGATCTGAGTCTAATTGACAACTACACCTAAAAACTAAGAGGAGCACTAATTGGATTGATAGTTGCAATAGGTGTTATCAATCCAATTGACATCTATGTACAATTTTTAAAGGGATACATCAATTGGTCTGACACCGGTGTATATTGTGATATTTTTTTATACTATAAATAGACGTGTCTCCTACCATTTCAAAACCACACCTCTTTACATAATTTTGTTTTCTTTTCTTCACTATCTCTATCATGATTATTAAAAGGGATGTGTATGTTGTTATTCAACAACGAAACCTCTGATGAAAATGTATTTTTGGAACATCCAAAATTTTGAGCATCTTGAAGGAGTTTGAAAAGTTGGTTAGACAAAGAGATTAATGATGGAAAAAAATTAGAATAATTTATAAGCTTGTTTTGTACATCTCAATTACAAATGACAGTAATGATATGCAACGTATGTTGGTGCGAGTTAAAGATGACAATGATGTTAGTGATATGATGACTTTATCAAATAAAATTGTTTTGATGGTTGTGATGTCGTAGACATGTTGTTTTGATATTTGTGTTGTTGTTCTTATGTGTGTGTTAGTTTAATTCTGGCATGTGTTGTTTTGAGTGTTAGTTTAAGTTTATGTGATGTTTGTTATGTTAATTTATTGTAACCAAAAGTTTATATATATATATATATATATATATATATATATATATATATATATATATATATATATCATATGAAGGTTACACAAATTGCCTGTTGAGACTGCCCCTAAAGGGCCTATTGACTCTTCGATAATTGAAGAAGAAAATGCTGAAGGGAGTCTTGGAGAAAGAACTGAGACCAATCTTGAAAAGTAACACCTGATGTTGAAACATCACTTGTGAAAGAAGTTTCTTCGAGCAAGAATGCTGATATGAGTCCAACAAGAGCATATCCAAACAAAAAAGATGATTCAAACCCTAAAAGGACTGAGCGCAATGTGGATGAAGAAGTTGTAGACCTAGATGATCTGTCTGACAATGAGCTAATTATCAATGTGAACCCTAGGATTGCAAAAAGGTTAAAGACAAGAAAGGGAAAGGAAACTATCTTAAGCACTCCATCCAAAACTGTCAGGAAGAAGGTTATGTATGGACCACCAAAGGCTTGAAGCAAAGTTGTTCCATCTTCAAGCAAGAGGAAAATCAGGTCTGAATCTGACTCAGACTATGATGTTGAGGATGATGTCCCAGACATCACACCTGTGAAGAAGTCCATAATTCAGAGGTCTACTGATGATGTACCTGATGCTCCAACACACAACATATCTTTTCACTCCATCAAATTTTCTTCAAGATGGAAGTACATCTATCAAAGGAGAATAGCCTTGGAAAGGGAACTAGGAAAGGATACCTTAGCATACAAGGAAATCATCAAATTAATCACTAATGTTGGGTTGATAAGGATTGTGACCATTCTACCCAAGTGTTATGAGATTCTGGTCAAGGAATTCATTGTTAACATCCCCGAGGACTGTGATGACAAAAGAAGTAAGGAATTTCATAAAGCCTTTGTTAGAGGAAAGTGTGTTGAATTATCACCTACAACTATCAACAAATACCTAGAAAGAAGTGAGAAAGAGGAGTGTGAGCTTGAAGTAACTGACAACCAAGTATGCAAGACCATCACTGCTAACCAAGTAAGTGCTTGGCCTATCAAAGGAAAATTGTCAGCTGGGAAATTGAGTGTAAAGTATGCAATCTTGCATAGAATTGGAGCTGCAAATTGGGTGCCCACAAAGCACACCTCAATAATTTAAGTGGGGCTGGGATGATTTATTTATGCTGTAGGCATGAAGAAACCATTTGATTATGGTACCTACATATTTGATCAGACAATCAAACATGTTGATACTTGTGCAACTAAGCTGCCCATTGCCTTTCCCACTATGATATGTGACACAATCCTCCAACAATATCATGGAGTCCTGTCCTCACTTGACACTGGTAGAAAAAGAGGAACTCCATTGTCAATTCCCCAAAAACTGCTTGTTGGGGAACATGTCCCAGATATTGTCTCAACGTCTATAGCTGCAGCAACTAAGACCACAAGTAAGGGTGATTTGATTGCTGAACTGACATAAGCTTACAAAGAACTGGATGAAGTTATACGCATGAGCTCAGCAAGAACGCTAAAATTTGAAGAAACCATCTAAGCTCTTAAGAGGAATGTTGCCGCAAGTGCTGCACAGGAGATGCAAGAAGAGGAAAGTAGCTCTGAAACTCAAGGCTCTTCTAAAGATGGATCATGAAGTGAAGGTAGTGGGGAGTCTGCAAATTCTGCAGAAAATTGTTTGTGCTTGAAGAACTGTCAATTGTGTTTCCAATGACCAAATGTTGATTTTTGTGTGTGTGTGTGTAATTTTGGCACTTAAGTGCATAAAACTTATCTTGGTCTGTAATTAACTCTAGATAATAGTAATTAGTATTTAAATCTAAAATTTATTTTTATGAGTTAATTATAAGTTTGGCATATTATAGCTAAAAGGGGGAGAGTGAGTGTGAATGTGTGATACTGTGTGAGAATCTGTGATGATGATGTTGAGGGGGAACAATTGTTATCTGTGCTAAAATGTGTGTTTCCAAATGTGATGATGATGTTGAAGGGGAGAAGCTGCTATCTGTGCTAAAATGTGTGTTTCCAAATGTGACTGATGCTGTATGCATGGGGAGCAAATGATATTGTGTGTGCATCTATGAATACTGATGCTATGTGCAGGGGGAGAAAAATGATGCATCTGTGAATGTTCTAACTGATGTATGTACATCTATTTTTTTTTTCCGCTGATGTATCTCTGATAATTTGTATACGTGCTTAACTATTAATATTGCTTGTGATGCTGTTTTTAATTGTATGGCTTGTACCCAAAGTAATGTTTTAGCTAAAATTTGCCAAATGGGGAGTTTGTTGGTGTCATACCCCAAAATTTGCCCTCCATCTATTCAAAAGATTTCATACATCCCTACTCAAGGATTCCTCAAGAGTTGATCAGACAAACTCTCTCCTAGACAATCCACCCAAACTAGGGTTTGGTATCTCTCAAGTCAAGATGGATTTCCAACATCTCCAATGGTCTTCATGCCTCCTCATATGCTTCAAAGATTCTCCATGTCAAGTTTCAAGCTTCACAAGTCAAGTTTCCTCAGGCAATTGCTCAGATGGTTGAAAATCGAGTGTATGAGACAAAAAGTCAACTGTGGTCAACATACAGTCAAAACTTCTGATTTTTGGTCAACATCCTCATTTTGAAGTTACATTCATCATTTGATCAAGGGTTGATCATGATTCATCAAGAAAACTCAAGATTTGCTCAAAAGTCAAACTTTCTAAATTAGGGTTTCTAGGTGAAAAGTCAACTGAACTTTGACTGATCATAACTTTCTCATACTTTCTCAGAAATTTTTCCACCACCTCTTGTTTTGAAGGAAATTCAATTCTCTAAAACTTCATGTCTCACAAGAATGTCCAAAAAATGCTTCATTTGAGAGGTATAGCTCAAAACATTACAGGTCATTTTCAAAGTCAACAAAAAGTCAACTTTTTGATTTGAAGATATATTGAGCATGGTAACTCCAATTGATATGAAACCAAAGACATTGGTTAGAGGACTCTTAGAGCTTTCCAAAAAGTCCAAGAACACTCAAAAATGTGGAAAATTGAGCAAGATACACTGTTCAAAAGTTGGGCAATTTTGGACAATTGCACAAAAGGACATTTTGGTCAAAATGCAAAATTTTCCAAATGGGCCTATAATATTTTGATCCAAACTTGTTCATGACAATATTCTTGACCCATAAATGCTTGGAATTGGTAATTTTCTATTTTTATGATTTATATTTGAATTTTATAACATTTAATTCAAAAATAAATTGTATAAAATATGAAAATTCAATGTTTTTTCAAAAGGGCTGATTTTATATCTTCCTTAATGCCCAAGAAAGCCCACAACAATTGCCAAATTCGTGCTAAGCCTTTACATGGAAGGAAAATCAAATTTTTTCCAAAATTTGATTTGTTTTAAATGGAAAATATTTGCACATTGATCATGGAATCTTTTTTTCACTCTTATTGCTCTCCAATTCTCTCCTATAAATATCAAGCATTGCAGCCAGCACATGACACGAACCCTAACCTAAAAACAAACCCAAACTCTTGCAAAATTTTTCAAGAATTGGAGAAAATCGTGTTTCAATTTCCAGCAGGTTTCAGCCTCCAAACATCATTCCATCGTGCTCAGTGGGTAGGTTTGAGTAAGAATGCACCATTGCCTTTGATTAAATCGTCCAGAATCGCTGCATATACATACATACATATTCAACTTTTCTTGCTTTTTGCATTTGATTATTCTGCTTGTGTTAATTGTTTCTAATGCCTTTAATGTGTTCATGAGGTTCATTATGCATGATCTGGGCCATCGTTAGCCAGCTTGAACGTCAAAAACGCATGATGCCATGTTTAGGGTTCTTGAACTGCTGAGCTTCGAACCGGGTCTTACAGGCATTTTCAATCGAAACTAACACTACCATTGGATTCGCCATGGCCGATTTAGGGGGGTAGGGTTCCCCTTTTCCATTTATCCGTCGTGTTTTTTCCGTTTCATTTTTCAGGTAGCCGGAGAAGACGACCGGAGCTAGGGCTCCGGCGTCGTTGACTCCACTTGGACCGGCGAGGGATTGTGTGGCGTTATGGCGATCCCTGATTCGTTCACCCATCCAGCGAGGACCCCACCAGGCTGATTGTGCTTTGACTGATCCAGACAGCGACGCGTGTGCCTCTCATGATCACCCGTTTCCATTCCATGACAACAAACGCAAGTTGGCGTAGTGGTAAAGGCTGTCACTGTTCCAAGATGCTCTCTCATGACTTGGGTTCGAACCTCATTGGCACCGGTTTTGATTTTCTTTTTCCAAACTTGCAAACTTTTCCATATTTTCTTATTTTTAATATTTCCATCCTATTTTAATTATTTTCATGATTTTTATTCTGCATTAAAAAATTACCAAAATATAATTTTCTTTTTGCATTTACATTCTAAAAATGTTTATTTAATTTTATAAATTTAAAATATAATTTTGCATGCATATTTATTTTATTTTTATTTTTGCATTTAATTCACTTTTAATTGCATTTTAATTATTAAATCTTACCAAAAAAATCCCAAAAAATTATTTTAGTATATTTATCTTATTTCCAGAATATATTAATTTTCTCATATTAAAATTTGCATTTTTCTAACATTTTTTCTCTTGTTCGATTCATATTGCATTTTCCGATTTTCTCATCGTTTCACAGGTTCTTCCAATTCGGACGTTTCTTTACTATTTTTATTTTATTTTTCAATAATGTAACTGCTCATGGGATGTAATAGTTTAAATTAGGTTTTTATTTTCCGCAAGTTTAAATTATGTATCTGCCCCAAAGCCTTGTAATAGCGTAGGACATTTACCTTTCCGCACTTTACATTCCGCATTTTACTTTCCGCACCCTATAAATTGCTAGTAATTAGGCGTGTATGGCAAGATAACAATGAACATAGCCCACTAATCTTCAAGATAACGTATTCTGAATTCAATACACTTCTTCACACATGCACCCCTTAGGGTAATTCTCTCTCGTTGCCTTTACGAATTCAAATGGTCATGTCCCTCGAACGTAGAGGTATTCTAGCACCGTTGCCTTCCAAACAAATCATCATAGTCCCTTCGATACAAAGATCATAAGACCCACGATGTCGCCTCCGAATACATGATCTTGACCCTCGATTGTCGCCTACGAAAAATGATGATAGTCCCTTCAAATGTGCTAGGATACTACCTACAAGTTGCCTTCTATGACCATCCGATGTCCCTTCGAATGTCCCGCTTACATCCAACGAATGGAGCTACCTACCAACTAATGGTATGGCTAGCGCTATTCTAAAGGAACGAAGTACAAAACGACCAATTCGAGTGGGTAAATAAGTCTTTTAGTTGCTTGCTCTAAACCAAATGCTTTTCACACCACACACTTTTTCAAAGTTCAAATTCTTTTCAAAACAAAACATTTCCGAACACTTTGTATACACTCCTACATGAGTCATTACAAAGTCAAAGCGAAATGCCTCTTTCAAAACATTTTTGTCAAACACACGTAAAGCAATTTTAAAAGTGATCTAGAGCAACTAAGAGCCCGTAGAATAAATCGGATGGAAAGGGTGCTAATACCTTCCCTTTTCATAACCATTCTCCGAACTCGAATCTAACGAAGGTCTTTTTTCATTACTTTTACCTTCCTTAATTGGATAAAATAAAAGTCGGTGGCGACTCTTGCTATCCGCACATTTGGATACAAAATCCTACAAAGTCGGGTTCACCGTATGAATGGCGACTACTGGGAATGATCCTAAAGAGAGAATTGCCTTAGGGATTTCTAGATAACCTTTAATGCTTTCGTTTGAATTGTATGCTTTATCTTTAAGGGTTGCTTGGGTATTATATTGTGGGGATCCTACACCGGATCCGGGTTTCCTTTTAGGTAAGTAGCATTAGATCATCGCGACCGCTAGACGATAACTACGCGGTCAACATGATGGCTACGTTAGCGTGATACTTTGGTTGTCCCGATACTCTTCATTCCCAAGTTGAAGATAGTATTTGGCTTCGTGGTGTCATCAAGCGCTAACTAAACTTTTAGAACCTTAATTGACCCATCTTGGCCATTAGAAGGTAGTGAGATGGCGGCTTTGTGTAGACCGAGGTTGGTTGATACTCGATGCTACGCTCATTGAGATCGACTTTTGGGACATTTTCGATCGACCACTTGGCCGTCGATTGAAATAAGCGCCGAGAAAGATCGATGATGTGAGATTCCTAGAACCGGTTACTATTATAGGACAGGATGAACCAACTCAAACTTTTGGTAGGGTAATCACCTATACCTCATGCAAGCCTTCACCCTAGGCTCATTGTGTGAATTGTTTGTGTGTGCTAAACATGACATCATGACATCATTCGCATTGCATATCATTTCTAACTATTTCAAGGACCTAGGGATTTATCTTTGCTCTGTTTTGTAGGGATTATGGCTTCTAGAAAGACTATCCGAATCAACTTCATGGGTATCCCTTCTCAACTCAAAGAATTGGTTTCAGAAATTCCCGACCATGCTCAGTTCATCAAAAGACATGGTTATCTACTTGATTTGGTTATCTCCGGTTTTGAAGAAGATATGATGCATGTCCTATTCCAGTTCTTTGATCCGAAACACCATTGCTTTACATTTCCAGATTATCAGTTGGTTCCTACCTTGGAAGAATTCTCTAAGTTACTTGGGATACCTATTCTTGACCAAATGCCATTCACCGGTTTGGAAAAGGTTCCTAAGTTCGAAGACATCGCACCCGCCTTACATCTTAAGCGCTCAGATATTGAAGCCAATTGGGAAACTAGAAGTGGAGTTAAAGGTTTACTTGCCAAATTCCTAATTAAGAAAGCCCGAGAATTCCTCAAAGTTATGAGTTTCCATGCATTTGAAAACATTGTTGCCTTGCTAATTTATGGTTTGGTTCTATTTCCTAACTCAGATCAATTCATAGATGTCAATGCCATCAAGTTGTTTCTTACCCGCAATCCAGTGCCTACTTTACTTGGAGATATTCTGCATTCTCTCCACACTCGTACTACTAAGCGACAAGGAACTCTCATGTGTTGTATACCGTTACTTTCAAGGTGGTTTATTTCGCACCTTCCTCCATCAGTTTTGAAGAATGAACAAAGGTTGAGATGGTCTCAAAGGTTGATGTCACTCTCTCATTCAGATATCCGTTGGAGCCTTTTCTCTCAAAAGGACTTCACCTTCATTGAGCGTTGTGGAGAATTCCTTAATGTACCACTACTTGGTATAAGGGGAGGAATTACTTACAACCCTTCTCTAGCTCTACGTCAGTTTGGTTTTTCCCGAAGAGATGGTCCACATGATATGCTTCTCCAAGATGTTGTGTTCGACTACAATCACGATCTCCAGAATTACCGACGAAGGTTTATACATGCTTGGGGCATGGTAAAGAAGATCGATACAAGACTTTGGGGCACCGAACTCCATTCCTTGGGAACCTTACCTCAAATGGGTGCGAGCTCGAGCTCAAAACCTCATGATGCCATTCACTGCTTTACCAAGAATTATGGAACCGGTTGCTATAGGTGACGTACCCTATGCTGTTCTCCATCCTGACATGCCTACTGATTTTGAAGACTTGAAGAGATCCTGGATTCAACTAAAAGAAGAAAAGGGATACCTTTGAAGCTCATTGCTACGCAAGCGAGAAGAAAGTGTTAGAGTTGACAAAGCTACTTCATGAGGAGCGAAGCATCAATGCCTACATCGGCACCAAGAGGAAGCGCCCATGGGAGACTTAGAGCTTTAGGATGTTTTTGTTTTCTTTTATTGCTTTGAACTATCTCTTGTACTTAAAAAGAAAAAGAATAATGAAAAGAGTACTAATAAATGTTTGTTCATTGCTTGTTTAACAAATTTAAATCTCTTAGGTCCTTGAAAACATTGCATTGCATTCGCATAAACATTGCATAGCATAGCATAACATTGCATCACAGGTACATTGGAGATTGGTTTTCTCATTTGCTCGCTATTTATTTTAGCGAAATGGCTCTTGAAGATCACAAAGATCTCCGTGCTCGAATGCTGGCCAGCAGATGTTCACCAACTTGGTCCAAGGCAAGGAAAATTTGAAGAAGCTCATCAACAAGAAGAAGAAGGTTGTTGGTCTCCTCAACATGGGTAGACGTTTCAAAGGGGGTCCTAAGGTGGTCAGCCGTATTGAGCTCTCTGAAGGAAGTGTCCATACCGAGGAGTACCAAGGGTGATGAAGGTGAGCAGCGTGAGCCAAAGAAAGGAGGAGAGGATCATTCTGATTATAGCCAACACTCTGATGAAGATGACAAGTACAAGCAACTTGAAGACCGTCTGAATGCTGTGGAAAACTTGAAAATGTCCGGGTTGAATTTTGATGATCTAAGTCTTGTTCCTGGTGTTGTGATTCCTCCCAAGTTCAAAGTTCCAACTTTTGCCAAGTATGATGGCATGTCTTGCCCAAAGCTGCATTTGAAGTCCTATGTCCAGAAGATCAATCCCCACACTGATGACAAAAAGTTGTGGATGCACTATTTTCAGGAGAGTTTGTCCGGAACCCAGTTGGAATGGTACTATCAGCTAGAGAATGACCGTATCCGTACTTGGAGTGACTTGGCTGATGCTTTCTCGATGAGTACAATGTGAATTGACACCCACCGCATGCAACTACAAAGCATGTCTATGGGTCGTGACGAGAAGTTCAAGGAGTATGCTCGAAATGGAGAGATCTAGAGAGAGTTCAACCACCCTTGTCCAATAGGGAGTTGGTTGATATGTTTATGGGAACACCGACAGTCCGTTCTTCAATCATCCGATTGGAAATTCTTCATCCGGATTCACCGAGTGATATTGACAAAGCGAGCGCATGAAGTCGGTATCAAGAGTGGGAAGATCCATGTAGAGTCATCTTCAAATGCGTAAAGAAATCTTTTGGTGGTAAGAAAGAAGCCAATGTGTATGGTCGAAAAGCCGAGCCAAGACCCGCTCAATGCGGGGCAGTTGTGATCTCCAATCCTACATCATCACAACCTCGAGACAACGCAGCGTAACGCGCCACGAAGACATTACGAAGATCAACATGCCTTTGTCGCAAGCCTTGCAACACATGTTGAACGCAGAGTGATAACCTTGAGGGATCCTCCTCAGAATGTCAACACTTCCTCTCCGAAGTATAATCCTAATGCTAAGTGTGCTTACCATTCCAATAGCCCGTGACATGACATCGACAATTGTTGGGCTCAAGAACAAGATTCGGATATGATTGAAGCTAAGCGATTGACCCTCCGCTGAGACCGAATGTGATCAATGCGCCTATGCCTAACCATGACAAGAATTCCAATGCTGTTGGTGACGATACTTATGTTTTCAACATAGATGACTTGACCATCCCTCTGATGACTGTTAAGAAGAATTTGTTGCAAGCGGTGTCAACCGTGATGTCCAGAATTGTCGTTGGTGCCCATCCGCCCGATGGTTGTGCTTGGTTGAGAAGACGGTTCGGCATGATGGACAACCGTGAGATACTATTTATGAAACCACCGTGCGTCGTGTGAAGAAATGTCTAAGTTGAAGATCGACAATGCGAGCGAAACGGTACCATCTGTGTGGGATACCTTGGGGCAGCCAAGTGGAAAGTATGATTACATGGTGAAGTACACGCCCCGATAGTTACAAGATTCCTATTGAAGATGTTAAAGCGACCGGATGGGGTGACGATTTCCCGTAAGATTATGCCGATGTTAACACAATAAGGATTTCCTCACGATCCCGTGCCTAGGTGGCACCTCTCATTATCACTTCTCCAAGACCTGTTCCATATTCCTCTGACAAGGCTATCCCTTGGAATTATGGAGCTGATGTTTACTATCATGGCATCAAGCAAGACCCTCTGACAATTGAAGATCTTACCATTGGAGCTTCTATTCCTGACATCGACAACATCACCGGATCCAGTAAAGTGACCAGAACCGGAAGGGTATTCTCTCCAGAGATCTCTCCTCCAAAAGACACTGCGACTCCACCGCATTCCGCCTACTCCACCAATATCCCCAGCTAGAGGGAAAGAATCAGTGGCTCCTCCTGCTCAACCAGAAGTACCAAAGGAAGTTACTAAAGACACCTCCAAACAAGAAATGGAGGAAATTCTGAAGATTATCAAGAAGAGTGATTACAATGTTGTGGAACAGTTAGGACAGACTCCGTCCAAGATTTCCATGCTCGCTTTGCTCTTGTGCTCCGAGGCTCATGCTAATGCCTTGGTGAAGTTTCAAGAATGCTCATGTGCCGCAAGACACTACCACCGACCATTCAAGTTTGTATTGCTAGCCTGGCGCCAACAACGGCCTAGGCTTCTCGATGCTAATTTGACTCTGAAAGAAACACAACAAAGCCTTGCACATCTCTCGTTGAATGCAAGGGCACTACATCTCATGTTTTGTTGACACCGTTCGCTTTGAATATCCTTCCAAGATCGCTTTTGATCGACTTGATGTCGAAGGGTTGGTTCGAGACCCGTGACATTATCGTGAGAGCTTTTGATGGTTCTAAGCGACGTGCTTGAGAGCTCACTCACTGTTAAAGTCGGTTCCCACTTTTGATTCCACTCTTTGTCATGGACATCCGTCCACTTATTCTTGCCTACTTGGACGCCTGGATACATGGGCAAGCGTCATACTCTACCTTGCATCGGTGAAATACCCGGTGAAAGGGAAGGTTGTCACAAGATGTGGTGAAGAAGAGTATATGGTCACCATCTACGTCATTCCGATACCTCGAGATGGAAGGAGAATTCTTTGAGACTCCGTCAAGCTTTTGAAACAATCCCGAATCGTGCCTGACTCCACCACTCCCGAGTTACGCAAGCTCCGCCTAGGATGGCCTCACCGAAAGATGCTCAAGCCACCGTTGAACAAGGAGGTAGTGCTATTTGGGGTCGCTCCCGATCTCCCTTTCAAACCGACAAGATGGTTTAGGCTTCACCATCAAGGGTCAAGATGATACGCCGCGAACGTGCCGGCCAACTTCCCTTCCGCATCAGCCAGAGTGGAATCCATGCTATAGAAGACGACGACAACGGCTTCGACATCATCAAGTGGATCTTCCCGACTCGAACATGGGCTCAAGAATTGGAAGACCAAGACGTCATACCAATCTCCTTTAGTCGAGTAATTGCTCTTGTTATGTTTTGCGATTTCTTTATGTTTTGAACAATAAACTTTGAAAGCCTAGTGCCTTGCCCGGGCATCATGGCTCATTTTGAGGGTTATTATCTTGTTTGCGTATTTTCATTCAATAAATTCGGGCTTTTGCATTCAATTGTTTGTTTTCTTTTACTTTATCACCCCTTCAAAAGCTATGTGTTTTTACACACACCCACGTGATACATCGCAGAATCTCGAATCTAATAAATGCTATGCTAGTGCTAAATATGACTTCGATAATCCGATCTACCAAGCCAAGACGAAGTGAGGAAGATTGTGAAGTGCCGGAGAACTTGCCGCTACAGCAGGAAGAGCAAGTTATACACCCACGAAGAGCAAGTTGAGGTTGTGAATTTGGGTACTAACGAAGAGAAAAGAGATCAAGATAGGAGCGGGTCTTGAGAAGTGTTAAAGAAAGGTTGGTTCGCTACGAGACCATGTTGAGGTTTTTGCTTGGTCATACGAAGACATGCCGGTTTAGACATTGACATCGTGGTACACCGATTGCCGACAAAAGAAGGTTTTCCCGGTGAAAAAGGTCTGTCGATGCGTCCCGAGATGTCGAGAAAATCAAAGCAAGTTATGAAGCGCTCAACGCCGGTTTCTTAGTCACCTCTTATCCACATGGGTTGCAAATGTGGTACCCGTACCTAAGAAGGATGGCAAGGTACGAATGTGTGGATTACGAGATCCGAACAAAGCGAGTCCGAAAGACGATTTCCCACTTCCTCATATTGATGTTTCGTTGACAATACCGCCAAGATAAGGTTTTCTCCTTCATGGATGGTTTCTCCGGTTACAATCGATCAAAATGGCTCAAGACATGGAAAAGACTACTTTTGTTACACGGGGCACTTTCGCTACAAGGTTATGCCGTTCGGATCGAAGAACGCAGCGCCACTTATCGCTATGGTGGCATTATTTCATGACATGAT
Source organism: Vicia sativa (assembly GCA_021764765.1). Taxonomy (NCBI): domain Eukaryota; kingdom Viridiplantae; phylum Streptophyta; class Magnoliopsida; order Fabales; family Fabaceae; genus Vicia; species Vicia sativa. Next base: position 202,170,644 of record CM038796.1, read on the forward strand.
TCATCACGAGATAGAGGTCTATGTTGACGACATGATAGCTCGATCACGCATCAAGAAGAACATCTTGATCATTTGCGTAAACTCTTTGATGATTGAAGAAGTATAGATGAGACTTAATCCCAACAAGTGCACCTTTGAGTCGATCCGAAAACTCCTAGGGTTTGTAGTCGTGGAAGAGGTATTGAGGTTGACCGCCAAGGTTAAAGCTATTCAAGAGATGCCAACTCCCCGCACCGAGAAAGAAGTCAGAGGTTTCTTGGGCCGATTGAACTACATTGCCAGATTCATTGCACACCTAACTGCTACCTGTGAGCCAATCTTCAAGTTACTTAAGAAAGATCAAGTGGTGGAATGGAATGACGATTGCCAGAACGCTTTTGACAAAATCAAGGAGTACCTTCAGAATCCTCCTATTCGATGCCGCAAGGAAGACCTCTCATCATGTACTTGACAAAGTGTTAGAGAACTCAATAGTGTGTTGGGCAACATGACGAGTCGGTCGAAAAGAGCACGCAATATACTACCTTAGCAAAAGTTTACCGACGTGAAACAAGATACTCACAATGAGAAAACTTGCAACGCTTTGGCTGTCACGACTAAGAAGATATGTTGACTCACACTACTTTGTTGATTTCAAGATGGATCCGATAAAATACATATTTGAGAAACCAACTCTTCTCCTTATCGGCCTAAGATGAATGGCGATGGAAGCCGCCAACAAGAACATTAAGAAGATTATACGTAAGATGACCGTGACTTACAAAGATTGGCATGAGATGTTACCATTTGCTCTCCATGGTTATCGCACCACAAGACGAACATCCACAGGGCAACCCCTTCTCGTGATAACGGTATGGAAGCCGTCTTACCCATCGAGGTTCGGATACCCTCAACTAGAGTCCTCCAGAGGCGAGTTAGGCGAAGACGATTGGGTTCTTCGCCTTGACCGATCAACTTGATTGATGAGAACGACTCGCATCCATCCGCCATGGATGATTTATCGAAACGAATGATCAAAGCATTTAGCAAGAAGGTCAAGCACCGAGTCCACCAAGTCGGTGATCTAGTAGTCAAGCGCATCATTCTTCCACAAGGTGATCCTGTGGGCAAATGGACTCCCACCCATGAGGGACCGTTTGTAGTCAAGAGTGTTTTCCTGGAGCTATGATACTTAGCACCATGGATGGTGAAGACTTCCCACACCGTGAACGCAGACATAGTCAAAAATACTACGATAAAAGAGACCCGCTAGGTTGACCCTAGGCAAAAATAAGATCCTCTGGCGAACCAAAAGGTTCGGGCAAAATTAAGGATATATACAAAACATGTACACCGCAAGTCGAAAACCCGAAAAGGCGGCTTGGGCAAAAAGGGTATCCGTAGACGAAAACCCGAAAGGCGGTCTAGGCAAAAGTTAGGGATTTGAGCGTCGACTATGTCTCTTCCGGATCACCGCCTGCACTACTATCAAGATTCAAGATTCAAATGGCGAAGATCGCCTACTCACTTTCTCGATGCAAGGAGATGAGATAGTCGAAATATATGAGTACTAGCATAGTTGGAACTTAACGAGATTGTTTCCGCATAGCTTTTTACCTTTCTTGTGTACAAACTACTTGGCCATACGCCACCTTTCAAATAAATACAAGTTCTTTCTCTTTACAATCTTTGTTGTTGTCGTTTGCAATAAGTCCAACGTTTGTTTTGAATGACGATACGCATTTGACAATAAGAATCTAATCACAAACATACGAAAAGCGAACATACAAAAGTACTTACTACAGGTTCCAGGAATTGGGGATGACGATGAAAGTCACCAAATAGTTCCCCGCAGAGCATAAAGGTGTCACTCACAACACACCTTCCCCAGCAGAGTATATGTTAATTCACGAGCAGTGATTCCACTCAACCGAGCAATGTTACATCAGTCTCCAAGCAGTAACACCTCATCCCTAGTCAAGGTATTCATCCCCAGTGGACGTGTCTCAATCCTCCCCCTTCTCCCCGGCAGCAGTATCCAGACTCGAAACTTGGTCAGATAGTGCATCGGAGGAAACATACACCTTTTATTCCCCAGCCAGAGATTACAACGGACTCCAGACTCTTCTAGCCGGTCTCAAGAACCATCAAATGCTCTCCAATGAGATCTACACGGAATCCCAGAGAGCGTCTCCTAAATTTCCTTAGCAGGATCTACATACAAGGTCCCCAACAGATCGCCTCCCAGACTCTCCCCAGCAGGGTCTATGAGATCTCCAACCACGAGCTTCTCAAATCTCTACCTTCCTCAACAATGTCTAGGCCCAAGACTTGGTCAGATAGTGCATCGGAGGAATCCAGGATATCTTTCTTCTCCTTCAAAAGCGGGGTTCTCACCTACACAATTCCCCAGCAGAGTCGAAATCTTCAAAGTAATATCCGCATCTTCTGCAAGATGGATATGTTTTGAAATATCACAACATTCATCATCCATACATTTCTCATGAAATCATACTTCATGCATATGTCATTCATATACACTGTCATGCATCATACTTTGCATAAAACTAACCAAATTTTCTATCAAAATTCTCTTGTTTTCTCCAAAACAGGTAACAGTCACTTCCGACGCAAATAGGTCCAGGATTAAGCCCCGAGCCGACGGGAAAACTATCTGAAAGACCGCCTTTGACGACTGGTCCAGGATTAAGCCCCGAATCGACGGGAAAACTATCTGAAAGACCGCCTTTGGTTGTCCTCCGACGACTGGTCCAGGATTAAGCCCCGAACCGACGGGAAAACTATCCGAAAGACCACCCGGTTATCCTCCGATACGTGCAATGGATCAACACCGATGCACAACAGGAAGCTATCCACATTTTGCCAACTACAATCTCCTCGGAGTAATCAACACGAAGATTTATTCGATTCCTTATGATCAACAGAACTACGAGTCTAGCGACGACTCGGTTGCCTTGGATGGCATCTTAAGCCCATCTCCGACTACTTGTCAACATTTCTTCACTTCGCATATATGGTTAAAAATCAATACGACCAATAACTTCATTCAAAGTGAACACGAAGTCTAACGACGACCCTCGGATGGCATCTTAAGCCCATCTCAATACTCTTTCGAAACATCTACAGAGCTGGCTCCTCCTCAATAATCCCGAGCCTCCTCCCTCCCAAAGATCGATCTTCCGGATGGCATCTTAAGCCCATCTCCGCCGCCTCCTATTAGCAACCTCGAGTCTAGCGTACGACTGCTCCCCAAGTCTCCAACTTCTCCAAACGGCATCTGTAAGCCTTCTCGCATCATCACCAACCGAGTGCAAATTTTGTGTAGTGTTCAATCATCTTCACCTCCGGTCACGAAAGACAAGCATGTCAATCTAACCCTCCAGTACAAGAAGATTGAACAGGGGCAGCTGTCATACCCCAAAATTTGCCCTCCATCTATTCAAAAGATTTCATACATCCCTACTCAAGGATTCCTCAAGAGTTGATCAGACAAACTCTCTCCTAGACAATCCACCCAAACTAGGGTTTGGTATCTCTCAAGTCAAGATGGATTTCCAACATCTCCAATGGTCTTCATGCCTCCTCATATGCTTCAAAGATTCTCCATGTCAAGTTTCAAGCTTCACAAGTCAAGTTTCCTCAGGCAATTGCTCAGATGGTTGAAAATCGAGTGTATGAGACAAAAGTCAACTGTGGTCAACATACAACAAAACTTCGATTTTTGGTCAACATCCTCATTTTGAAGTTACATTCATCATTTGATCAAGGGTTGATCATGATTCATCAAGAAAACTCAAGATTTGCTCAAAAGTCAAACTTTCTAAATTAGGGTTTCTAGGTGAAAAGTCAATGAACTTTGACCGATCATAACTTTCTCATACTTTCTCGTAAATTTTTCCACCACCTCTTGTTTTGAAGGAAATTCAATTCTCTACAACTTCATGTCTCACAAGAATGTCCAAAAATGCTTCATTTGAGAGGTATAGCTCAAAACATTACTGTGTCATTTTCAAAGTCAACAAAAGTCAACTTTTGATTTGAAGATATATTGAGCATGGTAACTCCAATTGAGATGAAACCAAAGACATTGGTTAGAGGACTCTTAGAGCTTTCCAAAAAGTCCAAGAACACTCAAAAATGTGGAAAATTGAGCAAGATACACTGTTCAAAAGTTGGGCAATTTTGGACAATTGCACAAAAGGACATTTTGGTCAAAATGCAAAATTTTCCAAATGGGCCTATAATCTTTTGATCCAAACTTGTTCATGACAATATTCTTGACCCATAAATGCTTGGAATTGGTAATTTTCTATTTTTATGATTTATATTTGAATTTTATAACATTTAATTCAAAAATAAATTGTATAAAATATGAAAATTCAATGTTTTTTCAAAAGGGCTGATTTTATATCTTCCTTAATGCCCAAGAAAGCCCACAACAATTGCCAAATTCGTGCTAAGCCTTTACATGGAAGGAAAATCAATTTTTTTTCCAAAATTTGATTTGTTTTAAATGGAAAATATTTGCACATTGATCATGGAATCTTTTTTTCACTCTTATTGCTCTCCAATTCTCTCCTATAAATATCAAGCATTGCAGCCAGCACATGACACGAACCCTAACCTAAAAACAAACCCAAACTCTTGCAAATTTTTTCAAGAATTGGAGAAAATCGTGTTTGAATTTCCAGCAGGTTTCAGCCTCCAAACATCATTCCATCGTGCTCAATGGGTAGGTTTGAGTAAGAATGCACCATTGCCTTTGATTAAATCGTCCAGAATCGCTGCATATACATACATACATATTCAACTTTTCTTGCTTTTTGCATTTGATTATTCTGCTTGTGTTAATTGTTTCTAATGCCTTTAATGTGTTCATGAGGTTCATTATGCATGATCTGGGCCATCGTTAGCCAGCTTGAACGTCAAAAACGCATGATGCCATGTTTAGGGTTCTTGAACTGCTGAGCTTCGAACCGGGTCTTACAGGCATTTTCAATCGAAACTAACACTACCATTGGATTCGCCATGGCCGATTTAGGGGGGTAGGGTTCCCCTTTTCCATTTATCCGTCGTGTTTTTTCCGTTTCATTTTTCAGGTAGCCGGAGAAGACGACCGGAGCTAGGGCTCCGGCGTCGTTGACTCCACTTGGACCGGCGAGGGATTGTGTGGCGTTATGGCGATCCCTGATTCGTTCACCCATCCAGCAAGGACCCCACCAGGCTGATTGTGCTTTGACTGATCCAGACAGCGACGCGTGTGCCTCTCATGATCACCCGTTTCCATTCCATGACAACAAACGCAAGCTGGCGTAGTGGTAAAAGCTGTCACTGTTCCAAGATGCTCTCTCATGACCTGGGTTCGAACCTCATTGGCACCGGTTTTGATTTTCTTTTTCCAAACTTGCAAACTTTTCCATATTTTCTTATTTTTAATATTTCCATCCTATTTTAATTATTTTCATGATTTTTATTCTGCATTAAAAAATTACCAAAATATAATTTTCTTTTTGCATTTACATTCTAAAAATGTTTATTTAATTTTATAAATTTAAAAATATAATTTTTGCATGCATATTTATTTTATTTTTATTTTTGCATTTAATTCACTTTTAATTGCATTTTAATTATTAAATCTTACCAAAAAAATCCCAAAAAATTATTTTAGTATATTTATCTTATTTCCAGCATATATTAATTTTCTCATATTAAAATTTGCATTTTTCTAACATTTTTTCTCTTGTTCGATTCATATTGCATTTTCCGATTTTCTCATCGTTTCACAGGTTCTTCCAATTCGGACGTTTCTTTACTATTTTCATTTTATTTTTCAATAATGTAACTGCTCATGGGATGTAATAGTTTAAATTAGGTTTTTATTTTCCGCAAGTTTAAATTATGTATCTGCCCCAAAGCCTTGTAATAGCGTAGGACATTTACCTTTCCGCACTTTACATTCCGCATTTTACTTTCCGCACCCTATAAATTGCTAGTAATTAGGCGTGTATGGCAAGATAACAATGAACATAGCCCACTAATCTTCAAGATAACGTATTCTGAATTCAATACACTTCTTCACACATGCACCCCTTAGGGTAATTCTCTCTCGTTGCCTTTACGAATTCAAATGGTCATGTCCCTCGAACGTAGAGGTATTCTAGCACCGTTGTCTTCCAAACAAATCATCATAGTCCCTTCGATACAAAGATCATAAGACCCACGATGTCGCCTCCGAATACATGATCTTGACCCTCGATTATCGCCTACGAAAAATGATGATAGTCCCTTCAAATGTGCTAGGATACTACCTACAAGTTGCCTTCTATGACCATCCGATGTCCCTTCGAATGTCCCGCTTACATCCAACGAATGGAGCTACCTACCAACTAATGGTATGGCTAGCGCTATTCTAAAGGAACGTAGAAGTACAAAAACGACCAATTCTGAGTGGGTAAATAAGTCTTTTAGTTGCTTGCTCTAAACCAAATGCTTTTCACACCACACACTTTTTTCAAAGTTCAAATTCTTTTCAAAACAAAAACATTTCCGAACACTTTGTATACACTCCTACATGAGTCATTACAAAGTCAAAGCGAAATGCCTCTTTCAAAACATTTTTGTCAAACACACAGAAAGCAATTTTAAAAAGTGATCTAGAGCAACTAAGAGCCCGTAGAATAAACTGCGGATGGAAAGGGGTGCTAATACCTTCCCTTTTCATAACCATTCTCCGAACTCTAATCTAACGAAGGTCTTTTTCTTACTTTTACCTTCCCTTAATTGGATAAAAATAAAAGTCGGTGGTGACTTGCTATCCGCACATTTGGATACAAAAATCCTACAAAGTCAGTTCACCGTATTACAGTTGGTTCAGTTGATTGGCAGCAATTTTGGTAAAACATTCTGCTCAGAAAAATGCCATGAAGTAAACACCAGTTTTACGAAGATGTCACAGCAGATGTCCTGATATGTGAAACTGACTGAACTGGTTTTAAGTTCATATAGTTTATGAGTCAGTTTGTTTTTAATTGTATGCTTAGATTAAGAAAGCATTGGAACAATCTTCATTAATACTATTGGAGAGCTTTTGTCCTACTTTCATGGAGAAAGATCAGGAATCGTAGAAGACTAAAGAGTGAAGCAACCCTAGCTGCTGTCATACTATAAATAGGTTGTTAACCCTGTTTTTCAGAGTTGGCAATTCCAAAAGAAATTAAGCATATTATTTTCATTGTTGGTTGTTAGTTATGTTGGTTGTTCATTGTGAGCCTCTCTAGTATTGTTTGATACTTGAGTAGGACGTTAGTAGAGTTGTAATTTGTTAATCATCATAAGCTTTGAAGCAAGGATGATTATGTGTCTTTGAGGAGTGTCTTCAATATTTGTCTTTGTTAATTGTCACCGCGAGTGGGGAGTGAGCAGAGGTTCTCATATCTAGGATAGGTTTCTTAGGTAGAAGGGTCATTGGATAGTGATTAAGTGAGGAGTGTAAACATGAAAGTTTAACTCTGAATTAATACTTCTAATAGTGGACTTCATCCCTGGCTTGGTAGCCCCCAGACGTAGGTTGGTTAGAACTGAACTGGGTAAACAACTCTCTATGTTATTTAGTTTTTTTTCTTTAAAATTTTGCATTATTAGTTGTTCATATAACAGATATTAGTTTCGTGACATCATCTTCGACATCTCATATCTGATACTAGAATTTCAATTTAGCTCATGTCAACTTTTACCTACTTAATAAAATAGTTTCAAAAGATTTAGTAATCGGTCTACCAAAATTAAAATTTTCAAAAGACCATCTATGTGATGCATGTCAAAAGGGTAAACAAACAAGGGTCTCTTTTAAATCTAAGAATGATGTTTCAACATCAAGGCCACTTGAGATCCTTCACATGGATTTGTTTGGTACTTCGCGGACTAAAAGCATAGGTGGTAATTCCATGGTTTCTTAATTGTAGATGATTACTCTAGATTTTTTTGGACTATTTTCTTAAGTAGCAAGGATGAAACACTCTCGGCTTTCACACATTTTGCTAAGATAGCTCAAAATAAAATGAATTAAAAACTAGTTGTTATTCGAAGCGATCATGGAAGTAAATTTGAAAACCACATTTTTGAAGAATATTGTGATAAATTTGGAATTGAACATAACTTTTCAATTCCTAGAATTTTGCAACAAAATGGTGTTGTGGAGCGGAAAATCGTATTTTAGCGGAGTTGGCAAGAACAAATCTCAATGATTGTGGTCTACCAAAATACTTTTGGGCTGATGCTATTAGCACGACATGTTATGTCTTGAATAGGATCATAATACTTCCAATTCTTGGCAAAACTCCCTATGAACTTTTAAAAGGTAGAAAATCAAATTTATCACATCTTCATGTCTTTGGATGTAAATTTTTTGTGTTAAACAATGGAAAAGATAATCTTGGAAAATTTGACGCGAAAGCCCATGAAGGTATTTTTCTTGGATACTCTCAATTTAGTAAAGCATATAGAGTTTATAACAAAATATTGCTTATTGTTGAAGAGGCCGTTCATGTTACCTTTGACGAGTCCTCCCCAAGTAGTGTTGGGAAATGTAGTTCTTTTCATGGCGTAGGTGCATCTACAGAAGACATACTAAATGACACCGATAAAGGAGTTGATCAACCTAAAAATGGTGGAAATTGATAAGGATGATGATATCACTCAAGAAAACAAATATGATGAAGGCCAAGAAGAAACTAATGATCTTCATTTGGAATGAAAAACCTCCAAATATCATCCACTTGACAATATTATAGTTGATATCACAAAAGGGGTAACAACTAGCTCTAAAATAAATAGTCTTTGTTGTCATCATGCTTATGTATCACAAGTTAAACCTACAAACACAAATAATGGCTTACTTGATGGGAATTGGATTATGACCATGCAAGAAGAATTAAATCAATTTGAAATAAATGACGTTTGTGATATTGTTCCTCATCCTTCAAATCATCACATCATAGGAACTCGATGGTTTTTTAGTAATAATCTTGATGAGCATGGTGTGATAACAAGATATAAGGCCCGTATCGTGGCTCAAGGGTATAACCAAGAGGAGGACATTGACTATAAGGAGACTTATGCTCTGGTGGCCCGACTTGAGGCTATATGTCTTTTATTAGCTTATGCTTGTTCTAAGAACTTCAAATTATTTCAAATAGGCGTAAAAAGTACAATTCTTAACGGATACATAAGTGAAGAAGTATATGTTTTTCAACCTCCCGGTTTTGAAAATGATGAGTTTCCTAATCATGTTTTCAAGCTAAAACATGCAATGTACAGTCTTAAACAAGCCCCTAGAGCATGTTATGACCAACTTAGAAATTTTTTGCTTGAACAAGGATACTCTAGAGGGAAAGTTGACACTATTCTCTTTATTAAAAGTCAAGGAAATCATATTTTACTAGTTCAAATTTATGTAGATGACATCATTTTTGGATCTACTAATATGCATCTTGTCAAGGAGTTCTCTAAGCTTATGTAGGAAGAATTTGAGATGAGCTTAATGAGGGAGTTGAATTACTTTCTCGGGCTACAAATCGAACAACTCGATAAAGGAACATTTGTGTGTCATACTAAGTATTGCCTCAATTTTCCTAAGAGATTCGGTATGGATAGTGCTAGGGAAATTGGCACTCCCATGGCAACAAACAGTAACTTGGATAGATATGACGAAGGTAATGATGTTGAAGTAAAAAGGTATAGCAGTATGATTGGTTCTCTTATTTATCTTACAACATCTCTATCCGAAGTCATGTTTAGTGTTTGTATGTGCGCACAATATCAAATTGTTCCCCAGGAATCTCACCTAAAATCCGTAAAATGAATCTTTAGATACCTCATTAGCACATCTAAATTCAGGCTTTGGTATTCCAACGGAAACAATTGTACTTTGGTTGGTTATTTTGATTCTGACTTTATCAGTTGCAAATTGGATAAGAAGAGTACTAGTGGAACTTGTCACTTGTTTGCAAAATCCTTGGTAAGTTGGCGTAATAAAAAACAAGTTTTTGTTGCTTTGTCAACTGTTGAGGCAGAATACGTGGCAGACGGAAGTTGTTGTGCTCAAATCTTGTGGCTCAAACAACAATTATTGGACTTTGACATTAAACTATTATGCATTTCTATCATGTGCGACAACACTAGTATATATATATATATATATATATATATATATATATATATATATATATATATATATATATATATATATATATATATATATATATATATATATATATATATATATATATATAACCAAAATTCTTGTGCTACGTTTAAGGACTAAACACATTGAGATATGTCACCACTTTCTTTGTGATCATGTTTAAAAATGGGATGTTGCATTTGAACATGTTGATATTAAAAATCAACTTGCCGATATTTTCATAAACCACTCGCAACCGACCCATTTGTCAATGTACGTGGGTAATTGGGGATAATTGACATCTCAAATATTGCATAGTTCTATCTTGTTACTTTCACTTTAAGTATTTAATCTAACTATGTGTTTGAGCGTGTTACATTTTGTGAGTGCAACTTCCAATCCTTCAAAGAGTGAGGTAATTTCGTTTCAATTTCTCCTTGAACGTAAGTTTTTCCTTAACGCATATGTCTAGGTTACTTCTAAAAATGCTTGATATACTTTTAAATGATGAAAACCATGGATGTTCATTCCTAATTTTTTTCTTATTAATAACCATTGTGTGTTCTTGATCTATATATTTACAATGACTTCATGTTTCCAAACTATAAATACTCATTTATACATCATTCTAAACTTGATGGTACCTTAAAACTAGCCTACATTTCCTCTTCTTCTTCAACCTTCCAATCTATGCATACACACAAATATTACATTATGATGATGTTCTGTCGGGGTGCCATCTAGACGAAGAATTGTAGATTTCCAAATGGTTTGGATTGAGATTTGTAGGGGTCTTCATCCGGGAAAACCATCAGGTTTTTCCTCCAAAATCTTTTGTTGAATTGGGGGTTTTCATGCAAGATCGTTCGAGAAGGAATCATCTTTGTGAATAAACCTGTAGTGTTTGAAATATTTGCAAGGAACCTTGGAGTGTTTGAATTTTTTTCAAGGAAGTAGCAAGAATTGGATGATAGAATCGGTGATCTTGTGTTGATAGATTGAAATCGGATTTACTCGAGTGAAATCCTCTTGGGGTGTTTGAAATATTTGCAAGGGTCCTTGAAGTGTTTGAAATATTTTCAAGGAAGTAGCTTAAGCGGTGAATAGGTTGCATCTATCAGTTGATTTGGGCTTGCTTAAGATCAAAGGTTGGAAGAAGTTACATCAACATCAATTGGAGAATTTGTATTGTTGTTTTAACTCTTCCTTTGTATTAAACAATTTTGCATATTAGAATTATTATAATTTCAATTGGAATTAGACACAAATGTATCCACGCGTGAGGACGATAGTTGGGAACTGCGTAAACAAATTCCCGTGTCTTTTACTTTTCCGCTTTTACTTGTTTTAAAGTTTCATAAATCGTTTAACAAATAGCATTGTGCTAGCAATTGAATTGTAAGAATTTTCCTCTTTGAATCTGTTTTTGAAATAGGTGTGGATATAATTTATAATCACTTTTGATTATAAGTGGTTTTGTATATCAACACCACTCAAGGAAATATTCTGAAAATTCACTTGCACACCAAGTGTTTGATAAAACAATCAAGTTAGTTCTTTGATTATTTAGCCTTGGAAATAGTATTACAAAGTTATTTTGTTCAAACAATAAATAAGTGACTTGTTGAATTTAGTTTGGTTTATCAATTATCGATTATCATTCCATTGACTACTACTTAATTGAATAGCATATCCGAGTTTCCAATAAGTTGATTTTAGACGACTTATCCAGAATTGCTTCTGCGTTAAATTTTTTTGAAAACAAATAAAATTCTAGATTTGTGTCTAGAATAATTTTTGTGTCTCTATATACGCGCTATCATCTAACATTCGAGACATCCTAGACCCCCTAAAGACCTCAAACAATGACATATATGAAGAGTTAACGTCCAATGAGACTTTGACCCTTGGCAGAACTTCTCCAAATCTTTGTGTCACTGCCGTAACCATGTCTTAAATGACCATGTGATGCTAGACGAGGAAAAACTAACTCGTACATATATGGCTTGGTACAAATCAGTTGGATTTGGGTTTCGCTTCGAAGATACATATTTATACGACCCTCGCCAAGTCACTTACACATAAAAAGCTTCAACATCTAACCCCCAGAAAATTATGAGACCCATGCTCACAACCTCCTACCCAACAAAGCTACCAACCCACAAATAGGCAAACATACGACCCAAACATGTCATCCACGCAACCATAATACTAGGAGCATGCCCAATACCATCGTCAATAAGATGGTCATTATCAACACACCCAACATCCAGATGCCCCAAATAGATCGTCACACCATAACCACCATAGCCAAAGCACTCAGCGACCATATAACACCAATCCTTCCTTATACCATAGCCAAAAAGCCCAAACATCACAAAACCAACACATGCAATATGGTTATCAAACACATCAACACACATTTCAATCTTTCACAAATGAATCGTTCACACCAATGTCACCCTTCAATCGTCCCGACCACATTCCCATAACCCGAACACATCCAAACTATTCTGACATGGGTTACAGACTCAGTTACGGCAGCACATCATTACATAATATGTATTCTTAGAAATGCAATAACTTATTAGGGAATTTACTGATGCTGATGTTCCTGGGACCTCAAATCCTCAAACACCCGTGGTGAATGAACAACGTGAGCTAGGGCCACGAATTAGGATACTTAGGGGGTGTGGAACTGATGGTCGGTATGATCAACCTGGTCAACATCATTAGCGCTTTTATTGTTTTCGTGTATAATCGTATCTTGAATTTAATATTAATATTTCTATTTCTACTATAATACAAACTATCAATTATTAAAGAAAAAAAATCACAACGCACACTGGTGTTAGATCAATTGGAGCCTCCCTATAAAAATTGTACATAAGCGCCAATTGGATTGACAATACCTATTGCGCATGTGTCAATCCAATTGACGCCTCCTCTTAACCTTTAGGTGCAGTCGTCAATTGGACCAACACCAATGATAATAATTTTTTTAAGTGGGATATATTGAAAAATTGAATTATTTGAGTAAAAAATTATATTTTATACTATAATTTAACCATACTCAATTTAAAGATGAAATTACCAAGACGGTCTTTTAGGTCTTTAATGTTGGAGAAATTTCTAAAATATTTAAAAAATAATGATTAAGTGGATTTGATGAAATTTTAGATCACAATTAATGTGTTGGTGTATTGGTTTTGATTTTGAATGAATAATCAAAGTGTAGTGGGTTACCACCGAACCAATGCCTCATCTGGACTCTATTTTTGAACAAATATGTACATAATAATTGGAAACAGTCAGAAATTCATAAGTTATTTCCCTTCACCAATTGATATGAATTTCTCTATAAATAGAGGTATTCTTTAGACATGAAGACATACGAAAAACACCGAAAATAATATTTTCGATCAAATTATATCTAAGTCATTCTTTATTTTTCTAATGCACGGGAATTAATGAAAAAATTTTATTTAATAAAATATCGTTGATCGATATGCTTAATATGAATATGCAATTAATGTTAAGGTTTCCAAAATATCTTAGATATAAACACACGCTTTGAAATTTATTTTGTTCTATTTTCATAATACCATTTTTATCTTCTTCTTAATCATATTTTGCAGGAGATATCCAACACATCTAACATTTAAAAACATATAACTTTTACTTAACAAAAGTATTAAAGTTTATTATTTTCAAAATTTAAATTAATATTTTTTATACAATAAAATTAATATTATTTTAATAAGGATTAGATCAATTGGATTTATCATTAATTAAAATAAATATTAAACAAAAAATATCATTAATCTTTTAAATAATTTCTATTCTAAAATATGTGAAAGTAACATTTTAAAATTAAAATTTAAAAAAAATTTCTAAAATAATACGATAGAGATTGCAAGAAAAAAGACGTCTTTAACTATGTATTAGACGAAATTGATCCATTGCATTCGTCAAGTTCACGCATTCACGTATTTGAGCTTTTAATAACCGTTTGATCAATATCTAATGATTTAGAATAATACGTATTTTAATTTTATATTTTAAAATAAAATCAAATTTAAATTTATCGTTATCGAACAAATTAATACCCTAAATACATGAATGCTTTGTTTCACAAGTGCATGGATGGAAACTCAATCTGTATTAGACCTCTCGATATGTTTTGGTCCGTGAATTTCAAAATAACCACTATTTGATTCTAGTACGAAAACGTACACAATAATGTTTCAACTTACATGTCTATTATTTAGCTATAGTTATCCAGCTCAATCCTTCTTTTTCAAAGTGGTCACTCTTTTTGGGAAGATGTATAAAGGACAATGAAAATTATATTGTGGACACACTCCAACAAGTAGGTACCAATGATAAATGTAAATAGACAATGCAGACAAATTTTCAGCAATAAAACAATTGGGTGAAACTACCATTGGTGAAAAAGATCAACTTCAAATATTAAACCACTCATATCCTAAATTAACAAATAATAATTCCTTTTATGTATCTCTATTAGATAATTAATATAAAATAATAATTTCTTTTATGTATCTCTATTAGATAATTAATATAAAATAATAATTTCTTTTATGTATCTCTGTTAGATAATTAATATAAAATAATAATTTCTTTTATGTATCTCTATTAGATAATTAATATAAAATAATAATTTATTTTATGTATCTCTATTAGATAATTAATATAAAATAATAATTTCTTTTATGTATCTCTATTAGATAATTAATATAAAAGTGAACTAAACGTACACCCCTGCCATATATGAATATATTTTATTTAAATATTAATGATGATTATTATAATCCGTATGATATTCAAATGAAATATTAGTATTAATTTTTATAGATTAAAAATAATTTAAAATATATTGATATGAATAAATCATTTTAATGTTTTATAGCATTATTTCTCTTAAATAAATTTTACATAAAACGAATAAATAAATAAAATAGACTAATCATGTGTAACATTAAAGTGATAATTAAAGTATAAAATAAATAGTCCCTCCTACAACTCAACTTCTTCTATATCATTTTGTGATGCTTCAACGAAAGCATATATATATAAGGAAAAAAATAAAATTAAGAATTAAAAAACAATAACCAAGTTACAGAGAAAAAAACTAAAAATCAAATATTTCATTCTAACTCAAATTCTTTAACATTTATTTTATGATACTTCAAAGTATGAACCCAAAAGAAATCATAATTAAGAATTAGAAAACACTAATAAAATTAAAAAGAGAACAACACCTACAAAATAACATAACAAAAAATAAAAATAAAAACACTTAAGTTAGAAAGAAAAATAAAAAAAATCATAAATACAGAGAAAAAGATAATTCTTATAACCCGCCTTTTAATATTATTTTGTGATGCTTCTATTTAAATTATGCACCTAAAAAGCAAAACTAAAATGGAGTAAGAGAAAAGAAAAATCATAAATTATTTTTACATGAATAGTGGCCTCTAATTTAAAATATATAAGCTAACTACTAAAAAATATGCACATGTAAAAAAACATAATAAGAGAAAATAAAAAACCATAAATTTGAAGAGTAAGTTACTTCTTCTAAAATGTCATTCTTAAAACTCAACTTTAACAATATTTAATGATGCTTCAAATTATGTACCTTAGAAAAACCACATATCTCTTACATTTCAATTTTTAAAACACATTTTGTGATGCTACAAATTAAAACAAGATATTTGAAAAGTATGATAATTCCTTTTGAACCATCATCCTCTAAAACTCAAGTCAACTTCTTCAATAATCATTTATGATGCTTCAAATAATGCACCTAAAAGAAATCGTAACTAAGAATTAGAAAACAATAATAAACTTAAGAAGATTTGAAGAGGTTGATACGTTTTCTTCCATTTCTAAAACTCATCTCTTACATTTCAATTTCTACATAACTAAAATCCATCTATTACATTTCAACTTTTAAAAAACTTTTTGTGATGCTACTAATTAAAACAATATATTTGAAGAATAAAATAACACTTTTAAACCATCATCCTTTAATACTCAACTTCTTCAACAATCTTTTATGATGCTTCAAATAGTACACCTACCAAAAAAACATAATTAAGAATTAGAAAACAACAATAAACTAATAAAAAAAAATTGAAGAGGTCGATACTTCTTCAGTTCTTCTTCAAATTATTTGAAGACATAAATCGAAATATCTTTTAGAAAATCGAAAATTTATTTTTAGTATGCACTATTTTTTAAATTTTTTTTGAATGAAATCGAAAATTTATTTTCGGTGTACTACCGGAAATAAACTTCCAGTTCCGTGCATCACGGTTAGAAGAAAAACCTAACTATAAGCTATAGATTTAGATTTTACATTTGTGATTTAAATTAAAATCATGCAATATTTAAATCGAATTTGCACCCAAAAATGTTATCCAAAATAAATTTTATAATAATAGTATTCATAATACATATCTAGTACAATACGAAATAAAAAAACAAATTCAAAAAACAACAAAAATAAACTACTGCGTATGGCGGAGCCAGCCTGTCACCCTCGAGGCGTTCCTCCGCTGCCTCCTATAGACTAGGGCACCTTGAGCCTCCGCCATGATGGTCTCCAAAACGCCTATGACATCGGATCCGTTAGGAAACAACCCTCTGCCGATGTCATCCCTAGCAAGCTCTGTGATACGATGGCACCTAGGCAGCACGTCTTGGGCATGATCCCTCGTCGTCTGCTCCTCCTCCAGGATCTCCTGATGAGCCGGCCTGAGTAGGTCCTCTAGAGCCTCCCGTATTAGGTATGAATGAGAAATCCTAAAGTACCACAGCATGTAAT
Source organism: Vicia sativa (assembly GCA_021764765.1). Taxonomy (NCBI): domain Eukaryota; kingdom Viridiplantae; phylum Streptophyta; class Magnoliopsida; order Fabales; family Fabaceae; genus Vicia; species Vicia sativa. Next base: position 202,187,680 of record CM038796.1, read on the forward strand.
CAAACGCGTAACTCCAGTGGTCTGAAGCCACGGTACTCTTGGCCTCCCTAGGAACGACATGACTCTCAAGATCATCAAAAATCTCATCCATCTCCCTCTTTACTATCGGAGGAGCAGATAAAGCAGGATGCCGAGGAATCGTCTGAGTATACCCGAACTGACGCATCACTCGCTCGGGCATATAGAAACCTCATCAAAAGCGATCGTCTCGCGGTGGTCGGTGTAGACGCTGAAGTGGATATCCTCATGCACAATCCGGTCCAGGTAAACCCGATACACTAGTGTCGAATGGTTGCCTCTGAGCGGCTCATATGCACATGTATGAGGCATTTGCTCAGTATAACCATCAACAAATGTCAATCTTGAAATTTGTGGAAAGTGCTCTAGGATCCATCCCTGAAATATCAAAATTATATCAGTTAGTTTCAAAATCAAAAAAATTAAAAAATGAAGCTAAGAGAAATGATTTATACCGTCAAAAGAGTCTGACTGCCAGTGATCTTCCATGTCTTCCACCTAGCCGCCTCCATCAACTTGGTATACAAGTAAATCAAGCAAGCATCCCCCAGTTCCACCCACTGACCTACTCTAAATCAGCAAAAAATCCGAGGTACATGACGTTAGTGTAGGTGGCACTGGTGTCCACAAATATCTGGGTCCCAACAAGATACAAGAGGTATGCTCTTATGGCATTCCCCCTGTGAAGTGTAACCTGCTCGGGATTACCATCAGCAATAGTAGCACGCGCAAGCTCCTGATCAAAAATAGTCTTCAGCCAGCTATACCTCATGTGGCTGCCACGTCTCTTATCAACCTCCTCCAGGGCCTCCTCCACGGTAACCCCCAGCCTCTCAACCAACATCTCAATCGCCTCGTCTTTCACCACCTTCTCATGATCCAGAAACTACCATTTGATCGGCAGGTGAAACAGACAAGCGACATCATCGAGTGTGATCGTCATCTCTCTGTGTGGTAGATGAACCGAAGACGTCTCATCGTGCCACCTCTCTACAAAAGCGTTGGTCATCCCCCAGTTGACCAAGCTATATACACAGAGGGTCAAGTCTCTCAACCTTGTAGTCAACAGGAGATCATTAAACCATGGCTCGAGATGGGGAGTTAGCTTGCTGATCTTCCTCCCATGGTTGATGACCTTTAGTGTATCGCGATCTTGCAAGAAAAAACACAGTGTTAGAATTCATAATATTATTCATATAACATAATTAATAAATGAAACATAAATGTAAATTTCGTACATCTCCATCCCATAAATGTCTAGCGTCATGGGTGAGATAATAAGTGAGGACATATAAGTCAGAAGGCCCCCCTCTAAAGACTTGAGGGACCTTTGGTACCGTGGGTGCCGCCTCTGCAGCCAGTGTCGCCTCTGCCGCCAGTGCCTCTGGTCCCACCGGAACCTTGGGTGGCCCTGGTACTGGTACCTGATGTACTGGGGTGTAGAAGGTGTAGGATCAGGTCTCACCTCAGACGGCCCCGTCTGTGTAGGAGATGTGGATCCCATCTCAAAAATCCTCGGTGGTGAGGATGGTGACGATGTGCGTCTACCATTTGACGGAGGCGGGAAGGGATGGACTGGAGACTCCCGTCTGCTACAGGAGGAAGAAGTAGAAGGTGTAGAATCAGAAGGAGTAGAATGGGCCTCGAACGTAACCAGTCCGGATGTCGACGGAGCCTGTGTGGCCTGAGTCCTTGGAGTTTGTGTGGCCTGAGTCCTCGGAGGCCTTGTGGCCGACTCCTCTCTCACCGCAAAGAAGCATACTTTGTAACTCGATCATGCCTCAAACGTGATTCTCGCTCAGACATATCTCCTGTAGAAGGTAGAATGAAACGTTAGCATATAACTCAGAGAGGAAAAATGAAAAAAATTATACAGACAAATATCAAAAATAAATTTCTGGTTTTGTTCATCACATGAAACCAAAAATAAACTTCTGGTTTCCTCTGCGAAACAGAACAACGGAAGCCTCTACCCCAAATTCCAAAATGCCTCAAAATAAATGGATTGATCGTCCAAAGCAGTTTTCAAATAGTATTATAATGACCCCTAATGATGTAAACTACAAAAAACAACACATTTCAAGCTCTATTTCACTAGTTTCAATCGATTTTACATAAACTCTAAAAATGAGTAAATCACTTACTTGATTGATTGAGAGTTGGTTGTTGCTTGATTGATTAAGATTTGATTGTTGCTTGATGATTTGTGTTGATTGCTTGAGAGAAAAATTGATATTGGTGAGAAGAGTTTTGAGAGAGTTTTTAAAATTTTGCTGTTATGGGGAGAGGAAAGGTTCTGACGCGATATAAGTTCATCAATGTACCAGAAATTTATTTATGATATCATGCCGTAAGTAAATCTTTGGTTTGCACCCAACTTGAATTTCATTGAATATAGTGCTTACCAGAAGTTTTTTTCCCGATTTCTCAAGAGCAAAAATGAAATTTCGCAGGAGTGACTAAGAAAGACATAGGGTGAGTTAAGAAATCCACTTAGAGAAATAATAAATTGCTCCATTCATAAACAAAAGAAGAAATAATTTACGGTGAATATTGAAAGATGTTTGGAAGGATTTTTATGTGTTAGTAAGTGTAGAAATAATTAAGAATTAGAAATTTGTTAAACAATTTTCAACAAATATGTAGATTTAAAGAGCTTTCAAATTCAATGATACAACTTCTCTAAAACTAAAACGTAGCTTAGTGGAATAAATAATAAAGTGTTTAAAAACAAATGTAATATGTATCATATGTTATATGACATGACAGAAGATAACATGTTTAATTATTTTTCATATTAAATAAAAAATATATATTATATAAAAAAAGTGGAAATGGAGACCAAAAATATTTAAAAGTAAAATAGAAGGACTAAAATCGTGAAAATACCAAAATAAAGAGATCAAAACTGTAATTTAATATCAAAATTAACAAATAATAATTCCTTTTATATAACTATATTAGATAATTAATATAAAAGTGAATATCCATTTCGCTCCCTGATTTGAAATTAATTTTCAATAATTATAAGATTTAATTAGGCCATATTAGTTATCTTTTTATTATATTTTTTTCCAGTTTTTTAAAGAAAATATATAAAAAACCCACCTTTTTTTATCTAAAAGAAAATGAATTAGGGACTTTTAAGTCACATCATATACTTTTATCATTAAATTAATATATATTAGTGACAAATAATTTTCATAATTTATAATATTATAAAATAATTATGAATTTAACACAGAAAATACTAATTCAAGTTCTTTAAGTTAAATGCTAGTCACTTTTCAACTCGACCAATCAATTTTTGTTGTTTACTTATTTATTTATTTTAAATAATACATAAATTTAAAATTTAAATTAAAAAATTTAAATCTTAAATATAATTAAAATAAAAATAAATAAATTAAATATTATTATAAATTATGAGAACCATCTATCATCAATATATATTGTCCTAGTGATAAGGATGTAGGATGTGTCTGAGTTAAATTCTTTTCTAGCAGTAATTTTTAGATATTTTTTTTATTTATTCTTAAATTTAAATTATTTAAAAATAAAAATTAATTTAATATTTAAAAATGAAGTTGATCTCTTTCCGTACAGATCTAATCCAAATTACTTGACACATATCATATGATCTTGCTATATATTCAGCCTCACACGATGACAATGCCACCACAAGTTGCTCTCTCGAACACCATAAAATTGGGGCACTAAAAACTTGAAAAAATAACTAGTTTTACATGGAAGGAGTAAGCACATCAAACGAAACTAGATTTCACTTCTTAAAGAAGATAAATCAAGGTGAATTTGAAGTAAGAAATTGCCTAAGTGAAGCACAATTAATTGACATTTTCACCAAAAAATTGAAAATAACTGATTCTCGAACTTAAGAAAGAAATTAAGAATTTTTCAAATCGACTATAATTACTGCATATTCGACAACTTAGATTATATAGCGTATGTTGTGATAGAATCCAAGTTAAGTAACCTAGACCCAAACTTAAATTAATTAGGCTTTATTTATTACTTAGTATATAAATTAGTTGTATATAAATAAACATATTATAAATCAATTGTTATTCATCAAATAATACTGAATCTTATTTTCTTATTTTCTCTTTCTTTCATCATTAAAAATGTCTCACTTATTAATATACTTATTAATATGATCCGATTAAATTTTATAACATATTTAAATTATTATTTTTTGTCGGATTAATTTGGGTTATAAAATTTTTGGGAGGGACAAAATAAACATTCATTCTAAATATAATAAACATTATTATATGGTTGTATAATTATTTTTTGTAAGGAGAATTTAATATTTTTATATTTAGGATTTTTACTTTATGGGTGTTAGGGGATATACCGAGGAGGGAGCATGTTACATGGAACACACTTTGAGTTCTCTCACTTATATAGTGTTTAATCTCTCTTTTTCTATCTAATATTCTTCCTTCTTATACCAGAGAACACCATATCCTCACCTAAAACCTTAAGGTGATAGGTGTGTGGGCTCTCTCACCTATATAATGTTCAATATTTTATTTTCTAACAAATGTAAAACTTCTTCTTCACATTTGATTCTCCACGATCGAAACTCTTACTTATTTTTTAAGTTTTACAAATTCTATTAAAATCCTAAGTTAAGCCGTGTTTATCTACTCATGATATCTTACTTATTTTTTAAGTTTTACAAATTCTATTAAAATCCTAAGTTAAGCCGTGTTTATCTACTCATGATATCAAAAAGATTGATTGATTATCTTCGTATGTTAAATTAAGGAGAAATGCAAATTAATGGGATATAAATTACGTTTTTATCTCCTTGATTATCATTCCGAAGGTATTTCCTTTGGCTTATTTGTTTTTCTTTTGGTCGGTCAATAATTCTTATCAGAAAGGAAACATGAATCAAGAAACAACTAGTAAGAAAGTGTGTGAAAAGTGTCATTCTTGTTTTGAGAAGGAAACAAAATTGATTTAAGTACTATTCTCTCCCTCTCTTGTTTGAGTTGCTTAGATTGTGTTGCTTCGATGATAGTGGTTTAATTTTCACAGTTTATTCCAATTAATAGCGATAAAGATGAATCCCTTCAATTATTTAGGTTGAACTTAATAGATAACCTTATCCTTTATTAAAGTTAAACTAGTAAGAGATCCGTACTTCCGCACGGGTGAAGATATAAAATTAAAATATTATAATAAATAATTTAATTATACAAAATATAATGATAAATTTGATAAATAGTGTATTTTGCATGTGAATTTAAATTGAATTACATAATGTTAAAATAAATTTAATATATTAAGTAATTTAAAAAAAACTTGTGACATGGAGAAAGAAAAAAATTAACATTTGAAAATAATGGTAATAATTTGATAGTGACCCGTAAGATAAAAAAAGTTAGTTGTGTGAATGATATGTAATATTATTCAAATTCATAAAATATATTTCTAATTTTTTAAAGTTAAGTAATAAATTAATTAGTATTTAATAAAAAGTACAACGAAAAATTATGAAATTAAAATATTACAACAAATAATATGATTATACAAAATATAATGGTAAACTTGACAAATGATGTACTTAGATACACATGTGAGTTTAAATTGAATTACGTAATGTTAAAATAAACTCAAGGTATTAAATAATTTTAAAAAAAAACTTGTGACATGGAGAAAGAAAAAAATTAACATTTGAAAATGATGGTAATAATTTGATAGTGACCCGTAAGATAAAAAGTTAGTTGTGTGAATGATATGTAGTATTATTAAATTTAATAAAATATATTTTTAATTTTATTAAAGTTAAATAATAGATTAATTAGTATTTAATGGAAAAGTAAAATGAAAAATTATGAAATCAAAATATTACGACAAATAATATGATTATACAAAATGTAATGGTAAACTGGACAAATAATGTATTTAGATCACATGTGAATTTAAATTGAATTATGTAATGTTAAAATAAACTCAATGTATTAAGTAATTAAAAAAATTGTGACATGGAGAAAAAAAAATTAACATTTGAAAATAATTGTACTAATTTGATAGTGACCCGTACGATAAAAAATTTGTTGTGTGAATGATATGTAGTATTATTCAATTTCATAAAATATATTTTTAATTTTATTAAAGTTAAATAGTAGATTAATTAGTATTTTCAATGATAATAAACAAATAGAAAAGATAAAATATGTCATAAAATATAAGTTTAAAATGAGATATTTAATTGTAAAAGAATTAATTGTAAGCGAAGAGAGACAGAAAAGAGAAAGTAGTGTAAGATGAAAAAAATATTTTTTTAATTTGGAACAATGAGAAGTTGACAATTGGTGCTTAAAATGAGAAAAGTTGAAAAAGTTAAGGGTTATTTTGTTAGTTACTAAAATGTCCAAAGTGTAGTGTAAAATATTTTTTAGAAAAGGATAGTTTAGGTATTTTGGGCAATCTTTTAGTATATGTTAGATAGTAGATAGATGTGAATTTAAATTGAATTATGTAATGTTAAAATAAACTCAATGTATTAAGTAATTTAACAAAAAACTTGTGACATGGAGAAAGAAAAAAATTAACATTTGAAAATAATGGTAATAATTTGATAGTGACCCGTAAGATAAAATATTTGTTGTGTGAATGATATGTAGTATTATTCAATTTTATAAAATATATTTTTAATTTTATTAAAGTTAAATAATAGATTAATTAGTATTTTCAATGATAATAAACAAATAGAAAAGATAAAATATGTCACAAAATGTAAGTTTAAAATGAGATATTTATTTGTAAAAGAATTATTTGTAAGAGAAGAGAGAGAAAAGAGAAAGTAGTGTAAGATGATAAAAATAGTTTTTTTAATTTGGACCAATGAGAAGTTGACAATTGGTGCTTAAAATGAGAAAAGTTGAAAATGTTAAGGGTTATTTTGTTAGTTACTAAATTGTCCAAAGTGTAGTGTAAATTAGTTTTTAGAAAAGGGTAGTTTAGGTATTTTGGGCAATCTTTTAGTATATGTTAGATAGTAGATTATTTGCATAACATTATAAATCTTCGAATTATCAACAATATATTCAGCAAATCCTCCATCAGACTAGGTAGATATTTGTATTAAGAATTTCATAGTTTGTCTTTGGGATTACCGACTGACCCCACAAACCAACACATGTCTTTTCAGCATGATTTGTCTTCACCCACACACTTTCCGAGAAACTTTCCAGAAGGTCACCCATCCCAAAATTACTCCAAGTCAAGCACGCTCAACTACGAAGTTCTTATGAAACGGGCTACTGAAAAAAGACACATCTTGTTGGTATAGGTAGGACCAATTAATCCTTATAAACTTTCCTTCAAGCATGCAGTCCCATATATGTATAGTCTCAAGATCCCTCTCATTTCGATGTGAATTCGAGTTTTCCTTAGAAACTGTTAGGAGTGTCTCATTGCCATGCCTCGTGCACCGACATTCACTCCCTCTCCATCGGGTGTTACATGTAACCATTCTCCGCCCTCTCCGGCCTCAGGTGTTACTTCTTCTTTTAATTCTTAATACCAAAGGATGTGTTTATCTTTATAATTCTAAAAATATTTGCATAACATTATAAATCCTCGGATTATCAACAATATTTTCAACAAATCATCCATTAGACTATATAGACATTTGTATTAACAATTTATGTAACACCCCAGACTACCTTTGAGATTATTGACTAACCCCCACAAACCAACTCGAGTCTTTTTAGCATAATTTGTCATCACTCACATGCTTTTCAAGAGATTTCCCTGTTGTGGAATTCTTATGGAACAGGCCACCAAAAAGAAGATGCATCTTGTTATGCTTTCCGAGAAACTTCCTAGAAGGTCACCCATCGCAAAATTTCTCTAAGTCAAGCACACTTAACTATGGAATTCTTATGGAATAGACTACCGAAAAAAAGATGCATCTTGTTGGTATATGTAGTACCAATTAACCCTTATAAGCATTCCTTCAACCATGCAGTCCCATACCTGCACAGTCTCAAGATCCCTTTCATTTTGATGTGAATTCAGATTTCCCTAGAAGATGCTAGGAGTGTCTCATTGCTATGCCTCGTGCACCGACATTTACTCCATCTTCCTCGAATGTTAGATGTAACCACTCACCGCCCTCTCCGGCCTGAGGTGTTACATGCCCACTAACTTCTATTTGGTTCGTCTCCGAACCACATCGTATTGGGAGAGGTCTAGCTCTGATACCATTTGTGAGACCTCAGACTGCCTTCAAGATTACTGACTGATCCCACAAATCAACACAGGTATTTTCAACATGATTTATCCTCACTCACATGCTTTCTAAGAAACTTCCCAGAAGATCACCCATCCCAAAATTGCTCAAACTCAAGCATGCTTAAATGCGGAGTTCTTATAGAACGGGCTATCGAAAAGAAGACATTTCTTGTTGATATAGGTGGTACCAATTAATCGTTATAAGCCTTCCTTCAACCATACAGTCTCATACCTACACAATCTTAGGATCCCTCTTATTCTGATGGGAACTGGGTTTTTCCTAGAAGCTTCTAGGAGTGTCTCATTGTCATGCTTGGTGCACCAATAAATACTCCAAGTGTTACATGTAATCACTCTCCGGCCTCTTCGACCTCAAGTGTTACAGTTTACCGATTTGATTTTCCAATTTTCTAATGGAGGCTTTGTTATTATAATTATTTTTTTCTTGATTTACCTGGATAGATTTTATGTTATCTGTTATACCCCAATTTTCCCCCTAAGATCCTTTATCATCTCATATCATTAAAATGCATCAAGATCACACATTAAGGGTTGATTCTCTCTTCTACTATCTCTTATCTTTAAGTTTTCCCTTGATGGATCACCAAGCACCCTAGAATGTGTATCTTGTGTGAATGTGTTATATTTTTTCTAACCTCTAACCAAGATCCAAAAGATGTATATATTTGTTTCTTGTTTCTTTGTACATTGTAGGTAGGAAGTCAAGTGCATCTCATTCATCTCTTGAGCCAAGAGTTTGAAAGTTGATCCTCAATCAAATGATAATTCAATGGATTTAAAAAGCTTGAGCTTCAAGTTTGTGTTATGGCATCAAAGCTCTTTGGTCTAGGAAGATCTCTCAACTTCATTTGGGCAAGTTTGTCTCAAGTATTGAAGGTTGAGATCATTAAGAAGAACCATAGGTTCATGTGTTTATTTCTATGTCTTCTTTAACAAGTTTCATTGAGAGATGAAATTCATCATAAAGTTCAGTCATGATAATTTCATTGTAAGGTCTAATATATGTCACCATGATTTACTTTGTAAAGAAAGTTTAAAAGATTCAAGTTTGCCACCACAAGTTTCTTTCTCGAACATTATGAGATTGGGGCACCAGAAACTTGAAAAAATACCTAGTTTTGCATGGAAGGAGTAAGCACATTTAACAAAGCTAGATTTCACTTCTTGAGGAAGAAGATAAATCGAGGTGAACTTGAAGTAAGGCATTGTACAAGTGAAGAATAATTGACCGACATTTTCACCAAAAGATTGAAAATCGACTGATTCTTGAACTTAAAAAAGAAACTAGGGATTGTTCAGCTCGACTATAATTAGCGTTTGTTCAACAACTTAGATTCAAAGAGTTTACTTCATTTCATCTTTAAAGATCACGAGCTAATTTTGAGTAGAAGGCCATGTAACTTAATAAAACATTATAGGTCACTTTAAGATTATATACTTAGAAAGTTTTCTAAGTATAAATTTCAGTGAGTTTTTCTTGATTTGAAAGGGACACAACTTTATGCTCAAATGTCCAAATGAAACCTTTCTTGGAATATTGTGAATCTTATGAAAAATTCTATCCATCCAAAAAGAATCGTTGCATAAAGCCTTTCGAGAAAGTTACCCCATGGATTTAAAGTTGGTACCTTGAAGTTGAAGTTTCATGTCCATTCATAATTATGAATCAAGTTAAACTCGATTACAAGCATTTTTAAGGATCAATTTCATGCCTAATCATGTTTAGAGACTTGCCATACTGAGAAACGACCCTTAAATTATCCAATTGTCGCATTTTGAGCCTTGCGAAGTCACTTTTTTCCACTTAGCATGTTCACACGATTTCATTAATTTCTCATCCAATTTGCATGCTTAAGCCTTTCTTCATGTTCAAATATAAATAAGGGTCATTCCTCATTCATTTTCTCAAGCTTGGATACCCAGAATCACCCTACTAAAGTCAGTTCCAAAGCTTGAGATTTGAAAATCAATTTAATTATTTCAAGCCTTCTTTCTAAAAATGTTTCTATGATTATTCATTCTTGATCACCATACAAAGTTTCCACAATAAAATTCAAGTCATTCAAGCTACAAAAGTTTAGTTTCAGAGCTTACAAGTTGAACTTCGTTCAGGTAGATTTCTCAACCAAATCATCTCAAATAAATTTTAGGATGTAGTCCCTTCTTCTTTGAAGCTTATGCTTCTTCTGGTTTGAATTTTCATGTCAATTTGAGCCTGAAAGTTCAAAAATATTTTTACATTTTATATTTGGTAATTTTGAAAATAATTGAGTTTTGGTTTATATGAATTTGGCACGATGATATGGTTGAGATCGTCTTGATCAGACACATCCAATGATATCATTATGAGTGCCTAAGCTTTCCATTTGAAGGATTCGATCTTTGTCCTAGTTACAGGTGGCTGGAGGTTGAAGATGACCTACATGTCATCTTCAACCAATGATGGCGTGCCAGACGAAATGTTTTCATTGGCATGCCTTTTTTGTGTTTTATGAGTGTTTGTTGACTTGTTTCAACCGTGCATCCACGCCCCTGAGCCATTGGATCTGCCACACTGGTTAAATGAGAAGGATCCAACGCTCATAAGTATTTCTGATTTATTTTATTTTACAAAATTATTTTTAAATTGATTTTTTAATTTCAAAAATTCATAATTCTTTTTATTTTTTATCTAAAAAGTATGGAAAAATACACAAAAATACTTTGAATTATTTCTGACGTTGTGAATATTTTTTCATATGTATTATTTATATGTTTTCTATTTTTTATTTTATTTTTGATATGTTTACTGCATTTTTATTGGTTTAAAATTACCTTTAATACCTTTTAAATTCTGGAAAAAAAATTATGGAATGATCCAATGATAGTTTCACAACTTATGGTGACCTCATTTGATTTTTATTTTTGAATTTGCTATTTTTTGAGATTTTTGGTTTATTTTACTTGATTTTGTATTTTTTTAAAATTATTTTCTGACCTTTAAAAATTCTAAAAAATAATTGTCTACACTTCGTGACTTCACTGATAATTTTTTGAGATTCTTATTTGTTGTTTTGATACATTTTATGTATTTCATCAATAAATTCCAATTAACTAACCATTTTAAAATTTTTTTTATGTATTTTATCACTTGATTTTATTTTCGCTTTTTGATTGGTTATGACTTGGTGATGTTTGGACATATTTTGGGTCATAAATTTTATCATAATTAATGGAACTTGGGTGTTGATATAGGTCAAAAGACCAAGTCCACAAAAATGGATGATTGATTTTGATGAAGTTAGACTTAATTTTAGTTTATCCGAGACATTGGTTCCACTGTGACATTCCCCCTCTCTTTTATCTCATCCCTTTCTTCTTTCCTTTTAAGTGATCATTAGTGGCTCAAACTCTATGTTTGAAATTGTCCAAGTATGATTGATTATTGAGCCATGGTTCAAAACCTTTGAAGCTTGTTGTTAGGAGGCTTTAATTTTATCAATACTCTAACAAGTCTTAATCAACCTTGGCCTAAGTTCAATCCTAAATCATCATTGATCACTTATTATGGATTCTCATCCTTTTCTTCTTCTTTACTTTTGGTGATCCTTAGTGGCACAAGTTTATGTCTTGTTGTCCAATGATGGTTGGTTAATCATCATAGATCCAATACCTTTGAGACCTGTTGTTAGGAGTCTTTGATTTTATCAACCCTCTAATGAATTTCATTAACCTTGGTCCATGATCATCATTCAATCATTATGGATCATCGTTGTAATCATTAACCATTAACAACTAACTTCTAACTCATTAACAATTAACGTACTTTATGCATTTATTTTATGCATTTATTTCATGCTTTTACTTTGTGTACTTTATCTTTAGCATTTACATCCCATGCTATTTAACTTTTTTCTCACTTGAGCATTTATTTTTATGTCATTTTATCTTTGCTCACTTGATCTTTATTTTATTTTCAAGATACTTAATAATCAACTTGAACATTAAAAGACTTACTTTTGTGGACTATTGGTTACTACCCTTGACATTATAGAGTTATGGACTTCTTGGACTTAGGATTAGAAGCCTTGATACTTTGACATCTTGAGACCTTTTGAACCTTATGTTGCATTGTTATAACTCTCTCTGTGTATTGAGAAATTTTATGTGTTCATGTGTTATTATGTTGACCTAAAGTGATCTATATGACACATGGATCAACCTTGAATACCTTGTTTGGAGTTTTAAAACAACCTAGGACTTCTTTGATACTTCCTTACTTGTGATTTATTTTCATATCATGATTGATACACTCTTGGTATATTTGGTACTTGTGGCTTTTAATCCAAAGGATGAGAATTCCCCATTGACTTTATTATGTCAAATGTTGGCTTTTTGTTTAGTTAGACTCTTCTTTAACTTAGATTTTACTTTATGCTTTAGGATAGTCTCTTCATCTCCTCCCATCTTCTTTAATTTTCAAAATCTTTTCCACTTTTTAAAGGATTCTTGCTTTCTAACTTGAATCGCTTTCATAAAAAACTAGGACTTAGGTCCATGCCGTTTTCAAAACTCTTTTCTTATCAAGTCATTAATATTAATCAAGATCTGACTTCTTTCTTCAGTACTTAAAAAATACAAAACAAATTTAAACTATTTTTCCGCTTTGGCTATTCATTAAAAACTTTTTCTTTTCAAATTAACCAACACACCAATTTTGGTATTTTATACCCGAACTATATGGATTTTGATTTCAACATTGCACATTGTTGGTATGTAGGCCTAGAGCTCATTAGAAGATTTATCAAATCAAAAATTGTAAAATATACTTCTTTTCTCATCTCCACAAGTTATTTTGTAAATACTTTCTTTATAGCCAAATACACAAAATTTCAATGAGGTTCCTGCAAAGTACCTTAGATATTTAGGATGCTAATACCTTCCCTTTGCATAACCAACCCCTTACCTTGATCTCTTTTTTTATTTGGGTTTTATTCGTTCTTTTTCTATTCCTTTGTAACTATAAAGCCCAGTGGTGACTTTCACTGATTATGAGTGAAGTCAATCAATGGCTTAGTCTCAAAATTTTACTGCTATAATGTGTGTTAACAATGTAGACCATACACACATGAAAGGGAGATATACATCAAGATAAAATAAATAAGTTTCTATTAGGACAAGAAAGCCTCATAGAAGAAAAAGACATATACATAAGAAAAGAATCTTTTGTAAAACTTCATAAGGCAATTAAAAGAGCTGATAAAAGAAAAAGAATACTATTGTTGAGAATCTACTTGAAGAAAAATAAGCAAACTAACACATTGCAAATGGTAGAAAAAAGAAGATCCAAAACAAGGAAAAAAAACATGTGTTAAGAAGATCGTCGAGAATATAAAGACAAAAACACTTAGAGATTCTTATGTTAAATCATTTAAGTGTTGTCTTTCTAAGCTTTAAATTTATGTAATTTGCTTTATGAAGAAGCGATCATGTATACACATAATTTATGTATTTTAACCATGTGGTTAGTTTCCTTAAGGGACCATATCTTGGTCAGTATCCTTGAGATATCAATAATAGGTGTTATTAAGGATTTCCTTGAGTGACTAAGTTTAGTTAGATTACTAGAAATTTAATTTACATGTTGTCTTTAAGTTGTATTTCCTCGAGGGACTAAAGGTTTAGTCATGATCCTCGAGAAGACTTAGAGAATTTGTCTTTGTGGTTGTAATCATGGAATTGATTATTTGATTAAGTCCTTCTTGATAAGGCAAAATCACTCTGGTGAGTGGATTAGACTAATATATGGTACCTTGTTTTGCATGTAATAGATTTTATTTTGGTGATGACAATTAGAAAGTGAAATACTAAGGATACTGTCATACCCCAAAATTTGCCCTCCTACTTCTCAAGACCATTCACATCTCCATACTCAAGGATTTCACAAGGGTTGACCAGACAAACCCTCTCTAAGCAATCAATTCAAACTAGGATTTTGCTCCTCTCAATTCAAGATGGATTTCCAGTGCTATAAGTTGTTATAATACCTCATCATATGCTTCAAGGGATCACCATGTCAAGTTTCAAGCCTTACAAGTAAAGTTTGCTCAATCAATTGCTCAGATGGCTGAAAAACAACTGTATTGGACAAAAAGTCAATTGTGGTCAACATACAGTCAAACTTCATAATTTTTGGTCAACATCAATATTTTGAAGTAATATTCATCATTTGATCAAGGGTTGATCATGATTCCTCAAGAAAAGTCAAGATTTGATCCAAAGTCAAAGTTTCTAAATTAGGGTTTTTTAGACAAAAGTCAACAGAACTTTGACCAGGCATAACTTTCACATACTTTATCAGAAATTTTTCCACAATTGATCATTTTGAAGGGAATTCAATTCTCTACAACTTCATGTCTCACAAGCTTTGGCTATAAATGCTTCGTTTGGAAGTTATGGATCAAAACATTACAGATCCTTTTAAAAGTCAACAAAAAGTCATCTTTTTGCAAAGAAGTGTTCATGAACATAGAAACTTCAATGAAGATGAAACCAAAAGGGTTGTTTAGAGGACATCTTGAGATTTCTAAAAAGTCCAAGAACACCAAAAAATGTTGCAAATTGATCAAGATACAAGTTGTGCAAGTTAGGCATTTTTTAGAAGGTGCATGAAGATAAATACTTGAGAAAATCAAATTGTTTCTAAATGGGCCTAACTTTTCTTGGTTCAAACTTATTTCTAATCTCAATTAGAACCTCCAAGCCCGATGCCACACCCTTGAGATTTTTATTCTATTTATTTTGATTTTTTATTCATTTAAAGTCAATTTAATTAAAATAAAATAGCAAAATTAAATCAATCAATGCAAGGCTGTATATTTGACATTCTTGAGGTCCAAGGCACTCATTAAATAGCCAAAATTTCGAAATTATGTGATTGGCATGAGATTGATACAAGATTGGAAACATTTGATGCAAATTGAAGAGATTGACAAATCAAATATTTTCTCATTGAATGGGATATATTTTCTCATTAATTCTTAACCTGGATCCATCCTCTATAAATTTAGAAGGTTTCTAAACCCTAGGAGAGGATTTTTTTGCAGCCAAGAACCCTAGACAAACCCCAAGAAAACCGTGTGACACAAGCTACTTGCAGCCAGAGTTTTAGCTCGATCCAAGCAATTATAAGCATCCCAACACGTTCCTGGGAGTCCTCTGAACCGATCCAGTCATTCATCAAGCATCAACACGTCCAGAATCGTAACATCAGTGATCACAGTTTGTACTTTCTCTTTCAAAATCGATTATCAAGTTTTACGCATTATAAACATGTTTTGATTTCATATTCGTGTTTAGAATGAAGTTTCTAAGCTTTCTGTATATCTTGATTTAAGTTTCAGTACAGGTACAAGAAGTTGCCATGGTCAGGGTTCATGAGATCAAATTAGGGTTTCTCAAAATAGGTAAAATTGAACCAAACCATGGGCACCATCGTGTTCAGGGGATCAAACCGAATTGATCCATGTCTCCCTAACAGATTTATATTGCATATTTTTGAGGTTTGTGATTCACAGGTGCTATAGCTACAGACAATTTGTAGGTAAAGGTTATAGAAACAGATGAAAACCGTAGCTAAAAGCCCTGGGAAATTCAAACGAAGAAGATGAAGGCTTGGCGCATTTTCCGTTTTGAATTATTTTCAGAAAAATATTTCCTTTAAAATATTTTTGTTTCATGTTGCTAACACGAACTGCAGGATGGCCTAGTGGTAAGGCAGCGCACTGGTGACTATTGGGGCAGGGGTTCGATCCCTGGCTACCCCAATTCTTTTTTCTTCCTTTTCGAACTAACTTTATTTTTCTTATTTTTCTTATTATTTTCCATTCAATTTTTTTTTTCAAACATCTTTTTAATGCATTAAAAAATCACCAAAAAATATTTCCTTTCATAATTAGGTTAGAAAAACTCTAATTTAATTTTTGACATAAAAAAATATTATTTTTCATCTTTATTTTATTTAATTGTTAATTAGTCGGAAATTAGCTTTTAAATTACTTTTTCCATATCAAATTAATCCAGAAAATTCCCAAAAAAATATTTTTTTAATTTAATTAGGTTTACTAACACTAAAACCTTTTTCTAACACAAAAAAATCTTTTTAACTAACATTATTTTCTCTTATTTACAACTCAATCCTTCTCGTAATATTTTCCGATTATTGTAATTGCTTCAAGGTTGTAATAGTTAGGTTTATTTTCTCGCACATGTTTTCAACATTATGTAACTGCTTATGGGATGTAATAGTTTAATTAGGTTTTTATTTTCCGCACTCCTTATTATGTAACTGTCCCAAAGCCATTTAATAGCGTAGGATTTACATTTTCGCACCCTACATTTCCGCAATTTACTTTCTGCACATATTAACTGCTAGTAACTAGGCGTGTATGGCAAGACTAATTCAATCAACATAGCTAACCCTAATCACAAGATAAATATTTGAATACAACACACTCTTCACACATGCACCCACCTTAGGGTATCCTCTCTCGTTGCCTTACGAATAATGGTCATGTCCCTCGAACGTGGGGATATCTTAGCACAGTTGCCTACAAACATATCATCATAGTCCCTTAGATACAAAGATCATAGTCCCTCGATGACCCTCGATGTTGCCTACGAATATATGATCTCGTCCCTCGATTGTTGCCTACAAAAAGTGATGATCGTCCCTACGAATATGCTAAGGTATCCCTACATGTTGCCTTCTATGACCATATGATGACCCTTCGAATGTCCCTTTTACATCCAACGAATAAGATTACCTACCAACTAATGGTATGGATAACCTTATTCTAAAGGAAAGCAAAATAACACGGAAACAACCGTTCTGAGTAGGTAATAAGTCTCTTTTGCTTGCTCAATCAAAATACTCTTTACACCTCGCACTTTTCAAAATCTTTTTCAAAATACTTTGTATACATTCCAGCGTGAATCATTACAAAGTCTTTTCCAAAACAAAACATTTCCAAACACTTCGTATACATTCTGGCGAGAATCATTAAGAAGTCAAAGTGAAATGCCTTTTTCAAAAAAAATTTCAAACACACACACAAAAAACAATTTGTAAAGTGAGCTAAGCAATTAAGAGCCCATAGATAACTACGGATAGAAAGGGTGTTAATACCTTCTCTTTTCATAACTGCCTCCCGTACTCAGAACCTAACGAAGGTCTTTTCCTGTTCTTTTCGCCTTACCTTAATTGGATAAAAGAAAAGTCGGGGGTGACTCTTGCTATTCGCAACATTTGCAATAAAATGCAAAACAAACAAGTCAGTTCTCCCACCGTATTACAGATACCTTTATCATGATAAGCATACAACAAAGGATAAGTCAAAAAACACTTAAGCGGTTAAATATTTAAGCCATCAATGTTAAGGATTGATGAACTTGAATATTTAAAGAAGAAGGCAAACCAGGAGAAATTATCCAAAGCCTCAAGAGATCTTAATTAGTGTCAACACAGGATATTGTATTAGGAAAAAAACTTGTACAAGGAGTTAAGCTCTTAAATTAGTAAGTGAGTGACCTATTGTAAACGAAAAGAACTTTTTTGTAAGAGTATATGACTATAAGCACACAGACACTAAAACTTTTCCAATTACCTTAACTAGGAGAAAATATTTTCAAAAGTGTCTTTAAGTTGTTCCAAATGACTAAAGAGCAGTGTAAATAGTTAAAGAGAAATATTTGACTAATCTAATATATAACACCCGATATTATTATTATTATTTCTTAATATCATTGCTAATTAATTGATGATGATTATTAGAGGTTAATCATATAATAACCTCGTCATTAAAGTATATGAATATATTATTAGAAATTATAACATAACTTAATGAATAATAAGGGTGTTATGGTATTCTGTCTCTTAAATGGATATTAGGTGTTGTTTGGATAGTATCTCATTTTTCTAATTAAACAAAATCAGGTTTTGCGGGGGAACAAAGAGAAAGAGGAATTATGAGTGAGAAGAAGAAGAAAAGGAAAAGAAGGTTTCTCTTGCATGTTCAAGAATCCAACTCAATCTTTTGAATTCATCACCATCCTTCCTTGTTTAGAGCTTATTCATCCTCTATTTTAAGGTGAGTCTCATTGGATATTGACTTTGGGGGTTTTTGTGGGAATAGTATGAATTTGGGAATTAAGGGTTTATGTTAGAAATCTTGTTGCATGTTATTTTTAATCAGTGAATAACATATGAATAACTTGTATTTCATAACTGCATGTTATGGGTATTTGGATTAAAGTGTGGAAATTGGGGTTTGGAACCCCAAAACAGAACTGTCTTCGTTCTGATTTTCTGAAAAAACCCAGCTCACACTTAACGCGAAATGCTGCGCTTAGCGCACACCTTTGTATTTGGGAAAATATGGTTTTGCAGACCGCGCTTAGCGTGGTTGGAAGTAACCGCGCTATGATGCTTCTTAGCGCGACTTGGGACGCCGAATTTTGTAAATTAATTCCCTGAGTACAATATTATTCTGAAACGGGAACCAAATGCCTCCTTAATTAAATCATTGAGTTTTTAAAAAGTGTTGTAGACTATTAAATACTATGATTTAATTATTAAGTGATTGTAATATGAATATGCATGGTTATGTTTGAAATAAATTATGCTTGAAATGCCACGAGATGAACACTTTTATGTTTCCCGTTTGTTCCATTTGAATGTTCGAATGTATATTGATATATGTTTGGATCTGATTGCTTTTACCATGTTGTGTGATCTCAGTGGATGTATGCTTGAACCGAAGTAGATCGACTAGTGGGTGGTAAATCACTCATGACGCAGACTTTATGTCATTTGTACCGTTGCAATATACTAGTGTGGGCCAAAATGATAGGGCGTTTCCATCAGCAGTTAATAGCATCTGCGTGCTCGGTATGTCATACACATCTGAGCTACCAAAGGTGATGTGCAAGTGTGGGCCAAAATGGCATGGTATTTCTATCTTAAAACACATACGTATGCTTGGTATGGTGAGACAGTGATGCCATGTAGGCAATGTCACTAGGATTACTCGCCTCTAGTGGTGCTGTAACACGGTGGGAGAACTGACTTGTTTGTTTTGCGTTTTATCGCAAATGTTGCGGATAACTAGAGTCGCCACCGACTTTTATTTTATCCAATAAAGGAAAGGTGAAAAGAACAAGAAATACCTTTGTTAGATTCTGAGTACGGGAGGTAATTATGAAAAGGGAAGGTGCTAGCACCCTTTTCATCTGTAGTTATCTACGGGATCTTAATTGCTTAGCTCACTTTTTGAAAACATGCTTTCTGTATGTGTGTGATTTAAAAAGTATTTTGAAAAGAATGTATACGAAGTGTTTGAAAATTTTTGTTTGAAAAATGTAACTTTATAATGATTCTCGTATGAATGTATACAAAGCGTTTATTTGAAAGTATTTTTGAAAAGAGTGTGAGGTGTGAAAAGTATTTTGATTTTGATTGGAGAAAGCAACTAAAAGTCTTATTACCTACTCAGAACGCCGTTCTTGTTATTTTCCTTCTCCTTTAGGATAGCGCTATCCATACCATTAGTTGGTAGCTAACTCTATCCGTTGGATGTGAAGGGACAAGCGTGGGGTCATCGTATGGTCATTAAAGGCAACATTGTAAGGATACCTTTAGAAATTTGAAGGGACGATCATCAATTTTTGTAGGCAACAACCGAAGGACGAGGTCATGTTTTCGTAGGCAACATCGAGGGTCATCGAGGGACTATGATCTTTATATCGAAGGGACTATGATGATGTTATTCGTAAGCGTCTTTGCTAATGGTACTCCTATGTTCGAGGGACATGACCATTCTTTATTTGTAAGGCAACAAGAGAGGATACCCTAAGGGTGTGAGAGTGCATAATATGTTGATTTCAAATATTTTATCTTGATTATTAGGATGATCTAAGTTTTATTTTATGTCTTGTCATGCAATCCTATTAGACATACACCTAAGCATATATATATATATATATATATATATATATATATATATATATATATATATATATATATATATATATATATATATATATATATATATATATATATAGTTTATAAGAGTGCGGAAAGATAAAGTCCTACACTATTACATGTCTTTGGGGCAGATACAGAATAAGAGGTGCGGAAAGTAAATTGCGACAAATTAAATCTACGCTATTACAAAAATATCCTTGCGACTTATACATCGATTTCTAATATTTAAATGCAAAAACAATAAAATAAATAATGAGAAAAATGCTTTAATAATTGTGAAAATATTATAAACCCTATTTATTAAAGGAAAACATTTTTTGGTATTTTTTTGAATTGATTTTAATTAAGAAAACCTAATTCTAACTTAATTAGAAATTAATTATAAAAATAATTTTAAGTGAAAAGAAAAATAAAATATTTTTGTGTCTAAAATTAATAAAACATTTTTTAAACAAAAATCTAAAATAAATAATATTTTTTTACCGTTTTTTATTGTTTTTAGAAAATTATTTTAAAAGAATTAAAAATAAAATAAATAAGAAAAATATGAAAACACATGAAAAATAGGGTTAGGAAAAATTGCCAAAAATATGTGCAGCCCCTGGGTTTCGAACCTAGGACCTAGGGGTCACAAACACGTGCCACTTGCAATTTGAGTTGAGTGTCTGAGTTGTCATGGAATGGAAACAAAATAATATATAATAAAACAAAACTTTAAAATATATTAAAACTGAAACACACGCAAAGTGGGTTTCTTCCCCGATTTGAATTTTCCCTTGACCTATACCGACAGTTAGTTCGTGGCTAATGGATTTACCCACAACCATGTCCGTCACTACAACTCCTGCAAATTTTCAAAATCAAGAATATGCAATATAAATTTGTTATGAGACCATGGTTCGATTGAAAACTTTGATCTCAGTATGGTAATGCCCTCGATTTGGTCCAATTTTACTTGTAACTATGTTTCCCCAAATTGAAGCTCAAAAACCCTAGCCATGGCGTATCACGACTCCTGCACTTAAACTCAAATCAAACAACCCAGATAGCTTGCAAACATCATCATGAACACAAACATACAACTGAATTATGTTAAATATGCATGAATCATTGAAATCGATTTTGAATGAGCAAACCATGATTCTGTTTGGTCGATTCTGGATGCTTCAATCGATGGTGATGGTCTAGAACGCTTTAGAGGAGGTCGAGGAAGCTGTTTGAATGCATGGAATGGCTTGAATTTCCCTGCAACCTTGACTTCTAATTACTTGAATGCCACATTTTTTTAAAAGTTTGTCTAGGGTTCATCAACCTGCAAAAATTTGTCCTTGGCATCTGGAAACCTGGTGCATATATAGTAGAAGCAAATTAGGTTAACATTTGTGTTGGAATATATTGCATTGATTGAAAAAATATTTGATTGGAAGTCAAATGCAATCTTTCCAAAATTTCTCAATTTCATATCAATCTCTTCCTTGCATGAATTTTCCAACTTTCTATGACTATCTTGGACCTCAAGCAACTTGGAAACTAAGCCCACACTCCCTTAAGCCTTTCCTTGCATTTTATTTTAATTAAAATTGAATTTTAATGTTTAATTCAAAAATAAATAAAATAAATAGAAGGAGGGCGTGTGATTGGACTTAGAGGCTATGGATAATGTTAGAAACAAGTTTAGATCAAAGAAATATCGGTCAGTTTGGAAAATTTTCAAGTTTGATCAATACTTTCTTCATGCACTTCTTCAAAATTTCCAATTTTGTCCAAACCATAACTTGCTCAATTTTTATTATTTGGAAGTTTTCTTGGACTTTTTAGAAAGTTTAATATGTCCTCTAAATTCTCCTTTCGGTTTCATCTTCATTGAAGCTTCCATGCTCATGTACACTTCTTTTGAAAAAGATGACTTTTTGTTAACTTTTAGAAGGACCTATAATGTCTTGACCCATATCTTCGAAATGAAGCATTTTTGGGAAAAGCTTGTGATAGAAAAAGTTGTAGAGAATTGAATTCCCTTTAAAGTGAGCTTTGGTGGAAAGATTTGTGATGAAGTATGTGAAATTTATGCCTGGTCAAAGTTTTATTGACTTTTTATTAAAAAACCCTAATTTAGAAACTTTGACTTATGACCATTCCTTGAATTTTCTTGATGAATCATGATCAACCCTTGATCAAATGATGAATGTGGCTTCAAAATATTGACGTTGACAAAAAATGATGAAGTTTGACTGTATGTTGACCACAATTGACTTTTTGTCCAATACAACTAATTTTCAACCATCTGAGCAATTGACTGAGCAAACTTAGGTTATGAGGCTTGAAACTTGTCATGGTGATGCTTTGAGACATATGAGGAGGCACGATGCTCACTTGAGGCAATAGAAGTTAACTTTTACTTGAGAGGAACAAAACCCTAGTTGTGGGTTGATTGCTTAGGAGAGGGTTTGTTTGATAAACCCAAGGGGAATTCTTGAGTACGGAGATGTGTATTGACTTCAAAAAGAGAGGGAAAAATTTGGGGTATAAAAATTTCCCCTGTTCAATCTTCTTGTACCTGAAGGGTTAGATTGGTATGTTTGCCTTTCGTAACTTGAAGGTAGAAGATGATTGAACACTCGAGTACCCTTGAAATTTGCACTAGCTGGTGTATGGAATGAGACCGTAGGATGACGATTTATTGGAATGGGCTTATGGATTCCATATGGAGAAGCTGATGTTGGGGAGTGTGTCGTACGTTAGACTCCATAGCAGTCTTTGAATGAAGTTATTAGTATACATTGATTTTTAACCAGATATGCAACAATCTGCAGGTGGAGAGATAACAATGTGTAGTCGGAGATGGGCTTAAAGATGCCATATGGAGAT
Source organism: Vicia sativa (assembly GCA_021764765.1). NCBI lineage: Eukaryota > Viridiplantae > Streptophyta > Magnoliopsida > Fabales > Fabaceae > Vicia > Vicia sativa. Next base: position 202,210,880 of record CM038796.1, read on the forward strand.
ACTGATGATATGAGAGTCAGAATAAACCTTTGTATTGGTTTTATCTAGGATAAGAATTTGTCAGGATGTAGATAGTTCCCCGTCTTGTTTCGGGTATTAATTTGTAGCCTGCTGTTTGTTGATAAAATCGTCTGGTTTCATGCCTTCATACCGTTATGGTCGTATAGATAGTTTTCCCGTCTTGTTTCGGGCATTAATCTTTGACCTTATGTCTAGAAGTTTGTAAATAATTTTCTCCTGTTTGAGAATTTAACCTGAAAGAACGAGGTTAGTTTTATGCACATTATGATGCATACGTGTATGTAATGATGCTCTCGAATTATGTATGCACATGTTATGATTTTTATGAATGATGTATGAGTGTAGATGTTATGGTATTTCAAAACGTATCCATCTTTGAGGAAGATAGGAATATTTTGCTGGGGATCTTTGACTTCCACTTTGGGATGAAGAAATAACTATTGAGGATCCTGACTGAGAATGTAGATTGCTCTGATGCACAATCTGACCAAGTTTTGGGTTTGGACATTGACACTGTTAGAGAATGATAATCCTTGTGCGATACTCAGCTAGGGATGGATATCTTGTGTATTGATTTTGAAGAAATAACCCTTTTTAGGGAATGATGTGGTCTTGAATAGCCTATTACTGCTCGGAGACTGACATAATAAGTTGGTTGATGATATGTTATTGCTCGGGGAAAATTGTAACAAAGTTGACGTTCACTGCGCGGGGACTGTTATGACAATGTAGATGATCACCGCTCGGGGACTAATGTGATTAATTGAGGATGTAGATAATCACTGCGCGAGGACTGACGTGATGAATTGTAGATGATCACTGCTCGGGGACCAATGTGACAATGTGGATGATCAGTGCTCGGGGACTAACGTGATGAATTGAGAATGTAGATAATCACTGCGAAGGGACTGATGTGATGAATTGTGGATATAGATAATCACTACGCGGGGACTGATGTGATGAATTGTAGATGATCACTGCGCAGGGACTGATGTGATGAATTGTAGATGATCACTGCTCGAGGACTAACATGATGAGTTGAGATGATCACTGCTCGAGGACTAATGTGATGAGATGGAAATTATGTTGCTACTGCTCAGGGACTAATGTAACAAGCAGAAATGTGGATTCTGTGGGGATTGTAGAGATTATTCTGTGGGAATATTTCTGTAAAACTGACTCTGCGGGGATGCGTTGGTAACTTGGGTTGTCATCTCAAATCTTAGAGCTTGTAGTAATTGTTGTTTCTGTTCGCTTTTCGTGTATTTGTGAACATATATTTATTGTCAGATGCATATAAAAAGGGAAGGTATTAGCACCCTTTCCATCCGTAGTTATCTACGGGCTCTTAATTGCTTAGGTCACTTTTGAAAATTTGCTTTATGTGTGTATGTGATTTGAAAAGTATTTTGAAAAGTATTTGAAAATTATTTTGCTTTGACTTCGTAGTGATTCTCGTTGGAATGTATACGAAGTGTTTGGAAATATTTTTTTGGAAAATGTTTAACTTTGTAATGATTACTGGAATGTATACAAAGTGTTTGTTTGGAAAATAGTTTTTGAAAAGAATTGTGAGGTGTGAAAAGTGATTTTTGATTGATTAGAGCAAGCAATAGAGTCTTATTTGACTACTCAAATTGGCCATTTCTTGTTATTTTTCCTTCTCCTTTAGAATAAGGCTATCCATACCATTAGTTGGTAGGTAACTTTATCCGATGAATGTGAAGGGAAAATCGTAGGGTCATCGTATGGTCATTGAAGGAAACATGTAGGGATACCTTAGAAATTCGAAGGGACGATCATCACTTATTCGTAGGCAACAACCGAGGGATGAGATCATGTATTCGTAGGCAACATCGAGGGTCATCGAGGGACTATGATCTTTGTGATGATTTAACTGAGGGAATTTGCTAATGGTACCCCTACGTTCGAGGGACATGACCATCTTTATTCGAAAGGCAACAAGAGAGGATACCCTAAGGGTGTGAGTGGGTGTAAGGAGTGTGTTCAATTCAGATATTTATCTTTGAATTAAGGTTATTCTAAGATTGTTTTTAATCTTGTCATACAAACCTTAGTTAACATACATCTAAGTAGTTTAATATTCGCAGAAAAATAAAGTGTGGAAAGTAAACGTCCTACACTATTACATGGCATTGGGGCAGTTACATAATATGAGGTGCGGAAAGTAAAGGCAGAAGATAAATCTACGCTATTACAAAAAACTTTGCGACCTATACAACGATTTCTAGAATTTAAAGTGCGGAATAGTAATTATTTAACCTAATTATGTTAATGGTTAATTAAAGATTAATTAGTTAATTAATTAAGAAAATAATAAGAAAAATGGTTAGGAAATTGAAAAAAAAAGAGAAAAAAAAAATCAGAAAAAGGTCCCTGGGAGGCTCGAACCCAGGACCTTATGGTTGCAACACAAACACCTTGCCATCTAAGTTGCACGTATCATCTGTTATGGAATCAGGACCATTTGATTATATAATACGCACGCATTTCATTTTGGATTTCAAATGCAGTCAAACATGGGCCCCAATTATTTTGAACGAACCAATCAGAAGGAGAGATCATGCCACGCACGCGGTCAGAAGGTCAGTGCCGGAGTCCTTCGCCGGAGCTAGGGCTCCGGTCATCTTCTCCGGCTAGATCCAAACTTAAAAACCTGTAAAATGAATCAGTTAATGAAAAATAAAAGTCCAGATCGATTGCGTTGTACCATGCGATCACGATGGTGGGGTGAGTTTGTCCTAAAACAGCATGTATCGTGGAATCCGAAGCTTCATCAAGATTATGCCCTAATAATGGTGTTTCTCGATTTGCACGTTAAACCTTGCAAGCGATGGATCAAACCTGTTCTAATGAACCTCAAGAACACATTAGTATGGTTAGTTCTCAATAAAACATAATAAAATGAAAAATATCAAATTCAAAGATATGATGCAATCGGAGTTCATGAAGCATGTGATTCAATGCGTTTTAGCCATGGATATTGATCCATTCTTACCCTACTATACCTCAGGAACACAAATCAAGGCTTGGAAGCGCTTGAGGACGACTGGAAATTGGAATTCAAAAGTGCAAGTCGTGCTTGAAATTTTCGAGCAAGAACCCTAGTCTCTTGGCTACAAGAATTCGTCCTTTTGATGTCTAAAGGTGTTATATATATATATATATATATATATATATATATATATATATATATATATATATATATATATATATATATATATATATATATATATATATATATATATATATATATATATATATATATATATATATATATATATATAGGGCATGAGATTAGGTCAAATTTTGAGAGGAAAGTATATCCTCTTCAATGAAAAATATTTGATTGAAGTTTCTTATCCAAATCTTCCATATTTGGCTCAATCCTGCCTTAATCAAGCTCCATGCGTTTTTCCATCTTATAATGGACTTCCTTGGCCTCCAAGACCATCAAAACATAAGCCCAACACGCCTTGCTTGTATTTTTTCACTTTATTTAATTTAAATTGAATTTTAATGTTTTAATTCAAAAATAAATTAAATAAATGAAGGAAGGGCGTGCAAGTTATCTTAGAGATCATGGGCCATGTTAGAAATAAGTCTGAATCATAAGAACCATGGCCCATTTGGGAAAAAATTGAATTTGCTTGCTATTTCTCTTCACGCACTTCTTCAAATTTCCCAAACTTGCACAAGTTGTATCTTGCTCAATTTTCAACATTTTGAAGTGTTCTTAGACATTTTAGAAATCTAAATATGTCCTCTAAACACTCCTTTGGTTTCATCTTCATTGAAGTTTCCATGCTCATGTACACTTCTTTTGAAAAAGATGACTTTTTGTTGACTTTTAGAGGGACCTATAATGTCTTGATACATAACTCTCAAATGAACAAAGTTGTAGAGAATTGAATTCTCTTCAAAATGATATTTGGTGGAAATTTTTTTGATAAAGTATGTGAAAGTTATGTCTGGTCAAAGTTGTGTTGACTTTTTATCAAGAAACCCTAATTTAGAAACTTTGACTTTTGATATGTGTGATACGGTGAACTGACTTTGAGAATTTTGTTTTGCTTTTTATCACAAATGTTGCGGATAGCAAGAGTCGCCACCGACTTTTCTTTTATCCAATTAAGGGAAGGTAAAAGAACAGGAAAAGACCTTCGTTAGATTCTGAGTAAGGGAGAAGGTTACGAAAAGGGAAGGTATTAGCACCCCTTTCCATCCGTAGTTATCTACGGGCTCTTAGTTGCTTCTAGCTCATTTTTAAAAGTGCTTTCTGTGTGTTTGACAAAAATGTTTTGAAAAGGCATTTCTCTTTGAATTTGTAATGATTCACGTAGGAATGTATACAAAGTGTTCGGAAATGTTTTATTTTGAAAAGAGTTTTGAACTTTACAAAAGCGTGTGGTGTGAAAAGTATTTTGTTTGAGCAAGCAACTAAAAGTCTTATCACCTACTCAGAATGGTCGTTTTCGTGTTGTTTTACGTTCCTTTAGAATAGTGCTGTCCATACCATTAGTTGGTAGGTAACCCTATTCGTTGGATGTAGAAGGGACATTCGAAGGGACATCGGATGGTCATAGAAGGCAACTTGTAGGAAGTATCCTAGCACATCCGAAGGGACGATCATCACTTTTCGTAGGCAACAATCGAGGGACGAGATCATGTTTTCGTAGGCCACGTCGAGGGACTCATGATCTTTGTATCGAAGGGACTATGATGATATGTTTGTAGGCAACGGTACTAGGATACCTCTACGTTCGAGGGACTTGACCATTTATTCGAAAGGCAACGAGAGAGAATACCCTAAGGGGTGCATGTGTGAAAAGAGTGTGTTGAATTCAGATATGTTATCTTGCAATTAGAAGCGATCTACTTTTGTTTTAATCTTTGCCATATACGCCTAATTACTAGCAGTTTATAGGGTGCAGAAAGTAAATTGCGGAAAGTAAAGTGCGGAAAGTAAATGTCCTACGCTATTACATGGCTTTGGCGCAGTTACATAATATAGGAGTGCGGAAAGTAAAAGTCCTAATTAAACTATTACATCCCATGAGCAGTTACATAATATTTGGAAAGAAGAATGCGAGAAAATAATCCAAACCATTACAACCTGTAAGCAGATACATAATAACCGGAAATATAAGAAGTTCGCATAAGAGAAAAAGGTTAGTAAAAATAAGACTTTTGAATGAGGAAAAAGATTTTAGGTTAGTAATGATAATTAGATGATAAAGTAATTTTTTGGGAATTTTCTGGATCGTTTTTAATAATTAAAAGCAATTAAAAGTCAATTTAATGGTTAATTAACAATTAATTAAAATATGCATGCAAAAATATTAATTTTAATGTCAAAAATTAAATAAACATTTTTCTGATTAAAATGCAAAAGGAAAATATTTTTGGTGATTTTTAAATGCATGAGAAAAATATTTGAAGATAAATTAAATTGAATGAAAATAATATGAAAAGAAAAAAGAAAAATATGTTAGTTTTCAAAGTGATAAAAAAGAATTGTCATGGCCAGGAATCGAACACAAGACCATGCCTTCACACGCGCGCTGCCTTGACCACTGGAACAACCTGCGTTTGGTGTTAACATAATGAAACAAAAAAAGTTTAAACGTAATTGAGTTCTGGAAACCCAAATCACGTGCGAAGATCTTCATCTTCTTCATTTGAATTTTCAAACAGGTAGCGTCGGTCTGGTTCGACGCTAAGGCCCCTGCAATTTTCAAAAATCTCATACAGGCAATATAAATTAGTTATGGATACATGAATCGATTGTAAACATCATTCTGAACACGATGGTAGTCCTGGTTTTGTCCAATTTTGCTTATTTCGGAAAGCCCTAAAACGAGATCAAGAACCCTAGCCATGGCATCTTGTGATTCTTGCACTGAAACTTAAATCAAACTATGCAGAAAGCTTAGAAACATCATTAGAAACATAAATATGCAATCAAAACTCGTTAAACATGAGTGTATATATGAATTCGATTTCAAGTTATGTTGGCACAAACCGTGACTTGGTTGGACCGATTCTGGGTGTTTCAACGCGTGGGGATGATTGGAATAGCTTCCTGGAAGCTTATGGATGCTTGTTCAATCCTCAAAACTCCTTGAATTGGCCTACAAAACAGAAATCAAAATTGCTTTTTTCACAAGTTTTCTTGAAAAGAATTTAGGGTTCTTGAGGCAATTTTTCCGTCCTTGTGCCATGTGAATGCTTCATGTATATATAGTGGATGGATTTAGGTCAAGAATCAAGAGAAAATAATGTATCAATCAATGAGAAAATATTTAATTTGGTATAAAACCAAAAATTTCCTTTTTGATCAAATTTCAATCAATTCTCTTGCCAATCAATGCCAATTTCGAATTTGCCAGCTTGTGTGGATTGCTTGGACCTCAAGAATGAGAGAAAAATCCAATTTGTATTTAATTTTGATTTTCTACCTTTTATTTTAATTTAATTGGCTTTTAAATGATTAAAATCCAAATTAAATAGAAAAATAAAGATAAAATTCGTGGCCTTGGGCTTGGAGGTTCCAAATTAGCTGAGGAACAAGTTTGAATCAAGAAAAGTTAGGCCCATTTGCAAAATTTTGGATTTTGACAAGTATTTCTCTTTGTGCACTTCTTAAAAAATGCTCAACTTGTGCAAGGTGTATCTTGCTCAATTTTTAACTTTTTTGGGTGTTCTTGGACTATTTAGAAAGCTCTAGATGTCCTCTAAACAACCTCTTTGGTTTCATCTCAATTGAAGTTACCATGCTCAATAACACTTCTTTACAAAAAGTTGACTTTTTGTTGACTTTGAAAAGGACCTGTAATATTTTGATCCATATCTTCCAAATGAAGCATTTTCTAACCATGCTTGTGAGACATGAAGTTGTAGAGAATTAAATTCTCTTCAAAATGAGATGTGGTGGAAAAATTTCTGATAAAGTATGAGAAAGTTATGCCTGGTCAAAGTTCAGTTGACTTTTTCTTAAAAAACCCTAATTTGGAAAGTTTGACTTTTGACCAAATCTTGAGTTTTCTTAATGAATCATGATCAACCCTTGATCAAATGATAAATGTCACTTCAAAATATGGATGTTGACCAAAAATCATGAAGTTTGACTGTGTGTTGACCACAGTTGACTTTTTGTCCAATACAACTGATTTTCAACCATCTGAGCAATTGTTTGAGGAAACTTGACTTGTAAGGCTTGAAACTTGACATGGAGATTCTTTGAAGCATATGAGGAGGCATGATGACCATTGGAGATGTTGGGAACCATCTTGATCTGAGAATTGCCAAACCCTAGTTTAAGTTGATTGCTTAGGAGAGGGTTTGTCTGGTCAACCCTTGTGAAATCCTTGAGCATGGATGTATAAAATGTCTTGAGAAGTAGGAGGGCAAATTTTGGGGTATGACAATATGATCTTGAGTTTTCTTGACGAATCATGATCAACCCTTGATCAAATGATGGAAGTGACTTCAAAATCTTGATGTTGACCAAAAATGATGAAGTTTGACTGTATGTTGACCACAATTGACTTTTTGTCCAATACAACTAATTTTCAACCATTTGAGCAATTGACTGAGCAAACTTGAGCTATGAGGCTTGAAACTTGACATGGTGATACCTTGAGACATATGAGGTATGATGACCACTTGAGACAATGAAACTCATCTTTAACTTGGTAGAATCAAAACCCTAATTGTGGGTTGATTGCTTAGGAGAGGGTTCATCTGGTCAACCCTTGAGAAATTTTTGAGTATGGAGATGTGGATTGACTTGAAAAATAGGAGGGAAAATTTTGGGGTATAATAGTTTCCCCTGTTTAATCTTCTTGTAGCTTAAGGGTTAGATTGGTATGCTTGCCTTTCATGATCTGAAGGTAGAAGATGATTGAACACTCGAGTACACTTGAAAATTTGCGCTCGCTAGTGTATGGAATGAGATCATCAGTTGACGATGTATTGGAATGGGCTTATAGATGCCATTTGGAGAAGTTGATGTTAGGGAGCGAGTCGTACGTTAGACTTCATGCTCATCTTGGAATGAGGTTACTGGTGTGTATTGATTTTTAAACAGATCTGTAGCATTCTGTAGGTGGAGAGATGACCATGTGTAGTCGGAGATGGGCTTAAAGATGCCATATGTTGAATTTGATGATAAGAAAGAGTCAAAATAAATCTTCGTCTTGGCTTTATCTGAAATGAGTATTCGTTAGGATATAGATAGTTTTCTCGTCTTGTTTTGGGTATTAATCTGTATCCTACTGCCTGCTGGTAAGCTCGTCTGGTCATTCAGGTAGTTTTCTTGTCTTGTTTCAGGGATTAATCTTTGACCTTTTGTCTAGGAGTTTGCGGATAATTTTCACCTGTTTGAGAAATTAAACTGAGAGAACGAGATTAGTTCTATGCATATTATGATGCATGTAAGTATGTAATGATGCTCATGAATGATATATGCACATGTTATGATTTTTTTATGAATGATGTATGAATATAAATGTTGTGGTATTTCAAAACATATCCATCTTGAAGAAGATGGGAATGTTCTACCGGGGGTTTTTGATTTCTGCTTGGGGATGTAATTGTTGGAGACCCTGACTGGGGAATAAGAGAGATGTGAATTCCTCCGATGCACTATCTGACCAAGTTTCAGGTCTAGAAATTGATGTTTTTAGGGAATAATACTCCTTGAGAGATACTCAACTGGGGATGAACATCTCGTGTACGAATCTTGCTGGGGAATGATGTGATCTTATATAACCTATTACTGCTCGGAGACTGACATAATAAGTTGGTTGATGATTGGTTACTGCTTGAGGACCAATGTAACAAGGTTGGCATTCACTGCATGGGGACTGACGTGACAATGTAGACAATCACTTCTCGGGGACTAATGTAATGAGTTAATATGATCACTGCTCGGGAACTAATGTGATGATGTTTGTAGATGATCACTGCTCGGGGACTAACATGATGAGTTGAGACGATCACTGCTCGGGGACTAATGTGATGAGTTGATACGATCACTACTCAGGGACTAACGTGATGAGTTGATACAATCATTGCTCAGGGACTAATGTGATGAGTTTATATGATCGCTTCTCGGGGACTAACGTGATGAGTTGATACAATCACTTCTCGGGGACTAACGTGATGAGTTGATACGATCACTGCTCGGGGACTAACGTGATGAGTTGATATGATCATTGCTCGGGGACTAACGTGATGAGTTGATAGGATCACTGCTCGGGGAATAACGTGATGAGTTGATAGGATCACTGCTCGGGGACTAACGTGATGAGTTGATACGACCACTACTCAGGGACTAACGTGATGAATTGATAGGATCACTACTCAGGGACTAACGTGATGAACAGAAGCGTTGGATATTGCTGAAAGGAGATGATATAATAGTAGTCTTGTTGGGAAATCTGTCTCTGTCGGGGGGGATGTCTCTATGGGGATTGTAGAGATTATTCTGTGGGGATATTTATGTGAAACTGACCCCGCAGGGATGTGTTGGTGACTTGGGCTGTTATCCCAATTCCTAGAGTCTGTAGTAATTGTTGTTTCTATTCACTTTTCGTGTATTTATGAACAAATATTTATCATCATATACATATGATCATTCAAAGTAATCATTGGACTTATGCAAACAAAATAGATAAAAGTAAAAAGTTTGAAACTGGAAAAAGGGGAATTGTATTAATTTTGAAAAGGGGCCCCATAGACAGGCAGTTCGTATACAGAGAGACAAATACCCTAGTAAGAGGAAGTTTTCGGAAACATTTGGAAAATAGTAAAAGCTATGTGGAAACAATCTCGTCGAGTTTCAACTCTACTATTGCTCATATATTGTCGACTATCTCATCTCCTTGCTGCCAGAAGAAGGTGATTGGACTGATCTGCGCCATTTGAAGCTTCTAGTAGTATGGTTTGTAAGTAGATGACCTTGACGAGACATAGTCGTATGCTTTAATCCCTAACTTTTTCCTAGACCGCCCTTTTAGATTTTCAGTATACCGGGATACCCTTTTTTTTCCCAAGCCGCCTTTGCAGGTTTTCGACTTGCCGGGTGTACATTTTATATATATATATATGTCCCTAACTTTTGCCCGAACCCTTTTGGTTCGCCAGGACGGCCTTATTTTTTCATAGGCCAGTCGACCTAGAGGGTCTCGTTTATGCGTAGTATTTTTTGACTATGTCTGCATTCACATGGTGTGGGAAGTCTTCTCCATCCATAATGCTCAGTATCATGGCTCCGCTGGAAAATATTGTCTTGACTACAAATGGTCTCTAATAGGTGGGAGTCCATTTGCCTTTGGGATCACCTTGTGGTAGGATTGTGTGCTTGACTACTAGATCGCCAACTTGGTATGCTCAGTGTTTGACTTTCTTATTGAAGGCTTTGATCATGCGTTTTTGATATATCTGTCCATGATAGATGGCTGCAAGTTGTTTCTCATCGATCAAGTTGATCTGGTCAAGCCGAGTCTAGACTCATTCGTCTTCGTCTAACTCTGTGTCCTTCAGTACTCTGAGTGAGGGCATCTGAACCTCGATAGGTAGAAATGCTTCCATACCATATACAAGAGAGAAAGGGATTTCCCCTGTAGATTTTTGTACTGAAGTGCGATAATCATGGAGAGAAAATGGCAACATCTCATGCCAATATTTATAAGTCACTGTCAGCTTCTGTATGATCTACTTAAGATTCTTGTTGGCGGCTTCCACTACACCATTCATCTTTGGCCGATATGGAGAAGAATGGTGATGCTTAATCTTGAACTGCATGCAGAGTTTGGTGATCATCTTGTTATTGAGATCGGTACCATTGTCTATGATAATCCTTTTGGGGACTTCGTACCGACAAATAATATTATGCTTGATGAATCGAGCCACAACATTCTTGGTAACAAATGCGAACGAGACTGCTTCTACCCACTTGGTAAAGTAATCGATAGTAACGAGGATGAAACAGTGTCCATTAGAAGCGGTAAGTTTGATTTCTACAATCACATTAATTCCCCATATCACGAAAGGCCACGGGGCGGTCAGAACATTCAATAGAACTGGAGGTACATGCACTTTATCTGCGTATATCTGGAATTTGTGACAAGATCGGGAATAACGATAACAATTAGCCTCCATAGTGGACCAATAGTAACCTGCTCTCAGAATCTTCTTTGCCATTGTATGTCCACTGGAATGAGTACCAAATGCGCCTTCATATAACTCTTCCATAATTCGTTCGGCTGTCTTCTAATCTACACATCAGAGTAAGGCCAAGTCATGGTTGCGTTTGTATAAGATATCGTTACTGAGAAATAATTTGGAAGAGAATCTTCTTAGGAACTTCTTATCGTTGACAGATGCCCCTTCAGGGTATTCTTGAGCCTCGAGATACATCTTCACTTCGTAGAACCAAGGTTTCTCCTCTACTCCTTCAGTATCAAGTTCACAATAGTATGCTAGTTCGTCTAGTCTTTCAATCATAATCTGAGGAGCTTCGTTGTCCCATATGACTTTGAACATAGATGAAATGGTAGCTAACGCGTCTGCCAACTGATTCTCTTCTCGTGGGACGTGCTCGAAAGTGATTTCTTCGAAGTAAGGGATTATATTCAACACATGTTCTCGATATAGAATGAGATTTGGATGCTTCGTGTCCCATTCGCCCTTAATCTGACTGATCACCAAAGCCGAGTCTCCATACACTTGCAATAATTTTATCCTCAAGTCAATAGCAGCTTTGATACCCATGATTCACGCTTCGTATTTAGCCATATTGTTGGTGCAGTCGAAACATAGTCTGGAGGTGAAAGGTGTATGGCCGCCTTTAGGAGATGTAATTACAGCGCCAATACCATTTCCATGTGCGTTGGAAGCTCCATCTAAGACCATGGTTCATCCGGATCCTGGCTCAGGTCCTTCGTCCGGTCCAGGCTCTTTGTAATCGATGACTAACATAATATCCTCGTCTGGGAACTCAAAATGCATAGACTGGTATTCATCTACGACCTGATGAGCCAAATGATCAGCTACCACACTTCCTTTGATCGCTTTTTGAGTAGTATAATGGATGTCGTATTCGGTCAAGATCATTTTCCATCTTGCTATTCTTCTGGAGAGAGCAGGTTTCTCGAATATGAATTTTATCTGATCCATTTTAGAGATCAACAAGGTAGTGTGAGTCAACATATACTGTCTTAGTCGGCGAGCAGCCCAAGCCAAAGCGCTGCAAGTTTTCTCGAGCTGTGAGTATCCTGTTTTAGAGTCGGTAAACTTTTTGCTAAGGTAGTATATTGCATACTCTTTTCGACCAGACTCGTCATGTTTCCCCAACACATACCCATTGAATTCTCTAATACTGTTAAATACATGACTAAAGGTCTTTCTTTGACTAGTAGCATCAGGATAGGAGGTGGTTGTAGGTACTACTTGATTTTGTCAAAAGCTGTCTGGCAATCGTCGTTCCATTTTACTTCTTGATCTTTTTTCAATAACTTAAAGATTGGCTCACAAGTAGCAGTTAGATGTGCAATGAATCTGGAAATGTAATTCAGTCTCCCCAAGAAACCTCTGACTTCCTTCTTGGTACGTGGAGCTGGCATTTCTTCAATAGCTTTGACCTTGGCGGGATCAACTTCAATACCTTTACAACTAACAACAAATCCCAGGAGTTTGTCGGATCTGACTCCAAAGGCACATTTGTTCGGATTCAGTCTCAACCTGTATTTCTTCAGTCTATCAAACAGCTTAGGCAAATGACCAAGATGTTCTTCTTCGGGTTGTGATCGAGCTATCATGCCGTTGACGTAGACCTCTATCTCGTGATGGATCATATTATGGAATAAATCCACCATAGCACGCTGATATGTGGCGCCAATATTCTCCAACCCAAACGACATGACCTTGTAACAAAACGTGTCCCATTGTGTAACGAAAGTAGTATTTTCCATGTCTTCGGGAGCCATCTTGATCTGATTATAATCGGAGAAACCATCCATGAAAGAGAAAACTTTATGCTGAGCGGTATTGTCAACCAAAACATCAATATGTGGACGCGGAAAATCGTCTTTGGTCTCGCCTTATTCAGATCTCAGTAGTCCACACACATATGCACCTTGCTGTACTTTTTAGGTACGGGTACCACGTTCGCAACCCATTGTTGATAAGAAGTAATTGCTAAGAAACCGGTATTGAACTACTTCATGACTTCGACTTTAATTTTCTCGCACATCTTAGGATGCATACGACAGACCTTCTGCTTCACAGGGAGAAAAATTTCTTTCGTTGGTAGTCGGTGTACCACAATGTCGATATCTCAACTTGGCATGTCTTTATAGGACCAAGCAAAAATCTCGATGTAATCTTGCAGCATCTGGATCAATCTTTCTTTAACACTATTCTCAAGACCCGCTCCTATCTTGATTTCTTTTCTGTCTTTGTCGGTACCTATATTCACAACTTCGACCGGTTCTTCGTGTGGCTGTATAGCCCTTTCCTATTGCTGTAGTAGTCTGGAAAGTTCTCCTGGAAATTCATAATCTTCCTCACCTTCGTCTTCGGCTTGGTAGATTGGATTATCAAAGTCATATTTAGCAATAGTAGAGTTGTTATCAATGGGATCCAGGGTGAATGTGGATCTACAGTTTATTACGTGGGTATGTGTAAGAACACATAGCTTTTGAAAAGATGATAAAGTAAAAATAAAGACAGGGAGCACAATATTTGAATGAAAAAGTCCAATGATTTATTGAATGAAAATATGCGAATGACAAGTAATAACCCTCACAAACGAGCCGTGGTGCCCCAGGCAAGGCACTAGGCTTAGAGTTTTATTTTCGAAGCGTAAAAGAAAAAAGCATAAAACAGAAAAATAATTACTCCTGTCTAAAGGAGATTGGCATAACATCCTTAGCCTTCCAATTGTTGAGTCCATTGTCGGGAGTTGGGAAGATCCAAATGTTGATGTTGAATTCACCACCATCGTCTTCTATAGCATGAACTCCATTCTTGTTGATGCAGAATGGAGATCCACCGACATGTTCGCGGAGTATCATCTTCTGACCTTTGGAAGTGAAGCCCAAACCAGTCTTGTTAGATTTGAATGGAAAATCGGGTAGCTGACCCCAAACGGTACAACCTCATTCTTCAACTACAACTTTGACATCTTTTAGTAAGGCTATCTTCGGTGGAACTCTAGTAACTTTAGGAGTGACAGGAGAGTCAATAGGCATGACTCGTGGAACTACTTCGAAAGCTTGATAGGGAGTTTCGATAAATTCACCTTCCATTTAAATGTATCAAAATTACTGTAGATAGCTTACCATGTATTCTTCTTCTCTGCATACTGTAACAATCTTCCCTTTCACTGGGTATATCAGCTTCTGATGTAGAGTAGAGGTAACAACATCTGTCCCATGTATCCAAGGGCGTCCGAGTAGGCAAGAATAAGCTGGACGAATATCCATCACAAAGAAAGTAAAGTCAAAAGTTTGGGGACCCACTTTGATCGGCAGGTTGAGCTCTCCAAGTATTATTCTCTTTGAACCATCAAAAGCTCTTACGATTATGTCATTGTGTTTCATGACCACTTCTTCATCATCAAGTTGGTCGAGATCACTCTTCGGTAGGACGTTCAAAGCAGAGCCAGTATCCACCAACACATGAGACAAAGTAATTCCCTTACACCCTATAGAAATGTGCAAGGCTTTGTTGTGTTTTCTTCCGGCAGGAGTTAAGTCAACATCAGAAAAGCCCAAACCATTGTCTGCGATCAGGCTAACAATACAACTTTCGAATTGGTCAACAGAAGTGTCTTGCGGTATGTGAGTATTCTTCAGAAATTTCACCAAGGATTTAGCATGAGCCACATAGAACAATACCAGAGCTAACATGAAAATCTTGGACGGGGTTTGTCCCGACTGCTCCACAACATTGTAGTGGCTCTTCTTAATGATCTTCAAATTTTACTCCATCTCTTGTTTGGAGGTGTCTTCAGCAAATTCCTTTGGTACTTCTGTCTAAGCAGGTTGAGTCACTTTCTCTTTCCCTCGAGCCTCGGGAGTTGGTTCAATAGTAGGAACGTGAATTGGTGTAGTAGTGTCTTTTGGAGGAGAGATATCTGGAGAAAATACTCTCCCGGTTCTAGTTACTTTGCTTGATCCGGTGATATTGTCAACATCAGGACTGGTAGCTTCAACTATGTTGTCTTCAATGGTTAATGGCTCTAGCTTGACGCCATAATATTAAACTTCGGCTCCATAGTTCCAAGGTATAACTTTGTCAGAGGAATATGGAATTGATCTAGGTGAGGTAATAATTAGAGGTGCCACTCTAGGTGCAGGATCGTCGAGGTAATCCTTATTGTGTTCACATTAGCATATTCTTCGGGATAGTCGTCATCTCCCCATCTAGTTGCCTTGATGTCTTCGATTGCAATTTTGTAGCTTTTAGGAGCGGTATACTTCACCATGAAATCAAATTTATCACTTGGCTGTCCCAAGGTATCCCAGACTTCTGGTACGTCTTCGCTTACGTCTTTAATTTTCAATTTTTTGAAAACATCTTCGTGCAAACTTTATGGATGGAGTTTTCAGGAATAACACTTCTCGGTTGTCTATCAGGCGTTGAACACCTCTCTTCAACCAGGTACATCCATTGGGCTCGGACGAGCAGTAACGACAATTGTCAAAACATCCTGGAAATATGTCGGCTTGTAGCAGATTATTCTTAACAATCATCAGGGGAGTGGTCAACTCATTCACAACAAAAATATATGAGTCATTATCAATGACGTTGGTACTCTTGCCATGATCGGGCATAGGTGCGTTAATCACATTCAGAGTGTCGACATGAGGGTCGAATTCAATTTCCCAGGCTTCAATCATGTCTTGGATCTTATTCTTAAGGGCCCAACAGTTGTTGGTGTCGTGTGCTGGGCTATTGGAGTGGTTTGCACACAGTGCATTAGGGTTGTACTTCGGAGAAGAAGTGTTGACATGCTGAGGAGGATCCCTCAAAGTAATCAGCTATTCTTTCAACATGTGTTGTAATGCTTGAGACAAGGACATGCTGATTTTCGTAAATTGTCTTCTTGGCGCGTTCTGCCTACGCGTGTTGTCTTGTTGAGGTTGCACTGGCGTGGAAGTAGAGATCAGGACTGCCCCCACAGATTGATGGAGATCACCTTTATCATGGCTCTTTTGACCATACACAACATTGGCTTCTTTCTTCCCACCAAAAGATCTCTTCGCAACATTTGAAGATGTTTCGGCTTGAATCTTTCCGCTCTTGATTCCAACTTCAATACGTTCTCCTGTCAATATCAGCTCGGTAAATTCGGCTGAAGAGTTTCCAATAAGGTGATTGAAGAATGGGCCTGTCAACGCTCCCATTAACATGTCGACCAATTCCCTATTAGACAAGGGTGACTGGACTCTTCCTGCAAGATCTCTCCATTTTTGGGCGTACTCTTTGAATTTCTCGTCACAACCCATAAACATACTTTGCAGTTGCATACGGGTTGGTGCCAATTCCGCATTGTACTGGTACTGTTTGAAGAAAGCATCCGCTAACTCATTCCAAGTATGAATGTGAGTATTCTCTAGATGATAATACCATTCTAACTGTGCTCCAGATAGACTTTCTTGAAAGAAATGCATCCACAACTTCCTATCAGTAGTGTGGGGTTGAATATTCTGAACATAGGACTTCAAATGATTTTTTGGACAGGAAACGCCATCATATTTGGCAAAATTAGGAACTTTGAACTTGTGGGAAATGACCACTCCAGGAACAAGGCTTAAATCATAAAAATTCAACCCTAACATTTTCAGATTTTCCATAGCATTCAGACGATCTTCCAATTGCTTATACTTTTCAGATTCTTGAGACCTATAATGGCTTCCTTCATTAGCCTTGACACTACCTTCAATTTTGCCACTCTTTTCTAAGAATTCAAGTTGTATGACTACCTTGACTGGACCTCTGAACCTTCTTCCTAAGTTGAGAATTCCATGTACTTTCTTCTTCTTCTTGGCGATGAGCTCTTTCAGATCTTTCTGTCCTTGGGCCAAGCTGGTAGGCATCTCTTGGAACTGAGAATTTTGAGCATGGAGATCTTTGACAGTCTGTTTGAGAGCCATTTCTGCTGAAATAAATAGTGAGAGAATAAGAAAACCGGTCTTCAGAGTACCTATTATGAAATGTTATGCTATGATATGCAATGTTATGCAATGCAATATTTTCAAGGACCTTTGGAATTTAAATTTTGTAAACAAAGCATGAACAAACTTTTTTATTAGTCTGATTAGTAATACAAAATAAAGTTCAAGCTCAAAAATAAAATCCCTAGTGCTTAGGCCTCCCATGGACGCTTCCTCTTTGTATTGACATAGGCGTTAGTGCTTTGTTCTTCGTCAAGTTGCTTCGTCAGCTCTAATACTCTTTTCTTGCTTACATAGCACTAGGCTTCGAATGTATCCCTTTCTTCTTTGAGTTGAATCAGTATCTCTTCAATTCTTCGAAATCAGTAGGCATATCTGGATTGAGAATGGTATAGGATTCATCGCCTTTGACAATAGGTTCCATAGTTACTGGTAGGACAACAGCATATGGCATCATGAGATTTTGAGCGTGAGCTCGCACCCATTTGAGGTAAGGTTCCCAAGGGATGGAATTTTTATTCCCAAGGTCTTGGTATCAGTTTCCTTTATCATACACAATGCCTCAGATGAGAATATCATGAGGACCATGTCTTCAAGCATAACCAGACTGTTGCAACGCTAGAGAAGGGTTGTAAGTGATATCTCTCCTTATGACAAGGAATGGTACATTAGGGAATTCTCCACAACGCTCAATGAAAGTGAAGTCCTTTTGAGAGTAGAGACACCAACATATATCTGAATGAGAGAGTGACATCAACCTTTGAGACCATTTCAAACCTTGTTCATTCTTCATCACTGATCGAGGAAGGTGCGAAATAAACCACCTGGATAATAATGGTATGCAACACATGATATTCCCTTGTCTTTTCACAGTACGAGTGTAGAGAGAATGCAGAATATCTCCGAGAAAAGTAGGCACATGATTATGAGTGAGGATTATCTTGATGGCATTCACGTCTATGAACTGATATGGATTAGGAAATATCACCAACCCATAGATTAGCAAGGATAAAATGTCTTCAAAAGTGTGGAAGCTCATAACCTTTAAGAATTCTTGAGCCTTCTTTATTAGAAACTTAGCAAGAAAACCCTTAGCTCCACTTCTTGTTTTCCAATTGGCTTCTATGTTTGACCATTTTAGGTGTAGAGCTGATGCAATGTCTTCAAAACTCAGAACTTTTTATGAATCAATGAATGGTATTTGATCAAGAATGGGTATCCCAAGTATCTTAGAGAACTCTTCCATTGTAGGTACCAATTGATAGTCTGGGAAGGTAAAGCAGTGATGCTTCAGATCAAAGAACTGGAATACGACGCTCATCATATCTTCTTCAAAACCGGAGATAACCAAGTCGAGTAGATAACCAAGCCTCTTGATGAACTGAGCATGATCAGGAACTTTTGAGACTAACTCCTTGATTTGGGAAGATATGCCCACAAAGTTAATTCAGATAGTCTTCCTGGAAGCCATAAACCTACAAAAAAGAACAAAGATAAATCCCTAGGTCCTTGAAATGGTTAGAAATGATATGATGTTATGATGTTATGATGTTATGATGTTATGATGTTATGATGTCATGATGTCATGATGTCATGATGTCATGTTTAAATAGCACACACAAGCAATTCACACAATAGCCCTAGGTTTAAGGCTTGCATGAGGTATAGGTGTCTACCCTAATAGAGTTTAAGTTGGTTCAACCTGTCTTATAATAGTAACCGGGTTCTAGGAATCTCATATCACAGAGATTTCTCACAGGATTTATTTCAATACGACTACTAAATGGTCGACCGAAACATCCCGAAAGTAAAATCTCAATGAGCGTAGCATCGAGTATCAACCAACCTCAATCTGCACCGAAGCCGACTATCTCACTACCTTTTAATGGCTAAGATGGGTCAATTAGGGTTCTAAAAGTTTAGTTAATGCTTGATGACACCACACAGACGCCAAATATTTCCTCAACTGAACATGAGGAACATCAGGACATCTAAAGTGTCGCACTAACCATAGCCATCATTTTAACTGTTTTGGTTTACGCCGGACAGTCGCGATGATCTATTGCTACTTACCTAAGGAAACTTAGATCCGGGGTGTAGGATCCCCCACATATATAATAACCAAACAATCCTTAAAAATAAAGCAGACAAAGAAAACAGAAAGCAATAAAAGTGATCTATAGCCCTAAGATAACCTCTATTTGGGTGTATTCCCCAGCAGAGTCGCCAGTTCTATAACACGGTGGGAAAACTGACTTGTTTGTTTTGCGTTTTATCGCAAATGTTGCGGATAGCAAGAGTCTCCACTGAATTTTCTTTTATCCAATAAAGGAAAGGTGAAAAGAACAAGAAAAACCTTTGTTAGATTCTGAGTAAGGGAGGTAATTATGAAAAGGGAAGGTATTAGCACCCTTTCCATCCGTAGTTATCTACGGGCTCTTAATTGCTTAGCTCACTTTTTAAAATTTTCTTTCTATGTGTATGTGATTTGAAAAGTATTTGAAAAGTATTTTGCTTTGACTTCATAATGATTCTCGTTGGAATGTATAAGAAGTGTTTGGAAATATTTGTTTGGAAAATGTTTAACTTTGTAATGATTCTCGCTGGAATGTATGCAAAGTGTTTGTTTGGAAAATAGTTTTTGAAAAGAAGTATGAGGTATGAAATGTGATTTTTGATTGATTGGAGCAAACAATAGAGTCTTATTTACCTACTCAGATTGGTTCTTTCTTGTTATTTTTCCTTCTCCTTTAGAATAAGGCTATCCATACCATTAGTTGGTAGGTAACTTTATTCGTTGTATGTGAAGGGACAATCGTAGGGTCATTGAAGGGAACATGTAGGGATACCTTAGCAATTCGAAGGGACGATCATCACTTATTCGTAGGCAATAACCGAGGGACGAGATCATGTATTCGTAGGCAACATCGAGGGACTATGATCTTTGTGATGATTTAACTGAGGGACTTTGCTAATGGTACCTCTACGTTCGAGGGACATGACCATCTTTATTCGAAAGGCAACAAGAGATGATATCTTAAAGGTGTGAGTGGGTGCAAGGAGTATGTTCAATTCAGATATTTATCTTTGAATTAGGGTTATTCTAAGATTGCTTTTAATCTTTCCATACAAACCCTAGTAAACATACATCTAAGCAGTTTAATATTCGCAGGAAAATAAAGTGCGGAAAGTAAATGTCCTACACTATTACATGACTTTGGGGCAATTACATAATACGAGGTGCGAAAAGTAAAGGCAGAAGATAAATCTACGCTATTACAAAAAACTTTGCGACCTATACAATGATTTCTAGAATTTAAAGTGCGGAATAGTAAATAGAAAATAGAAAAATGTTTTTTGGTATTAGTGAAAAATATTTGGAAGTTAGTAGAAAAAGGTTTTGATTAGTTTAACCTAATTACTATGTGAAAAATCGGGTGAATCGGAAAACCCTAAGTCTAATTGATTTTAATTAATAAAAGAAATTTAATTTTAATTAAATAATATTTAACCTAAATTAAACTAATCAAATTAATTAAAATAGAAAAAAAGTTAATTGTGAAATTAATCCTAATTTTAACTATTTATTCAACCTAATTATGCTAATGGTTAATTAAAGATTAATTAGTTAATTAATTAAGAAAATCATAAGAAAAATGGTTAGGAAATTGAAAAAAAATATCACTCACATATGGAATAGGACCGGGTTTCGTGATCAACAATGGAACAGGCTTTGTAGGAGCAGAAATGACAACCGGAGTTTAAGGAATTGAAATCACATACACATCATGTGCTTCACCTTTCTTTCCCTTTTTAATGTTGTCAAACTGTAGCTCACCACTGGCAATCAAATTCTGAATACCAACCTTCAAACTTTCATAACCATTTGAACAATTTTCACAAGCAACACAATTGGACTCATTGCCCGCAAAGACGCCTCTCTTGATTAGATACTCCTTGACAAAAGGCAATGGTGTCTTCACCAAATTAACATCCATAATCAAATTTAGAACTTCACCATCTTCTATAATAGCTTAAATCACCCCTCCGCCATGTTGTGGCATTGGGTTCTGAATGACGTTAGGCCTAGGCTGTTGTTGTTGGGCGTCAAACTGAATGGCTTTTGAATCAATCAAGTAATGTACCTTAAACTTGAATGCATAACAGTTTTCGATATTGTGTCCTATAGTTCCAGAATGGAATTCACAACTTGTAGTCGCATCATAATTCGTTGGGCGTCTGTCAATAGGAGGAGCCGGTAGTGTAGGCCTTACAGTCACTAATTTCAAATCAAGTAATTGTTTCAACATCTCAGCATAAGACATTGGAACAGCATCAAACCTTCTAGGTGTGTGGTTATTCTGCTGTCTCTGATATTGCTGGTGTGGGGCTTGCTGAGCCTGCGGCTGAGAGGCAGAAATAGTAACAATATTAACCTGGGGTTTGCCCCGATTTCCTCTATCATACACAACGCTGGTCTCACCCTTCTTCTTTCTGAGATAACCGGCGAATGCTTTCTTTGTACTAGAAGAACTTCCACTTTCGGTGTACTGGATTTTGCAGGACTGTAAACCACTTTCAATCCTTTCTCCATACCTAACCATTTCAGCAAAGCTAGAATACGTGCTATTAGCCACATAGTAGTTCCCAGAAAGAGTTCTTGTAAACATGTCTATCATCTCTCTCTCCGTCATAGGTGGATGAACTCTAGCAGTGAGCTCACGCCACTTCTGGGCATACTCCTTGAAGTTTTCACTGGATTTCTGAGACAACTTCTGCAGTTGAGTTCGATTGGGAGCCATATCGATATTAAATTGATATTGCTAAATAAAGGCATCAACCAAATCACGCCATGTTCTAACATAATTGCTTTCGAGGTGCATATACCACTCCAAAGAAGCTCCAAATAAACTTTCTTGGAAGAAATGCATAAGAAGTCTTTCATGCTTAGTATAGACCGCCATCTTCTGGAAATAGGCAGTGATATGTGTTTTCGGACAAGTAGCACCACTGTATTTATCAAAAGTTGGAATTTTGAATTCTGGAGGAAGCTTCACTCTTGGTGCCAATCCCAAGTCATAAGGATCTAATCCAGACATCTTTTGCCCCTCAACGGCCCTTAGTCTCTCTTCAAGCAGACGATACTTCAGGTCCTCAACGGTAAAACTGGCCTCACTGCCATTAACAGAGTATACTTATTTGTTCCGATCAACATCATAACCCTGAGGTGGAGGTGGAGGCGGTGGCGGTGGAAACCGACCGTTGTTCAGATGCATACCTTGATCACAAAAGTGATCATTAACATCCAAATCATCATTGTTCTGAGCATTGATTGCACACGGCTGCCCCGCAGATAAATCATCAAACGGTTTGTTATGACGCTCAACCTCAAGACGAGGTATTTCCACTAGATCTCTCAATTCTTGTTGTCCCCGGTTCATGGTAGTGACCACTTCCATAAACTGAGCCATCTACGCCTCCATCTTCCCCTTCATTGTTGCCATATCTTCCTGGATTTGCTCCATTTAACAACGTTTGTTGCTTCGAGTTGAGTAATGGTGGAAGGTTGAATTTGCAATTTTCTGCTAAATAAAAGCAGAAGCCACTGATAAGAATTCTGATTAGAACCTGTTATGCATGATATACATATGAATGAATGTAATGCGTGATGCATGAAATAATCATGTCCAGAAAGTTCCTACAATTTCTTACCAAGCATCAAATACTGATATGATAAATGACAACAATAATCATCCAAGCCAATCACACAATCAAATGGAAAATCAACTGCTCATTGCATAGATGAAATAAGAATTGTACGAGAACCCACAATCAGAGAGTATAAGTGCAAACATAATGTCAAACGAATCCCATCCAAAAATCCTGGAGGTGATTCATAACAAATCAAATACAAATAACATCAGATAATGTTTGCGTCAGTTTGATAAGAAGCTAATCATGCTTTAAGCTCCTGGATATCAGCAATCAATCTTGACATATGAATATCTCGACCTTTGAGCATAGCATACAATGCATATCCTTCATCTATAGATGTTTAGAGCTGAGTTTTCAACTCTTCAACCTCTTTGGAAAGGATAACCATCTGCTTTTTTCGACTTTGGAATTTGGCTTCAAGTTCTTTCTTTTGCTTAAGCGACTTTTTGGCATCGGACTCTTCCTTGCAGAGTTGCTTCTTCAAGATTCGGATCTCTTCGCCATGTTTTGCTTTTAGTTTCCTGTTAGCCACTTGCAAGTTCTCCAATATTTCTTGGGTCTTCTCAAGTTCCTTAGGCAACTGGTCGGAAGAGGAGGAATTGTCGCTTCTAGCCCTCTTGGTCTTTTCGAGTAAGCCATAAGCACTCAAAACTTGGTTCTTCTGCTCGATCTCAATGGATAACTTTTTCTTGCTCTGTAGAGAAAATGCTAGATCCATGGCTTGAGCTTGCAGTTGTGCCTTCAAAGTTGAATTCTCCGATTGGAGCTGCTTGTAGAGCTTAACACACACAAAACCTCGTATAGAAGTAACATATGATAAAGAATAAGAGATGACGTCTAGTACAAAATCTTCGATTATATCATCAGGCTAAGGATACAATGATGCTTCCCTTTTAAATGGTAATAAAACCTTTGAGACTTGATCTTTCAACCAATTCACATAAGGATCAAGTGTGTAGTTTCGTTTTTGACCGAAGAAAACTGTGCCCCTTTTATGAAGTAGGCGCCATGCAGCAACAATTCTATCTAGCATAACCAGATTGTCACCCCTTGCAAAGAAAACACTTACCGTTATCTAATGATCAATAGGCGCTTCTGTCAAAGGATATCCCAACTGAAGACGAGCCAACACATGATTATATCTAATACATCCTTTAGTTCCCATCAAGGGCGTGTTTGGAAACTCTCTGCAACTGACAATGATCTCAGCTCTACTTGACATCGTGTTCCGCATTATATCATAGGATGTGAGTGCAATGATCCGGCTGGACCATTTCATGGACTTGGCACGATCAACAAATGCACCCTTCTTTGGTAAGTGCGTATTGAACCACCGATAAAGCAAAGGTATGCAACAGATGACACACCCCTTCTTGCTATGACGAGAATGTATAGCAAACTAGGTGTCAACCAAGATAATGGGAACCAGGTTGTTGTTCATGAATACGGATATGGAAGCAAGATCCACAAACTTTTCAACAACAGGAAAGATCGTCGTGCCATATATCATGGCAGCCAGAATAGTGTTGAAGCTCAACCAATTACCGTCTTTAGCAAAATCACCGGCTTTAGACAAAAGAAAAATCAACGGAAGTCTACACGTGCGATCTTTAGGAATCCAATTATCTCTCACATTATTAACACACAAATAAAGCGCTTTAGTAATGGCTTTGAAATTAGGGATATTAGGTACTCAGACAAAAGGCATACTGCTCGTGATATTGAGACCCAAGAGGAAAGAGTACTCTTCAAGAGTAGGCTCTAACTGATAATCCTGAAAAGTGAGGCATCTGAGCTCACTATCATAAAATTGAAGCAGATATTGCATGACGAAGAAATCGTAATCTTCCATTAACAAAGACAGAATGTTCCCATACGTACCTCTGAAATTATTCTCAATTGGTCCATCCGCAAGAGCGCCTCTAGCTCTCACTCCAGAAATGCCAAATGAGCAGAAAGAATACACTGAAGACTTCTTGAGAATCTCGGTGTTGATTTGGTTGTCATTATCCATCCCAATGCTGGTAATGATCATAGAAAATCCTGGAAATGATATGCATGTAGGTTTAGATAAATAACACATTTTTCTGACATTTCATTTAGGAAAATAAACATGCTATGATGCAAGTATATTATGCATTGGTTATGGGTTTATGACTTCCATGACATTGTCCATTATTTTGTGTTGTTTCTGATCTGGTTGAAGAAAACAAAGATCACGGATAGAGTAACGGCTAGAAAATACCACATGATAAGAACCATAGTCACCATCAGAAAATACCAAGTCACCATCAGTATCGGGTCACCAACAGTCACCATTGGTACTTGTAATAATCATGATGATCCCTCCCCACTCACGGGTAAAATTAAGGTCTAGGTAAGGTCAAGGCAACTCCAGGATCAGGTGCTCCCAGGAATAATATCATCGTAACACCTACGTGATGACGATATCACCCTATTTGAAACCTCCCCTGAGTATGGACGACATGACCGCACTACTAGATCTACATCCGTAGCTGTCATGTTCCACTCTAGTCCTATGTGTTCCTATATGTCTCTCTGGCTGGGGTATGGGGCCTTTTACCTCTTGTAACACCCACCCAATCCAGATACAGATCACAACACAACAACAACCAATGTATGAAAGCGATAAAATGTCACATAGGATGCAATGCAAACATACAAAGGATGATGCGATAAAGAAAGTAAATAGATAAACACCCAATAGAAAAGAAAAAGGAAGCTGGGATCGACTTCTAGTTAGACCAGCAATAGGTCAATTGTCCCCAGTGAAGTTGCTAGCTGAAACAACCAGCTGAACATCATCGGATAACTATATCAATAAAGTCTCCATCAAACATTTTTATCCCGCGAGAGGAAAGGAAAACATCGAGTAAACCTGAAAGAGGAGAAATCATGATCTTACGACCGAGAGATCGGAGTAAGAGAGTCTGTTACGCGAGGGGAATGGATTAACACCCCCACACGCCCGTAGTACTCTATGATATCCACTTCTATTTTCTATCTAAGGGGTGTGTTATATCTATATATCTCTTACTCTCTACAATGCATGTGAAAGAAGGGAAAATAAAGAAAACACAAGGAAAAGAAGGAAGTATTTACAAAGTTTTGCTCGATTGAGCCCCGTGACAAGATGCCTACGTATTCCCTCGTGCAATGGGAAAGTCAGAGCACCATAGTTTGGCTCACTTATTTTGGTGGGTTGCAATTGTTTTTATGGGAAGTTCGATTCCACATCCTCACAATTGAAACTCATGCTTGACGTTGCAGCTATAAGAAGTCTTATGCTCAGCCGCTCGCACACTTAGCAATTTGTTTGGATTTGAAAAGGAATTCCCTTTTTGAAAAGGTTGGTTGCTTTTACCTTAAAAATGGAGTTCGAACCATTATTAGGTGTTTTGCTTTTTTGAAAGAAAAGAAAATAAGTTTTAGTTTTATTACATGTAAAGATGCAAAAGAAACATGAGAACATGTAAAGGGAGACTAACTAGTTCTACCCTAATGTTATCATGCAAAGTTTGACCTAAGATTGAGGATATAAGGGAATCTCTACCTATGTTGACATGCAAAGGATGTAAGTCCTAATTGTAACACCCCTTCTAAAATACCCCGAATAATACTAATTATATCAATGATTAAAGACATATTCCATCAGAGTTAACACGGAACAAGGGATATCACAACTATGAAATAAAATAAAACTTCCAATAAAACAGTAGTCATGCCACACTGAGGGTCATTATTCAAATAATTTAATCAAATTAAGACCATGTCTTACACAACGGAAAAATACCATAATCAAAACGGAATAAACCAAAACATAATTATTCCCAATGAAATTCAAAGAACAATTGAACAATAACTAATTCCTCAACTAAACGTTCCCTAGTGTTACAACCTAATCAGAGCATGACACTGACACGCAGACTTAAATGACAAGCTCTAGAGCCATCCTCACCAATTCCTGAGCTGCTAACTTTAATCTGAAATTGTTAAAGTAAGGGTGAGACTTCTCATAATTAAAACACATTATAAGCTTCTCAATCAACAATATATCACAAGCATATTATTTCACCCATTTTAGCATAAATTCAGATTCAACACGCAGTCACAATCGTATAAGTCAATATGCATAATCAATAATCAACAAAAGAATTGTAACACTGGAAGACATCCTAACATGTTACAATCCCATGCAAACACAAATGCAGACACAATGCATGTGGTACCAACACGTGACCAAGTCACCCAACACTGATCCATCATCAACCGGATACAGTAACCATCGATTCGTCCATAAACACCCGGACACGAATCCAGCCTAACCACCCATCATCACCCGGGTATCGGTTAACGACAATACAATTCAAATTCCACACAATGGGAATTAACTTCACCAAAATAATGCATATGCATGCACATCTTCAGCATGCAACATCAAATCAGTCTATGAAATACACCAAATTATCATAACTGAATCAAAACCAAAAGCATGATATTTCTACCATCATGCATATAAATAACAGCAGCATAAACATGCTTTACATTCACCCAATAGTAATACATCCATCACCACAGGTTCACTGCTACATACACATCAATGTGCGTCAGTCAATAATCACCTATTTCGAAATTCGACTCGTTTTCAAAATAATTTTAAGTTTTAGGAAATCTTTTCATTTTATAAAATAGAGCATTAAATTTAAGAAATAACGTCCAAAACGGCGCTCAAAACGGACTTACGGTTTGAAAGTTATGAATTTTCAAAGTTTATTATTTTTCAAAAGGTCACAGCAGAACCCGGTTCCTACCTATGCAGGAACCGGTTCCTGCGAAGTTCAAAAATCAAGCTTCTGAAAAATGTATGGGAACCCGGTTCCTACCTATACAGGAACCGATTCCTGAGTGCATTTTTGCCAAATTTTATAATTTCACACAGTGGAACCCGGTTCCTCCCCACTGGGAATCGGTTCCCATGACCTGCAGAGTCAAATTCTGCACTTTTGACAGCATTTATTCATTCTACACCAAACCCAAACATTCCCATACGAATTGCAACATGAGAAACACCAAAATACATCTATTTTGCACCATTATAACATCAAACAACATTATTCCATCATTCCTATTCATTATCTGACACTCTAATTATTTTCGACCTACAATCCGACACAATAGAGACAATTCTACGGAACCCTAGAAATTCTACACCGGGATTCCTAACATACTATGATCCATACTATTGAATATCTAAACCGATAATATGAATTAACTAATCGAAATCACCCCTTACCTTGTGGGTTCTTCGAATTCTGACACCTTAGGTTTTGCTCCTTCCTTTTCCTCTTCTCAAATGCACGTATGATGAATATTCCGAAAATAACTCTCTTTCTCTTCTTTTCCTTTTAATACTCCTTTTATTATTCCAATAAAATAATTAAATTAGTAATTAGTAAGAGTAGAGTATTTTACTCCTCACACCCTCTAATCACTCTTCACACCACCAACACTTCTTTCCTTTAATTAATTAAATTAATTCCAATAATCCAAAAATACCAATAATTAAATTTCCAATTAAATTAATAATTAAAAATTCCAATTATTTAATAATTGAATTATTTGGGGTGTCACAACTCTCCCCAACTAAAAGAGTTTTCGTCCTCGAAAACATACCTTAGACGAACAATTCGGGATACGAGTCCTTCATCTGACTCTCCAGCTCCCAAGTGACATTCCCATCTGCTGGTCCTCCCCAAGCCACTCTTACCAACGCGATCTCTTTGCCTCGCAACAGTTTCAACTTCTGATCCTCTATCCTTGCAGGTACTGCTTCCACAGTCAAATTCTCTCGTACCTGTATATCATCTACTCGAATCTCATGAGACGGATCAACAATGTACTTCCTTAGCCGAGATACATGGAAAACATCATGCAAATTTGCAAGTGACGACGGCAAAGCAATCTGATACGCAACCTTCCCAATTCTCTTGGTAATCTGAAACGGACCAATAAAACGTGGAGTCAACTTCTTTGACTTCAAAGCTCGACCAATACCAGTCATCGAAGTAACTCGCATAAAAACATATTCTCCTTCGCTAAACTTAAGATCCTTCCTCCTCTTATCGTGATAACTTTTCTGACGACTCTGAGAAGTCCTCATCTTCTCCTGAATCATCTTAATCTTTTCCAACGTTTGTTGAACAATTTCCGGTCCAATCACAACACTCTCTCCAGATTCATACCAACACAACGGTGTCCGACACCTCCTACCATAAAATGCCTCAAACGGAGCCATACCAATGCTCGAATGAAAACTATTGTTGTAGGTAAACTCAATCAATGGTAGATAACTATCCCAAGCTCCACCTTTCTCCAACACACAAGCTCTTAACAAATCTTCCAACGACTGAATCGTTCTCTCCGTCTGACCATCTGTCTGGGGATGATAAGCGGAACTCAAACGCAACTTAGTACCCAAAGCTTCTTGCAATCTTGTCCAGAACTTAGATGTAAACCTCAGATCTCGATCCGACACAATACTAGAAGGAATACCGTGCAAACTCACAATCTTTTTGACATACAATTCTGCCAACCTCTCCATCGGATAATCCATTCTTATCGGAATAAAGTGAGTAGATTTTGTCAACCTATCCACAATAACCCAGATAGAATCACAATTCTTCGCTGTCCTTGGAAAACCAGACACAAAATCCATAGAGATTCCATCCCACTTCCACTCTGGAACAAACAACGGTTCCATCAATCTTGACGGTTTCTGATGCTCAATCTTCGACTTCTAACAAACCAAACAAGCATACACAAACTCAGCAATTTCCTTTTTCATTCCCGGCCACCAAAACAACTTCTTCAAATCATGATACATTTTAGTAGCACCAGGATGAATACTCAATCCACTACGATGTCCTTCTTCCAAAATACTCTTCCTAATCTCGGCAACATCCGAAACACACACCCGATCACCAAATCTCATAACTCCATTCTCATCAATTCTGAACTCACCCCCTTGACCTTGGTTGATCAATGTCAACTTATCAACTAAACCAACATCGGACTTCTGTCCATTTCGAATTTCTTCCAAAATACCACTGGTCAGCTTCAACATGCCCAATTTCACACTATTCGAAGTGGTTTGACATACCAGACTTAAATCTCTAAACTGCTCAACCAAATCTAATTCACGGACCATTAACATCGACATATGCAAGGACTTTCTACTCAAAGCATCTGCAACAACGTTTGCCTTACCAGGATGGTAGTTCAAACCGAAATCGTAATCCTTCAGAAATTCCAACCATCTCCTCTGCCTCATGTTCAACTCCTTCTGATCAAAGAGATACTTCAGACTTTTGTGATCACTGAATACCTCAAACCGAGAACCATATAAATAATGTCTCCATAACTTCAAAACAAATACAACAGCTGCCAATTCTAAATCATGAGTCGGATAATTCCTTTCATGTACTTTCAATTGTCTCGAAGCATAAGCCACAACCTGCTTATCTTGCATCAACACACCACCTAATCCCATTAATGATGCGTCACAATACACAAAAAAAGACTTATTCGGATTTGGCAAAATCAAGATCGGAGCACTAGTCAACCTCCTCTTCAGCTCTTGAAATCCTTCCTCACATTCAACATCCCAAACAAACACCTGCCCTTTTCTAGTCAACTTAGTCAACGACAACGCTAGTTTGGAAAATCCGTCAATAAACTTTCGGTAATATCCTGCAAGACCCAGAAAACTACGGATCTCAGAAGCATTCTTCGGCGCTTCCCACTGGGATACTGCTTCTACCTTCGTAGGATCCACAGCAATTCCATTCTTGGAAATTACATGGCCAAGAAAACTTACTTCATCTAACCAGAATTCACATTTGGACAACTTCGCATAAAGCTTCTTCTCTTTCAACAATTCCAACACAACTCTGAGATGTTCTGCATGCTCTTCATCGCTCTTCGAATAAATTAGAATATCATCAATGAACACCACCACAAACTTATCAAGATACGGATGAAATATCCTGTTCATATACTCCATGAAAACACCAGGTGCATTAGTAACTCCAAACGGCATAACAGAATACTCGTAATGTCCATACCTCGTTCTAAATGCAGTTTTCTGAATATCCTCCGACTTCACACGAATCTGATGATATCCAGATCTCAGATCAATCTTACTAAATACACAAGCCCCAACTAGTTGATCCATCAAATCATCAATCCTCGGCAAAGGATACCGATTCTTGATTGTAACTTTATTCAGCTGTCTGTAATCAACACATAACCTCATTGAACCTTCTTTCTTCTTAACCAACAACACCGGAGCTCCCCATGGAGAAACACTGGGACGAATGAACTTCTTCTCAAGTAACTCCTCCAACTGTTTCTTTAACTCCGCTAATTCAGATGCCGACATACGGTAAGGCGCCATCGACACCGGACTAGTTCCAGGAACCAAATCTATAGTAAATTCTACCTCTCTCTCAGGTGGCAATTCACTAACGTCTTCCGGAAACACCTCTGGAAATTCATTCACTACTGGAAATCCATCACTCTTTGCTTTTCCCTCCGCTTCTATTGTAGAATACAACATAAACACCACGGCACCATCTTTCACAGCTAGGTTCATCTGTTTAACCGACATAGTCACATCTTCGACACCAACCTCTTCAGGAAAAATAACCGTCTTCGCAAAACAGTTGATATGAACCTGGTTGAATTCCAACCAGTTCATTCCAAGGATGATATCAAGTTGTCCTAACGGTAGGCACACTAAATCCATACCGAAACCCCTACCAAAAATCATAATAGGACAATTCCTACAAACATATGAAGTAGTCACTGAACCCGACGCAGGAGTGTCAATAACCATACTTCCATCCATATTAGAAATTTCCAAATTCAATCTTTTAGCACAATCCAAAGCAATAAAAGAATGCGTAGCTCCAGTATCAATAATCGCAATCAAAGGTATGTCATTAATAAAACATGTACCTTTAATCAGGCCGATCATCTGGCTTAGTATCTGATCCAGACAATGCGAACACTTTACCACCAGCTTGCTCTTTCTTGGGTTTTGTGCACTGAGGACGAGTATGACCCTCTTCACCACAGTTGTAGCAAGTCACCATTCTCACCCTGCAGTCATTTGCCACATGGCCGAGTTTCCCACACTTGAAACACTTCTTATCATTACTTTTGCAATCCACCATACGATGCCCGGTCTCACCACACTTGTAGCACTTAATGGAAGAACCAGAATCTCCTCCACCAGACTTCTTCCAACCACTGGATCTCTGATTACTCATATCATAAGGCTTACCACGATCCATCTGTTGCTTACCCTTTCTATCAACATACCCTCGAGCATTCGACTTAGTGCTAGCAAGATCCTCCTCTAATATCCTACTACAGTCAACCAGATCAGAAAATCTTCGGATACACTGATACCTGATACCCTGCTTAATCTCGTCACGCAGACCATTCTCAAACTTGATACATTTGGAAAACTCTCCATCTGCATCGTTAGTATAATGAGCATAATACGCCAACTCAAAACTTGAAGCATACCACCGGCCTTGTTACCCTGCTTGAGTTCCAAAAAATCAATCTCCTTCTTGCCTCTGATGTCTTCAGGAAAGTATCTCCTCAGAAAAGCCCTCCTGAACACAGCCCAAGTCAACGCAATACCATCTTCTTCCATTTCAGTTCTGGTAGCAACTCACCAGTCATCAGCTTCCTCTGCTAACATGTGAGTTCCGTACCTCACCTTCGGCCCTTCAGCACAGTCAATCACTCTGAAGATCCTCTCGATCTCCTTCAAGCACTTCTGAGCACCCTCGGGATCATGTGCACCCTTGAACAATGAAGGATTATTCCTCTGAAAATTCCCCAATTGTCGGTCAAGACCACACTCCTCTTTGGTTCCCTCCGAGCACTCCAGCCAACATTCCCAATGCTTCAGCAATAGCATCGTCGTTTCTTCCGTTACCTCTTCCGGCCATGGTTCTGTAACATTACAAAACAATCTACATCGGCACACAAGTATCGACAGTGTTATCTTACACTAGTCGCATACTAAAGGGATAACGACACTAAGACAAGACCGACTATGCTCTGATACCACTATTGTAACACCCCTTCTAAAATACCCTGAATAATACTAATTATATCAATGATTAAAGACATATTCCATCAGAGTTAACACGGAACAAGGGATGTCACAACTATGAAATAAAATAAAACTTCCAATAAAACAGTAGTCATGCCACACTGAGGGTCATTATTCAAATAATTTAATCAAATTAAGACCATGTCTTACACAACGGAAAAATACCATAATCAAAACGGAATAAACCAAAACATAATTATTCCCAATGAAATTCAAAGAACAATTGAACAATAACTAATTCCTCAACTAAACGTTCCCTAGTGTTACAACCTAATCAGAGCATGACACTGACACACAGACTTAAATGACAAGCTCTAGAGCCATCCTCACCAATTCCTGAGCTGCTAACTTTAATCTGAAATTGTTAAAGTAAGGGTGAGACTTCTCATAATTAAAACACATTATAAGCTTCTCAATCAACAATATATCACAAGCATATTATTTCACCCATTTTAGCATAAATTCAGATTCAACACGCAGTCACAATCGTATAAGTCAATATGCATAATCAATAATCAACAAAAGAATTGTAACACTGGAAGACATCCTAACATGTTACAATCCCATGCAAACACAAATGCAGACACAATGCATGTGGTACCAACACGTGACCAAGTCACCCAACACTGATCCATCATCAACCGGATACAGTAACCATCGATTCGTCCATAAACACCCGGACACGAATCCAGCCTAACCACCCATCATCACCCGGGTATCGGTTAACGACAATACAATTCAAATTCCACACAATGGGAATTAACTTCACCAAAATAATGCATATGCATGCACATCTTCAGCATGCAACATCAAATCAGTCTATGAAATACACCAAATTATCATAACTGAATCAAAACCAAAAGCATGATATTTCTACCATCATGCATATAAATAACAGCAGCATAAACATGCTTTACATTCACCCAATAGTAATACATCCATCACCACAGGTTCACTGCTACATACACATCAATGTGCGTCAGTCAATAATCACCTATTTCGAAATTCGACTCGTTTTCAAAATAATTTTAAGTTTTAGGAAATATTTTCATTTTATAAAATAGAGCATTAAATTTAAGAAATAACGTCCAAAACGGCGCTCAAAACGGACTTACGGTTTGAAAGTTATGAATTTTCAAAGTTTATTATTTTTCAAAAGGTCACAGCAGAACCCGGTTCCTACCTATGCAGGAACCGGTTCCTGCGAAGTTCAAAAATCAAGCTTCTGGAAAATGTATGGGAACCCGGTTCCTACCTATACAGAAACCGGTTCCTGAGTGCATTTTTGCCAAATTTTATAATTTCACACAGTGGAACCCGGTTCCTCCCCACTGGGAACCGGTTCCCACGACCTGCAGAGTCAAATTCTGCACTTTTGACAGCATTTATTCATTCTAAACCAAACCCAAACATTCCCATACGAATTGCAACATGAGAAACACCAAAATACATCTATTTTGCACCATTATAACATCAAACAACATTATTCCATCATTCATATTCATTATCTGACACTCTAATTATTTTCGACCTACAATCCGACACAATAGGGACAATTCTACGGAACCCTAGAAATTCTACACCGGGATTCCTAACATACTATGATCCATACTATTGAATATCTAAACCGATAATATGAATTAACTAATCGAAATCACCCCTTACCTTGTGGGTTCTTCGAATTCTGACACCTTAGGTTTTCCTCCTTCCTTTTCCTCTTCTCAAATGCACGTATGATGAATATTCCGAAAATAACTCTCTTTCTCTTCTTTTCCTTTTAATACTCCTTTTATTATTCCAATAAAATAATTAAATTAGTAATTAGTAAGAGTAGAGTATTTTACTCCCCACACCCTCGAATCACTCTTCACACCACCAACACTTCTTTCCTTTAATTAATTAAATTAATTCCAATAATCCAAAAATACCAATAATTAAATTTCCAATTAAATTAATAATTAAAAATTCCAATTATTTAATAATTGAATTATTTGGGGTGTCACACTAATGTCTAGGCTCGAGAGCTATCCTAACTGAGCAGTCCTAAGGGAAAGCTATCCTAATATTCGTCTTGGTTGTAGAACCAAGAGATGCAAAGGGATGAAGCAAGCAAGTGCTTTGGCAGAAGAACACAAGCAATGTAATGCACAGACAAATGATCACACATGCACATGAAAAGAAGGAAGTCCCATAGACTACAACAACACCGATGTACCAAAAGCAACCAGGAGCTGACATATTCGATTCCCGTGAAAGGTATCACAACATGACATGAATTATCAAGTGTGAAGAACAATGAGTGCGAGTATCAGCAATAAATGTGAACCCCAAGAGAAGGCACTGAGAGTCAGAATAGGGAACTCTTGCCACTTTTTATTATTGAATCGATAAAGAAAGCAACATGATTCGCGTGTGTTGAGCTGACACGGACTAGAACTGTCTGGGGGTTGATTTTGAACCCTTTCCATGTGGCCATCATATCATTATAACATACAACACCTGTAGATCTCATTAAAGTGGGTCTTTGCTTGGTGGTTCCTCTTTGCGGTTTTCCTAACCACTCTTGACCTATGCAAGCACAAAATTAAACACACGACCTGAAGCGCCTTCCTATGCACGGAAGAGGACTTTAAACAAACTAAACACAAGTAGCAAACAGAATCGCCCTAAACGGGTCTTTAAATAAACAAGAGGAGTTCTTGAGCATGCTCCAACTACGGAAGCCCCATCATACATCTCTATTCCTACTTCTCATGGAAAAAGAAAATGGTAAAACCCTACTTTTCATGCTCTCTAGAAAAGCGGTAAAAGAATGCGATAAAAAAAGGTATAGCAAATACCACACGGATAGCAATCCGTAAGCAATAGCAAGCTAAAAATACTCCAGAAAACTTCAAGTACTGCTGCCAAGCAATAAAGAAAACCGGTGAGTAATGCACAGAGGCATCTAAGCATGGACGGAATGTGCGTTTGTACACATCCGAAGCAAATAAACCTGCATAAGATTGCAATCCAAACAAACAGACAATAGGATGCACGTTCGTATTTAAACAAGTGTTAGAATGTGCGTTCGTACACATTCGAATCAAATAAACCTGCAAAATAAGTGAAAACCAAACAAGCAGACAAAGGATGCGCGTTCGTACGCAAATAAGAATCAGAATGTGCATTCGTACACATTTGGAATAAGGCACACCTACAAGAAAGGATTAAAACCCAACAAAAAGACAAAGGTTGCGCGTTCATACACAAATAGGAAATAAAATGTGTGTTCGTTCATATTCAAACAATTGGATAACCTGCAAGAAAGGTGTAAATCCAACAAACAAACAATAGGATGCATGT
Organism: Vicia sativa; assembly: GCA_021764765.1. Taxonomy (NCBI): domain Eukaryota; kingdom Viridiplantae; phylum Streptophyta; class Magnoliopsida; order Fabales; family Fabaceae; genus Vicia; species Vicia sativa. The sequence goes on from CM038796.1 coordinate 202,247,390, forward strand.
TCATACGCAAACAAGCAATAGAAAGTGCGTTCGTGCACATTCAAACAATTAGATAACCTGTAATAAAGGTGTAAATCCAACAAACAGAGAATAGGATGCGCATTTGTACGTAAATAAGCAATAGAATGTGCGTTCGTGCACATTCGAACAATCGGATAACCTGCAAGAAATGTGTAAATCCAAATAACAGACAAAACTTGCGCGTTCGTAAGCAAATAAGCAATAAAGTGTGCGTTCGTGCACATTTGAAAAATCAGATAACCTGCAAGAAAGGTGAAAACCCAAGCAAGTAGACAATAGAACGCACACACATGTGTTCAAGCGCAAAATAAGGATGCTACAAATCCAAATCTCAAGTGTAAGTGTTCAATGTACCTCGCACATGAAATAAAGTGTCATAATTAATAAAGCAAGTGCTAGAAATAAAGCACCGAATGCAAAACCGATTGCAAATATGATAATAAGCTAGTATAAGCATGCGAAAAGTGAAATAAAATCATAAAAAACGGCTTGGGAAAGCGCTTTTCCGAAATCGGAACTAAAAAGTCAACTTCTCGGAATCGATTGAAAATCACATGGTTGCTTGCAAAAACATCAACGGATTCAAAAATGTGAGCGGTTTTAATTAATTCCTAGTGGAAGCGACGTTTTTCGGACCTTAAAGTGACGGGGCAGCAACTCCGTTTAGGCATGTTGCACTTGAAATTTGGTTCCGAAACCTCCAAAAATAATTTTAGAACATGCCAAAACATTTGGTACATGTACCGTTACTTCAGACCTTTGAGGAAAAGTGAGTTCCGATGCACAAATTCGCCTAAAAAAGCTTATGGAATAACAAAATTCATGTATCGAATTAAGTTCCAATTCACTTTTGTTTTGGTTTTGAAATGAGAAGTGAAATGGTGTTTAATTCACATACATGTGGTAAACAATTCAAAACAAAATGAAATGCAAAGTATGTACAAGATGCAATGTTGCTTGGGTGAAAATAAATGCAATGAAAATGAATGTTCATTTACATTTTCACGGTGTTTATGAATGAGTAAAATGTGAATGCATGATATGCAATATGTTCAATGCATGTTCAATACAAACTTCATCCAAGAATGATGCAAAGTGTGTATCAAAGTCAAATAAAATCAAGAATGTGATGTATTATGGTGTTGTGATTTCATACAAGCATGCAAGTGTCATCAATACATGAAAAGTGTGTGGAAATGTGACTTCGACACACTTTAACGTCATTAAAATCAAACACCGACGCATATACTTGATTCAATTATTCAAGAGGCTTGTATATCAATGCATGAGCATACAAAAATGCCAATTAAATACAAGCCTAAATGCATATGTACGATGCAAATGCTACTTACAAGTTAAAATGCACCTAAAACTACATTTCGACACAATTATGTATGCAAAACAAGTCTTATTTCACAAGAATTCAATTAAAATCGTCAACTTAAATGCTATCTAATGCATGAGCATGTGATAAGTGATGCATATGTTCAACTAAAGTGACTAAATGCAAAGAAAAAGAATTACACAAGTGTATGTGTGTGTTATGTATAATTTTCCTTCACATCGACACAATACCGTTCACAAATCGGATTCAACTCAAAGAATTCACAAACGAAAATTCAAGAATCGGAATCCACACAAAAATTGCAATCAATTCAACTATTCAATTTTAATAAAAGTCAAAATTAGAAAATCAATTAAAATAAGCACTTAATTGAATAAGCTGCTTACTTTTTCTTGAAGTTTGAATTGAATTGTTGAAGAAAATACCAAAATCAAGTTCCAATTGATGATAATAAGAGAATTTATGAAGAAATCGGAAGAAAAACGAAGAGGAAAGGCTTGATTCTTGATGAATTGAAAGAAGGAAGGGCTTCCTTCAAGAAAGAAGTGATGGTCGGGCTGTAGAAGGAGGAGGAAGGACTCCAGTCAGCTTGTGTAAGTCGGAGGAAGGAGAGGCCGACCGCTAGGCTTGGCCGGAAGTAGAGAGAGGAGAGGGAACCGACCAGAACATCCTTGATCACGCGAGGGAGGGAGAGAAGCCGATGGGAAGATCACCGATGAAAGAAGGTGGTCGGGAGAGGGTGCTTCGGGCGGTGATTGATCGACCGACAGGGTGGCCTGGTGAAGGATACCAGCTAGTCATGGTCGAGGCAAGGGTGGATTTTGGAGGAGTAGAGAGAAAAGGCTTGCTTGCTTGGCTTGTGGAGTAAGATTGATCCAATTTGTTCTTAGCTTTTGAGAGAAAATTAAGAGAAGAAAATTGATATTTTAAGGACAAAATTTAGAAAATGATTGTGTGTGTCTGATTTGTGAAGGGGAAAATATATTTATAGTGTGAAAAATTGGGCCTTAGAGTGTCTTGGATCCACAATTAAGCCAAAATCGCGATTATCCGAATAATATTCGTCCACAACCCAAAACAGCCAAATCCGTGCGAAATTTGAAGTCGGACTCTAAACAAAAAATGTTTGGAACGCAAAATTGCTTGCTAGAGTTAAAATTTCGACTCAATCAGACGAACGGTCTAGGCAATACGAATTTTTGAAGTTTTAGCACACTTTTCAGGCATCTGACACATGCAAAATTTTTATTGCGCTCTTCGGAGAAATTGCCTCGAACAAGGGTCTTCTGATCAAAATTCAAACTCTATGTCTCTGTGACAAATGTAGCCAACAAAATTTGTGAACTTTTGGCACTAGTGTTGTTTCGATAAAAATCGAGAGAAATGTGATTTTTCGAACTTCGCGTATCAGATGAAAAATGCTCGGTTTGTCTTAAAATCAATTCCAGAGAATAAAAAACAGCTCTTAAATGATAAGGAATTGGCTCTAGACTTGTTCATAAGAGTTGTAGAGGACTTCGATACATGATTTTAGACACCTATCCCGCTCAGTTTCGACGTTCCATCCAGAAGTTATGACCTTTTTAGCGTACCGAGAACACGGTTCAACACTAAAATTCAGTTTATCCTACTTGAAAGATCAATTTATTTGAGGGATTTCTTCACACAATTTGCTTCCGGCTTCTGAACAAAAGTTGTATATAATAGTGATATGGACTTTTAAGTCGAAAATCATCAGAAAATACCTGACAAGCTGAGAGATATGCCTTCCGGAGCGCCCGAAACGCACCGAACACCCAAAACTCACTTTATTGAGAAATGAACAATAAAGTATTTTTCTTGACAAAATAATCTCCGATCTGAACAGATAAACTGGATAACATATTGAAATGACCCCAATGCTTATGGAACCAAACCAACATGGTTTTCAAGCCAAAAAATCTTGCATCAAGCGTATGATCCGAGAAATATTGATATCGGTCTCGAAATGATTTGAGATAGCCGAAACGCACAGTTTATTTCGCAAATTTAGATACTTAGAACCTGGTAGCCATGCGATCAATGCTATGCATGTGTATGCATGTATATTTATGATGATGCAATTATAAGTTAGAAATACCGAAATGAAGAGGGTAAATTTTGGGGTACAACATAACCACAACTTGGTTCTCAAGGAAATACAATTGTATAAAAACAATTACAAACTGTGTATCAAGGATGCTTCTAATAAGCTATATCACAACTGTGATGTATTACACAAGATTTTAAGCACAATTAAAACTCGAGATATTTGAATGATATCATTGAGAAATTTCTTTGTTGTATGCGCGTGAGAGTTATGTGAATTTATTTATGAAAGGTTCTTTATATAGGAGTGATTAAATTCAACCCGTTGGAGACATAGAAACCACATATGGAAGGATGATATTGAAAATCAATTGCGTTTTCCATAAAAACAGATCATGTTGGAAATCAACTGTTACTTCAAATCTTCATTTATTAACTAGTAACGCGTCATATATTTTGACTTGAATCTTTGATGTCTTGATCAAAAGAAGATGTATCAGAACTTTAAAGCCTTTTAATCAGCGGACAAAGTCCTTATCAAAGTTTGGTGAAACCTTTGGTGCTTTCAAAAATTCATTAGAACTTCAATTAGAGCGTGATTTTAAACTTCAAACCATGGATGAATATTCTAACGTGTATCCATTGTATCAGAACTTCTATATTCAGAACTGCTGATGTATTAATTCTCTTCAGAATTTATCTGCAAAAATGCATAAAATTTAAGGAGCATATTTTTTATATATAGACAATTTATTTTGTTATCATTAAAATTTTTATAGAGATGTAGAATCAAACTATGTTCTAACATATTCCAACTGAAATATTTTCAAAACAAAATTGTAGAATATTAAACAAATCAACCATTATTGGATCACATAATATAGAATCAACGCTAGAATCAAATGAGTCAAAATCAATCTTTCAAAAAATAACGCACCAGAAAAATGCGGAGTCAATATATGCTCAATTTTGAGACATATTGCTTGACATTTTACTTATAAAAATAAGACAATATAAATGTAATAACAATTAGGTATCAATTGCATGGATTGGTACTCGATAAACTACATAGATAAAGTAATTAAAGATAAATTCATCTCCAAAGACCTAATCTAAGGAAACATAATAACTTTGTAAACATTCATAGCTAAAGAGTTTGATAAGTAATTATGAATTACAAGGAAAATTGCAATCAAATGGTGAAAGAGTGTCAATCTTGAATCTTTACAACTCTACAGTCATCTCTCAATGATCAAAATGTGCAACCCTTATAAATTGCATAAGATTTCACTTAAATATAGGTTTTAGATTGTTGAAATTTCACAATGATTCCATCCCATTGCACTATAATTTCTCAATAATTTAACGTGTCATGCTGATTTTCAAGAAAATTACGCTACAATGCCATCCCATTGTGGCAATATTTTATTAGATCACTTCTTGGGTGTTTTTGTCACATAGTAGTGCATAGGGATTTCAATTTGCATCTCCTAGTGCAGATTTATAAGGGGATGTCCCTATTTAGGGTCCCAAATATGAGGAATTTTCTATGTCAGGATGAAGATGGAGAACAAAGTTTCCTCTATACACTTTTGGGATGAGGACATGGAATATATCCACTACTTCTACTTAGTTACCATAAAATCTTTAAAAAATATAAAATATAAAATAATGTTTTTTTTGTCTTTTCATATAATTTCTTTTATAAAAAACTTAAAACATGTATGTAATGTTAGTAAGAGAGAGAGAGAAATATAAATGATTACTTTTAACATTTTGAAATTTGAAAAATTTGGTGGTGAAGACTATCACGAGAATGGGTTAAGTTGTCAAAATAATAGGTTTATCCCAGAGAACGAGTTTCTTCATCTTTTTGGTTAGTTTTAAAAAATTCTATTAATTTCACTAAAAATAATATATTAATTTATATTTCATTATGTTTATGGATCTTTGTAGGGATGGGGATGTTGGACAAAATCCTCTCGTGGCTGGGATCTGAGACTAAAATGATAAATAGATTCAGGGGCGAAGATAGGGATAGGAATGCATCTCTCGCTCCCGTCACGCCCCCATTGACATCCCTTATAGGGCCACACATCCTTCCATAATTTTAATAAGACCAAAATTCTTTATTTTTCTTTCAAGATTGCGCCACAATCCTCTCTAATATAATGATTTAATATGAGTTGAGTCTTTTAACAATGTTCCCGATTGATGTATAATGTTTTATAGTTCACGCAACCTTAGTATAAAAATTAGTAAAAAAAAGGTAAAATATTACTAAATATGATAGTATGACTGAGTTTTATCACCTACCATTAATTCCACTTATTTCTTTGTGCCTCAATTCATCTCAATCAAAAAACATTGTAGTCACACTCCTTAATATGATGCATTGCATGCCGAGATATAATCCATTTAACAAGTAGATTGATCTGTCGCTATTTGATTTTTATATCACCATGAGATTAGAGGATTAACCTGTTGTACCCCAATTTTCCCCCTAAGATCCCTCATCATCTCATCTCACAATGCATCAAGATCACAAATAAGGTTGAGCTCTAATGGTTGTCCTATTCCTGAGTTTGCTCCCAAGGAATCACCAAGCACCCTAATTGTGTTCTGCATGCATGATTGGTCTGCATTATTTCATCTTCTAACCTCTGATTAAAATACAAAAACAAATATTTGTTTTTGTCTTTGTATATTTCTATTTTTGTAGGTATCAGTCCAAGACATCAGGCGAATGTAAGTTTTTCCGATGTTCTTTCCCAAACTTGATTTAAAACCATTTTTTCAAAAAAAAAAAAAAAACAGGGTGCAATCGATTTGCACATTGGAGCAATTGATTGCTCCCTGGCTATTTTTAGCAAAATTTCAAAAATACACTTAGTACAATCGATTTGCACTAGAGTGCAATCGATTGCACTGCGCAGAATTTTGAAAAATTGGGCAAATTTCAAGTTTGTAGGCTTGGGCTCCAATTTCTTTTTTTTTATTTTCTTGTAATTTCGAAATTAGTTACTAATTGATTCAATTTTGGCTCCAAAATCAATTTACAAGCCTAATTCTAATTTCCAAACCAAACTCCAAACCACAACTCATTCCCAAACCAAAACCTTATAAATAGAAGCCTCCTCTCATTCAAATCTCAAGCTTTTGATAGCCAAATACACCTTGTCAAAATTTCTCCTCATTCTCTCATTTTCCCCAATTCTCCCAACTCACTCAAAGCTCTTTCTTCTACCAAAGGATTGGTGAATTCTTCATTGAAATTCTCCAATTCTTTGAGCTAAACCTCCATCCACTCTCTTTTTCTTCTTCAATTCCTTAGATCTAGGCTTGTGATTCTGATTTTTGAAGTTGAAGTGAAGCAATTTGAAGTGTTACTCTTGCAAATTTCTCTCAAGATCTACAAGTGGTGAGTGTTGATCTTCATCTTTGATTATGTGATCTCTTGATAATTGTTGTTGTTTGATTCATTGAGCAAACTTATTTTTAGTTCCATTGATATTAAAATCTCAAGAATTAGTTGGAATTTTCGTACTCACTTGAATCAAGGAACACAAGGTGTTTGTGAAAAGTTTTGAGCAAGAATTTGGCCTTTAGAAATGTGATTTTTCTGATTTTTACAGTATGCAATCGATTTGCACTCTGCTGCAAACGATTGCACGGACCACTTTTAAAAACAATTGAAAAAATAACAGTGTGCAATCGATTGCATAGAGTATAAATTGTGATTTTCACTTGTTTTTTTGACTTGTTTTGGATCTTTACTCTTCTTCTACTCCATTCTTTTGATGATTGCCTTAGATTGTAGTCTTGTACACCTAATTCCTCTTTAATCTCAATGGACTTTGGGTGTTGATGAGGTTGGAGAAATGTATTGGTGATTCAAATCTATCAAAGGATTAATTATATAATTAATTCTTGGTGCTTTGAGCCAAAAATATATTTTATGCCTTAATCCACCAAGATGAGTGATTGAACTTAAAGATGGAAGAAATTAGAGAAGATAATCCAAGTTGATCTATCATTCTTTTTATTTTACATGTGTTGACTAACATTAGAAGATGATCTACATATCATTCTTCTCGTTTTCTTTTTCAACACATACATCACTATTGACCGACCTTGTTGTAGGGTGGCTTCTACATAAGTCACTTGGCGATTGCTTAACATAGCGCTACATTGCTTATTCTTCATGTTATTTTCTTCTTTTGTCCCGAATCGGAAAGTGATCAATTGGTGGCATGAACTTCAATGTTCTAACGTAAGCCCCAAAAGATGACTTGAGCTTTTATCTTGGTTCAACACTTGTGGCGCTTGTTATGTGGTCGCGTTGATTTCTAATCAAGCTTCTGGCAAGTTTCCACTAACCTTGTCCATTTGAAATTCTTAATCACCTTTGATCAAGTGATATGATAATTCCAAAACCGGTGATATACTTGACAAAAAACAATTGAAACTTTTCGTGTGATCGCGTTGATTCTATCAAGCTTCTGGCAAGTCTTAATGCGTAAGCTTCAAGATGGTCACCTTACTGACGACTAACAATTAACAATTCGATGATATACTTGACAAATTTCAAGATGGTCATCTTGCTAACATTTATTAATTGCCTTTTATTTTCTGCTCTTTACTTTCCGCTTTTATTTTTATGCTCTTTATTTTATGCACTTTATTTTTAGCATTTACATTTCATGTCATTTTTCTTTGCTCACTTGAGCATTTATGTTTCTGCCATTTTTTCTTCGCTCACTTGAGCATTTTATTTTCTATGTCATTTTTTCTTTGCTCACTTGAGCATTTTATTTTCTTGTTATTTTGAATTTTCTCACTTTAGCTTTATTTTTCCTTTTCCAAAACACTTAATAATTCAACTTGAACATAAAAAACTCTTAATTGGACTTGGTTACTACCCCAATGCTCGGAGTTTGACTTTAGACTTAGGATTAGGACCTCTACCTCAACTTGGAGATCTCTGTACCCTTGGTGTTATTCTGTCTTGTCTGGTTATTATCTTTGTATGCAGGTTATTCCGTTGTACTCGATTAAGAGTGGATTTCCTCAAAATCCAGCTGTTACTCTGTCCGTTTTTCTTAAGACAAGAGTTCACCCAAGAGCATTGACTTATCCGAAGCTTGTTTTTTTGGTCTGATTATTTGTTATTTATGTGGTAATTCAAAGGATAGGATATGGTATTGGCTCTTGATGTCAAGTACTAGTCTTCTCACCCGGTTAGATCTTTCTTTACTCTTACCTTTTACTTTATGTACATAGGTTAACCTCTTCATCTCCTCCCCATTCTTTAATTTTCAAAATCTTCCCTCTTTTTCAAAGGATTCTTGTTTTCAAAACTCGAACCACTTTTATAAAAAACTTGGACTTAGGTCCATGAATTTTCAAACTTATTTTCTTAATAAACTTTCAATTCATGTAATAATACTTTGACTTTTCTTTTCATAAGACTAAAAACCACCAAACCTCATTCAAACCTTTTTTGAGCTCTTTGTAGCTTTTCTTATTAACTTTTTTTTTCTTAAAATCAACCAACACACAACTTTGGTCTTTTTTAGCCGAACTACTTGGTTTTGATTTCAACATTGCATATTGTTGGTATGTATGCCTAGAACTCATTGGAAGTTCTATCAAACCAAAAATTATAAAAAATACTTTTTTCTCATCCTTCCAGACACTTTTGTACATATCTTTTTTTAGCACACATATACAAATTTTCATAAAGGTTTCTGCGGAGTACCGTAGATGCTTTGGGTGCCTAACACCTTCCCTTTGCATAACTAACCCCCGGTCCCAGATCTCTGATCTTTTTCCTAGTCTTTTGGATAAAATAAAAGCGCGGTGGCGACTCTTTTGTTATTTTTTGAGTTAAGTCAATTTAATGGCTTATACTGCGCTGCCATAACCTACCTATATATATATATATATATATATATATATATATATATATATATATATATATATATATATATCCCATTATGCTTTTTTTATTTTCACTCTTTATTCCCAATAATCTGAGTCACAAAAAGTAGCCAGCTTATCCCTCTAGCTATTTGGTATATGAAATAAGATTGCTCTGTCTATTATGCTTTTGAGGTATCTCATAATCCTCTAAACATCTTGCACATCTGGAGATTTAGGGTTTTGACTATATTTGATCACCATAACAACAATGTGACGTATATTAAGTATGGAATTGCAAAAAACCCTCACATATACATTATTTTCTTATAGAGAGTTCTATCAACAACCTTCTCATCTTCATCTTTTATAATTTTGAATTTTGCTTCCATAGGAGTACTTAATGACATGCAATGAAGCATATTAAATCTCTTCAAGATATCACTAAAGTACTGCACTGATGGGTTACAAAGGCTTTCATGGTGCAACAATGTCAAGGCCAAGAAAGTAACTTAGGCCTCCTAAGTCAAACATTAAATTCACCACTCATGGTCAATTTTATATTCTCAACATAATTATATTTTTTATGTGATAAGTGGACCATTCATATATAGATACAATGTATTGAGATTTTCCATATTCACACCTTTCACATATATTACATTTTCAATTATAAACTTGGAATTATAACGCCTCAGACTGCCTTCGGGATTATCGACTAACCCCACAAACCAACACGAGTCTTTTCAGAATTGCTTTGACCTCATTCACACACTTTCCGAGAAACTACTAATCCCACAAACCAATACGAGTCTTTTGAGCATGCTTTAGCCTCATTCGCACTCTTTATGAGAAACTTCCCAAAAGGTCACCCATCCCAATACTACTCCAAGACAAACACGCTTAACTATGGAGTTCTTATGGTTAGGCTACTGAAAAGAAGTTGCATCTTGTTGGTATAGATAATACCAATTAATCCTTATAAGCCTCATTCGACCATGCAGTCCTATACCTACATAGTCTTAGGATCCCTCTCATTCTGATGTGGCAACCACTCTTAGCCCTTTTCAGCCTTGAGTGTTACATGCGTTGTAACCACCCTGCCGTCTTTTGCCTCGGGTGTTACATGAAGTAGTTTTGTTTGCCAAAGGGGTTGACCACACACCCTTAGAGTGACAACTCAAATTGCTTACCACAAACCAATATGCTTTAGGAACAAATAAATCCTTTTGTTCCATATTATTGGAGATTTTTGAGGCTATATAAATATTTATTAACCTTCAAGGCCTTATCTTTTTCACATTTCACAATGAATTCTTGAGGTTATTTGAAATAAACTCCCCCTTAAGGTGGTCGTTAATTGATGCAGACTTGATATCTTCTTGAACAAGATTCCATTGGAGGAAGATAACCACAACTACCACCAATAAGATTATTTTAATTCTCGCAACAAGTGAAAATATGTCTTCCTTTGCTTTATATTTGGCACATAATATGGAATTGTGACAACATGACCCTAAAAAGCATGTGGAATTTCCTTCATTTTTCCCAACACGCCTTTAGTTATGTTCATAATAATATTGTTCCTCATATAAACAAGACCATAATTATGAGGGAGTATGGTGTTTAGATCTCATGTTTAATTCCCATATCTTAGTAAATGAACTCAGGTTCTCTTGAAATGTATGCATCACGTTCGTCCCTCCAAAAATATTGAATTGGATTTTTACTTTTTTCCCCACCACTTTAAGTAGTTTATCTTTAGTTTTAATCAAATACACCCACATAATTCTAATTCACAAAGGAAACAAAGTATTTATTTCCTCCTAGTGACGTTGTGTAAAAGGAATCACATACATCAATTTGTACCATATCAAATTTACCTTGAGCTCTCATTGATATATGATATATAAAAGACTCTAATGGTACAAATTCTTGCACACATATACAAAAAACTTGATTATGGTAAAACCATCCACCATTTACCTTGAATTTAAGGTACAAAGACTCTTAAACTTAGGTTATAAATACTTGAGATTTTATAGCCAAGCATAATCTCCAATTACATGACAAGCAAGATAACGAGAACCTATTGTATTTGTATGGACTTGAAAGGTTCTACTTCAAAATAAAGAGGGAGAGAAAGAAGCTCTCAATTTTTTGATGTACATCAAATTCCTACATCTAGCTATTGGCAAGGTGCATGGCAAACCTCTTATAAAGAAATTGACCAATGGTTAACAAGTTATTTTACATGATTGGAACATACAACACATCAATGATTAGTTATTGATTTTCTTGCCTACCTTTGATCAAAACATCACCAACTCCTTATGATGGAATGTTTGTGTTATCAACAAATATTATCATCAACCCTCTTGACTAGCCCTTATTTATGAATTGTTATGTGATTTGAACACATTAAGTCCAAATACAACTCAATTATGCTTCCAAGTTCATCATTTTGTTCCCACTGAGAAGGTGTGATTTAAGTCTAATTCACTTTCACAATGAGCCGTGTGTGCTCCATATATTTTATTGTTGTTCATTGGTTTATTTAACTTCTAATCTTGATGAGAACTATTGTTTCTTGAAGATGATTCTGGTTGATCCATATTTATGGGAGTTATCTTGTCAAGATTCCCCTTTTCTTGATATTTTTCTTTTCCTTACCACTTAGAACAACCATATTTCTTTGAATTTTAATCTTTTAGAGGTTTCTAAATCACACTTTTTTTATTTCAAACATCAACAATTCATGTGCTTTAAACAAACATTGAAGTTCTTGAACCATTATTACAAACAAATCCTTTGATTCCTCAATTGCCACCACAATATAATCTTATTTATATGAGAGAGTGAGAATCACTTTGTTCACATTATTTTGAGTAGAACCAGGACCACAAGAGAGGGAGGCGCCACGTCTCAACCAAAAACCTTAAGGTGCTAGGTAAATAGATATTATCTCTTATAAATCCAACATTCTATCCATTTATATGCAATGTGGAACTTACACTTGCGACCAACATTCTCTACTACAAGTGTGAGTCCCCACATCCTATAACAAGATCCAACTTTCGCTCCCCCACCAAGTCGAACCATAACTCTGATACCACTATTGGGGAGTCCGGGAGAGTTGGTAGCATAAATGAGACTAATGCTCCAAGACCACAAGAGAGAGAGAGAGATATTAAATCTCAACCCAAAACCTTAAGGTGCTAGGTAAAAGGGTCTTCTCTCTTATAAATCCAACAATCTCCTCATTCATAGGCAATGTGAGACTTACACTTGCACCCAACAGAAGCAACTTCACTGCAACTCTTCATGTAGTTGGTAACTTTCGTGATCTTATTGAAATACTTAATAACATTCTCATTGTTATCCATCTTGAACAACTCAAATTGTCTTCTCGAAGTTTAAATACAAATTTCCTTTAGTTTGTTATCTCCAACATGATATTTCTGAAGAATATCCCCATGCATCCTTTAATGACGTATCATTCTCTTTTTTTATTTATTGAAATTTATAGCATAAACCCATTAATGAATGAAGAATATAAATTTGTTATCTTCGTTGGATGAGGTTTTTGATAATTTGGTGTGTTGATCTTGGACTGAGCACACTTGTCGGATAAAACACTTTTCTATTTCGGACAAATCATAACTGTTGGATGAAATTCCATATCATTGCCCCATTTGATACATTGGATTACTAAAAATGATATTGTTTCGTTCGACCTCAAGTTCGCGATCGACCTCAAATCCACATCATTGCGACTAAGAGGAATTTTGTGCTTTGGGTGTTTAAACCCTCACGACTTTGTCCTTAAAAAAATGTGCCTCGTTGGATAAAAGTATATGAGTGTTGAATATAAACTACTTTTAACTTCAATTTCTACGTACTGGCCCATCCAAAAAATATATTTTTATGTAACAACCTTACTCCATTGAGTAACCAACACTATTACTAACAAACTTCTCGTCTCCCTCAACTCTTTACAATTTATTAAACTTTAACCTTTCGAAAGAGTAGAATTCGATATCTAAAAAATTCCACGATTGCCCGACTTTCATTTGCGTCGTCTCATTGTCGATTGTAAAAATTTCACACAATTGAAGACAAACCTTAGCATGTCATTATTGGGCCTAACAAATCAAATATGAACAATTTTACCAACACAACCATCATTCACCAAGATTGCCTAACTTGTTTAGCCAAAAAGTGATAATCAACCAAGAAATTTAATAAAACCCTAGAAAGTCTATGTTTACCATGCTCAAATAAGGTTTTCCAATTTCAAGTGCCCTCCTAGTTTTTTGGCCAGTAGATATAGTTAGAATAGACTATACCTATATTTAATTATACTCGTGCCTTTTCCCTCTTTTTTGGGTCTTAAAGACGTAATTCACTTTGGAATTAAATTATTTGAATTGCTTTGTCAACCTCAATAAGTGTCATAAGTCACTTCTTTTACAGATCATTGTAATGCCACATGCCTTTAAAAAGTGAGGTTCATGTACTTATAATTCTTAATGCCAACTTTATTAGCCCCACAATGAGTGACACATTTTATGGAAAAAAATGTCATAAATAAAAGTCATTTTCTATTTTAATGTGAGAAAAGGAAAACTTTTAATGTGAGAAACAATGATTTAAAGTTTCAACATCATTATTACATTTCTAAATTTTCAATGTGGTAAATGTTAGTACTTTGTTGTTGGCAACACTTAATTTAGAACTTGTAATAGACAGTGTGCCCACCTTTTTTGTACACTTTCCTTATTAGAATTATGCACGTGTTTATAAATAAATTACTTTATGTTAAGATGGAATCACAATAAACCTAACTTATTTTCACTCAGCTATTATGGATGACAATGTATATGATACGATTGTATCATTATTGTAGATGACAATGTATAAGATAAGAGAGTATTACATGTACTTATATACAATTAGTTGAGAATAATATGATTGTTATGTTAAACGTGAATACGGTTTTTATAATAACTAGTAAGTAAACTATGCTGTCGCACGGGTCCGGTTTGAATTTTATATAATATGAAACTAACTTTGTCATGTAATAAAGTATTCGTATATAATCATATCTATAATATTAAAATAATTCAATCAAAGCAATTAATTCGGAAAAACTTAGTGTATCAGATTAATTGGACAACATTAAAAAATATTAACTCAAAACTTCATTGGGGAACAAAATAACATACTGTCATGAGTCTTGTAAATTCGGATCTAACCATATTAATGGTAACAATATCGTATTTGAACTTTAGATACGACGCAACCTTATAATCGTTGTTTTCAACTAATTGACTTGCATGATAAATTATGCAAAAATCAGACAACAAATATGCAAACAATTTATAGCGAAAAATATCTTTGTTTTCATGTACTTACCAATTAACAAAGAGATTGAAAAACTTCCTTGTATACAACATTTGTAGTGATAGAAAATGATACATTCTCATTATCATGTATTAAGATCTTAAGACCACTTTTGCTTGTAACTCTTGAAATTGCTACATACAATTGGTCATGACTAAATACAGGAGTAGGCAAATACAATCCAACGGTATCAAGTGATTGACCTTGAGACTTATTAATTGTCATTGCGTAAGAGAAAATAATTGGGACTTGCCTCCTAATCAACTTAAACGGCCACGGTGACTCAGAAGGTGACATAGACATTCGAGGGATGTAAAAGATGTTACCTACATTTTTTCCAAACATGATTTTTGCCTCAATGACATGATTTGTCAACCTTGTAACAATTAGTCTTGTTCCATTGCACAAACCATCATTTTGGTCCAAATTCCTCATTAGCATAATTGGTGTACCAACCTTCAATTTGAGTTTGTGATTTGGAATACCCGAAGTCCTTAGTTTGCTAAGAAACTCTGGAGTAAGACATTCATAGGCTTCTGTGTAACTTGTATCAGTTCTATCAATTGAATTAAAACTCAAATACTCTTTGTCCTCACTTAACAAATGCACAAACACAAAACCAATCAAATATGTTATTCAAGACTAAGTGAAGAATGAAACATTTATATGAATATATAGATTAAAACATACTTTACCTGGTATCATGTCCAATACGTAATGATTGATTTTTTCCACAACTTCAATGGTTGAAGAAAGTATTGCTTTTCCTTGTAGAAATTCTACATTTTGAAACTCGGCAACCAAATTGGGGTATGTGCTTTCAACTATAGATTTTATTGGATCCTCAAAATTGGAAATTAACAAATCCGGATGAATTTCTATATCAACTAATCCATCATTAGGTTCACATGTTTTACCATCACCAACATCTAATATCCATTTTGAGAAATTTTGCAAGTTCATTAGCAGTTGTACTGTCCCTTCCATTCTGTAGTCTCATGTTTTTAGTTAGTGTTAGGACTTGGCAATAGTCCCATACATAAGATGAACAAATGGAAGCATGAACAATATCAGAACGCCCTGCTTTTGGAACAACTGGAAGTATCTGACAGAAATCTCCTCCAAATATAATTACTTTCCCACCAAAAATTGTATTTGCAAAGCCCTTCTTGCTCATGACATCCTTAAGGGTCTTATCCAAGGCCTCAAAACAATTCTTATGAGCCATGGGTGCTTCGTCCCATATTATGACATTAGTAGCTTCAAATAATTGTGAATGTTCAGAGTCTTTATCAACATTGCAAGTAGAGTTGTCAAGGGTTGGAACAGGTATTTTGAACTTTGAATGGGTTGTTCTACCACCTGGCAATAATAAGGAAGCTATGCCACTTGAAGCAACAGTAAGAACAATTTTTTTTCTCTGAACGAAGTGCACTTGATAGTGTTCTCCACATACCAGTTCCCCCCGTATCCATGTAAAAAAAACACCCCTCCCTTTTGTTTGCTGACAGCGGCCATTATGGTTTCAAAGATTGCACGTTGTTCATCTTAACATTCAAATCGAAAGAAATATTATTTTGGAGAATAATGATAACAACATTAATAAAAATATGAGCAAATACCTGTTAGAGATGTAAATAGGTTATCAAAGTTTTGTCGCTCAGTATCAGCATCGTAATCATGTTCATCATAAATCTGTCTATTGCCCATATGTCGCATTATATATTCATCTGGATACGGAATATATTTAAATTCACGCAAGCTTCTCCGATTTGATTGCATCATATTATCAATCTCAATTAATGTGAGATTTTTCAGTTCTGTAGTTGACAATTGCATGTCTTCCAAGAAAAATACAAAGCAATATGAATTGTAATTATTGTGTATAATGTAAATCATACTGTTGATTAAGTTAGCTATATAAAACCATCAATAAAACTTAAATGGTTGTATCATAATGCGTTCCATAGTTTAGTATAATACAACAACATAAGTGCTTCAGGTACATTCCAAATGTTCTGATTTTCATTAGTAGCTGTGAAAAGAATGTTGTTTATACTGAATTTTCAACGTTGCATTTACAATAGTTTAAAATATATTATAAGAATAAGAACTTCTTATAATAGTTAAGTATGGTTTGAGATTGTATGATATGTAACAACTATATTCTTTGTACCTCTTCTACCAGTCTATATTCTTTGTTGATAAAGAATACCGTCAGAACTTCCAAGTTTTTTTCCAAACATGTTGTGGTCAATTAACAGTACCGGACAACAGCATCGTGACAAATAACTTTCTCAAAAAATTGTCGGAACCCCAATCTTTGACCTAATTTATGGCTGCAACATATTCCTTGTCATCATTAAGAAATCCCATCTCAAAGCATGCATCTCTAAAACTGTCACGAACTTCTCCACCAACCTTTTTATATCCTCATAGAAATTCGGTCCCTTGACAACCGTCAACATCATTCTAAGGTAATAGAGTTCACTACTGCTTGGAGGAATCCAAATTAACCTCCCAATCGTACGACCTCTTTTACGTGGTCTCCATACACTGTATCTTTTATCGTAAACAAACTTGGAAAGAAAAGCATAATATGTTAAACTCCTTGCATCTTCGTATTTTTTGTTGGCCTCCATCCAAGCTGTAAACATTGATTCCTTTATAGTTGGTTTTTCAAGAACATTGTTTATGAATTCATAATCATTGTAGTAAACGGGATTTTCTCCCTCTAGATGAAAATACAACCTTTCAACAGAAGGAGATCTACCATGGATAGGATATGAAAAAATCATCCAACATGCCTCACTTGGGGAAACGTACCTGCAATCAAGGTATTGTTTGATTTCATCAACCTCTCTAACAACTATACTTTCGTCCGATTCAGTTCGAACAACAACTGCAGTTATTCTATCATAACCTTTGTTAATATACTTGAATAAGTACTTGACTGAAGTTCCTTGATTACACCATTCCATATTTATGTGAGCCTGATATTTCTTCAGCAGATATGCATTATAAGGAACTACATATCTATTATCAAGAACAATATTCTTTTTCAAAATAGTAATGCCAGTTTCCCTTCTTCTGTAGACGGGATATCCACCCTGATGGACAATGGTTTGAGGCTGCCAATTTTTGGGGAAAAAATTAGAGCACTTACCATTCTTCATGCAAGGTGAAGATCTGTTTGCCAACCCACATGGACCATGAATCATATGTGTCTTTACCAAATGATGCAATTGCCTATCATTGGATTCGGATGGTATTTCTATTGAAATAATATTGTTGATGTCATCTGGAGTTGGATACTTGTTCTGTTGATGCATGAAAAGCAAAATGTGTGCATGTGGCAAACCTCTCTTTTGGAACTTAATTGTGTATATATTTGCAAAAGTTTATATTAGAATAAAAATATGAATGTAAATTGTTTGATATTGAGCAAGAAATAGTGAAGTATTAGGAAATTTATTTCATGTAACTCACATGCATCAACTCTGCCCAACACATGCTTCTTTGTTAAATCACACAATAATTCGTCTAACTTTATTTTGAAAACCCTTGAGATTACATCAGGACGATCTTGACGTTGCAAATTCATGTTGTTAAGTAACCTTTGAATCTCTGGCCAACTTGGATTGCAAGTAAACGTGATGAATAGATCTGGAAATCCAATATGGCTACAAATTGCCATTCCATCAAAGTATAATTGTTCCATGTATCTATGACTTCCAACGTATGTTGACGGAAATACCACTCTTTTTCCTTTATTTGCTCCTTGATTTGAAGATTGTTGTTCTACTCCTGACAAATTGGAGTATTTGGATACTCGTAGTTTTTTTTTTATGCTTACGTATATAATTCAGTCTCTGTGAATCCATTATAGTGAACCCATCAACCAAAAATTGCTGAAACAATCTCCTTGACCTAAGCAGTGTGTGTGGTTCACTTTGTCTGGTTTAAATGCGAAAAGAAAGCCATTCTCTAATATTAAGTTTGTTCATCTTCCCTTTTTATCGGGAATAGTTTCTCTGTGTAGAACACCAAGTCTAAATCCATCTTTCCCATTTGGAAACAAAAATGGATATTGTAATGCAAGATAGCTCGGATGGAATTCACTTATTCATTTTAGTCTACCGCTTTGTCTCTCAAGGATAATACCCTTTTTGAGCCTGTATCAACATCACCAACAATAAGCGCAGCAACCTCAAACACAATAGGTTGGTTGTAAATTCGACCATCTTTTGATCTATCAGATATTAACTTCAATTTGAGGTCAGGTACAGGATAATCCTTTAGTCTATCTGCTACCATTCGAAAAGATTTAGCATGTATGTTGAATTCATCAAGCATATTCTTCAGACTGCTAATAGTTTCTTCCACAATATTCGGGTTGTTGCTGCATTAGGAAATAAAATAGTTATTATGCATGACAATAACATAACAAATCTGATGTAAGTGTCTTAATTGGCATAAAAAACATTACCCTATTCCAGGTATCCTATGTTGAATCTCATTGTCAATGTCGTAGATATAAAGCTGAGCAAATTTCGGTTTTTCTCCATCCAAAGGCATCATGCTACCAATTCTATGGCAAGTATTCCCTTGAATTCTCATGTTAGGTGGTCCGCTTCCAGTATTGAATCTATTGTCAATCTTCATTCCAGGAGACGTAAATGCAAACATTATGTTGTACAATCTGCAATTATGCTGATAATTTCTACATAGTACATCGTTTCATTCGATAAAAGATGCTCGAGACATGGTGGTGGTGTTCTCAAAAGTGGAAACACACCTTTACCCTTTCCACAACATAATTGGAACTTAGGCATTGCACTATGTTTTCTTTTGTCAATCTTCTCTTGATACCACATTTGTGCTCCACAGTGCGTGCATTTAATGCAAGGATCACCAATATCTGAATATCCTTTATAGATCAAATAGAATAAAACAACATATTATTATAAACACTTGTATATTCATAACTATCAAATAACTTTCATGTGGTATGACAAAGACTTTTACAGTGTGGGTTGTTAATAATAATAATTTCGAAAATACATACCAGCATTTGTGCAATCAATTGTTGTGACATTTGCATAATGGTCTTCATCTTCGTCCAAAGTTGAACTTGTATCATAATCAGGATTTTCATTTATGAATTTGCATGAACTATCGCTTATAGATTCAGCAGTTGAATACTCTACAAATGATTGGTGACCTGCATTCCCTGGTTCAGTATTTGTGCATAAATTTGTATTGCGAGAAGATGCATTTCTATATTCAACAGCTGAGAAGGTATTGAATAAATTGGCAGTCATAGAATAAAGTATAGTTGGATCCATATGTATGTTGGATGAAGATGCCTAAGAACTTGGTTGTCCATATGAATTATTGTTGTCTTCAATAATTAAGGAGGATGTCATGCCACTTAGAGGTGTATTTGCATCAAAGTTGAGAGGAGAACAAAACGACCTACTCTCACCACGAATGTTAGATTACAATGATGCTTGTTCTTCTGTGCACTCTTATGCTGCATAATTGACCTCCTTTTATGACGTGCTGAAGCAAAAATTTTTTGGGAGAAATTGTATCAGTAGAAAGGGTTGAGTAGTAGTGGGAAGATGTAGGGTTTGGGGTTATGCACTAGTTTATTGGTGAATTTGCATGTTGTTTATGTTGCAAAAACTTAGATTTAAATATATTAGATGACTCCAACAGGTTAAAACCAGCATTCAAATGCTTTTGCTGTGAATTAACGATTCCAACTCCTATTCGTGCAGAAACATCTTCACCCCTATTGATAACAGCAGAAGTGATATCAGATAGTGAATTTCTTATATGATTTCTGGTTACAGAATTTGAATTACTGAGCTGATGGTTATCTTCAAATCCATTTTCATTAACTCTATTCCTCTTACGTCTTCTGTCTTTAAGAATATGCTTCCTCTTATGTCTTGCTAGTGTTGCAGAATATTTCCTTTGATCAATATGGTTGTTCATAGTTCTCAATAATTATACTTGATAAATTGCAATTCAATATATGTATAACATTCTCACTATAATACTAATGAATCAATATGGAATTGTTTTCATTTGGAATTCAGAACATGTGTTTTAAGAGTTGTAAGTGTACTGAGAAACTACATTTGATACCTTTAATACAACAAAAAAATATATATTGTATTTCCTTAGTGAATTGCTATATTAAATTAAATGTGTTTTGTCATGATAGGTTATATTACCAAAGATTCAAAATTATCGGTAAAGGGGAAAAAAGTAATGTGACATCAACATAATATGTGAACTTTATTAGCTTCAATGATGATAGGTGTGGCATACATAGTTATAACAATTATTAGAACACCAAAGATTATTATGTGACATTAAATATTTTTATGTTGGAAACTCAAAAGTAATGGCAAATATTGTTTCCATTTGCATGTCACGTATACCAAGCAACCTAAAAGGTAGGTATGGTAGTAAGATTCTACTCAATGTTAGGTAATGAGAAATCAAATTAAGGGAAATATTTTAACCATTTCTATAAGGAACCAAGGGCATGTTCACATATTTATATAAGCTAATAGAAGAAATGCTTTGTTTTCATTCTTGAATACTAGTTCTTGCATATCAACAAAAGTTAAACATCTCATATACATGAAAAGTGAAGAAGTGTTGAAGATGTCTTCTCCATCTCTTAAAGGGTAAGTTTCGTGATGCTTTTTGTACTGAAAATATTATGTGGTTTGAAATAAGGTTGATGCTTCAATGTTTCGTAGTAAGTGCTAATTATACTTAACATGGCATTGACACAGTTTTGTCCCTCTCAACACGGAGCAACTGTATGGAATGCTTTCAAGAGTTAAGGAAGAACCACACTCACCAAATCAAAACACTACATCTGATGTACTGTTTCCTGAAATAAACCAGCAATGAGGGTAGTGAAAAAGGAAGTAGACATGGCAGAACCATCAAATGTGAACAACATGGATGCAATATTGCATAAAGATTTCTCATGGATTAGAGAAATCACTAAATCTAGGCGTCGAGGAAACCAAGTCTTTGTAATTAACATTGAATTATAATAGCGATAATCATAGCTTATATGCAGAAATCTGATTCTACTATTTGTAATATTGTTAACAACATCTAACATATGAGTGTTATGTTGTAGCACTTCCCAACTGAGACAGTACATAAGACGATGCATGTTGATATCACTTCATGCCTTCTACAGGATTTCGACACGGGCGAGTTACATACCTGCCAGATTATAAAATCAAACCGTGAGACTGGTGAAATGTACCTTGGAAAGGGATGGTACAATTATGCCAAGAACAAAAAGCTCAGAGCTGGTGATAATCTGCATTGTACTTACAGTTCAGTTGTTGAAATCATATATGTCAGGTTGCAAAGAAAGGGAAAGTAGAAGACACCTTGAGTCACATATGTCTAAGCCAAGAGGAAGCAAAGGTTCATGTTGTGGTGTTGGATGTTTTTGTAATATGTGTTTTTATTATTAAGTAATGTTTTAATCTACCCTATTTTTATAAAATAATACAGTGTAAAATAGTTTATTTCTAATTTGTTAAAGTAATTTAAGAATGTGATTTTTTTCCAGTATTTTTTAATTAAAATTTAAAATATAATAATTAACTTAACATACTTAACAAACTTTAAAATGTAGTATTGAAAAATTATATAACATCATATATATTATATATTTTGTCTGTATACTAACAAATGAAAAAAATTAATTAATTTTATTTAATACTATAATCCACCTTTTATTTAAGAAAATTAATACTATTACATAATACATATTTTTTGTGGTTAAAAAAAATAATAAAACTAAAAAAAATTGATAACATAGCACGTGATGTTAAATTGCACGTGTTGGTTTAAATAAAATATACAGGTGGAACTCATAAAAGGACTTCAAAATAGAAACATTTTTCAATGGGTTTAAAATGGAATGATCAGAACCTTTTGTATTCTACATGTCATTTTTAGTGTTTGATGTAACAAATGGTAGATTCTTGTGTCAACCTATATTAAACAAAACGTCACATTAACTTCCTAAAAGTGGTCGGCACGGGTTTCTTGAAAAAGAAAATTCCAAGGAAGAAGCTCAAGAGTACAAACGGTGTTCTCCATCAACAAAGTTGGGGTGAATGTGTAAGATGACAAAACACGGTCTAAGGTGGTGTTCTCGTGGGTAAGAATTTTTTTTGCTACATATGAATCACCATTTGCAGTATGAAGATCTAGGGTTACTTAAAAAAAAATTATGTGTTTAACATTGTTCCTGGTATTATGTTATATTCAGGGGTTTTGTAGGGAAAACTCTGATCGGCATGCCTCCTCATCCGGAATGGATAAAGTTGGTTATGAAGCAAGTTCGAAGTGAATCTCAGGAGAAGTGTGATATTGTTGAAGAATGGAGAAAACTGCATGTTGCTGCTTTCATACCCCAATTTTTGACCTAAGATACCACCTTACATTTGCATCACTGCATCACTAACAGTTTCAGAAAAGAATAGATCCTGCGTGGCTTCTAGAAGTCAAAGTTAGGGTTTCATCAAAATTTCATCTGTTCAAGATATAATCAATTAGGGTTTGAGCTTCCACTCAATTCAATTTATCTATCTTAATCAATCATCAACATTTGATCTTCAGATTCCCAACTTTTTCTCATGATCTACCTTGAATCGACCAATTAGGGTTTTGATCGAAGATAGTGAATCATTGACTTTCTACTCAATGGATGAACTATTTGCTTGGAGATTATCTTAAAATCTTCAATACAACATCTTGACCTAATTTCTTGATTCAAAACATTGCAAAATCCATGTTTCTTCATCAGACAAATTTTGAACCATCTGATGAAAATTCATCTGCTCAAAAAAGTCAAACTTTGACTTTTGATCAACTTTTTCAAGACTAAACTTTTTCAATCATAAAAACATTTCAAATAATCCATCATGATCATAAAAAATCAAGAAATGTGAAAAAGTCAACAAAAAGTCAAGATTTGAATTTTTTCTAACACTTAGAAAAATTTTCAAGTGTTAAGAAACATGGTTTTTGCTTACTTTCATGGCCATTTTTCACCTAGATCCATTTGGATTCAGAAAAAACTCAAAACATGAAAGTTGTAGGTCTTGTTACAAGCTTTCCAAAATGTCCAAGAACTTTCAAAAACACTGTCTAGCTAGGCTTTTGATTTTGAAACATAGAGCTCCAAAACCATGGAATTCTAAGATCATGTATCAAAATTATAAGTCATTTTTCACAAATCTCTCTTCTAGAAGCCTTGTCATCACTTAGAGATAGGTTACAGCTGATAAATATCAGTTAGGCATGATTGAAGAAGAGGATTGAATGAAAGAAATTTTTTAACCATGGTTAGAAAGTAACTTTTGCATTAAATGCAAAAGATTCCTTCTTACCACTTAAGCAAGTTGCAAAGCTCTCTCAATGATAACCTTGCCTTGTCATTCAGATTTCTTGGCCTATAAATAGAGGTCATTTCTTCATCTCGAAACTACACCAAAGCTATCATAATCAATCTTTCCTTCTTTCTTTCTTACATTCCAAGTTTCAAAGTTCAAAGAGGGAAATTTTGCAATCTTCAAACCTTGCAAAATCTGAGCAAACTTAAGTTTCTAACATGTTCTAAACATCATTTAGAATTTGTTTAAAACTTAAAACCACCAGGAAAACTATCCAAACTCAAAATCATACTCCAAAATCCATAAACTTGCAAATTGAGCCTTAACTTGCCATCTCTCAATCCACTCGTGCACTTTCCAAATTATCATTTTAAACATCATCCATACACTCCATGGAGATGATCCAAACCCTTAGAACATCTATGTAACTACATAATCATTATCTCCATCATCAAACTAGTCGTGCTGCAGTTGGAATTGGGTAGGAAGTTCCAGACCATTTCAAAGCAAGCTTAGCATTCAAACACCTTCCATAAGGTCTAGTGAAGCTATAACAATCATCAAACAACTTCTGGAAACACTCTAACTGAGAATTCGATTTCAGTTCGAAGAGGTAAGTTGCTCAAACTTTGAACTCTATGATTCGTGCATTACAGATGAAAAATTGCTTGGCCATCTTGTTTCTACACTCATACTGAATGTTAACCCTCAATCAATTGCATAAATTATGGTCCATACATGATTTCATGATTGTTCGCGTTAAAAGGTGACGCGCTAGAGGATGGGAACATGAGTTCGGATTCTCTGGCTCGAAACGATTTAAATCTTTTGATTTGTTTATAAAGATGCCGCGAGCATCAAGCTTTATTATTTTCAACACAAGAAAGATGATTTAATGATTATGAAACAGGGGAAAGTGAAATACCCTCAATTGATATTGGTATGCGTAACGACTAGCGCAAACTAGACGTAACGCATTGGGGAGATTCTGAGTAAGGGGGATTGTTATATGAAGGGAATAGATGGAGCACCCTAAATATATGTAGTTATCTACAGCTTTATATATGAATACGTTTGATATGTTTGTGTGTTTTAATTGCTATTTCTATGATTGGGAAAGTTTCTCCTTTGGGATTTTAAGAAACAGATTGATTATGTGGGATTCTAATGTTTGTTATTATTGTGCTCGCAAAGATCTGTGGATCTTCTGCATACATATCCCCTAGTGGGAATCAGAGCATTTGTAGCTCGGATCTAAAGGGTTCTATGGTTTGTTTGGTCTGAGAGAGAAAGAAATTTGCTCGGCAAGGATGAGACCTTGTGCCTACGTATTCTCAAAAGGATGTTGAGAAAGTCAGAGCAATCGTAGTTCCCACTTATGCTAGTGGAAAGCAACGGGATGTTAGTAAGAGACAGACAAATGTCATCTTAATGAAAAATGTATCTAATCTATTTCATCACATACATTTTTGAAAAGTTGTTTGATTGATTAAAATCTTTTGTCGTAAGTATTAGGTGTTTTGCTTGAATGTACAAGCGTTACCACTTACATGTTTAAGAAAGATGTTTGAAAAAATGATGATTGAATCTTTTAACTGTAAGCATTGGGTGTTTTGCTTGAGTGTACAAGCGTTACCACTTACAATGAAGAGATGTTTTTTTTGTTTGAAAATAGTTTGAAAAGTTTTTGACTGTATGTGATGTGATAGATTAGATACTTCTTCCATAGAGATGATAGATGTCTAAATCTCAAGGAGAAATTGATTGGATTAAAGGGATGCTTTTAAGAAGCCCGTGGGTCCTTGTATTGTAAGCCCAAGAGGAGGCATTCCGAGGGTCATCGAGGGTCATCGAGGGTCCTTGTATGAAGCTCAAGAGGAAGCTATAGGGTATGGCTGACTTTGGCTTGAAAGGGATTTCACCGAGAAACCATCCTTTTCTGAATAAGAGCAATTTCACCGGGAAATTTTACTCTCTGGGGGATTTGAAAGTGATTTCACCGGGAAACCATCCTTCCAGGGTTCTATCTTAGCGCGGGTGATTCTTTGTATTGGAAGCCCAATGGGAGGTTGTTTAAGAGATTTCCTATCTCTTTCATTGTATGATGCCCAAGAGAAGGCTAAACTCAATGAGGAGTTCTTTTGAACGAAGCCCAAGAGGAGGCTGACTCAACAGGGGAGTGTTGTCCTATATGAAGCCTAAGCGGAGGCTAAACTCTGTGGGGAGAGTTTTCTTATATGAAGCCTAAGAGGAGGCTGAACTCTGTTGGAGATAAATTATCTTGTATGAAGCCCAAGCGGAGGCTATACTGTGGGGAACCTATTGATTAGTCTAATTGTTATGTTATGATTAGACAATTTGTATAAACAAGTGTGTGTGATATGTATTCACAGGAGTTTATGAAGGAAATATAAACAATGCATGATGTTTATTTACAGCAGTTTATGAAATATAAACAAGTGTCTGTGAAACGAACGTTAAAAAACGAGCGTAACTTGATTATTTACAAGTTTGAACTGTGTACAAGGAAATGAATATGTACACGAACAAGTATTTATGTACAGAGAAGGGTGGATGTACTTAGGAGGGTTGGGACTTACACCATAAGGGAGGCCCATTGATTTGAAAGCAGTTTCACAGGGAATAATGCTCCTTTCAATACCAATGGTATTTAGTGTAAAATGTACAGATGAAACGGAAATGATTGTTTGAAGTTTATCTGTAAAAGGTATCTGTATTATGTACAGATAAAAAGTATTTGAAAAAGAAGTATCTGTGTTATGTACATATAAAAGTTTGTATGAAAATAAATTGATATGTACAAGGAATGTTTTGTTTGTACATAAAGGATGTTGGTTTGAGTATACACAAGTGAAGTGAAAACAAACGATCAAAGTTTGTCTGTACTTGAGTATAAAAAGTATTTGTATTATGTACAGATGAAAATTGTATGTGTTTGGAAAGAATTTGATATGTACAAAGAAATATTATGTACACAAAAGAATGTTATGGGACTTACACCGTGAAGGAGGCCCATTGGTTTGAAAGCAGTTTCACAGGGAATAATGCTCCTTTCAATACCAATGGTATCGGTGTATAAACAATCGAATGAAAACAAACGAAAGAAATTTGTTTTATGTTTGAATATTGACAATGATAATTTGAGTATGTACAAGTAAAAACTAAGTATGTACATAAAGGATTGGGACTTACACCATAAGGGTGGCCCATGATCGATTGAGAAATTCGAGAAAGAACGAATTTGATTTTATCGTTTAAATTGGATCGATCGTGGTAAAAAGATGTAAGCTTTGATGAAATGTTTTGAAAAATGATTTGAAAATGTTTTGAAATATGAGGTTCATTTATGAAAAGTTTTGAAAAAATCGGAAGTCGAAAACTTGAAAAATTCACCTTTTAAGGAGGTTTGAAAAGTGTTCAGAACATCGTTTTTGGCTCGATTAAAATTTAATTAGATGAAAGTTTTTTCTGAAAATTTTTGCACTATCATAAAATAGATGTATTTATTGACAAGTGTTTAAAAAATCATCTTAAAATGAGAAGTTTTGATTGGTCAAAAAAATTGTGAAAGTTTGATAAAAAACAATGAAAAAATTTGGAAAGTTGTAAAAAAGAATGGTCCTGGTGGGTATTGAACCCATGACCATGAGGTGGGACGCGTGGCAAAGAAACTTAAGACCAAGCAAGCAACCACTAGACCAAACGCGCTGGGGTGTTAGTGGACCAGGAACACGTGTTAAAAGAACATTGGAATGTTTAAAAATTTGAAAACGAAGAACACGCGCGCAGTGTTCTTCAACATGTTTGATTTTCAGATTCTTTGATCCAAGCTACCATCCTCGTTTCTCCATGAAATTAAATGATGTAAACATCAAAGTTGCTCGATTTTTCATCACGAATACGAAGGTGATTGTTAATTTCATTTATATTCAGGCTAACATGTTTTGATTTCTGGGAATACGAAGAACCCTAGAATCTAAGAATTCAAATTAAATGACGTGTGGTTGATGATTCTTGGATTTTTTTGAGGGTTAATGATCGTTATTAGTGCAGAAAGAGAATGGCCGTGAGTTTTTTCGTTTTAGTTCAAAGAAAATGAATATCACAGTTCGTGTTCTAACCTGGAAAAGTGAGAATCGATTTCGATGCAAACGCGTTTCCAGAACGGATTTTGTGATTGCTACAGCTTCAACGGCCTATGTGGAAGCTATGAGGATGGTGTGCACTTCATGAGCATGCTTGGATTACTCTACTCAAGTCCACCTGCACAAGCTTGAAATAGAAACTGGAAATCGTGGTTAGAGGTGTTACAGGTTGTTGTTCTTGATTTGAATCACCTTTGTGATGTATATGGATCGTGTTGGGATGATCAGAACTCAAAGTAATCAAGCCAAAGTTCAAATACGATGGTTATGGCAGTTTTGGCAAGCAAAATGGCATGAGATGTGATTCTGAATTCTAGCTTGTTCTATGTTGATTTTAATGTTCAAACAGATTTCATATGGATATTATGATATGTTAGACACCAAAGTTTGTCATAGTTCTTACTAAATTTAAAAATTGCAATGTTTGGCAAATTGAACTATGATTTTGGAATTTGGAGAAAGTGGAAGGAAAGCATGGATTTGTGATGCTTTTGTGTAAGTTGAACTTGAATTGGTGATCCTTTTATAGGCCAAAAGTTCTGATTTGTTAGGCAACAAGGACATGGCAATTGGATGAATCATGGATTACTTAAGGGGCAAGAATGACAATTGCCAAAAAAGGAAACTTCCTTTTTTCACCATGTGCTTCAATTTTTACAATTTGATCCAATCCTCTCAATTATTACTCTAGGCTGATATTTATCAGTTTGATGACTCATTTGGCAAGGTGGCAAGTGGTCTAAATGAGAAAAACACAAAATGACCTATAATTTGATGTTTTGACTTTTGAAAATCAAGTTTCATGGAGCCTTATGTTTCAATTTCAAAAGCATAGCTAGACTCCATGGATTTGAGAGTTCTTGGACATTTTGGAAAGAGTTTTCCACAAGCTACAACTTTCATGTTTTGAGTTTTTTCAAATTCAAATTGGAACTAGGTGAAAAAATGGCATGAAGTTTGAAAAAAGTAAGAAATTTCAACACTTAGAAAAATTTCTAAGTATAAAAACTTTTGACTTTTTGTTGACTTTTCCAAATCCTTTGATTTTTGATGATCATGATGGATCATTTGAAGTATTTTGATGTTGGAAAAGTTTTTTTGAAAATTTGATCAAAAGTCAAAGTTTGACTTTTCTGTGCAGATGAATTTTCATCAGACGTTTCTGAAATTGACTGATGAAGTCTGTGAACCTCTGTGATGTTCTGAATCCAGAAATTAGGTCAACATGTTGTATCTAAGATATAATGACCAATCTCTATCCAAAAAAGTCATTTCTTGCTCAAAAAGTCAGAGAAAACTCATGCCCGATCAAAACCCTAATTGGTCGATCCTTGATTAATCTGTGAGAGAAATGGGTATCTGATGATCAGAGGTTGATGATTTGATCAAGATAGATCAAATATGGTGAGAAAAACTCAAACCCTAATTGATTGTCTCTTGATTCAGATGAAAATCTGATGAAACCCTAATTTTGACCTGTGAATGCTATACCCGATTAATGCTATCTGAACTGTTAGTTATGCAATGATGCAAATGTAAGGTGGTATATTAGGTCAAAAATTGGGGTATGATAGATGCCCCTATTTAAGTTTCTTTAACCTGAGAGATGAAGATGAATATCTTCGTTTTGATAGGTGTAAAGAGACTTAAATATCAGAATACGCAAATTTTGGACCTAAGATACCAAAAATGCGGATGATGCAAAATGATTGTAAAAGTTTCACCCAGATAACTATCAAAGGAATGACATGATAGGGGGAAAATTTGTGAATACGTCCCTGTTGGGGAAAGAATGATTCACAAAACATGTGAATGTTTGTTTCGTTTCGGAAACAGAGAGATTACCTTCTGTCAGCCTTGTGACAATGTTTAAGGTAAGTGAGAATGACATTACCAATTATCAGTCTCGTGATAGTTCATGGTAAGGAGTTCTGAAGATGTTACCAATTATCAGCGAAGTGATAACTATAACAAGGTAAATCTTGAGAAATGAATTGCTGTGTATTCAGCTTTGTGAATAACAGACAGGTGAAGGAAAACAAATTTTAAATGAGTTTTGAAGATATTACCAATCATCAGCAAAGTGATAACTATAACAAGGTAAATATTTTAGAAATTTTGTTAAATATTCAGCTTTGTGAATATCAAACAACGAAAGAAATAGAACTCCAATGAGTTTCTATTTTCTTGGATAAAGTCTTGCCGAAGATCTCTCTTTTGAGAAGATGCAGGCATTTTGATTGGAAGGCACAGGTTTTCTTTTAGACAGAAAGACAACTGTCGGGAAATCTCTCGTATAGTCATGATTTTGACTTTGTCGAGAAAAACAAATTTTTATGACAATTTTACGAATGAAGAGAAAGATAAGCAGCTCAGATGATGAGGCTATTGCTTATTGCTTTGTTGATTATAGACAGTGTTCTATCCAGGAATGAACTGGAAAGAAAAAAAATCAATCAAGACATTATTCCCAATGAGGAATGATCTCAGCTGGGGAATGTGGTGGAGAGAAGAAAATGCATTTCTCTGTTTGGGGACTCCGCCGGGGAAAAGGGAAAATGTATCTTCTCCGTTTGGAGAGATACTCTACTGGGAATAGACTTGTACTTACATGAGTAAGTGTGATTTACACCAGTGATGTGGGAAGCAAACATTTCGAGGAATGCAAAAATGCAATGAATGATGCTATTATGTATGAATGTCATGAATGTTATATGTATGCTAACAATACTTCTTAGAGAGAGAGGAAGATTATGAGTTGAGGACTGGAAAGATCAGAAGGTCTCTATCTTAGAAATAATTCTTTGAAGTTGCAAAAGAGGAGGGATGGCTTATCGATGGTTCAGATGAGCTTGAAGAAACCAATGTTGTTGTAGACATGGACTTAGGTGACGATGGGGTGGACAACATGGGAAATAAAAGCCATATTAGTATTTCTTCTGATAGTGAATCGTAAGTCATTTCAAGAACTTTTAGGATACATCATTAGAGTTGGACATTTAAGTATGACATTTACTATTTTAAAGAATGGTGTATGTTGGTGAAACGATGACAACAATTCCTTTACTGTTGTTGTCCAGCCTACAACCATAGTGGAAAACAATACCAATGTTGGTGTTTTCCAGCCTGCACCCAACGATGAGAACAATATCGATGTTGATGTTGTACAACCTGCACCTATAGTGAAGAACAATACAAATGCTGAAGTTGTACAGCCTGCACCCAACGATGAGAATAATTCCAATGCCTTTGTTGTCCAGCCTGCAGATATGCAGCAGATACGTGAATGTAAATGGCACAAAGTTGTTAAGAGCAGATTGAAGATAAGAACTCAAGTTCTTGTAAGTTCTTTAACAGTTTGATGATAGAATCTTTAAAATGCCTAAGATAGTATTAATAGACATATCTAATTAATGTTCTTGTTGCAGCAATTTCCAGCAGAAGTCATAAAGGAGATATTCATGGAACCAAGGTCATCTATTGATCTATAAGATACACACAGTGGTCTTACATATCCATGTGTTTTCAAGAGTCAGGAAAAAAACTTGAGAAGTTCTTGTCAAAAGGATGGTATACATTTACGAAGGATCAAGACTTGTGAGAAGGTGACGTTATCCACTTCAAAGTACAATATCCTCTGGTGGACCATGTATTGGTTAAAGTTGTCAAAGGACAGCAGTGACAGCGCATCTTATTGGAAATTAGCTGAAGTATGATGCCATAAATGGAGCAGTTTTTTGTATGGGCAGTATGTGTTCAAGTGCAATCACATTTGGATATACTTTGTTGTCCATAATTATTTTGTTATAATGTTTAATATTTGAACTTGTTATGTTAGGGGATCCATGTGCAATTAGTGATTATCCTTTTTTAAATGCAAGATTATGGAAAGACATATTTTTAGTTTCTAAAAGACTAATATCATGGTTTAAGATTTTATATTAGTAATCTCTACATTTTTACATGAAGAAGAAGTGTTCAAATACATGTCCTTATGATCTTATCAGCCTATGCCTTCTACACTATGCATCTATAGAAATTATATTGCTTAATAATTAACTTAGTATACATAAAGGACACAATGGCATTTCCAACATATGCATTAGTAGCAAAAGTTTATTAGTAGCACATTGATTTCTTCAATGATTCATTTTGATTTATAGAGTTAATAGTATTTTTTCTCGCACACAATGAGTTAGTTTAAAGAAGATAATATATTTAAATTAGACATAAAGTACTTGAAAGAATAATATTTGTGTATTGTAAAGACACTAAGTTCATAATAACCAAATACTAATGTATAACCATACTTTTAAGTGAATTCATACAAAATATAAAATTAAGTAGAAACAATTGTTAAATGGGACATTCTGTGATTAAATTTTAGTAGAACAATTGTTAAATGTGACATTTAGTGATATAATTTAAGTACAACAATTGTTAACAAAAGGCTATATATGAAAAAATAGTGAAGACAACAAAATTAATGTGTGCAAACACTATTTAATAAGTTCAATAGCTTAAAGGTACAAAGCGAAAAACATCTAAAGAAACAAAAAACATTAAGTGCTACATTTTGTCCAAATAGATAAATAAAATAAAAATGAGATGATGCTTGAGGAAATCATTTCTCCAGCTTGATTTCTCTTGTTATCTTGGTGGAGGATAGTTGGACACCATTGATTTCTTCAACTGTTTCAGGAATAGATCTTTTTGACGGAGTAAGTGCAGAGTTGGCATATGCAGGGTCATAATCTGCAGACATGGATAAGGGCTCCTGCTATGACAAAGTTAAAACAATATCAGCATCATCCAATTTGAAGAAATATAGTGTTGAATAGATTTGATTTCTTTATGTTAAAAAAGAAAAAAAAACTCACTGAGACTGTCGGCAGTTCATCTTGTGATAGTTTTTCTGAGGTGGCCAACTTTGAAGTATGCTGCCAGTTAAAAAAAAAGTTAGTAAAATGTAATGCACATGGTGTTCATATTGAGAGTAAGTAAAAGTATTACCTCTTCACATTTAAAATTATCCCTTATTTTCTTACGTATCTCTTCGTCTGCTTTAAACCCAATGACTGACTGACTGACCTTGTTAGGTTGAAAAACTGCTCTTATAGCCAACTTCTTTTTGAGCATTGCATCCAGTTCATAAGGGAATTCAAGGGGATCATAATATCCAGACTAAATCAACAAAATAATTTATGTTAAGATAAATGGTAATCAAATAAGGAACATAAATGACATTTTAATTATACATTTATCAAATCCATTTTCATCTGAAGAGGACTTCCGAATCAACTTTACACAATCAACATCCCAAAATATAAACTTGTATTTTAACTTTCCATCAAAGGCAAGCACTTCAAGCTTAAATCTATATGATGTGTGATAAAAATACAAATTGTCATCAATGAATCATTTGGTTATAACCTGATAAAGCTTCTATATAGTACATAGAAAATACCTTGGGACTGGCTCAGATGAAATGTGTTTGGAATAACACATGAGTTTTCCATCCTTTAAAGACACACTTCTGTTACATTCACTACATCCATCATAATATCATCCTGACTGGCCACACTCAAACTTCTCCAGAGTGGCAACAGTCACACACGTAGTCTCCTAAAACAGAAAAGAGTGGTTTATGTCAATTCTTGGATAAGAAATTGGTTTGTCTAATTATGTAATCTTAATAAGTTACAGTTAAAGAGTAACAAACATTTTGCAGAAATTCAATTTCAGAGAGACTCAATATTTCAGCTTTCCAGATAAATTTATCTAACTCAGAGAAATGAGAGCTTTAAGTCGTGTCAGTTTACATGCTTGAAGATGACAACAATGGCAACTCATTTTTAAGACTGTTAAACATAAAGAAGGTTCAAACGTATCTGTTAGTAATGCATGAATGTTCAAATATATTTACATAAATAAGACATAAATGTTGATATAATGTTCACTTACTTCTCCTTAAGGTTTTTAATCTCCTCAATGCTCACATCATTAATCAACAGTTTCGTGTCATTCCATGCATTAGATACATTTAACGGATAACTTCCGGAAATGATTACACATATAAATGACAGTGCTTAAAGTTGGATCTAATTACAAACAGATACATATGATACCTTGAGGTTCTTTGATCCTTGCATTAATCAGTAGGACAACAATATTACCATCATCCTTATGATTGGTATAATACTCATTAAGTTGGACAACAAATTTTACCCAAAGAGTACATTGTACAGAATGTTTGCTGAGTGACAGAAATTACAAAACAAACATCATGAGTATGTTAGACATATACTGTATTCGGAATCAATATTAAGATAATAAAATAAGATCACATGCACCTCATATCAATCAAGGTAAATACAACTTTGCTTTTGTTGTTAATAGCAATTATTTGGGCTTGGGAAATTTCAGTAACTCCTCCAACGATATCTGCAAAATAATTTACCACATAAGCCATGTGTACTCTTGAATTTAAGCAATATCGTGATTTATTTTAAATAATAAAATGTAACTTACCATACAATACATTAGACCTAAATTTACCCTCAACAATAGCATCCATTCCAATTAAGTTGAGGTAATTCACAAGAATGCCATTTAGTTGGACCTTTTTGATAGAAGTAGATCCACAGAAAACCAATTTAAACTTATGATCTGTAGATTTGAAGGAGAAATAATTACTGGAAACTTTGAAGTTCTGCATAACGTAAGAACGTCCAAGCTCAAGCTGCGATTTGAATTTTGGTGCCAAATAAGGTGGCACAATCGCCTGAATCAAATCCAACTAAAACAAACAAATATTATGTAATCAGTTAGGGTATAACAGAACTGTAATAAAAACTGCCATAAAAATTTGAGCATACCTTCGAATCAAACAAAGAAAGCTCCAAGTGCTCCTTATTCTGAGCACTCGTCACAGTCCATAAATGCTTACTGTAACACCCCAATTCTACCCCAACGTTTATATGAAAATCAGAGTGCGGAAAATTACAACAAATGAGGCATTACATTCATCGTTCAAAACCGTCATCATAAAAGCATGTCATAATGGATACATAGCACGTTTTAATCCAACGAAATTATAACAATTAATTAGCTTCAAAATTACTTCATATTTATTCAAAAACTACACAACGGATTTATAATATTTCAAAACTCCAAACGGAATATAGCATATTTCATAACAACTTAATTCAAGGAACAATTCTCAAGTATTAACATGCAACAATTGCAACGGAAAGTAATATAAAATCAAAACATGCGTTTAATCCCCCCGAGTGCTACGTATCATAGCGACGACACCATAGGCTACTAAATTCCTTACTCCTCGTTACCTGCACGTTACCAATATAAAGGTAACGGCCAACAAAATAGAAAGGCTGAGATATCTACCAATATAAACAGGTGTATGATAAATAATATATCAGGATTTAATCATACAAAATTACCACATCACAAATAACACGTCACAATAAATTTGCAACCAACAACAACACAACACCAATTCATTCGTTAGCAACAACATATAATTTACTTCACAAATTAACAACGACATGATTCGAATGAGACTCAACAATGTACATGCATGTGGTACCGGTGGAGTAAACTCCCTTCACTAAATTTCCAGTTATCAGAGGCACAAGGCATAAGCCTTCTTCACAAATCCGCCAATACAGGCCTTCACAAATGCAAAAATGAAATGCGATGCTACAACATGCAAATAACAACATAAATTCACTTCACAAGGCATACGCCTATCTCACTATTATTACCAATAATCAGAGGTAATTATCGTCACTGAAAACACCTTGCAGCTTCACATAATACAATATACAACAACATATTCATGGCTAATTATTCGCAAGCATAAACAACAACACAATACCTTCACACAAATTCAACAAAATAAACAATCATAATCATCTACTAAAACATACAATTTATTCCGATCATTTTTAATTAATTTCGGACAACTATTGGTATCGCTTAATTTACTAAACCGGTTAATTCGGTACTACCTTAAATCCTATTGTTACTATTAATTATTATGAATCTGTTAACTTACTATCAACCATATTTCCAATACTAATTAATTATCATGCTGTCAATTTAATTGAACACATTATTATTAATACTCAGAATTACATTTCCATTCTCTACTACTGATTAACATTCTTCCATTATCTAACATTATTGTTGTTACTATATTTTATCCGTGCTGTTATTAATCCTCATCAGTATTGTTACTAGAACCAACTGCCTCTGCTAATAATAGTATTCTTATTCTTCCAACTATATCATTTGCTACACATACAAGTCTTAAGATGATGTAGATAGCACCTAGCGCCCACACCGCGGTATTTCAGAAATGTAAAATAAAAGTGGAGTATTCATATAATTGATCTTAAATGTTACTGATATGTAATACTATCTATGTTGAAATACAAGACAACATTGGAGATGTCTCTCTTATCACAAACATATTCTACATAAATTAATAAAGCATTGGCATTGCTAAATAATTTAATTCAATATTGACTAATTTATAATTATACATAAGCACATGATTAACGGATGACACATCAATATATCCCTCATTGTAACTACACTACTCTAAACTATATTTAGAGACTTTCTATCTATGAGCAACCTAATGTGGTGAGGTTGTACAATTTCTCCACAAACTTGATTATACATATTAATTTCGTAGACACACCACCAATCACACTAATATTAAAATTGAAATTGATCCACTAAGTGTATCAATTGGAATAAAGGATTACAGATCCAATTAGGTGCAGTCTCTCATTCTATTACAAACCAAACTAATGACATCTTTCTTTATGATTGAATTTATACTAGTAAATGACACTTCAGGTTGCCGGTTAACACAAAGTCAAAAGGTAGATGTCGCTAAAATTACTGCGTGAATAAATCGGTTTCAAGAGTATAGATATATTTATCAACACCATAGTTAAACATAGTGTAAGCATTATCAATCCAATAAATTATTTAATCCTAATTTTCAATTAAATTCAACACAACACATATACACAGTCACTTTTCATGGCAAGATTTCATATCACCCTAACCCCACATACGATTTATCATAATCCCGTTTAGAAAGTTAGAACCCCACCCCTTACCTTAAATTTGACGGTGGTTATAACTCCGATCGAATTTCTACTTTGCAGTTCCGATTGTGCACTTCTGGTATCCTCTCCTAGCCCTAGTGCCTCCTCCTTCTTCAATTTGGTTTCTTTTCTCACATACAAACCATATTCCTATTATTTTCTTCCTTTATATACTCCTTTAAATACTCCTTAATATTATGCTCTATTATTAATTAATTATTTATTTTACTCCTTTAATAATTCAATATTTATTCTATCATATATTCTATCATATATTCTATTATATATTCTATTTGGCTAATTAATTAATACTTCCCATTTTATTTCTCACATTATAATAAAACTCACTAAATACTTTAAATTAATTAGTTTCTACTCATAATAATAGTTCTCCGATTAAATCGATTATTCACTTAATTCCTTCTTCAACTAAATTCCAACTAATAATTCCTTAATAACTCATTTAAATAAGTAAATGATTTTCCGGGTGTTACAACTCTTCCCCACTTGGAATATTTTCGTCCTTGAAAATTTATCCGACACATCCATCCTTAACCTTGTCTCTACATCTAATTCCGACATAACCACAACTTACTACAATCAAATCCAAAGTACATGCGCAATTTCATTTCACTTAGACATCACCAACCATAATAATCAACAGAGTTAGATCCATGAAAACTAATTAATTGTTATAATTTCGTTGGATTAAAACGTGCTATGTATCCATTATGACATGCTTTTATGATGACGGTTTTGAACGATGAATGTAATGCCTCATTTGTTGTAATTTTCCGCACTCTGATTTTCATATAAACGTTAGGTAGAATTGGGGTGTTACATTAGTGGTATCAGAGCCAGACCTCTCCCAGTACGATGTGGTTTGAGGATGAACCATGTGGAAGCTGGTGGGCATGTAACACTCAAGTCCAAAAGAAGGCGGGCGTGGTTACACCGCATGGAACACTTGAGGCCAAAGGAGGCAATGGTGGTCGGCACATCGGAATGAGAGGGATCCTAAGACTATCCAGGTATGAGACTGCATGGTTGAAGGAGGCTTATAAGGATTAATTGGTACTACCTATACCAACAAGATGCATCTTCTTTTCGGTAGTCATTCATAAGAACTCCACAGTTAAGCGTGCTTGACTTGGAGCAATTCTGGGATGGGTGACCTTCTGGGAAGTTTCTCAGAAAGCATGTGAGTGAGGAAAAAACATGCTGAAAAGACTCGTGTTGGTTTGTGGGGTCAGTCGGTAATCTTGAAGGTTGTCTGGGGTGTTACACTTACACCTAAAAGCAATCTTCCATAAATCTTTGGAATCGTTGATGTTATTGATCGGTTCAATAGGGCGCGCCATGGATGGATATATGGTATCTGTGAAAAGCAAGTTAGGAAGTATGAATAAGGATAATACAAATTGGTGAAGCATTGAAGGTAGGAAGAAGAATATTGTGTTTCCCATAACAAGTTCAAATTGGATTCATAGAAGGATGGTTAGTGG
Organism: Vicia sativa; assembly: GCA_021764765.1. Lineage (NCBI taxonomy): Eukaryota > Viridiplantae > Streptophyta > Magnoliopsida > Fabales > Fabaceae > Vicia > Vicia sativa. Next base: position 202,286,432 of record CM038796.1, read on the forward strand.
CATGGGGAAGGCAACTAGATGATGATGTTTCGTTTCACCACTAATGGTTGCTTACGTGATTATTAGGTTAACAATAGGTGTTTATTAGGGGGTATTAGGTTAGTTGTAAATTGTTTTAATAGTGTGAATAAAAAACTATAAATTGGGGAAAAAACCTGAGTGTGACACATCAGCCATATTTATTGTCAAATCAATATGGTGCAAGTATTTCAGAAAGTTACTAACATACCTTTAGATTAAGACTAAATTGAAATTTACTAATTAAGGTATTATGGTAAGTTAATGATATTTTGATTTTTATAGATTTATAATAGATTTTTCATTTGAATCAAGTTACCAAGCTAAATTTAGATTACTAGTTTTTATAATTGGTGAGCAAGCTAGTGTACATTGTAATTTAGTAGTCAGAGTAAACACTCTGACATTGAAGTTAATAAATAAACACAAAGTAGAATATAGTGTAATAAAATATTGTGTCTTCTATTCATAGTATTCTTTATTTTAGTGACTGACTATCTAAATTCTAAATTATTTTTTAAGAATTAAGGATAATTTATACAATAACCAATTAAAGTTAAGTAGATGGTCAAAATTTGCAAGTCAAGTGAAGATGAGTACGTAAATATCACTTGCAAATTTGTTTAAGTGATTAATTTTTATTGATTGTTGAGTAAATTATCTACAATTTTAGCATAATAGTCTAGACATCATAATGTTAGATACTATACATTTCATTATCGACCAATCACATTTAATCATGGTTATTATTTGACACCATATCTCTTCCAATGATTATTCCAACTCGCATTTTTTTAATGATCAAATGTTATATTCATTTAGACTCTGTTTGACAAAGACATATTTTAAGCTTATAGCTGTTGTCTGGAATGATTGGACAAATTATCGGGTATCAATGAAGCGTCATTGAATGTTTTTTATCCTGCAGAGAGAAAGGTGGATATCGAGTAAATTTGAGATGGAGAAAGCCAAGTGGCAAAAGAATTTTGAATTGATTGGTGATTTTTACCTTGAAAGAGGATTTTAGTTTTTGTTAAGATGTTTTATGAATTTGAAGAAAAAAATGTTTTATTTTAATGCAAATGCAAAATGAAAGCATAAGCAAAAGGTGGGAGCACACGCACAGAAATGGAAGCAAGTAGAACATCACATACGAATAGGAAAAGGGATGGTAAAACATCAATACCTAACAATGATATCAAGTCATCAAGGTAAGATAGCAAAGATATGAATTAATGGTGAAATATCGAGCAAACACACAGCTAACAATGATATCATGTCATCAAAGTAGGACAGAAAACATAAAAAAAATCGATGGCGAAACATCGAGCAAACATACACCTAACAATGATATCACGTCATCAAAGTAGGATATCAAGCGATAAGGAGATGATAAAACATCAACACCTAACGATGATATCAAGTCACCAGGGTAAGATAGCAAACATAGGAATTGATGGCGAAACATCGAGCAAACATACACCTAACAATGATATCATTTCGTCAAAGTAGGATAACAAACATAAGCGATGATGAAACATCGGGACAAAGATGATAAAATATCATGGCAAAGACGGTAAAACATCACAACACAAAGATGGTAAAACATCACACCTAACGATGATATCGAAAATCAAGGTAGGATAACAAACATAAGCGATGGTGAAACATCAGCACAAAGCTGATAAAATATCATGGAAAAGATAACAAAACATCATAACAAAGAAGGTAAAACATCACACCTAACGATGATATCGAAAATTAAGGTAAGATAACAAACATAACCGATGGCAAAACATTGGCACAATTCATGGAAAAGATGACAAAACATCATAACAAAGATGGTAAAACATCACAACACAAAGATGGTAAAACATCACACCTAACAATGATATCAAAAATCAAGGTATGATACCAAACATAAGTGATGGCGAAACATCGGCACAAAGATGATAAAATATCATGACAAAGATGACAAAACATCATAACAAATATGGTAAAACATCGATCAATAAGCACTCAAAAGAGAAAGAAAAAGTCTAGGGGGAAAGCTAGCGAAATAACCCTAAAGTTATCTTGCAAAGTAGATTCTATTTTTGGGGTCAAGAGAAATCTTACCTAAAGTTAGCATGCATGGTTTCAATCCTAATGTCTACCTCGAGCACTAACCTAAAAGTCGAGAGAACCCTAAGGAAGCCTAATGTCTATGAAAGCGAGTAAGCAATCAAGCTGTATTAGAGAGAACACACATGTCATGAGTAGTGCACACTAACTCAAGTCAAAGTCTAACCAAGATATAAATGACCGAGATAGGTATAGGAGACTTTATCCAAGGGGTCATATCAATCGAGACAAACAAGCAGAATAGGGATATGTTCGACATTTTTGATAAATTTTGCATCTAAAAATATTGAAGCTACACAAGACATATGATATAAACAATTGAAATTACTTGATACTTTGAGTGTCTGGGTTGATGGATAAAGTAGCCACTTCATACATGGGGCATATTGCTGTGATTTCATTTTGTAGGTATTGTCGTCCATCACAGCAAGCAACATACTAATGCATGAGAGCAAGAACTATCGAGGTTGTTACTAGTATGAAGTTCTTAGTGTTTTGTGTTTCTCAGTTGAGGATGAAAAGATTGTTTCAGCATACAAGAATTCTTCCCCAATTTAGTCTTCATTGTTGCTCAACAAAAGTTTATCTAGAGGTTTCCCTTCAGAAATATCCTCTCCAAGTGAAATACATTGCTTGCTGAAATCTGTACGACAGTATATCTCCCCAGCATGGTCTGAATATTTTAAGGATTCTTGTAAGAATTCTTTTATCCACCAGCATGAGGTCCTTGGTTTGTCTCCTTGAAGAAATATGCTCTTCCCTATTGGAGTAAGATTTTCTCTCCCTAGTAAAGTTCTATGTTGATGAATATCTTACAAGTTTTGCTTCCCCAGTGTAGTTTATACTTGTGAAAGTTCTGTTAAGAATTGTCTTATCCCCATTGGAAAAATATGTTGTATCATTCTAGCGGAAGTTTGGCTTCGAGGTTTTTCTTGTTCAATATTTCTCTTCTCCCCAAGTGAAAATTTGTATCCCAGTGGAGTTCTTCAAAGAAATTATTTTGTTCAAGAATACTCATTATCCCCAATAGAAGTTACCTTTGTCAAGGGGATTCTACGCCAGAAGACCTCCATTCCCCCAACAAAGTGTTCCTTATTCCCCGTAAGGAAATAGTGAATCTTTTCTCCAAGAGATTAAGAGTTGGTGGAAGTCAGATTTAGTTCTCTTTGATGGACTGAATATATTTTTGCAGTATTCGTTCCTAATCCACTTCTCAATGGCATCTCTCCTCGGAGTTGGCATGTTAAATTTGAAATCTCAAACCATGGTTCCTGACCTTTGGTTGTTAACAATTCAAATTTTTTATCTTTGTGGAAGACCATATTTTCAAGGATAACTTTTCAGATGATTCCTTGACTTCTCAACAGTTCATTTTTGTTACTGCTACTCCCCAGTGAAACATCTAAACATGCATCATTACATTGCATCTACCTAAATGCGTAGCATTTCCATTATATAGAATATTACGCCATAGAAAAATTCAAACATGCATTGAATTATAAGTCAATTTCTGAAATCAATCTATGTAGTTATACCTAGAAGATGGTCCCTATATACTTTCCTTTGGTTTACTCTCAGAAACCTCTCTAAATCTAGTGCTTTGGTACCCCTTGGCAGGTCTAGTTTAACTAGTCTCTCCTTTTTCAAGTCCAACTTGGTTGGCAACCTTTTCAAATCCAGTGTTTTGGTATTTTTTTGGTAGGTCTGGTTTAACTAGTCTCTCATTTTTCAAGTCTAATTTTATTGGAAACATTTTCAAACCCAACAGTTTATGAACGTTTATTTTGTGAAGTAGAAGACGAAGCTTCTTTTATGAAGTAGAAGGTGCCCCGGAGTTCAATTTCTGGATTTCTCTCTTGTGAAGTAGGAGATGAAGTTTATTTCTTCTGTGAAGTAGAAGATGAAGGTGGTTCTTCTGTGAAGTAGGAGATACCATTGTTTACAATTGAAGTTTATTTCTTCTGTGAAGTGGAAGATTTCCTTGATACATTTTTTGGACTATTGCTTTTGTGAAGTAGAAGACAAAGATTCTTTTGTGAAGTAGGAGATTCCCAAAATTCAGTTGCTGAGCTTATCTTTTGTGAAGTAGGTGATGGATTTTATTTCTTCTGTGAAGTAGAAGATTTCCTTGATACATTTTTTGGGTTATTGCTTCTTTGTAGTAGAAGACAGAGATTCTTTTATGGAGTAGACGATCCATATAATTCAGTTGTTGAGCTCATCTTTTGTGAAGTAGGAGATGAAGTTTATTTCTTCTATGAAGTAGAATATTTCCTTGATATAGTACCTAGATTATTTCTTAGGTGAAGTAGAAGATGAAGATTATTTTGTGAAGTATGAGATCCCCGAAATTCAGTTGTCGAGCTCATCTTTTGTGAAGTAGGAGATGAATTTTATTTCTTCAGTAAAGTAGTGAAGGCTTAGAAAACACTTAGAGGGGGGGGGGGGTTGAATAAGTTTTTCCCTTTTAAATTTTCTTTTACTTAACAACAATCTAAACACACAATGATTTTTTTCCTGGTTCGTTTGAAACTCAAACTACTCCATTCCACCCATCAAGGTGATTTCGCCTCTCAACAAGGACTTAATCCACTATAATCAAAAGATTACAAGTGCACAACCAACTGTTGTGACTAACAAACAATGAACAAGCCAACTGCAAGTGACTAACACCTCTAAGACTCTCTAGTCCTAGCCCTCTTGAGAAATCTGACCTAACTGGTCTCTCAAGGAACAATTTACAATTAAACTTCTAACAAGTGTATAACTTTGCTTCTAAAAAGCTTTATCACTAAGGTGATTTTTTACACTAGAATGTTTTAGCTCAGAATAGAAAATAAACTTAACACAATGATATTTTGATTTTAGCAGCGTAAGTTTGCTTTCAGAAAATTGTTGTTTGCTTCTTTGAATGTTGCTCTTTATATAGCTTCTAATAAATTTGTTGCTTCTATTGTGTGTCTTGGGTTATGAGAAAAACATAATTAATGTTGCTTTATTTGCATGTGCTTTATTTTCTCAATGTGTCTTGGAAGTTTATCCACTCAAGTGATTTAGCCGTTTTAGACTTAGTAGAGTAATGGTACTGTAGCAGACTTTGTCTTAGAAGATGACGTATTGATACTTCATGATCTTATGTAAGCCTTGTTCAAGTATCTTCTAATCAGAGGTTTCCTTGGTGCTCCTATCAAAGGTTGCGTTAGCAAGCTTTCTTCAGAAGTTGCTTTTCAGCGTGCGTGTCCAGAAGTTCTATTCATCATTAGAACTTCTAACAACTTGGTTACTCAGCATAGTTTGATATTTATTTTAAGGGTTATATATGTTTTTAGTCCCTATGAATATGCAATCCTGCAATTTTGTTCCCTCTAAAATTTTGCTTCGAATAATAGTCCTCGCAAAATTATTATGCACATAGTTTTAGTCCCTGTTGTTAAACCAATATGTATTTTTGAATGATGATTTTATAGACGTGTGTATAACGTTATAAAAAGTTCCTCGAAAAAAAAAGAAACTCAAAATTTGATTTCTAAATCAAGATTTTCATTGCATTTATCAATATCTTTTGAAATTTAAAAAAATCATATTTAACTCTTCTCATTTTAAAAAATTCTAAAATTTAGTAAATAAATATTGTATAGGATTCTGAACATATATGGAAAAAAAATTATTCAAAAACTTAAAAATTTAAGGGTAATTAAACCGTTTTAAAAATTTTAGAAAATAACAAGGACTAAAACTGCATGAATTTTTTTTTACGAGGAACATTATTCGAAGGAAAATTTTAGAGGGACCAAAATTGCAGGGTCGCATATTTATAGGGACTAAAAACATATTTAACCCTTATTTTATTCTTTAATGCTTGAGACAGAATATTATCTAAAATGGAAATAATACACATCAGAGTATCATATTTATTATACAAAATTTATTTCACTTGTTATCATCAAAACTCTAAGATATGATTAGAACCAAACTATGTTCTAACAATCTCCCCCTTTTTGATGATGACAAAAATATTAGATTTTGATTTAAAAAAAATTGTATATATGAAAAATAAACATATCTCCCCATGAGATAGGCAATTTCCCCATGAGATAAATATTTTAAGAAAAACTTATATATTAGAACTTCCATGAGATGTTTTTTCAGAGCTTTCAGAGATTCTTCTTTCAAAGTTTCCTTTTCATTTCAGATCTTGAATCATTTCAGAGTTTGATGCTTTAGAATTTTGTCTTTGCAAAGTCTTCTTTTAGAGTTTGTGTAATCCTATAAACTTCAGAAGCAGAAAATACACTTGTATATTTGTTGCTATAAATGTTTGACACTTTTGTTCTAGTAACATGTTATAATTCATTAGATCAAAATCTCAATTTTCTCCCCCTTTTTTTCATAATCAAAAATTCAGTTTAAAAACATTATGAAGTAAAGCAAAGTTCTGATAATCATTTACTTGAAAAACACAACTGAGAAGTTGGACAAAAAGAAAATACTTAAACACTGATGCATAGAAGGGTTTAAAATAGAAGGACTAAATGGGGCGAGAAACTAGGGAACGCATAAGGTTCTTGATTTCATTTGAAGATTCCTCTTGCTTCTGCATCCAAGACTTGATTTCCTTGTTTGTCTCATCCTGTTTGTCCAGACGTGAACGAACAACTTCATTTTCCTTCTTTAACTCCTTCGGAGTTTCTAGTACCTCAGAAGTTGAAGTAGTATTTTCAATAGAAACAACCCTTGATGTAGAACCAGCAAATCTAGGATAGAAGATACTTGAGAAGAGTGTGTCTAGATCAACCATAAGTGTCAGCACCTTTTTACTGGTATCTCTGGGATGAAGAAGAGGTGGTTGCCACAAAGCATTGTCAAGTTGTAGTAGTGGCTTTTCGTTCCAGATATTGTAAGTTGCTTGCTTCAGACTATTGAGACACTCAGTGAATTTCTCATAAACATGAGAGTAACACAACTCTTTAAGTTTTAGGGATTCAACGTTGAATCTCCTTCTGAATGTTTGCCATAGATCAACTGATGCATGGGGGCTCAGGTTGTTGGTGTAATCTTCCTTCAGCAGTTCTAGCCAATTCAGCATTTCTGTTTCAAACTTTTGCAAACATATACTAACATATGTATGCACAACTTTCGTTTTGGTCAGGGAGTTGAGATCAACTATGGTTCTAAGAAATTATGGGGAGTCAAGATTTTATGGATAAGGAAGTGTTGAAGTGGAGACTGGTGGTAGGTTTTGTGTGGCAGGTGTAGGTTCAAAGGTTGGATTGAAAGCAGTTTCTGGGGAGTGAGGATGTGGAAGTTCTATAGGTATTGTGTTGTGTTCTAGTGAGGGAGTTGGTGGAAGTTCTATAGAAATGGTGGTTTGGTCAGATGAGGGAGTTTGTTGAAGCTCTGATACCAATTGAAGGCTTAGAAAAAACTTAGAAGGGGGGTTGAATAAGTTTTTCCCTTTTAAATTTTTCTTTTCATCAACAACAATCTAAACAAACAATGATTTTTATCCTGGTTCGTTTGAAACTAAAACTACTCCAGTCCATCCGTCAAGGTGATTTCGCCTCCCTCAACGAGGACTTAATTCACTATAATCAATCTGATTACAATTGCACAACCAACTATTGTGACTAACAACAATGCACATGCCAACTGCAAGTGACAAACACCTCTAAGACTCTCTAGTCCTAGCCCTCTCGAGAAATCTGACCCAACTGGTCTCTGTAGTGGCAAAAGCTACGAGTATAAGCCATTGAATTAACTTAACTCAAAAAATAACAAAAGAGTCGCCAACGCGCTTTTATTTTATCCAAAAGACTAGGAAAAAGAGCGAATAAAATCCTAAAAAAAAGATCAGAGATTTGGGACCGGGGGTTAGTTATGCAAAGGGAAGGTGTTAGGCACCCAAAGCATCTACGGTACTCCGCAGGAACCTTTTTGAAAATTTGTATATGTGTGCTAAAAATATATATGTACAAAAGTGTCTTGGAAAGATGAGAAAAAAGTATTTTTTTACAATTTTTGGTTTGATAGAACTTCTAATGAGTTCCAGACCTACATACCAACAATATGCAATATTGAAATCAAAACCAAGTAGTTTGGCTAAAAAAGACCAAGTTTGTGTGTTGGTTGATTTTAAGAAAATAGTTGTTAGAAAAGCAACAAAGAGCTCAAAAAAGTTTGAATGAGGTTAGGTGTTTTTTAGTCTTATGAAAAGAAAAATCAAAGTATTATTACATGAGTTAGAAGTTTATTAAGAAAATAAGTTTGAAAATTCATGGACCTAAGTCCAAGTTTTTTTTATGAAAGCGGTTCGAGTTTTGAAAACAAGAATCCTTTGAAAAAGAGGGAAGATTTTGAAAATTAAAGAATGGGGAGAAGATGAAGAGGCTAACCTAAGTGTATAAAGTAAAAGGTAAGGATAAAGAAAGATCTAACCGGGTGAGAAGACTAGTACTTGACATCAAGAGTCAATACCATATCCCATCCTTTGAATTACCACATAAACAACAAATAATCGGACAAAAAAACCAAGCTTCGGGTGAGTTAATGCTTTTAGGTGAACTATTTGTCTCTAGAAAAACGTGCAGAGTAACGACTGTATTTTGAGGAAATCCACTCTTAATTGAGTATAACGGAATAACCTACATACAAAGATAGTAACCAGACAAGACAGAATAACACCAAGGGCACAGAAAACTCCAAGCTGAGGTAGGGGTCCTAATCCTAAGTCCAAAGTCAAACTCCGAGCATAGGGATAGTAACCAAGTCCAATTAAAAGTTTTTTATGTTCAAGTTGAATTATTAAGTGTTTTGGAAAAGGAAAAATAAAGCTCAAGTGAGTAAATTCAAAATAACAAGGAAATAAAGTGATCAAGTGAGCAAAAGAAAAATGACAAGAAAATAAAATGCTCAAGTGAGCAGAGAAAAAAAAATGACATAGAAAATAAATGCTCAATTGAGCAAAGAAAAAATGGCATGAAATTTAAATGCTAAAAATAAAGGTGCATAAAAATAAAGAGCGTAAAAATAAATGCGGAAAGTAAAGAGCGAAAAAGTATAAAAAAAACAACTAATAAAGGTTAGCAAGATGACCATCTTGAAACTTGTCAAGTATATCATCGAATTGTTAATTGTTAGTCGTCAGCCAGGTGACCATGTTGAAGCTTACGTATGAAGACTTGCCAGAAGTTTGATAGAATCAACGCGACCACACGACAAGTTTCAATTGTTTTTTGTCAAGTATATCAACGATTTTTGGAATTATCATATCACTTGATCAAAGATGATTGATAATTTCAAATGGACAAAGTTAGTGGAAACTTGTCAGAAGCTTGATTAGAAATCAACGCGACCACACGATAAGCGCCATAAGTGTTGAACAAAAATCAAAGCTCAAGTCATCTTTTGGGGCTTATGTTAGAACATTGAAGTTCATTCTACCAATTGATCACTTTTTCCGAGTCGGGATAAAAGAAAAATAAGATGAAGAATAAGCAATGTAGCGCTATGTTAAGCAATCACCAAGTGACTTATGTAGAAGCCATCCTACAACGAGGTCGGTCAATGGTGATGTATGTGTTGAAAAAGCAAACGAGAAGAATGATATGTAGATCATCTTCTAATGTTTGCCAACACATGTAAAATAAAAAAAGAATTATAGATCAACTTGGATTATCTTCTCTAATTTCTTCCATCTTTAAGTTCAATCACTCATCTTGGTGGATTAAGGCACAAAATATATTGTTGACTCAAAGTACCAATAATTAATTGTATAATTAATCCTTTGATAGATTTGAATCACCAATACATTTCTCCAACCTCATCAACACCCAAATTCCATTGAGATTAAAGAGGAATTAGGTGTGCAAGACTACAATCCAAGGCAATCATCAAAAGAATGGAGTAGAAGAAGAGTAAATATCCAAAACAAGTCAAAAAAACAAGTGAAAATCACAATTTACACTCTGTGCAATCAATTGTAGTAGGATGCAAATCTATTGCACACTGTGATTTTTTCAAAAAAATTTAAAACGTGGCCCGTGCAATCTTTTGCACACTGTAAAAATAAAAAAATCACATTTCTAAAGGCCAAATTCTTGCTCAAAACGTTTCACAAACACCTTGTGTTCCTTGATTCAAGTGAGTACGAAAATTCCAACTAATTCTTGAGATTTTAATATCAATGGAACTAAAAACAAGTTTGCTCAATGAATCAAACAACAATAATTATCAAGAGATCACATAATCAAAGATGAAGATCAACACTCACCACTTGTAGATCTTGAGAGAAATTTGCAAGAGTAACACTTCAAATTGCTTCACTTCAACTTCAAAAATCAGAATCACAAGCCTAGATCTAAGTAATTGAAGAAGAAAAAGAGAGTGGGTGGAGGTTTAGCTCATAGAATTGGAGAATTCCAATGAAGAATTCACCAATCTTTTTGAAGAAGAGAAAGCTTTGAGTGAGTTGGGAGAATTGGGGAAAATGAGAGAATGAGGAGAAATTTTGACAAGGTGTATTTTTCTATCAAAAGCTTCAATGGAGGAAAATTTTGACAAGGTAAATTTGGCTATCAAAAGCTTGAGATTTGAATGAGAGGAGGCCTCTCTTTATTAGGTTTTGGCTTGAGAATGAGTGGTAGTTTGGAGTTTTGTTTGGAAATTAGAATTAGGCTTGGAAATTAATTTTGGAGCCAAAATTGAATCAATTAGTAGAATTTTCAAAATTAAAAGAAAATAAAAAAAGAAATTGGAGCCCAAGCCCACAAACTTGAAAGTTGCTCAATTTTTCAAAATTCTACGCAGTGCAATCGATTGCACTAAGTGTATTTTTGAAAATTTGCTGAAAATAGCTAGGGAGCAATCGATTGCTCTAATGTGCAAATTTATTGCACCATGTTTTTAAAAAAAAAATGGTTTTAAATCAAGTTTGGGAAAAAACATCGGAAAAACTTACATTCGCCTGATGCCTTGGATTGATACCTACAAAAATACAAATATACAAAGACAAAAACAAATATTTTTTGTATTTTAATCAGAGGTTAGCAGATGAAATAAATGCAGATTAATCATGCATGCAGAACACAGTTAGGATGCTTGGTGATTCCTTGAGAGCAAACTTAGGAATAGGACAACCATTAGAGCTCAACCTTGTTTATTGTAACACCCCAATTCTACCCCTCGGAATAAATAATAAAATCAGCGTTTCAAAATTTCATCCAACATAAATTGAGGCATCACATATTCGTGTTTTCATTACTTGGCATTATAATGTACATCAAAAACATCAAAAGTCGGATATACCGATTCATATCATAATTCATCATATAAACCTATGACTATTTACAGCACAGCGGATGTGTTCACAAAATATACATATCATCATGTTATCATCAATACATAAAGTTATAACATCATAAGATAGTATACATAAACTATCCTATCAAAATAATAACTTCGCCCAAATCCCGAGTGTTACCACGATCAGAGCAGAGCGACTCAAAATAAAGAGACTTGAGTTAATCCTCATCATCCTCATGGATCACCTGCACGTTACCAATATAAAGGCAATGGCGAAACAAGTAAAGGGTGAGATACTCCAAAACATATAATTAAAGGCATGATAAAATATATAAATAGTTTTGGAATTATAAATGATATAAGTTAATAAGAGTATGTCAACATATATCAAAACCTCACATACTTTAAATTAGCATTTAGTGTATAAAATTAACACTTTAACTTCGTCACATAATCATTATACTCGTATCAACACAAGTATCATATATCATCGCAATTCAACATCATCCATCAATTAAAACCCAACGACAAACAACTCAAACATAAACATAACTAACTCCATGAGACACGACTATGTTATGCATGTGGTACCCGTCGCTTTGTCCATAATTAGGAACATTTGGCATAAAGCCCATCGTTTCTTGGCATAAAAGCCCTCGTCGCCAATGCAATGTATGTGACTCAACAATAAAAACAACACAACAAAACATCATCATCGCTCATCAAAATTGACATAAAGTCCACGTCACCATATTTATCCACATCAAGATAAACACATCATCGCATCGCATATCATCAAGTATTCGTTAAAAATACTCCGTCGCAAATATCATGTTTAATCACACCACATCATTATCAATTTATTCACCAAATTCCAAATACAAAAAAAATAGTCAAACACCAATAATCATCGCGAAATCCATTCCTAATAGCTGGCATTAATCATAATCGTCAACATCACAATCGAATTGTCCATACATGTCTTAAATCGACTAAAACGCACTCCGATTCAATTTAATCGTAATTTGGCCTATTTTGGATCGTTTCATAAAAACTCGTAGTTTCGAAAAAATAACCTCACTACTACGTTCTACACGTCAAAATTAGCTAGTACGTCAATTTTCGTTGACTTCGGAGCAACTTGCTCCGTCGCCGAAATTACCGAAATCGGGAAATCAGAACATAATCAGGTTCCAAATTTAATCGGCTAACTTATGTCCTAATTATATTTTATTAATACTAACTAATAGTATATGGAATTAAGAAAACTAAAAGAAACAGAAGCTAGTTGAGAATTATGCAGAAAATAGATTATGCAGAAAATAGAACCTCAAAATACAGAAAACGGAAATGGCATTTTTTCCATTTTTCCTCCAGCAACAGGGACGATCGTCCCAGGCTTGTACATGAATGGAGTCGTGCGTCTAGGGTGGGGGACGGCCGCCCCTCAAGCTGAGGTGGGCGCCTCCCCCTTGTTACATTCCATTCTCATCTTCTTCCTCCACGGTTCTATAACAGACATAGGTTTTCTGGTTTTTCACAGTTTTACAGTTTTCTTATTTTCTTCATTCTATAACTTCTAGTTTCTACAAGCTAGTAATAAAACACCAACAATTCATACTCCTAACCCAACCTTTCTAAGTTATTTGATCAACCATTCAACCAAAACTTATGAATCAACCTATCAATTTTTCCCCAAATCCAAAATATATCACCAAACCCTAACTATAATGAAATGAAAGATCAAACCCCTTACCTCAAATGCTTGGATGATTGCAAGATGCTCCAACAAAATCCAAACCTCTAGCTTGCTCTTGCTCTTCTTCTTCTTCTTTCAAAACCCTCTATTTCTCTCTATGTTTCTAAGTTTGGCTTTTGGTGTTGGAATGGAAAGAAAATGAGGAAAAGTGTTTTTATGTTGTTTTCTACTAGTAAGCCAAGGGTGTACACCCTAATTCTAAAAAATTAGTCCTCACACCCCTAACTTATTTTATTAATTAACACCTTAATAATATCTAATATTATTATTAACTCAATTAATTAAAATAACTCCGGGAAATTAAATATCGGTCCGAATAATATTTTACCGAACCGAACGGAATAAAAACCGGACTGAACGAAACGTCACCAAATATATTAACAGATATATCGATTAATATAAATATCCTCGTTGCCAAAACAATCGTCAAACGGTAACTCAAAATATTAATATAATATTAAATAAAATGGGGCGTTACATTTGTGATCTTAATGCATTGTGATGATGAGATGATGAGGGATCTTAGGGGGGGAAATTGGGGTACAACAGTCTCTTGAGGAACAAATTCAAATGAATTCTAACAAGGTGTATAACTTTTCTTCTAAAAAGCTTTATCACAAAAGTGATTTTTACACAAGAATTTTTAAGCTCAGTATAGAAAATAAACTTAACAAGATAATATTTGATTTTGGCAGCGTAAGTTTTCTTTCTAGAAGTTGTTTCTTAATAGTAGTATATGAATGAATTTTTGTTCTTCTTTTGAACCTTTGGAAATCATTTTTGAGTTTAATACTATTTTCTTTCAGTTCAACATTTTTGCATTAAGTTGCTCAATTTCAGATACAAGACTCTTTTTAAGTTTCTTGTATTTGATCTTGAGTTGACTATGGTTTTCCAGAAGTTCTGATAAACTATCTACCAATTCAGCTCGTGTAAATTCAGAAAATACCTCTTTAGGTTCTAATTCAGAGCCTGAGTCGTCTGCTGTTGTGGCCATAAAAGCTAGGTAGGCATGCTCATCTTCTGAGTCAGATTCAGCTTCAGAAGATTCTGAGTCATCCCAAGTGGCCATCATTCTTTTTGTAACACCCCGATTCTACCCCACGTATTTATTTAGTAAAATATTAGAGTTTTCAAAAATCATCGTTTACTAAAAATCCACATAATCGGAATGCCACAAATCAACATAAACACAACGTAAACATGTCATTATCTCTTCAATAGATGCATAGCACTACTCAACGGTTAACAACGTAATCAGTTCATTAAACATGCAACGGAATTCAAATGGTTCTACAACGTAAAATAAAACATCTCATGGCTATTCAACAATATCAGTTTCAGCACAAAACAACGAAATAATAGAAACAACGTGCGTTTTCCCCTGAGTGCTACGTATCAGAGCAGGCGATACTAAACCGGGACTACATCAGCAAAGACTACTCCTCTTGATCACCTGCACGTTACCAATATAAAGGTAACGGCGAAAACAAGAAAAGTGTGAGATATCAAACCATATAATTTAAGTTATGATAAACAATCTATAGTTAGAAATCATATAGCATCACCATTTGTAATCATACTAGTAATCAACGGTAACTCACATCTACTCGTCACAATTGAAACAACCGGCTGAACATCATCCGATAACTATATCAATGAAGTCGCCATCGAACGTTTTTTATCTCGCAAAAGGAGAAAGGTGAACGCATCGCGAAAACCTGAAAGGGATAAGACACGGTCTTGCGACCGAGAGATAGGGTAAGGGAATCTATTACGCAAAGGGAAGGTATTAGCACCCTACACGGCCCACGGTATCCACTTCTACTTTCTACCTAATGGCTGTGTTTACATCTATTTACTGCTTAATTGCTATATCTGTATGCTAAAAGAGAATGCATGTGAAAGAAAAGAAAATAAAGAAAACACGGGGAAAAGAAGGAAGTATTTACAAAGTTTGCTCGATCGAGCCCCGTGACAAGATGCCTACGTATTCCTGAGTGCAATGGGAAAGTCAGAGCGCCGTAGTTCGGCTCACATGTTTTGATGGGTTGTGTGTTTGTTAATTATGAAAAATAATTTTAAACACAAAAGAAAACCCGTAGGCAAAAAAAAAAGAGTTTGCATTGGTTGGTTGTTTTTACCTTTGAAAAAGGAGTTTGAACCATTATTAAGTGTTTTAATTTGCAAAATAAAAAGAAAACAAGTTTTAGTTTTATTATATGCATGGATGCAAAAGAAACTAGAAAACAAACAAGGGAAACTATCTAATGCTATCCCTAATGTCATCATGCATGGATTACAATCTAAGGTCTAACTCGAATCACTACCTAAGATAGAGTCGAGAGAATCCTAAGGGAGCATGGCAAAGGTTTACAACCTAGATCTATGTCTATCTCGAATCTCTAACTAAAGTAGAGTCGAAGACGACAAAAGGGATGAAGCAAACAAGTGCTTTGGCAAAAGCACACAAACAATGCAATGCAAACAAACAAATGGCACACAAGCGCAGGAAAAGGAGGAAGTCCCATAGCCTCGACAGTAACGAGCATACCGTGAGTCAACCAGGAGCCGACACATCCGATTCCTGTGAAGAGCAAATGATGCGAGTTCTACAATAAATGCGAACCCCAGGAAAGCGTGGAGAGTCAGAATAGGGAACTCTTGCCACTTTTTATTATTGACTCGATAAAGGAAGCAACATGGTTCGCGTGTGCTGAGCTGACACGGACTAGAACTGTGCGGCGGGTTGATTGCGGACCCTTTTTCCAGCTTGCCCATATATCAATGACTCGATGACAGGAAATATAAAAAGCGGGACTTTGCTTGGTGGTGCCACATTGGGTGTCCTAACCACTCTTGACCTATGCAAGCACAAATATAAACACTTACTGAGAATTACCTCCCTATGCAGATGGAGGATTTTAAACAAACCAAACACGATTAGCAAACAGAAGCGCCCTAAACGGGTCTTTAAATAAACCAGAGGGGTTCCTGAACATGCTCCAACTACGGAAGCCTCTTCATACATCTCTATTCCTACTTCTCATGACAAGGAAAGCGGTAAAACCCTACTTCTCATGCTCTCTAGAAAAGCGGTAAAAGAATGCGGTAAATAAAGTAAAATAAATACCAAACGGATAAAGATCCGAAGAGCACTCCGAGCTAAGAAATACTCCGGAAAACTTCAAGTACTATTGACACGCAATAAATAAATCCGGTGAGAAGTGTACGATGGCACAAAAAGCATAATCGAAATGTGTGTCATGCACATCCGAAGCAAATACACCGGTACAAGATCGTAATCCAGACAATACAGATAAAGGATGTGCATCGATATGCACGGTCAAGGATGTGTGTTTATACACATTCGACGTATATCCAATAAACCTGCAAGAAACTATCCAGGTAATACAGACAAAGGATGTGCATTGATATGCACGGCCAAGAACGTGTGTCTATACACATTCGACGTATATCCAATGAATCTGCAAGAAATTACAATCCGACAGCAATGTAATATTGAGAATATGACAAAGCACAATGTGTTTAAAACGCAAACAGAACCACGAGAAAAGTGGTATGTTAGTGTACCACAATTAGGTACCTAACTAAAACATCCTCAATGCACCTTGCACAAGTCAACAAACATGTCAAAAAAATAACAAGGATGCGGGAATATAATTGCATATTCACATCACATGTCAAAATATGATCCAAAGGTTAAGAAATGAAATGTAAATGTGCATAGCAACATAAGAATGGAAAACCGGGCAGCAACGCACACATAATGAAAAATACCACATGAATGATATCAAAATCGAGCTAAGTCCATCACAATAGTTCTCCAATGCAATGCTAAACATGATTAGAAGATCTAGAAGAGTTAGAAACCCAAAATCTACACTAAAATGACTTAAAATGCATTATTTACAAAGAAAATAAAGCATGAGAGGTAAATCCTTAATAGATGGCAGCAACTACATGTTCTAAAGCTTTCCCAAACATTTAAACAAATAGAGAAAAAAACCACAAATTAAACATGCGAAAGGAAGCTAAAAAAACTATACAATTATTAAACTAGTTCCTAAGAGTTGAACTACTAAAGGTTAGCTTTGAAATTCTATTTACAATCCTAAGATAAGGTCTACATTTAAGTACAATTAAATAGTAGTAAAATAACCTAAAGTTTCTAAGAACACATGGTATTACACTCCTAAGATTGATCAGTTCAAGTGACAAAGGATAAACATGCTTTTAAACATCGTTACATGATCAAAACTCGGGACTTAAGAAATTATTGAATTAAAATAGATGTAAAACACTACAATACAGTAGCTAATTCATGCTAAATGATCTCAAATGAAATGCACAAGAAAAACCATGGTCAAAACAAAACGATGCGCAAAATTAAGTCAAAACGATCAATCGTCGCTCTAAGGGTTAGTTGTCATGGTACCTTAATCATACAACTCGATTATATGTTCTAAATCAATGTAACAACTACCTAAACATGTCAAAATGTTAATCAAGAAGTTATTCAATGGTTAGAACAAGTATTAGACATTATATGCAAAGAAAATCAACACCACAAGTGTATGTGTGTGTAGTGTACAAAAAGGTTCGCTCCGACACCTTTTGAGTCCAAAAATCACCATTATGGATAAATATGAAAAGTGAACCAAAACACAAGGAACAAGCTAAAGAAAAAAATCAAAATAATTTATCAAAAATATCGGAAGCTATGCACACGCGCACGGTCTCAAAAATGCGCACAGTTCGGTCAAATCTCGTTCAAAAATACAATTTTCGCACAAAGGTCAGCAGCTCCCAGAATTGACCGAAACATGTCCAAATTAAGAAACCGTTCGCGAAGAGAGCTTTGGATGACTTGAGAAACATGATTTACATTAAGAAAAGTCGAAAAAACTCATTACGGATCAAAAGTTAGAGCCAAAACAAATATTATGTCCAACTTTATCAATTTTCAAAGTGTCATGTTATTTTCCACCAAACTCAAATAAACTTGTTTCCAATGTGTTTTTGTGGTATTTAGATAAATAAAAATGCAAGTGTATGTGATATCATGTGCAAGTGATACATACTCAATGCAAATACTACCTAAATACTATGCAAACATGTAAGAATGTTGAAAGAAATTAGATGTGCAAAGTGGTAAAGTGTTGTGAAAAGTGAAATTTCAACATGTTTTCATGTCATACAAGTTGAACAACACCACATCAAATTAATTAAACTATCTTGCATGCAAATGCATGGATATGCAAAGATGCAATTTATGTCATAATGCATGAATTCAAGTGTGTCCATGTGAGTTGTGTGCAATGTGTAGGTGTAGTGCAAGTGTACCTAAAAACTAGGTGTTAGTTCCTACATTTCAACATAACTTCAATGCACGAAATAAGCCTCAAATTAGTGATTCAATGCATGTCAAAGAATTTACATATTACTTGATGCATGATCATATAATTTATGATCCAAAATGCTCACATCAAGTACCTAAATACAATGCAAAGTCACAACACAAGTATAGGTGTGTGTAGTGTGTAGAAAGTTTCACACCGACACCTTTAAGGCTCCAAAAATGGATCAAGATCAATGAATTCGACAAAACAAATGCTATAATCGGAATCCACACGGAATTTGCAAGCAATCTCAATATTCAATTTCAAGAAATTCAACAATTGAAAAATCGATTGAAATAAGCACTTAAGTAAATAAGCACTTACTTGTACTTGAAGCTTTGAGTTGAAATTGATGAGGAAAATCTTGTAATTCTCCAAGAAAATACCAAATCAAAGTTGACTTGATGATAATAAGAGAGGATAATCTTGAATCCTTGAAGAATTGATGAAGAGGAAAACTTCAACTCTTCACCTCGACACCTCGAACGCTCTTCAATGTTCTTGATTGATGAAAAGCTTGATTTGATCCTTGAGAATTGAAAGGGAATAGAAGAGTATGGAGCTGTACCGGAGAAGGAGAGAAGGAGGAAAAAAATAAGAAAAAGTTTTCCGGCGCGGTGGTTTTGGAATTCCGGTGGTGGTTGTTGATGGTTTGAGGTGGTTGTTGGTGGTTTGAGGTGGTTGTTGGTGGTTTGAGGTGGTTGTGCAACTTTGAGTTGAGAGAAAATTGAGAGAGAAAAGTGAGAGCTCTTGGGTCAAATTTAATAAATGATTCTCTCTACCAATTTTGTGAGTGGTAAACTATATTTATAATATGAAAAATTGGGCTTTGGAGTGTCTCGGATCCACAATTAAGTCTTAATCGCGATTATCAAAATGATTTTCGTACACAGTCCAAAACAGCCTAATGCATGCAGAATTTGAAGTCGGAATGTAAACGAAAAATGTCCGGAACGTGATTTTGCTTGAGAGAATCAAAATTTCGATGCCATCGGATGAACATTCAAGGTGATATGAATTTTTGAAGTTTCAGCACAGTTTTCGGGCGTCTGACGCATGCAGAATTCTCAATACGCTCTTCGGAGAAAATGCCTCGAACGAGGATCTTCTGATCAAAATTTGCAAGTGAATGTTTATGAGACAACCGAATCTAACAAAATTTGTGAACTTTTGACACTGGTCCCATCTCGTTTCGATAAAAAACAAGCGAAATATGATTTTTTGAAGTTCACGTATCAGATGAAAATTGCTCGGTCCAGCTCAAATTTGTGTCCGAAGAATAAAAAACTGGTCTTAAACAGTGACAAATCAGCTCCCGAGTTGTAAATTAAAGTTGTAGAAGGGTTCGATACGGAATTTTAGAAATTGGCCCCACTCAATTTCGAGTTTCCATCTAAGAGATATGAACCTTTTAGTGGGAAGAACACACGGTTCAACACTAAAATTCAATTTAATCCTCTTGAGATATTGAATTTTCCGGAGACCTTCCTCACATAATTTGCTTCCGGATTTCAAACAAAAGTTGTAGATAAAATGAGAGGACATGCGGTCAAAATTCATCGAAAATACCGACGAGTGTGAGATATGCTCTCTGAGTGCCGAAACATACTGAAAACCCAAAATCCACTTTATTGAGAAATAAGCGAATAAATTCATTTTTTCTTGACAAAATGACCTCCTACCTGAACAGATAAACTGGAGGATCTATTGATATGATTCCAGAGATTGTGGAACCAAGCCAAAATAGCTTCCTGACCGAGAAACATTAATCCTTGGCTCAAAATGATCTGAGATAGCTGAAACAAACTGTTTCTTTCATACTTGGGATGTTTTGGACCTGGTAACCCCATGATCAATGATATGCATGCACCTATATGTATGTTTATGCCATCGAATTATAAGCCAGAAATACAAAAAAGAAGAGGGCGAATTTTGGGGTACAACAACAACATACAACTATCCACAACAACTAGCAATCATACCCAACACCATAATACAATTATCACAACAACAGTATCATAAAGTATTATGACATGTGACTCGACTAATGCACATGCATGCGGTACCAACAGAGTGAAACTCCCAACTTAATTCCATTGCCAGTAATTTCGAGGCATCAAGGCGTAAGCCTTCAACATAAACAACATTGCCCCAACGACTCAACGTATTCTTCCAACATATGATGCAATGCAGGTGTGCAATGAAATCAAACAACATACGACAACAACAACAACGACAACATATCAAACAACGTAGTCCAATAACGCAATCCAACAACATTGGCCATCAAGCCTCAACAACGACAATGTACGACAAAAATGAAATCACATACGGAAACTACCTCAACTTATCCAAATTCTCACTTACAGTGTTTAACAAGATTATTATAGGTTAACTCATGTTTCTAGCTTTCCAACGGTTCAAACGGCATCAAAAACGGAGTTACGATCGCGAAGATACGACCAAAACAATTTTCAGAAATTATTTTTCACTTCCAGCACAGTATTTGTCGATACAAAATCTCATGTGTCGATCCATACATAGCTTGTATCGACACAAACATCGTATGAGTCGACTCATACATTATTAATTTTTATGCTTTTCTGATTCCAAACAGTATGAGTCGATACATGCTCCTTTTGTATCGATACAAAACTGGCTTGTATCGATACATACTACGTATGAGTCGATACAAGACTTCCAAACTCGCCGCATGAATCGATGCAAGGCTCTATGCACCGATACAAGCCTTTTTCGTGCCCCTGGTTTTCAAATGCATAGTTACTTGTATCGATACATAACATTATGTGTCGACTCATGCTACGTATTTTTCACCAAAAACATGATTTTTCCACTGTTTTGCAATTCCAATCGATACCATTCATCACCAACAACCACAATACAATAGAAGTAGTAAAATTTGTGCATTCCTTTCATACGATTGACAACCACACAACACATACACAAAATTTACACAATCAACAGCAACAATATACACAGAATACAAGATCATATATTCCAATTTGAGATTTTCTACGGTTAATCACATAGATACGACACAACCTAGCGAATCATACATCCCTAACTACCAATTTCCCATCATATCCCCAATTGTAGAACAAGAACCTCACACTTACCTTGGATTGAAGGTTGCTCTAGAATTCCTCGGTCGATTCACCTTTCTCCGTCAAAATCTTCGTTCTGGTCACTCTGCCTCTTCTGTTCTCAATTCTACGTTTTCTTCCACTGACAACCAAAAAGTCCCAATTATTATTATTATTAATTTAAATAATAATAATAATCCTTATAATTACTAATTGGGCTTAATTACACACCCCCAACATTACTATCACCAACGTCACTCTTCAGGCCCACTTCACTGACTTAATAATAATAATAATATTATTATCAGTATTATTCCTCGACGCAACCAACATAATTATTCAAAAATAATTATTTAAAATATTTAATTAAATAATTCTAACTAAATATTTTGGGCGTTACAACTCTCCCCTACTAGAACATTTTCGTCCTCAAAAATAGAACTTTACCTGCTTCAAACAGCTCAGGATAGGAGTCTCGCATCTTGCTCTCCAGCTCCCAAGTCAAGCTTTAACCAGCAACTCCTAACCAAACAAATTTAACCAACGCAATCTCTTTACCTCTAAGAATCTTTATCTCGCAATCCGCAATTCACACAGGCATCTTCTCCACTATGAGATTATCACGCACTTGCACATCGTCCATCTGAATCACATAAGACATATCGGGAATATACATGCGGAGTTACGATACATGAAACACATCGTGCCAATTAGCAAGATTTGGCGGTAACACCACACGGTAAGCAACTTTTTCAACATGTTCCGGTATCTGATACGGAACAATAAAACGAGGAGTGAGCTTCTTAGACTTCAGAGCTCGTCCAACACCAGTCACAAGCGTGACTGTCAAAAACACATGCTCACCAGCCTAAAATTCTAAATATTTTCTTCTCTTATCATGGTAAATTTTCTGCCTACTCTGGGAAGCCTTCATCTGCTCCCGAATAAACTTCACTTTCTCTGTAGTTTCTCGAACAATCTCTGGTCCAACCATCACACTCTCACCAGATTCATGACAACACAACAGAGTCCTACATCTCCGTTCATACAATGCCTCAAAAGGTGCCATCCCAATACTAGAATGGTAACTGTTATTATAAGTAAACTCAATCAACAGAAGATAAGTATCCCATGAGCCTCTTTGCTCAAGAACACAAGCTCTCAACAAATCCTCTAATGACTGAATAGTTCTCTCGGTCTGACCATCAGTTTGCGGATGATACGCCGAACTCAACTTCAACTTAGATCCCAACGCTCCCTGCAAAATCTTCCAAAAATCAGAAGTAAACCTTGGATTTCTATCCGACACAATACTTACTAGAACACCATGCAACTTCACAATCACTCTGACATAAATCTCATCCAACTTTGCAATCGGATAAGTAATGTTAATAGGTATAAAGTGTGCCGACTTCTTAAGCCTATCAACAATTACTCAAATCGAATCGTGTCCTCTCACGGTATTAGGTAAACTCGTCATAAAGTCCATCGAAATATTGTCCCATTTCCATTCCGGGACGTCTAACGGTTGCATCAACCCTGCAGGCTTCTGATGCTCGATCTTTGACTTCTAGCAAGTCAAACAAGCATACACAAACTGTGCCACATCACGTTTCATGCCAGGCCACCAAAATAAACCTTTCAAATCCTGATACATTTTAGTAGCTCCTGGATGAATACTCAAATTACTTCTATGACTCTCTTCAAGAATCACTTTCTTAACCGCTTCATCATCAGGGATACAAATACGATCTCGGAATCTCAACGCACCTTGCGTATCCAACTTGAAATCATCATTCTCGGGTCAATCAGTTCCTACCATCAAATCCACCAACTTCACATCTCGCTTCTGAGCCTCTTTAATATCGTCAAGAAAATCATTGTTAATCGTTAACATCCCCAACATAACACTATGCGATGTCACTTCACAAACCAAACTCAAATATTGGAATTGCTCAATCAACTCCAACTCCTTAACCATCATGGTCGTCATATGCAAAGTCTTCCATCTCAAAGCATCAGCTACAACATTAGCTTTCCCGATATGATAATTCAAACCGAAATCATAATCTTTCAATAACTCTAGCCATCTTCGCTGCCTCATATTCAACTCTTTCTGATCAAAAAGGTACTTCAAACTCTTATGATCACTAAACACCTCAAATCTGGAACCATACAGATAATGCCTCCAAATTTTCAATACAAATATCACTGCATCCAATTCAAGATCATGCGTAGGATAATTCTTTTCGTGAGTTCTCAATTGCCTAGACGCACAAGCAACCACTTTGCCATCCTGCATAAGCACACCACCTAACCCCATCAGACACACATCGCAATACACAACAAAAGACTCTTCTGGATTAGGTAGAATCAAAATTGGAGCCGACGTCAACCTCTTCTTCAACTTATTGAAACTCTCTTCACATCGAACATCCCACACAAAGGCTTTCCCTTTGCAAGTCAACTTAGTCAATGGAAGTGCCAACTTCGAAAATCCTTCGATAAACCGTCTATAGTAACCGGCTAATCCCAAGAAGCTCCTAATCTCAGTAACTGACTTCGGAGTTTCCCATTACAACACAACATCAACTTTAGAAGGATCTACGACAATGCCACTACCAGAAATGACACGGCCAAGAAAACTAACCTCTTTCAACCAAAATTCGCACTTTGACAACTTCGCATACAACTCTTTCTCTTTTAAAACTTGCAATACGACTCTTAGGTGTTATGCATGTTCTTCTTCCGATTTAGAGTAAATCAGAATGTCATCAATGAATACCACTACGAATCGATCCGAGTAAGTATGAAAGATATGGTTCATGTACTCCATGAATACTCCCGGTGCATTAGTAACACCGAAAGGCATCACCGAATACTCGTAGTGTCCATACCGAGTCCTACACGCGGTTTTCTGAATATCATCTTATTTTACCCTAATTTGGTGACATCTAGATCTCAAATCAATTTTATAAAACACACTAGCACCCATCAGTTTATCCATCAAATCATCAATTCTCGGAAGCGGATACTTGTTCTTAATCGTCACTTTATTCAGCTATCGATAGTCAACACAAAGTCTCATACTCCCATCTTTCTTCTTCACTAACAACACAGGCGCTCCCCACGGAGATACACTTGGTCACAAACTTTTTCTCAAGCAGCTCTTCTAATTGCTTCTTCAGTTCAGACAACTCAGATGCAGACATCCTGTATGGTGCCATAGAAACAGGTCTGGTACCAGGTACAAGATCAATCGCAAATTCAACATCCCTCTCAGGAGGTACTTCAAGAATTTCATCAGGAAACACTTCAGGAAATTCTCGCACCACCTGCAACTCATTCAATCGAACTTGATTCTCAACCGACAACGTCGCCATCAACGAGAACATTTGCGCTTCATCTTGCATCAAACACTTCAAATGTTTACCAGTCAACAAACCAGCTCCTTCCTCTTCAAGGGTAGAAAACCTCAAAGACTTGTTATAATAATTGATATGAACATAGTTACACTCTAACCGGTTCATACCCAAGATCACATCAAGTCCGCTTAACGGCAAACAAATCAAATCAACAGCAAAGTCTCTGTTGAAGATTGACAAAGGACAATTTGAACATACAAGAGAAGTAGTCACTGATCCTTTAGCCGGAACTTTGACGACCATTTCTCCATTCATATAAGACAATGCAAGACCCAACCTCTTAACACAATCAGCAGCAACAAAACAATGTGTAGCACCAGTATCAATAATAGTAATTAAAGGCGTACTATTAATGAAACATGTACCTCTAATGAGTCTGTCCTTACTAGCTGATGGATTCCCAGCCAAAGCAAATTCCTTCTCGCTAGTTTGTCCCTTCTTCGGTTTCGAGCACTGACTACTCAAGTGTCCCTCTTCTCCACAGTTGAAACATACCATCTCTTTAAGTTTGCAGTCAGACATTGCATGCCCAAGCTTACCACAACGAAAACATCTTTTCACATCAGTGGTGCAAGCAAAACTCTTATGCCCAGCTTTTCCATATTTGAAACAAACAATCTTAGCAGAAGCATCTCCCCTACTAGTCTACTAGCCCTGAGCAACTCTCTGTTTTCCTCTACCAGCATCATAAGGCTTGCCACGGTCCTGTTGACCCTTGCCTCTCTTATCAGTCAGAATCTTATAATGAGCATTACTATCCTCCTCATAAATTCTGCAACTATCCACTAGATCAGAAAAGTCACGAATCTTATGGTAGCCAACAACTTTCTTATTATCCGAGTGCAACCCGTTCTCAAACTTAATGCACTTGGAAAATTCATCACCTTCCCCATTAAAGTGTGGGTAAAACTTAGCCATCTCTACGAACATTGCAGCATACTCCGTCACAGTCTAGTTTCCCTGCTTCAGCTCAAGGAACTCGATTTCTTTCTTACCCCAAACATCTTCAAGATAGTAATTCCTCATAAACTCTCTACGGAAAACAGCCCAAGTGATTTCCTCACCTACAGCCTCTAATCTCTGACACATTTCCAACCACCAGTCGTCAGCCTCACTGGCTAACATATGCGTCCCATAACGAATCTTTTGCGCTTGGGTGCAATCCATCACGCGAAATATCCTCTCTATCTCTTTCAGCCAATCAAGCGCTCCATCTGGGTCATGCTTACCCTTGAACACTGGCGGATTCTCCCTCTAGAAAGTCGCCAAACTTCAGGATCCAGCATCCCCGCCAACATTCGGTTGATTCTCTATCCCATTAGCCATTGCTTCTAAAGCAGTAGCAATTACAGCATCATTCCTTCCAGCCATCTCAACTTAACACTGCAACACAACCAACAGTCAGAAATACTTAATAATACTCGACTGTTACAGACTCAACAACTTGGCCGGACGGACCGACCTGCTCTTATACCACTATTGTAACACCTCGATTCTACCCCACGTATTTATTTAGTAAAATATTAGAGTTTTCAAAAATCATCGTTTACTAAAAATCCACATAATCGGAATGCCACAAATCAACATAAACACAACGTAAACATGTCATTATCTCTTCAATAGATGCATAGCACTACTCAACGGTTAACAATGTAATCAGTTCATTAAACATGCAGCGGAATTCAAATGGTTCTACAACGTAAAACAAAACATCTCATGGTTATTCAACAATATCAGTTTTAGCACAAAACAACGAAATAATAGAAACAACGCGCGTTTTCCCCTAGTGCTACGTATCAGAGAAGACGACACTAAACCGGGACTACATCAGCAAAGACTACTCCTCCTGATCACCTGCACGTTACCAATATAAAGGTAACAGCGAAAACAAGCAAAGGGTGAGATATCAAACCATATAATTGAAGTTATGATAAACATTCTATAGTTTGAAATCATATAGCATCACCATTTGTAATCATACTAGTAATCAACGGTAACTCACATCTACTTGTCACAACATACAACTATCCACAACAACTAGCAATCATACCCAACAACATAATACAATTATCACAACAATAGTATCATAAAGTATTATGACATGCGACTCGACTAATGCACATGCATGCGGTACCAACGGAGTGAAACTCCCAACGTAATTCCATTGCCAGTAATTTCGAGGCATCAAGGCGTAAGCCTTCAACGTAAACAACATTGCCCCCAACGGCTCTATGTATTCTGCCAACATATGATGCAATGCAGGTATGCAATAAAATCAAACAACATATACAACAACAACAACAACGTATCCAACAACGTAGTCCAATAACGCAATCCAACAACGTTGGCCAACAAGCCTCAACAATGACAATGTACGACGACAACAAAATCACATATGGAAACTACCTCAACTTATCCTAATTCTAACTTACAGTGTTTAACAACATTATTATAGGTTAACTCATGTTTCCAGCTTTCCAACGATTCAAACGGCATCAAAAACGGAGTTACGATCGCGAAGATACGACCAAAACAATTTTCAGAAATTATTTTTCACTTCCAGCATAGTATGAGTCGATACAAAATCTCATGTATCGATCCATACACAGCTTGTATCGACACAAGCATCGTATGAGTCGACTCATACATTATTAATTTTCTATTTTTCTGATTCCAAATAGTATGAGTCGATACATGCTCCTTTTGTATCGATACAAAACTGACTTGTTTTGATACATACTACGTATGAGTCGATACAAGACTTCCAAACTCGCCACATGAGTCGATGCAAGGCTCTATGCATCGATACAAGCCTTTTTCGTGCCCCTGGTTTTCAAATGCATAGTTACTTGTATCGATACATAACATTATGTGTCGACTCATGCTACGTATTTTTCACCAAAAACATGATTTTTCCACTGTTTTGCAATTCCAATCGATACCATTCATCACCAACAACCACAATACAATAGAAGTAGTAAAATTTGTGCATTCCTTTCATACGATTGACAACCACACAACACATACACAAAATTTACACAATCAACAGCAACAATATACACAGAATACAAGATCATATATTCCAATTTGAGATTTTCTACGGTTAATCACATAGATACGACACAACCTAGCGAATCATACATCCCTAACTACCAATTTCCCATCATATCCCCAATTGTAGAACAAGAACCTCACACTTACCTTGGATTGAAGGTTGCTCTAGAATTCCTCGGTCGATTCACCTTTCTCCGTCAAAATCTTCGTTCTGGTCACTCTGCCTCTTCTGTTCTCAATTCTACGTTTTCTTCCACTGACAACCAAAAAGTCCCAATTATTATTATTATTAATTTAAATAATAATAATAATCCTTATAATTACTAATTGAGCTTAATTCCACACCCCCAACATTACTGTCACCAACGCCACTCTTCAGGCCCACTTCACTGACTTAATAATAATATTATTATTATTATCAGTATTATTCCTCGGCACAACCAACATAATTATTCAAAAATAATTATTTAAAATATTTAATTAAATAATTCTAACTAAATATTTCGGGAGTTACACCTTTCTTATTTTCATACCTTTTCTTTGGCTTTTCTCTCTGCAGCTTGGGACAATTACTTCTGAAATGTGTTGGTTCTTTGCATTCATAGCAGATGACGTTTCTTTTACTAAACTTCTTGTGTCCAGAAGATTTTCCTATATCTTCTGATCTTCTGTGGTTTCTGAATTTCTTTTTCCTGTGCTTCCACATTTGATTTAT
The DNA here is from genome assembly GCA_021764765.1 of Vicia sativa. Lineage (NCBI taxonomy): Eukaryota > Viridiplantae > Streptophyta > Magnoliopsida > Fabales > Fabaceae > Vicia > Vicia sativa. Next base: position 202,315,354 of record CM038796.1, read on the forward strand.
CCTTCTGGAAAGCATAGATATAACGTTCAGATTCATCAAGCTCATATTCATCAAGCTCTATTTCATGACTTCTCAGTACGCTGATAAGTTCTTCTAAGGATATATAGTTCAGATCTTTTGAGACTTTGAAAGCAGTGACCATTGGCGCCCATCTGTTGGGTAAGCTTTTGATGATTTTCTTTATATGATCTGCCTTGGTGTATCCTTTGTCTAGAACTCTCAGGCCAGCAGTTAAAGTTTGAAATCTTGAGAATATTGCCTCAATTGACTCATTTTCCTCCATTTTAAATGCCTCATACTTCTGGATGAGAGCCAGAGCTTTAGATTCTTTGACTTGAGCTATTCCTTCATGTGACATTTTGAGTGACTCAAAAATATCATGTGTTGTGTATCTCTTGGTAATATTTTCGTACTCCATTTTTGAAATGGCATTCAGTAGAATATTTCTTGCTTTGTGATGATTCTTAAAATATGTTTTATGTGTTCTAATTTATCCTTCCAGTACTCAAAATCTTCTCCATCAAACATTGAAGGTTTATTGTTGTTGTTGTTATGATCTGTTTCCACTTTTGTGTTTTCCTTCTGGATATTTTCTGACACGGTTAAGTGTTTGCACCCAGAACCAAGAGCTCTGATGTCAATTGAAGGCTTAGAAAACACTTAGAAGGGGGGAGGGTTGAATAAGTTTTTCCCTTTTAAATTTTCTTTTACTTAACAACAATCTAAACACACAATAATTTTTATTCTGGTTCGTTTGAAACTCAAACTACTCCAGTCCACCCATCAAGGTGATTTCGCCTCTCTCAACAAGGACTTAATCCACTATAATTAAAATATTACAAGTGCACAACCAACTATTGTGACTAACAAACAATGCACAAACCAACTTCAAGTGACTAACACCTCTAAGACTCTCTAGTCCTAGCCCTCTTGAGAAATATGACCCAACTGGTCTCTCAAGGAACAAGTTACAATTGAACTTCTAACAAGTGTATAAATTTGCTTCTAAAAAGCTTTATCACTAAGGTGATTTTTTACACTAGAATGTTTTAGCTCAAAATATAAAATAAACTTAACACAATGATATTTTGAATTTGGCAGCGTAAGTTTGCTTTCAGAAAGTTGTTGTTTGCTTCTTTGAATGTTGCTCTTTATATAGCTTCTAATAAATATATTGCTTTTGTTGTGTGTCTTGGGTGATGAGAAAAACATAATTATTGTTGCTTTAGTTGCATGTGCTTTATTTTCTCAATGTGCCTTGGAAGTTGATCCACTAAAGTGATTTAGCCATTTTAGACTTAGTAGAGTAACGGTAATGTAGCAGACTTTGTCTTAGAAGATGATGTATTGATACTTCATGATCTTCTGCAAGCCTTTTTCAAGTATCTTCTAATCAGAGGTTTCCTTGGTGCTTCTATCAGAGGTTCTGTTATCAAGCTTTCTTCAGAAGTTTATTTCAGCGTGCGTGTCCAAAAGTTCTATTCATCATTAGAACTTCTAACAACTTGGTTACTCAGCATAATTTGATATTTCTTTTATTTTTGAATGCTTGAGACAGAACATCATCTAAAATGGAATTAATACACATAAGAGTATATTATTTATTATACAAAATTTATTTCACTTGTTATCATCAAAACTCTAAGATATGATTAGAATCAAACTATGTTCTAACAAGTAGAAGTTTTCTGATGATACATTTTATACGAGCTTATTTGATAAAACATCCATCATATCTTATGAAATAATCCTTAGGGAACATTGGCCCAATATTTTCCAAAGCTTGTCGGTAGAGGCATTCAGAAACAAAAATAGAAAATAGAGAAATCCCAAAAATATTTGATTTCATTTTTTCTCTTAGAAAACAAATTTTAAGGTTCTATTCGCATTCAATCTTCTGCTACCATGAATGTTCGAAAGGCTGACACCAACCTCAGGCTTAAGCTAAAGATGACTGAATAGGGGCAGTTATTGCACCCCAAAATTTTCCCTCTTACTTTATAACACTTTAAAGATTATGTTTCATCATCATACATACATTTACATTGCATTCATTCATTTGAGATGGGATCAAGGTGTTCTTGTTCTTTTGGCCTCTATTCAAATCAAGGAAGAGAGTTGATAATAAATGTGGGGAGGATGGTATTTTCTCAAACACATGTTTCAATCAAGCTACAAAGGCTTCTCATGCCTCAAGACATCCCAAAATATATCCACCTTGTCATCAGATGATTGAATTTGCCAAAGATTTAAAGTGAATCTCATATCTTCTATCCATCTCCTGGAATTAGGGTTTTGATCAATTGAAGTGCGTGATTCATTCATTGACCAAATTCTTGAAGGATCGTCATTATCATGGTACATACATCGTCCTAGTTCAAGATATTTCTCCAGCATGCTCAGAGGAATCAGGGTTTTGAAATTGTGCACTCATCTCCTATCATTGTGACTGAAAATTAGGGTTTGTGACAAAATCAGTTTATTTAGAATTATTTGAGAAAAGTTTGATTCCGTGGTATTCTAAATGTTCCTAAGCATTTGTGTCTAGAAGATTGATGTAACATCCTCTAACCCAAAATATATAATATGGCATATATTAGAGTGAAATAATGCATATCTCAAGAGGGCATCACATATACTTCATGAAATAACACTTCAAAACATGCATATTGGTCACGATCATAACAGGTATTTAAATTCATGTTCTAAATACCAACATAATATGCAACTCACAACGAAAATATTATCACTTCATAAAATAATTCATGATTGAAATCCCATACTGACAATCATATCATCAAGTGTTAGGCACCATGGCCATCATCACATAATCTCATATATATGTCAAATAAAGAGAGTAATAAAAATATCTCTAAGCATAAGAAAACATTAGTCTAAATATTTTATGTGTTACATAGACCAGAGCAATGACTCACTACATAAGAAAGCGGATAAATAGAACTAGCTCCTTCGTCTAATCTTTGCTAGAAGCTCCACTTACTTCGGTACCTGAGCAATGTCGCGAGGCACGTCATTTCAACATAAAGGTGAGACTTCATATCATTATAGAAATATATAATAACAAGCAATGTATCATATATCAGCAATAACTAAATTCATCACACTTCATATAATCATGTATTAAATATTAAACAAATCAATTCACATGATCACATATATGGCATTGCTCAATCATTCAAGATTCAAAGATAATTTAATCACATTCATCATAAATGCTACATTCACATCAATGTCACATAAATCCCACCAAAACATACATTTCACATCGACACATGTGACACCAATGCAACTTTATGCAATATGCATGTGGTACCAATGTTATCCTTATCGGTCCTTCCGAATCCACATCTCCATGACAGATAACCACCAAAAAGTCCGATTTAGCCTTAAGCTTTCAAACCTCATTCGACGTTAGGTTTGTGACAAGTCAATAAACCCCATAGAACTACCAAACATTTCCTCTTGATATGAATGATGCATGTGAAATCTCAACAAACAATATGCAAATTAAGACCATCTTCATATCTTAATAATACAAGCATATTTCACATAATTCAACACACTTGAATTATCTTCACCAAATTGCACAACATACATATTTCATGACATCAATCAACATAATGAATTCTCATAACATTTAATCATCTCAACACATCATTGTAACATGTAGCAAACAAGTTCAAACCATGTTACATGCAATCAACATCAATTTCCAACAAATACATACACAAAATCAAGTAGCATGTATCTCATCAAAAATAATTCAAAACACATCCAAACACACATCGAATAAATTATTAAATTCATCTAAATCAATGATAAATCATAAGTATACAAACCCCTGAGTCATTCATTCCAGCATAAAATATTCATTTCCAGACCACCGCGCTAAGCGGCCTAGACCGTGCTAAGCGCCACTACGATTATGTAGAAAAATTCTACTACGGGACAGTTCTATCTCATTTAGAATTTTTCCTTCAAATCTTGTTCAAACTCCCATTGTTCACCAAATGAATGTAATATAACATATATCTAACATATAACATCTAATGCAAATATTAAAACATCATGGAATGTCCATCCTTACATTAAAACATTATAACATTCTAATTTCATGCTTTCTACCCATTAACCATCATTATAAATCTGTAAATCAAGGAATATCCATCCTTATCTTAGATGTAGACACTTTTCTAGGTTCTCTCATTCTTCTTCGTCTTCTACTCTTTTCCCCCTTTCTTCTCTTCTCTTCTCTTCTTTTGTTAATTCCCTTCTAATTTTATTTTCTCTTACAACTCTTACCAACTCTTTGTTTTTTCTATTGGACTTATCTCACTTATTTATTCTAATGTAACATAAGGCCCAATGCTAAATAATTGATATTCCTACGCATAAACTCAATTATTCAAATAACACATATATTCAAATAATTCAAATATTTATCAAATCACACAATTTAATTAATTATTATATAATATAATAATTAATAAAATAAATAATCAAATAGAAAATAAAAATTAGTGTGTTACAATTGACCCTCAATTTTGCTCAAAAGAAGTTCAATTGCCTAGATGATTGTGAATCAACTAATTTGGGGGAAAAGTCAATTGAGTAGTCAAAGAAGTCAATTCCTAACTTTTTGAGATCAATTTTGGTTTCCACAAGTCAAATATGACCAAGGGTTGAGACTTGGCCAAGTGGAATGTATAAAATCAAGAAAATCAGAAAGTTGACCAAGTTTGACCTTTTGCACTTTAGAAATTTTTCTAAGATTTTGGAGATTTTTGTGTTCCTTCACTACTTTTAAAAAAGGCATAACCTTTTAATTTTCAATCATAATTTCACAAACTTGTGATCAATAGAAAGAGGAAGTTCCATAGTTTAATTTTGTTCTTGAGGAACCTTGCCAAAAATGTATATGGATTTTGAGTTATTGAGCTCTAAACTTGTCTGATCATTCCTCTTTGGTTCTAAGACTTGGTGAAATTTCACTAAGTCCTTTGATCAATTTCATGCACAAGTTTTTATGGCCAATTTTCCCTATGATCAAAGCTTTGATTTGAGACAACTTCAACACCAATCTTGTTCAAAATGAAGGATATGTCGACTTTGATTATGCATGTTGTATGGATTCCAGAAAATATATCTCTGGATATGTTTTCACTATGTTTGGCACATCAATTAGTTGGAAAGCAACACTTCAGAAGGTTGTCACATTATTAACCACTAAAGCAGAATATATTGCTTTAAATAAAGCTGTGAAAGAAGCACTGTGGTTTGAAGGTTTTGTTGAGCAACTGAAAGTTCAAGGGCAAATTATCACTGTCAAATGTGATAGTCAAAGTGCAATACATCTGTCAAAGAATTCATCCTATCATGAGAGAATCAAGCACATCAATGTGAGGCTGTATTTTTTAGAGGGGTAATTGAGCATGGAGAAGTCCAAGTGTTGAAGATTTCGACATATCATAATTGCCAAGTTGTAAGTTTTTCCACTATATGCAGTTGATAAAGTTGCATGAAGAAAACTAGTTTGTTCTTCGATAATAGAGTTTGTTCTATGGTGGAGATTTCTGAGATATTGGATCTAACTCTATTGGGTCGAAGGGTAGCTTTTGGTTAGACCCAGTGTTGGTTCTATTGATTGGCAGTAATTTTGGTAAAACATTCTTCTCAAAAATATCTTGAAGTTTACTGAAATAGAAGATGTCACAACAGATGTGCTAACATGTGTAACTGACTAAAGTGCAGAATTTTTAGGAAGTCAGTCTGTTATTAATTGTGTGCTTTGATTAAGGAAGCTGGTGAAACGACTTTAGCAATATCTTTGGAGTTTTAATATCTTGATTTCATGGAGAGAAGACAGGAGGCGCTTAAGACTTGTGAGTAAAGCAACCCTAGTTATTGTTACTCTTTTTAAAGGGATGCAATCCTTATTTTGCAGTTGGTCGTTCTAGTTTAGAGAGTTTTAGTTTTTAATTTTTGGTTGTTCATTGTGTTGGTTGTTAATTGTGTTGGTTGTTAATTGTGTTGGTTGTTAATTGTTAATTGTAAGTCTCTCTTATTAGTTACTTGAGAATGACGTTTTTAAGTTGTTAGTTTTAAATCACCATAAGCTTTGAAGCAAGTGTGATTGTGTGTCTTTGAAGAGTATCTTCAGTTTTTAGTTGTTTTTAGTATCACGGGTTGTGGTACTGAGGGAGTGAGTAGAGTATTCTCATATCTAAGTATGGTATCTTAGGTAGAAGGGTCACTGGGTAGTTTGATTAAGTGAGGAGGTGTAAACAGAGAAGGTTTAGCTCCTAATTAATACTACTAATAGTGAATTTCATCCCTGGATCGGAAGCCCCCAGACGTAGGTTAGTTAGAATCGAACTGGGTTAACAACTCTCTATGTTTTTATTGCTTTCTGCACTATTATAGTTTGTTCTATTTAACTATGTTCTAAGCATATATAAGTGTCGTGACATTACCTTCGACATCTCATATCTGATATCAGAATTTTAATTGGTATCAGAGCAGGCATTTTGCTCTGTCTCTGGGTGAGATCTAAGGAAGATACTTTCTGGTAATATGGACAAGGAGGCAATATATTTGAATATACCACCCATCCTGGATGGCTCTAACAATGATATGTGGAAGCCTCAGATGGCAGCTTATATAAAGTCCTTGGACAATAGGGCTTGGAAGACTATTTTGAAAGGATGGACACATCCTGTGATTATTGGAGCTGATAATAAACCTATTGGTGAACTGAAACCCGAAGAAAATTGGTCAAAGGAAGATGATAAGCTAACTCTTGCAAGCTCAAAGGCTTTGAATGATATATTTGGTGGAGTTGACAGAAACATCTTAAAATTAATCAATACATGTGAAGTGGCCAATGATGCTTGGGAAATACTCAAGACTACTCATGAAGGGGCCTCCAAGGTTATAATGTCAAAAATGCAGCTGCTCACATCTAAATTTGAAAACCTGAGAATGAAGGAAGAGGAAAGCATTCAAGAATTTCATATGAATGTTCTTGAAATTGTTGGTGCTTGTAGTGCCTTGGGTGAGAAGATTCCAAAAGAAAAGTTGGTAAGGAAGATGCTCAAATATCTACCTAAGAGATTTGATATGAAGGTAACAACTATTAAAGAAGCTCAGGATATCAACAACATGAAAGTGGATGAACTTGTGGGTTCACTCTAAACATTTGAGTTGAGTATTAATGACAGGTCTAAGAAGAAGTCTAAAAGCATAGCCTCAAGTTCAACATTGAGGAGAAAGATGAGGAATATAATCTTGATACTGAAGAAGGAATGACAAAAACCATAGCTCATCTTGGAAGACAATTTAACAGAGTAATGAAAAGAATGGAGGGAAGCTCAAGATCAAATGTCAGGAACATGCCTCATGACATCAATAGAACAAGTAACTCTGGAAATAAGACTGAAGCTGAAGAAAGACCTGCTCAAGGCATAGAGCTAAGGTGTTATGAATGTGGAGGGTTTGGACACATAAAATGGGACTGTCTCACCTATCTCAAAAGACAAGGCAAGAGTTTAAATGTTCCATGGTCAGATGAAGACTCTGAGGATGAAGTGTAAGAGGAATCAACTAAACATGTAACAGCTCTGACTGGTACATATATTTATGATGGAGATTTTAGTGATGATTTCGAAGAATTGGATGCTACATACAAAGAACTATGCATCAAAAGTGTTGAAGTATGCCAGGAGAATGAGAAGCAGAAGAAGCTCATACTACAACTGCAACATATAAAGAAAGAGCATCTGGAAATAATAAAGAGGTTGGAAAGTGAAGTAACTGTGCTGAAATGTGATCTTGATCAGATGACCAAAAATGTCAAAATGCTAAACAGTGGATCTGAAACACTGGACAAGATACTTCAAGCTGGAAAGGTAGCAGAGGACATGAGTGGATTAGGTTACATTGGTACAAAGGAATCTCCTACGGAATCTACGCAAAGTCATATTGAATCCAAGATGTCGAATCAAATGTTTCAACATCCTAGAAGGAACAATTACAGACATCCTAACAGAAGACATAGACACTGGAGATATCATTACTGTGGAAGATATGGTCACATAAAGACATTTTGTTTTAAGCTGTATGGCTACCCCAAATCTACACACAAATCAAATGTGACTCAGCTTCAACCAAGGAAAAAATGGATTCCCAAAACAAATATTGCATGTTTCTTAGCTCACACGTCTTCAACATAAAAGATCACATAATGGTATTTTGACAGTGGATGTTCAAGGCATATGACAGGTAATCAAAGCTTATTGGAAGATTTTCAGGATCACCCAACTGGTTATGCCAATTTTGGAGATGGAATGAAGGGTGAAATCAAGGGTACAAGTAAAATACAAAGCTCAAAGCTCCCTAACATTGAAGAAGTATTGTTTTTCAAAGGATTGACCTCTAACTTGATCATCGTAAGTCAACTATGTGATCAAGGATTTAATGTGAACTTCACAAAAGCTGAATGTATCATTATAAACAAAGATGGTGAAGTCACAATGAAGGGTAGAAGAAACAAAGACAAATGCTACTTATGGGTTCCCCTGGAGGAAAATCACAACACATGTGTGAAAGCCAAACAGATTGCGAGCAAATATTACCTATAGGACAAGACTAATCAGAAGTCAACTGATCATAATGTCCCAATGAATGTCATAACATCAGGTAGCTTAACCACAATTAATGGTCAATCTCCTGAAGGAAGAACTATGAATCCAGCCCATAAATTTTCAGAATTGAAGTTGGTCAATAGTCACTCAAGAGAATGGGATGTATATGAATACTCAAGAAGAGAACAAGGGGTCTGTTTGCTAAAGAATTTAAAGTAATTAAAAGCGTGTGGGAACGTCATTAAGTGGCCTAATTTTTCAAAATATCACTCAAAGATATTACAACATAAGGTGCAACATATAAAAAGGCCAAACCAAGTTCAAATTTCTCATTGTTTCACCACACGCTATACTATTCCTGCAAACCTCAAATTATTCACCTACAACCCTTAGAGAATAACTCCTTCACACTATACCATCAAAGTGTCTCATCACAATGCATCAAGATCAAGCAACAACAACGACAATGTGTCATCTGAAGAAGCCCTAGACATTATTCCTCTCTCTATCATTCCTTGCTCTGAAGGAAGACCTAAAAAGCTTCGCACACGCCGTACAAGACGACCAAGGGAAACATTTGTTTCAATTAGAGGTAATGCATTTAAATCACCTATTAATGATGAAATTAATTAAGATAGAGGATATGTAGACATGGCCATAAGGATAATGGTTGCCAATACCCTAAAATTAGGGTTACCTGTTGAAGGGATCACAATCCCTCTTAATCAAATGCCTGGTGAGGCTGCTCCAAAAGAGCACACCAAATCATCTGTGAGGGAAGAAGAGTCTTCTAAATAGAATCTAGAAAAAGAAAATCCTCTTGATGAAGTCATAATTAATGTTGAAACATCATCCCTGAAGAAGACTCCTCAAGAAAAGTTTGTTGATTCAACTGATCAGAGGACTGAGAAAGATGCAGTTGATGATGTCATAGATGTAGAAAATCTTTCTGATAATGAGTTTATCATAAATGTCAACCCTGGAATTGCAAAGAGACTGAAGTCAAGAAAAGGCAAGGCTGTTACTTCCAATAATCCATCAAAACCTGCCAAGAAGAAGGTTATGTATGGACCTCCTAAAGGTTGGAGCAAGGCAACGCCATTAGCAAACAAGAGAAAAATGAGATCAGAATCTGATTGTGATTATGATGTCAAGACTTATGTCCCATACATACCTACAATAAAGAATTCCACATTTCAGAGGACCACTAACAATGTCCCTGATGCTCCTATTGACAACATCTCATTCCATTCCGTCAAATTTGCTGCAAGATGGAAATACGTCTATCAGAGGAGATTGGCCTTAGAACGGGAGTTAGGAAAGGATGCCTTGGATCACAAGGAAGTAATGCAATTGATCTATGAAGCAGGTCTAATGAAGAAAGTCACAAAATTATCAAAGTGTTACGAAACCCTGGTCAAGGAATTCATAGTCAACATACCTGAAGACTGTGATGACAAGAGAAGTGAAGAGTTTCATAAAGTTTTTGTTAGAGGAAAATGTATCAAGTTCTCACCTGCTATCATAAATCAATATCTAGGAAGAAGGAAGGATGTGAGATTGAAGTCACTGATGACCAGTTGTGCAGAACCATAACTGCAAATCAAATCATGTCTTGGCCAATGAAGGAGAAGCTATCTGCTGGAAAATTGAGTGTGAAATATGAAATTCTACATAGAATTGGTGCAGCAAACTGGGTGTCAACCAACCACACCTTAACCATATCAGTGGGATTGGGTTATCTATGCAATTGGGATGAAGATATCATTTGACTATGATACTTATATTTATGAGAAAACTCTAAAGCATGCTGACACTTGTGCAACAAAGCTACATATAGCTTTCCCCACTCTTCTAAGTGGAATCATTCTGCATCAACATCCTGGAATTCTGTCTACAACTTTGGATGCTGAATGTAAAAGAGCTACCCCTCTGACTTTCCACCAGAAGTTATTTGCTGGAGCACATATCCCAGACATTGTCTCAACATCTGTTGGTGTTGAACTCAAAACTGAAAAGAAAAGGGATGTAATTGTTGAACTCATTGCAACCTGCAGAGAATTGGATAAGGTCATGTGCATAAGCACAATAAAGAAGCTAAAACTTCAAGAGACCATCCAAATTTTGAAGAAGAATGTTGCTACAAGTGCTGCTGAAGAGGCACCAGAAGAAGAAGCTAGCAGGTCAGGAACTCAAAGCTCTTCTGAATTTGGATCAGAAGAAGAAGGAAGTGCAGGAAGTGGAGGAAGAGCAAAGTCTTCTAGTTCTACAGAGCGCTGATTGAGCTGAAAATGTTGATTTTGCTTCCATTTGTTCCTTTTTTTGTTTCTCTCTTCTCCATGTAACTTTTAGCACATCAATGCATGACATGCTTTGAATTTTTGGGTTGTACTTAACACTAGATCCTAAGTACTTAGTTATAACTAGTATTTATTTATGTTATCCTCATGTTAATTTGACTGATTTTCTGGTTTTTGGTGTGGCCAAATTATGGCTAAAAAGGGGGAGAGAATGAGTGTTTAGAGTGATTAGACATTAAGTTGAGGGGGAGCAGTTGTGAGTTGTTGCAGTTGTGAGCGTTTATGAGTTCCTATGAGTGTTTTGTGTTTGTTTTGAGTGTGTTTCCATGTGTGAGCAGATGATGTAAAGAGAATGATAAGGAGGAACTACTGTTGGGTTCACTGTGATGTTCACTGTGATTTATTTGATGTGAATTGTGTGCTTCTCATGTTAAGAAGAAAATGGTGTTAATTGCTGAATGGAAAAGCTGAAATGTTTATTGTTGATTGTGTATCACTGAAGATACTATGTGAGGAGAAGTCGTTGTGCAAGGGGAGCAAAGTTTTTAACTGTCAATTGTGCATCTATGTGTGCCATGTGTAGGGGGAGTAAAATACTGCATCTTTGAATGTTCCAATTGATGTTGTAACATCTATGTTAATTATCCGCTACTAACTCTGTTTTTGATTGTGATGATGTTTTTACTATGCTGCTCTGATGTATGTACTTGAATGAAGTTTTAAATTGTATGACCTGCACCCCAAAAATGTTTTAGCCAAAAATTTCTAAATGGGGAGTTTGTTGGTTCTATTGATTGGCAGCAATTTTGGTAAAACATTCTGCTCAAAAATATCTTGAAGTTTACTGAAGTAGCAGATGTCCTGACATGTGTAACTGACTAAAGTGCAGAATTTCTAGGAAGTCAGTTTGCTATTAATTGTGTGCTTCGATTAAGGAAGCTGGTGAAACGTCTTCAACAATATCTTTGGAGTTTTAATATCCTGGTTTCATGGAGAGAAGACAGGAGGCACTAAATACTTGTGAGTAAAGCAACCCTAGTTGCTGTTACTCTATTTAAAGGGCTGCAATCCTTATTTTGTAGTTGGTCGTTCCAGTTTAGAGAGTTTTAGTTTTTAATTTTTGGTTGTTCATTATTTTGGTTGTTGATTGTTAATTGTGAGCCTCTCTTGTTAGTTACTTGAGAAGGACGTTTTTAAGTTGTTAGTTTTCAATCACCATAAGCTTTGAAGCAAGTGCGATTGTGTGTCTTTGAAGAGTATCTTCGGTTTTTAGTTGTTTTTAGTATCACGGGTGGTGGTACTGAGGGAGTGAGCGGAGAATTCTCATATCTAAGTATGGTATCTTAGGTAGAAGGGTCACTGGGTAGTTTGATTAAGTGAGGAGGTGTAAACATGGAAGTTTTAGCTCCGAATTAATAGTATTAATAGTGAACTTCATCCCTGGCTTGGAAGCCCCCAGACGTAGGTTAGTTAGAACCGAACAAGGTTAACAAATCTCTGTGTTTTTATTGCTTTTTGCACTATTATAGTCTGTTTTGTTTAACTGTGTTCTAGGCAGATATAAGTGTCGTGACATTACCTTCGACATCTCATATCTGATATCAGAATTCGATATAGTTTAGCAAGCTGTCGAAGATTGCTCATATGCTGTTGTCGAGACCTATATACTGTAGTCGAAGTGTGTTTTAATATGTGAGTGTCGAAATGCCAGAATTTTAGTACTTCGAATTGGGTCTATTTGTTATGCTTAATTGTTTAAGTTAGCTTGTATCCTAAGTTAACTTATAAATAATATACTAGTCTTTCATCATTGTATACTTCAAATCATAATTTATAATGAGGGGGTTATTTGTTATTTTTGTGTACTTATAATCTTAATTTAAAAAAAAAAGTAAAGAATATTAGTTATAACCAATCCTTGTTGTTCTTCTTGTTTTTCTATCTTTTTATCCTAATTGTTTCTTAATCATAATCTTATTGGGCACCATTGTACCCTACAAAATGTTTTCACATTAAGCTAGCTATTTACGTCGGTAATGTTCGACAGTTCTCTTTATTTTGGAAACTTGGGGCCTCGTTTAACGGTTGTCTTCTGCTTTTTGACATGTTCTATTGATTGTGTCTAAGGTTGCATAATCTTCATACTAATTGATTATTGATGTTGCAAACAAAGAGACTGAACGTAAAGCTAAGTTTAGTATATTTAGAAAAAGATTTGGCTGTCTTACAATCGATTGGATTTATACGAGCCTCATCTTACCATCGGTTAACCTTAGAATCATCTTGTTTTTAACAGACACTTTATTTATATTTAGGTGTAAACAATTGCTTGTAAGCTAGAATGTTCAGAAAATATCTATTTGGTAAAAAACATTTTTTCACAAATTTATAGTTTATTTTTATTGATTTTTAATTTTTTTTTTATAAACTAGTTTAAGTTGCTTATAATTTAAAACATATATTTTATAATTTTTTTCTCACAACTTTGCCCTATTTATTTTAATTGAATTCTTTTAAAATATATATCGTTAACATTGTTTTACATTTATAATTTATTCAAAGCCTAATGTTATAATATACCATAAACGTGCTAGTTGATTTGTTATTAGCTATTAATTAGATTATAAATTATCAGTAATTTAGTGGTTATCCGTTAGGGTGCGTTTGTTTCAAGTTATAAAATAGTATTTTTATAAGAATAATATTCCTATGTAAATGTTTGTTTAAAATTAATATTCTTAAAAATATTTATAATATTTATTTAATTTAAAAATTATAAAAAAATAAAAATTTAAGTAAATGTGAGTAGTTGTGGGAAGTTATAATTAGTTAAAATTTATTCTTATGAAAATGTTAGATTTCCACCCATTATGTATGAGAATAATTTAAGCAAAAATTACGTGTAAAAATATTCCTTAGAATAAATATTATTCATGAATAATCTTTAAAAACTTGAAACAAACATGAGTTGTTGTTTTTCCAATGTAAATTTCCATCTTTAAAATAAACCCACCCTTAATTGATTTCGGATATGAAACGAATTGATCACTTAGTTTTAGTTGTAGTAATGGAAGAGAAAATAATTTAAATTTGAATCGATTGGATTGGATGGATGTGTACCATTTCAATTTACTTATCCCTGCTTCTGATGTATCTTATACATTTTGAATTGCATGGACGTGTACAATTGAACTTTAAGAAATTTTTAACATAATGAAAATTTCAAAATTTTAGTAGTGTAAAAAAAATCTATATAAAAAAGAATTATTGAATTTTTCAAAAATCTGATTTTTTTTCTTTCAAAAATTGCCATTAGGCAAAAAACAATTTATACGAACTACTATTATTAGAGATGTCAGGTTTAATTTTTATGGTGACAGATGAAATTCTCTTAGTCTATGAAATCCCCAATAATTTTTTGGCCTACATAAAGTTCGGCCCATTACAAAAAAATATGAAGATTTTACTTGACACCATATGATTAAACTTGACACCCATTTGTAGTAGTGTTTTTACTTTACTACCCTTCATGAATACATTTTTTTAAAAATAAATGTTTCTGGAATTGTGAGAAAATTTTTAATTTTATCGAATTTTTGGGAAATTATATAATAATTTTTTATCGAATATTTGAAAAACATATGTTAAATTAAAAAAATAGGTGTTAAATCATAAATTTTTCCAAAACCCAATGAGGTGTCAATACAAAAATTTGGGGGTGTGAGGTATGAGTGGCAAGTAACATGTGAAAATCTCAATAATAAGATTGTCTATTTATAATTTTAGATTCTTCTTCATAGCTTCTTAACATTTGTTTATGTCATCAAGACTATTTTTTTAACATCTACCTTAATTTTTAATGTGCAGACTCAACTCTAAAAATTAATGTATAATAAAAATATAACATAGTAAAAAAACAAAAAATTAACATTTTAAATATTAATGCATAATAAATCTATAACATAGTATAAAAAATGACATACCGATTAGTCGTGGTGTTACTCAAATGAAGCACTCGATTAATTCATACTCCAACAAATCTATGCCTATATGGAGTCAACCATGTGTCTTTCACATAATCAATAAATTCACTACAATCAAAACATGTTTGCTCAAGTTGGTGCAACCGTTGACTATATTCAACCTCATCACTAGCCTATACAAGATTTGTCCATAACGTGTCAATCGTCTCTTGAATTTCTTTCACCACATATTGCTTGCGTCTCATCCCAACATTTTTGTTAATGTGAAATCGACATAGCAAATTAATTGTTGCAGGAAACACAATTTCTACTACTTTCATCAAAGCAAGATCTTTATCCGTCAAAATCACTTGTGGACACAAATCTTTCTTCACAAATAATTCCTTCAACTCATCCGAATTTGGATCCGTCCAAAAAATATCTCTCACAACTTCTGAGTCGTCTCTTTTTCTAATCTAGTAGACATAGTCTGCATCCTCAATGAGCTGAAGCAAATGTTGTATCTCACTTCTTGGACCTCTTGTCTTTTTTTCTATCACACCCTTCTACTCATATATTTGTGTGATCCGAGTGACATTCTCAGGATCTCGTTCTTGCAAGGAAAGTAATATGTGTCTAGGTGGAACATGTCTCTTTGTCAAATCAAAAACATGTTGCTTATCATCTGTGGTCAACCTACCAACAAACACATAACTTTCAAGCCTATCAGGTAATCCATGATTATGAACTCTACATTTTACATCAACCTTTCATTCAGACTCATATTTTGACGAAATCGACCTGATTTTGAATGGACATCCACATCTCTTAGTCTCACTTTGAGTTTCACTTCTATACTTTTATTTATCCCCTTTATCACACCTAAATATTATTTTGTTACTTCTTACTCTCTTATCGATTTCGATTTCTGAAAGCTTGATAATAACAATAACTTTATTTCTGATTTCAACCTCTTTGATCCAACTTGTAACATCTTCTAGTGTATCAAATATTTGAGTAGTGGAGAATACATCAGTGGTATCTACGAAGAGCTCGCTTTTTTTGGAAAACTTGGGGCAAAATTTCCATACTTTGAAAGTAAAAAAAATAAAAAGGTGCACCAGATGGCTTTACATAAATGTTCCGGTTTTAAACTAGAAATTTATATAAACCGGGACACTTATGAAAACTTTTCCAGAACATTCTTTCAAAATACCGAAACTTTTCCGGACAATTTATTTAGATACATACAAGAAGACTTCTTTGAGGTCTTCCGAAACAGAACCGTTGGGGGTGT